>JARBWK010000001.1:209571792-209637355 GCA_030556195.1 Anolis apletophallus | reverse complement strand
TGATAATTTATTTATCCTAAAGAAAAGGCGAGTTTAGAAGTCTGAATTTATTCTGTATGTTTTGATATTAATGGAATAATTTTGCACCGAGGTCTAATGGGAAAAAGTCAATGATTAACAATTACCAGAGCTGGCTCCATCAATCCCCATGTTAAATTCCTAGCAGAATCTAAATGATTTGCAGACCGTCTGGTTGGTTGTGACCTTGGAATGTTGTGGTAATTTGGCAATTTTAATCCATTCAAATGGGGAAATAAGGTCATTGCCATTTAGCATTGTTCTTGTGCTTTAAAGCAACTTTCCTCAACCTTGATCTTTTCTCCAGACTTCAAAATCATCAATTAAGATTTTCCAAGGGACATTGGTGATTTAACATGTCTAGAAACGGTCATATTGGGAAATACTGTCCTAGCTGCAGAAAAGCATTTAATAATGTTAATGCATTTTAGTTTATTAGATTTTTATTATGGTGTTAGTGGGATTGACTTAGATGTATTATGTCTATTTAATTAGTTAACATTCGGATTAGCTATCATATGTCCAGATTAGCGCGTTTTGTTTATTGTTTGATTCTGGTTTGATTCTTCTTTTGTATTATGGCATTGATTGTTTGCCACCTTTTGTTTGGAAACTGCCCTGAGCCCCCTTGGGGAGATAGGGTGGGTTATAAATAAATTTTATTTAGTTATGTTAATAAAATATAGGATCCGTTCAACTTAGCTTTTGAGAATTATTTCTCCTCTTTCTATTACTTTTTATCATTCTCAGCATGATTCGATTTACTTTCTCTTCAAAAGGCTATTGAGGAAGGATTAGGTGAAATACTCACAGATCTCTTAGCATGTATACTGTTTGTGTTAGAATAGGGTGGGTGTGGTCTATAAAAATAGATAGGAAAAAAAGAGAAAATTGGAATAGAGGAGTCAGTAAGGAATACTTCAACATACTTTATTTTTTAAATTATTATTATTATATTTATTTATACCCTGCTTTATCTCCCTCGAAGGGGACTCAGAGCAGCTTAACATAAAATGTTAGCACCATTTTAAATATACAGATATACAAATATTAAAAGAGAATATAAAAAGTATTAAAAGATTCACAGTTAAAACCATTAAAAGATATTTGATGCATATTCAAAGCTAAATTTAGATCCCACCCTAAACGTCAAAAGTCACTAAGTGGAGGCTTTAACCGTTATTGAAAAGAAGATTCATCTCAGTAGAAGGCAGCTGAAGATATTGGAAGAAAGGATTCTGGTTGGGATAATGACTTACTCCTTTTTAAAAGTGCCTCAGGTAAAAACATTGAAAAAGTCAAGCCGCACATCAGTGTTTCTGGCCTCACTCAAACATACAGATTCAAATAAATCTATATAAATAAAAATGTACTGTTTGTGGGATTAACATAACTCAAAAACACTGGACCAATTGCCGCCAAATTTAGCCACAAGACACCTACTAACCCAAGGAGTGACCATTAATTTTTTTTTGGTCATTTGAGAGTTGTAGTTGGTGGGATTTATAGTTCACCTACAATCAAAGAGCATTCTGAACTCCACAATGATGGAATATAACCAAACGTGGCACACAGGACTCCCATGACCAACAGAAAACAGTAGAAGGATTTGGTGGGCATTGACCTTGAGTTTGGGAGTTGTAGTTCACCTACATCCAGAGAGCACTGTGGACTCAAACAATGTTGGATCTGGACCAAACTTGGCATGAATATTCCATATGCCGAAAAATTAACACAGATGGAGTTTGGAGAAAATATACCTTGACATTTGGGAGTTGTAGTTACTGGGATTTATAGTTCACCTACAATCAAAGAGCATTCTGAACCCCACCAACAACAGAATTGGGGCAAACTTCCCACACAGAACTCCCATGATCAACAGAAAATACTTAAGACCATCCAGTCTTCACCAGGGCAAGAAAACGTAATCAAAGCCCTCCTGACAAAGAGCCATCCAGCCATACAACTCTAATACCACTAGATGAATTGACATCAAATTTGGACACAATACACCTATCAGACAAACAAGTGACCATCACTCATAAAAATACTAAAAAAACACAACAGAAGGGACTTGAAAGGCCAAAAAAAAATACATTACAACACATGCGCAAAACCACATCTATACACAAACACACATATACACAAATATATACAAACACAAAACACATATACAGAGACTGGGCCACAGCAACGCGTGGCAGGGGACGGCTAGTAATAAATTGCTCCGCCACTTCTAAGCTACCCACACTAATCTAATTAACCACCTCATTGTCATACTCTGCCCAGTTCGTTAGGGCTCAACGTACTACATGCTCTACAAAGAGCAGTTTTTAGTTCAAAAAGGTCTTTGTGACCTCCAGGGCCCCCTGCAGGGCTGCCATGCCATCCCAGGGGACCCTAAGCAAAACACAGGGAAGGCTGCTCACTAAACAGAGTGTAGAACAACAAAATGGGTCAAATAGGGATATAGGAATAAGTTCGTAGGGAAACAACGAATCCAAAATGTAACAGATGTGAGTATATTTATATATTGTGTACCACATATAAAGAAGTGCAATGGTATATAATGTCCTTAACACAATACCCCAGTAATGTAAGTTGTGTACATATGTGAAACTACGCTGAGGCATTCAACGTTTGTAATAAATACAATGCGAAGGTGTAGGTAGGGGAATTCCTGGGTTTAGGGTAGCAGGTCCCACAATGATGAAAGGAACACAAGAAAAATGACAGATCTATTCAAGGCTCTTTATTCTGGCTGTACAGCTAGAGGAGGACGGATAGCGATTTTGCTTTTGCTCAAGGAACTGCTGCGCGCATGGTTGGGATAACAAAGGCTTTATACTAATTTCTTATCAGTATTAGCTCGACCAGGAATGGCTACCTGTCCTGATCACGCACATTTCTATTGGCTCTATATTTTGTATCATGCAGAATGCACATGTACAATAGCAAAGACAATGGTTGTTTGTATAATTACTTTAATTTTTCTATCTCTAGGCAAACTGCTGCTGCTACTCTAAGCGTCCCCTCCCGAAAAGGGGAGGGGTGTTTTCTACTTTTTTAACCCTCTCAAAGGCATATAACAATAAATACAACATTAATATAATAATGTCATAAACAGTACATCAACAAATCATGCAAGGCAATACAAAGTCTACAATCTAAAACAACATATCTGCAACTAAGCTGATGTCAGTAAGTAATATATGACCATAAATCAATGTAGAACCTGCGAAGTCTGTGTGGAAAATACCGTCATTATACCAAGCGGTAAGGGCCAACTCAAAGATGGGATCCGTGGTGAAATCCAAATAGCTATGTAGCTGGGTTACGTAGTCTGGGTCGGCCTCAAACCTAAAGGTGTGTCGGAACGATATGAAGTCCCGTGGGTGGGGCAACAGTGCAGATGGAATTAGAAGATAACCCGGATTAAAGCAGGTAGGTGTAGAGTCGCTCAGGACGCTGAAGAGCGTAAAGCCAAATACTGGAGTATAATAATAATAATAATCTTTATTTTTATCCTGCCACCATCTCCCCAATGGGGACTCGAGGCGGCTTACACGAGGCCAAGCCCAAACAACAATAGTCTTTCTTGTCATTTCCTTGTCAGTGTTGATGTTGGGATTGCCTGGTCTGCCTACTCTGGAACATGCAACATATAATTGTCCTTTTTAAGGGGTCCCTTTCAAATCTATTCTACTATATCTGTGTGTGTTTGAATCATATACCTAGCATCTATATCTATGGCTGGATGGCTCTGTGTTAGGGCTTTGATAATGTTTTCTTCCCTTGGTGAAGGGAGTTGGACTAGATGGCCTTACATATTTTCTGTTTGTCATGGGAGTTTTATGTACCAAGTTTGGTTCACTTCCATCATTGGTGGAGTTCGGAATGCTCTTTGATTGTAGGTGAACTATAAATCCCAGTAACTACTACTCCCAAATGTCAGGGAGTATTTCCTCCAAACTCCACCGGTGTTCACATTTGGGCATATGGAGTATTCCTGTCATGTTTGGTCTAGATCCATCCATACCAAGGGAATCAGTAGCTACTGAAATGGGCATCCAAGTGCCACCTCTGTGTTGATGGAGGCAGGCAGGATTTTCCCCGGGTACTGGTTGTGGGGGGTCGGGAGCAGGTGAGGGTTTTGCCCTCCTTTCTGCTAGAGATCCCTGTGTACAACTAGTGGGCCACTGTGTGACACAGAATGCTGGACTTGATGGGCTGAGGCCCGATTCAGCATGGCTCTGCTTATGTTCTTATTGTTTGAGTCCACAGTGCTCTCTGGATGTAGGTGAACTACAACTCCCAAACTCAAGGCCAATCCCCACCAAACCCTTCTAGGGTTTGCTCTTGGTCAAGGGAGTCCTGTGTGCCAAGTTTGGCTCAATTCTATCATTGGTGGAGTTCAGAAGGCTCTTTGATTGGAGGTTAACTATAAGTCCCAGCAACTACAACTCCCAAATGACAAAATCATTTTTTTTTGAGTGATGGTCACTCCTTGGTGTCAATTCGTCCAGTGGATTGTGAGTTATGGTGTCACTCAAAACGAATAGATCATTTATATATAGATAATTGACTATTATTATATTATAACCTAGTGAATAGGTGTGTTTGCATTAAGGGGTTGCCTTGCATTCTCCAAAAGGAGAGAGGCTTCCTGATGAGAAGAGGCTGAGTCTTTCTCTGAAGGGTTAAAGCGAGCGAGAGGCGTTCCTAGAGGGGAAGAAGGAAGAAAGGACCTACTCCCCCGCCTCTTTACGGCCAGTAGTGAGCGCATTCCTTCCTAGAAGGGCGCCGGAAAGGGGCTTGGGCTGGAGGGGGGCCTCTGAGGGGGAGAGGATTTCCGCTTCCGGAAGGGAGCCAGTTTTCCTTGGACTGGTCTGGAGAAGAGTATGCTCTCGCTTGGGCAGCTTCTCTCCTCTCTTCTGTGAGATCAGCCCATCCATTCCTGCTCCCAACCTTACCTTCTATTTCCTGGGTAAACAAGGGCCTTTCTGCCTTATTAATTCTTCCGCCCCCTTCTCTGGCAGTGTGGACTCACATAATCCGGTTCAAAGGAGGCGGCCTGGGGCGGAGGGCCTGCCTGGAAGGGCCCTCAGGCAGCAGAGGGAGGGAGGCGGCAAGGAGGGAGGCTCGGGGCCTTTGTTTCTTGGAGGAAAGGGCTCTGGAGGCCCCTCTGAGGCCGGCCAAGGCCTCCCTGCCCTCCCTGCCTCTTTCTCTTCCTCTTTCTCCTCCTTTCCCAGTCTCAGATGAAGGTCCCTCTGCCTCTCTTGCAGGATCAGGGCCCTTCCAGGCAGCCCCCCCCATATATATCTCAGGATCTGGTCCCAGGTTTTCTGTTTATCCCAGATGATTTGGCAGTGCGGCTGTATGACTGTGAGAGCTGTTGAACAGTGGAACTCTTTGCCCCAGAGTGTGGTGGAGGCTCCTTCTTTGGAAGCTTTTAAACAGAGGCTGGATGGCTATCTGTTGGGGGTGCTATGAATGCGATTTTGCTGCTTCGTGGCAGAATGGGGTTGGACTGGGTGGCCCACAAGGTCTCTTCCAACTCTATGATTCTGTGTAATCCAGTTCAAAGCAGAAGATCTAGGAGCAGATCCAGGGACGTAGGGCCTGCCTAGAAGGGCCCTCAGGAAGCAGAGGGTGGGAGGTGGCAAGGATGGAGGCTCAAGGCCCTTTGTTTCTTGGAGGAAGGGGCACTGGAGGCCCCCCTAAAGCCAGCCAAGGGCTCCCTGGACTCCTCCCTCTTCTCCTCCTTCAGAGGAGAGTGCTGCCTTCTCAGCCTTGTCTGCCTGTGCCTCTGCCTGGGAGTGGGATCTCTGGGGCTCTTGACACACATCTCCCTGCACTCCCTTCCTCCTTCTACTCCTTCTCCTTCTACTACTATTACTCCTTCTTTCCCTCCTCCTCCTTCAGACGAGGGCTCCTTCCTTCCCAGCCTCAGCTGCAGGTACCTCTTCCTGGGACTGGGATCTGTGCAGCCTGAAGGAGCAGGAACAAACCCTCTGGCATCTGCCGCCAAAAGAATAGGAAAGAGATAGCAAAGGTTCAAGGGACTGAAGAAGGGAGAGGATTTGGGGGGGACAGTGTTGCCCTATGAGGAGGAGGGGACCCTTCTCTCCAGATCAAGAAGCCAGTCCTCCATTCAACATTTGTGGTAAAGCATCTTCCCACCTTGACAGTATTAACACGACCTTATTTGTCTTATTTGTTTTGTAGGCCAGTTCTTCCCCTTCAAATATCATCTGGCGGGAGAGGAAAATTCTTCATCCAGTTTGGAGGCATAAATGTGACTACCCTTACCATTTATTCTCAGGGTAAACAATGGCCTTTCTTCAGCGCTACTTTCTGCCCTGTTCCTTCTTCCACCTCCTTATGTGGACTTACACAATCTAGTTTAAAGCAGGAAACTTGGCATCAGATCTTGAGATGTAGGGCCTGCCTAGAAGGGCCCTTAGGCATTAGAGGGTGGGAGGCGGCAAGGAGGGAGGCTCGGGGCCCTTTGTTTCTAGGAGGAAGGGGCACTGGAGGCCCCTCTGAAGCCGGCCTAGGGATCCCTGCCCTTGCTTCCTCCTCCTTCTTGTCCACTTTCTCTTCGTCCTCCTTCTTCCTTCTCTTCTTCTCCTTCTTCAGAGGAGAGTGCTTTCTTTCCCAGCCTCACCTGCAGGCCCCTCTGCCTGGGACTGGGATCTGTGGGGCCTGAAGGAGTGCAGAGAAAGGCCACAGGAACAAACCCACCACCAGAAAGTGATTTGTAAAGATTCCCAAAGAAAGGGAAAGACATAGCAAAGCTTCTAGGGGCTGAAGAAGGGAGAAGACTATAGGGGACAGTGTTGCTCTGTGAGGAGGAGGGGACCCTCTCCCCGAACCCTTTCTCTCCAGATCAGGAAGCCAGTCCTCCATTCAACATTAATGGTAAAATATTTTCCCACCTTGACAGTATTAACATGACCTTATTTGTCTCGTTTGTTTTGTAGATCCTGTCAGTTCTGCCAGTTCTTCCTCTTCAAGTATTGGCTGACTGGAGAAGAGGGAAGTTCTTTATCCAGTCTAGAGGCACCCTCAAATCACAGAACCAAGATGGAAGAGCAAGAGCCAGTTGCCGCCCAATTGGAAGTATTTTTGTCTGCTGTTGAGGCTGAGAACAATATAGAACTTTGGAAGGACCCTTGGAGGAAAGACTGGGAGAGCAATCCGCTCCATTCAGACCTTCAGGGTCAGCACTTTCACCACTTCCAATATGAGGAGGCCTTGGGCCCCCGAGAAGTTTGCAGCCACCTCCACTCTCTCTGCCGCCTGTGGCTCAAGCCCGAGCAACACTCCAAGGCGGAGATGCTGGACCTGGTGATCCTGGAGCAGTTCCTGAGCATCCTGCCCCCAGAGATGGAGCGCTGGGTAAGGGAATGTGGGGCAGAGACCTGTTCCCAGGCCGTGGCTTTGGCTGAAGGGTTCCTCCTCAGTCAAGAAGAGGAGAAGAAGCAGGAGAAGCCGCAGGTGAGAGAGAGAAGAGGGAGGTCATCTTGTAGTTTCAAGGAATCAGGAATAATTGTTTTGAAGGATAATGTAAATCTCTTCTGAACTCCTCAGGCTGGGGTAATCGCATTCAGTTTCGGGTAGCTAATTTAAACAATAATACACTACAAAGAAGCATTAGGAAAGGAGGACCCAGATGTAATAACCAGGTGTAATGATCTAAGGTTATAGGGTGGAAATTTTGAAGATTGATACGAACATACTGAGAATTTGAGTGGTATGTATTTCAGAGGAAGCAACCGGCTCAACCACTTCTGAATATTATTTCCCTATCTTGACAGAGATCCTGAAAGCACAGATATACAGGCTCATGTTACTCAGCCTGAGATCCCCTCTAAGGTACCCCCAAATTACAACCCCAGGATTGCGTAAAGTACTTCCTTCATCTCAGCAGTAGCCCTTCCACTTCAGATCGAGTCCTGAAGCAGAATGCAATGCCCAAGTGAAGGCAGAATTCCCACACTAAAATCAAGGAAAGGCAGATTCTTCTACAGAATGAAGAAAACCAGTCTTGGGTCCCAACCACAATCCACAATCCTCCTTTTCTAATCTGTCTTTTTCTTTGTCATCTGTGCAGGACTCTTTTGCAGATGAGACCAACCAGGTGGAGGAGTCACCCATTTCGGCCGTCTATATTGGAGAAAGAGGAGAATATATCCTACTTGGTAAGGGTTGGTGGTGGTACTTCTTGCTTGCTCACCTCCTCTTGAGTAGACCTGAAATGTCTGAGCTGGGTGAACAGCCTGAGAGCTTAAGAATGCTGTTGACAGGAGACATTATTTCTCTACAATATTTATTTGTGTCACTTTCAGTTACTTGATTCCTTTGCTTCTCTCTGAATGTTTGTGATGGTGAACATGTTCTTTTCTAAACTGACAGAAATACAGAAACAAATACAGTCAACCTTCTACATTTGGTGGGATTAGGTTGCAGCACCCCTAATAGTCCACATTATAAACCTGTGACCCAAATCCAATGAGGGAGTTTAAAAGTGGGCCATGGGGCAAGGGGAGAGTGGAAGGCTTCCGAGGGTTGGAACTTGGAACTGTGCCCCCCCCCCCCTTTGTTGTGTCAGCTCCACTGGCTGCCGGTCCACTTCTGAGCTCAATTCAAAGAGCTGGTTTTGACCTATAAAGCTCTATACCAGAGGTGCTCACACTTATTCAGCATGCGAGCTACTTATAAAACAACCAAGTCAAAATCTCCCTACCCACTACAAAAATGTAAAACATATAACTATTTTCAAATTTATTAAGGATTCTTTGTATGTATGGCCATCCAGCTATAATAATAATAATAACAATAACAATAATAACCATCTCTAGTCCAAGGACCTTCTGCTTTCATGCAGCAAAATCACAATCAAAGCACCTCAGACAGATGGCCACCCAGTCTCTGTTTAAAAGCCTCCAAAGAAGGAGCCGCCACCACACTCTGAGGCAGAGAGTTTCACTGCTGAACAGCTCTCACAGTTAAGAAGTTTTTCCTCATGTTCAAGGGGAATCTCCTTTCTTGTAGTTTGAAGCAATTGATTTTGTCATTTGGGAGTTGTAGTTGCTGGGATTTCTAGTTGACCCACAATCAAAGAGCATCCTGAACTCCACCAATGATGGAAATTAACCAAACTTGGCATACTAAACTCTCATGAGACCAACAGAAAGTACTGAAAGGGTTTGCTGGTCATTGACCTTGAGTTTGGGAGTTGTAGTTCTACATCCAGAGAGAACTGTGGACTCAAATAATGATGGATCTGGACCAAACTTGGCACGGATCCTCAATATGCCCAAATGTGAACACTGGGGAAATTTGGCGAAAATAGACAGAGACATTAAGGAGTTGGAGTTGTTGGGATGTATAGTTCACTTACCTTGCGGAGCAGAGTCACGTCGTGCTAGCTGGCAGCGAGGAGGGCAGCCAGGAAGCGCTCCAGGGCCTCCTCACCTCCTTTCCCTGCCTGGCATGAGGGGCAGTGCAAAGCCTCTTGCCGCCCAGGCCCAATCCCCTCACCTGCAATCAATGGAAGCAGGTGAGGGAGAAGTAGGAAGGCAGAGGGAAGAAGGGGGCACCGTGAGATGAGGAGCGGCAGCCAGCCCCGCCCCACTCGTTCCCACCTACTCTTTTTGTGGGAACGAGAGGGGCGTGGCTGGCTGCCGCTCCTGCTCTCACTCCCTCTGCGCTCTGTCCTTCTCCTCCCTGCTTCCTCCCTCCTCCAGGCTACGCTGCTTCGTCGCGATCGACAAGTTTCAGTTGCAATTGACCTAATTAGCAACCCTGCTCTATACGGCTCTGGCCCAGCTTACCTGTCCGAACGCATTTGCCTCTACGTCCCACCTTGCACCTTAAGATCATCCGGGGAAGCCCTGCTCTTGCTCCGGCCAGCATCTCAAATTCGGCTGGCAAGGACGAGAGACAGGGCCTTCTTGTTTGTGGCCCTGCGCCTGTGAAATGTGCTGCCAAGCGAAATACGATAGATCCCATCCCTCCTAGCATTCAGGAGAAAGGTAAAATCTTAGTTGTGGACCAGACCTTTGCACAATGATATAGTAGCACTTTAACTGGAATGGACTGGCTTGATGACAGAGATGAGGACACGGTTTTACTGTTTTAGCAATTGGATGTGTGGATTGAACATTGTTTTTAATTGTGATTTTAATTGATTGATGAATTTAATTAATTGCTATGTTTGTATTTTGTATGTTTTATGGCGATTTTATGTATTAGGCATCAAATTGCTGCCTTGTTAGCCGCCCTGAGTCCCCCCCTCGGGGGTTGAGAAGGGCGGGGTAGAAAGACAGTAAATAAAAAAATGTAGCGCCAGCCTGAAAAGGGACCAGTCTCACTCTCCCTGGTGTCTTTTCTCTCTTTCACAGGCAGTGAAGCATGGCCAAATAACAGTAGCACAAGTTTTCCTGACTCTTTCCTAAGAAGTTATTCTGCGGGACCAGATCAGGTAGGCAGCAGGATCCCTGGAGGGGAGGGGAAGCTGAGTCTCCTTCTCCCTTGAAAATTGCCCTGACCCTAAATGAATTCCTTCCATCCAAGATGTTTTCAATGAATGTAAATGACAAATGGTCTGGGTTTTTTTCTGACTTGGATGGCATTTTCTCATCACAGATAACATTTTTTTCCACTTCAGGTGACTTTTGAAGACGTGTGTGTGGATTTCTCAGAGGAGGAGTGGGCCCTCTTGGATCCAAGCCAGAAAGTCTTGCACCAGCAAATCATGGAGGAGAATTTAGGAAATGTGTCATCTCTGGGTAAAGCTCCATTATGCTTGTAGTTAAACAAATCAGTTTCAAGTTCTAAAAATTATCCAGTGTTTCAGATCTCCTATACAAAGAGATAGAAAGAATAGAATAGCCTGCACCTGAGCCATTTAGGTCTGTATAGGTCATAACCAGCAATTTGAATTGTTTCTGGAACAAATTGGCAGCCAGTGGAGCTGTGGCAGAAAATAATAATAATGTTATAGAGTTGAAGTTAAACTTCATCATTACATCTGCCTGAGTACGTATGTAGGAAGAGAGAGGTGATAGTGCTCTTGACCGTCGCATCTACCTGGGCTGATATTTTGAGAGATGGATTCAGGGTCCATTTTTTGTTTATCCCTCATTCTTTTTACCGGGAAGTTTGTTGAATAGGGAAGAGTGTTACCATTTTCATTCGGCCAAGATTCAGCCCATTGGCTACAGTGGGAAACTTAAGGCTCAATCCTCAGTCACTTTAAGGCAGGGGTGGGCAAACTTTGGCCCGGGGGTGTGCGTGTGGGGGGATGCGGCCCTTTGGCCAATTCTATCCGGCCCTCCTAATGTTATATTATATTATAATTTCAATATATTATGTATATATATATATATATATATATATATATACACTATAATATAATAATTATGATATTAATACTAATAATATATGAATATTTCTTGATATATTAATATGTTAATATTAATGATGTGTAATATATAGTAAATATAGTAAGTGAATAAATAAATAATGTAGATTAGCATGTAGTTCCACCTTTAGGTGCGGCCCTCCATAATATTTTTTGTCTCTCGTGTGGCCCCTTGGAAAAAATTATTGCCCACCCCTGCTTTAAGGCCTAACTGCATGAAAGCTATCTCGGTTTTAGACCCCATTCACAAATGCAGGCTTGCCAAGTGTCAGAACAATTCACAAATCTACTCATTTTTTTTAGAATTATTTTAAATTTTTACCATAACATTTTTAAAAACTGTAAGAGAGGTTTATAGGAATTGTAGTCACCAGTTGTGTCCATTCTCACCCAACCAGAGCATGGACACAATCAGGCTTTTTTATTGGTTAAGAAAAAATCTTCAACTCCCATCATGCTCCGAGAGAAATTGCTAGAAAAGTGAGTTCCTTTCTGAATGAGGAGCCTAGCAAACTTTCAAAAAAGAAATGATCTTGGGCTTCTGCTGCTGAGAAGCGAGGAAAGACACTGTAGTTAATCCCATCTTCTCCTGGAGCCCCCACGGCAGACCCCTACCTCAGGTATATTGCAGACTTAACTGAATCTCTACAGTAGCCAAAAATCCTACTCCCTTGATCCATACTGGCCAGCTTTCTGGTCCCCTCACCCCCGTTCTGTTTTTGGAGGTGGACAGAATATTACAAATCACTTTAGGTCAAACTCATCTGGGTGCAAACTTAATAAGCAGGTTTCCTTGAGTAGATCCAAACACTGTAATTCAGCCTTTCTTTTTTTTCATGCTGCCTTCCACTTTGAAGAAGATTATTATCCTTTCTAGTGAGGTGCAGGATATCATGTTTATTTTCCAAGTAGGATGGTCTCAGTTTGACCCCTTCAACTCTCTATTTCAGTGAGTCTCAACCTGTGGGTCCCCAGATGTCTTGGCCTTCATTCCCAGAGATCCTAACAGCTGGTAAACTGGGATTTCTGGTAGTTGTAGGCCAAAACACCTGGGAACCCACATGTTGAGAACCACTGCTCTAGGAGTATTCAGTTAATTGGGTCCCATCCTATTCATGCTCTGTGCATCCTCCAGGAGAGAGCAGAGTTGAACATGGTAGGCATGGAAGAGAAGTCAATCAATGTGCATGCACCCGCTTTTCCCCTGTTTTACTCTTTGGTCCCGTAACAAATTGGTCCCTGGTCAAAAAAGGTTAGGAACACCTATTTTAGTCTTTGGGGCCAAAGCCCCAAGAGGAGTGGCATTTTTGAAAAAATATGTAGGCAGTATTTTTTATTGGTCCAAAAAGAGTTTATGTATCGTTTTATCCAGTTCTATCAAGCCATTTAGGAGCCTTTGCAGCCCATGCATATAAATTTTGATTTATGTATATATCGATTTCTCTATACAAAAAAAGTAATCCAATATATACCAGTCCACACTTGTGAAGCCAACAATATAAAACACATTTTGCCCCATGCCATTACTAATTCTGAAGTTTTAAAAAATCAACAGTAGGAAGGTGCTTAAAAAAAAAGACGAAGGGGTTAAAATGGGAGAAATAACATTTAATGCATAATATAAGGAGTGACAAAACAGAATGTCAAATTCCAGTTCTGTGCATCTTCAGTAGTTTTAAATATGGCAACTTTATTCTGGCTGCTAATCTGAATATTGATGTTCTGCTGTGTGATGCCATGAGGTTAAATTCACTTACCTTTGTGGCGTCAGGCAGATCAAGGGATTTTATCTTTCTTGTGCCAGAAGTACAGGGGATTCCAGAGCAAATTAGGGCTAAGGAAACAGCTGTTTTCCCCAGCCCCGGTTGCATTATTGTTTACTTTGAGACATTTCCTGGTATAATATTTAGAGCAAAAACAAAACAGATTTTTTTTCTTAACGGACAGTGTTGGAAAGTTTTGTTTTGGATAAACACATTCCGTAATTTGTATACTTTTTAACTTTATTCTGCTATAACCTTTTCTTCCCTTCTTCTCGAACCATGTAAACAGAGGAGTCGCCATTTAAAAGTTTGGAATGTGGGAAAAGTTTCTCTTGGAAGTTTGGCCTTGTTCATCATCAGGCAACTCATACAGGAGGGACACCATTTAAACTCCCAGAGCATGGAAAGAGCTTCAGCCAGAAGGGAGATCTTCACCACAAGAAAACTCACACAGGAGATAAACTGTTTAAATTTTCAGAGTGTGGAGAGAACACCAGTCAGGCAACTCAAACTGGAGAGAAGCCATTTAAATGCTCCGAGTGTGAAAAGAGCTTCAGTCAAAAGAGATACCTTATTAGTCATCAGGCAATTCACACAGGAGAGAAGCCATTTAAGTGCTTGCAGTGTGAAAAGAGCTTCACTCAAAAGGGGGCCCTTGTTTACCATCAAAAAATTCACACAGGGGAGAAGCCATTTAAATGCTTGGAGTGTGAAAAGAGCTTCATGCACAAGAACAGCTTTATTCATCATCAGGCAACTCATATGGGACTGAAGCCATTTAAATGCTTGCAGTGTGAAAAGAGCTTCAGTCACAAGAGCAACCTTATTAGTCATCAAACAACTCACACAGAAGTTAAGCCATTTAAATGCTTGCAGTGTGAAAAGAGCTTCAGTCAAAAGAGAAACCTTACTAGTCATCAGGCAATTCACACAGGAGACAAGCCATTTAAGTGCTTGCAGTGCGAAAAGAGCTTCACTCAAAAGGGGGCCCTTGTTTACCATCAAAAAATTCACACAGGAGAGAAGCCATTTAAATGCTTGGAGTGTGAAAAGAGCTTCAGTCAAAGGAACAGCCTTATTCGTCACCAGGCAACTCATATGGGAGTGAAGCCATTTAAATGCTTGCAGTGTGAAAAGAGCTTCAGTCACAAGAGCAACCTTATTAGTCATCAAACAACTCACACAGGGGAGAAGCCATTTAAATGCTTGCAGTGTGAAAAGAGCTTCAGTCTAAAGAAAAACCTTATTAGTCATCAGGCAACTCACACAGGAGTAAAGCCATTTCAATGCTTGCAGTGTGAAAAGAGCTTTAGTCTAAAGAAAAACCTTATTAGTCATCAAACAACTCACACAGGAGAGAAGCCATTTAAATGCTTGCAGTGTGAAAAGAGCTTTAGTCTAAAGAAAAACCTTATTAGTCATCAGGCAACTCACACAGGAGTGAAGCCATTTAAATGCTTGCAGTGTGAAAAAAGCTTCACTTCCAAGCATGCCCTTATTCGTCACCAAGCAACTCACACAGGAGAAATGCAATTGTAAGTATTTGTATCAGATTTATAACTGTATATATGTGGAGATGTATATATGATCTTGGTGCCCCCTTGTCACGGGGAGAGGCTTGTGTACTCTAATGAAGTTGTGAGCTATGCTGGCGGTGACATAGCCACCAGTAGGGCCTCCCATGGCAGGCAGGTCACAACCGAAAGGTCTGACAAAGAGTAGGATGGCTCTTACCATTGTAAGAGAAGGAAAACTCTGATTTCAAACCTGGGCAGATAGTGCTCGTCTAACCCTGTAAGGTCAACCATCTAGAGAAGGAAACTCAAATCAAACCTACGATCTGAGGACCTCGCTGCCACCATCCTAAGCTTGCTAGGCCTCGGCAGATGAACCTTTGGTTTAAAGGGTGTTGCCAGTTCTGTGCACACTGCGCTCCACCATTGCACAGGCTCGAAGGACACATCCAACATTTTTAGTCATCAACGCGCTTGTAGAACGCATGGGATGAGTCCTTCCTAAGAATCTTCGTTCGCGAAGTAATGCCAGAGCGAGAGAGGGATAATTCAATATAATCTCCACAGATAGTTCACCTAGAGTCAAAACAGGTTGTGTTCTCCGTGCTCTTCGGGTCAATATATTGCTTTTTACAAGCTGAAAATGTATGCTTAGAACACGCATTGTTTAAGTTAGAAACTATTTTGTTATACAGAGCATTGCTATGTAATTATATATTACGTACAGTGTGTTTTTCACTCAGTGTAAGTGGATGTAGTTGATTTGGCCCTGGGGACTTGAATGAGTGGTCGGGTATTCCTGGACAACTTGTTTCTATACTTGGGGTTGGATTTCACTGATCCTTTGTCCATTCCATGTTGCTGAGGTTGAGGACGTCTTTCTTTTTGTGAGAAGACCGAGGCAAAGAAAGCATTAAGTAGTTCTGCCTTTTTTTCTATCCCCTGTTAGCATTGCCCCATCTTCTCCTGGGAGAGGCTTAATCACTTCCTTGTTCTTTCTTTTTCTACCAAGTTAAGCAAATCTCTTTTTATTCTTTTTAGTGTCCCTGGCAAGGCTGAGCTCATTTGCACTTCATCAAAAGGAATATAGATCAGTGGTTGCCAGTCTTTTTTTGACCAGGGAGCACTTTGATTTTTTTATTGTTAGCATGGATCAAAAGGTTCAATAATAATAAAATGTGTTAACCTAAAAATAAACTGGTGGGGACGAGGGACAGGGCCTTCTCGGCTGTGGCTTCCTGCCTGTGGAATGCGCTTCCAAGCAAAATACGATCGACCCTATCCCTCCTAGCATTCAGGAAAAAAGTAAAATCTTGGATAGGCTTTTGCACAATAGCAGAATGCAGCACTTTGGACTGGAATAGGATTGGCAAGCTGACAGATATGGCTTACTGTTTTTAACCTAGGTTTGTGGATGGAATATTGTTTTTAACTTAACTGAGTGTTGATTGGATGTTTGTTTTTAACTGTTATGATTTAATGCTGTATGTTTTATGGTTTTATATTGTACACTGTGGCATCGAATTTCTGCCTTGTAAGCCGCTTTGAGTGTTGTCCCCCCCTCGGGAAGGGTGAGACCGGCAGGGTATAAATAAATAAATAAATAAACTTTGTCCCAGATGTCTCAGGAAATTCCTCAGCAAGATCAGTAAGAGGGATGACTGCCTGGCCTTCTGCAGAAATCATATTCCATTAATACATTTTATCAACTAGGATGTAGGGGGGAAAATGGTACAGTCTAAGCAGATCATATTAGTTATATTTCATTGAATAAGTTAAGAAACATTGTTTTATTTTCTGGCTAGTATTCTGCTTGTGCGCACATGCGCAGAAATGAATAAGCTTATGGATATAGGCACAGTGGAGAAGATATGAAAGAGAAGATGGGGCAGGGGGTAAAAGTATATAGAAATGGATACAGTGTTCCCTTGCCACTTCATGGTCCACTTTATGCGGACTCGTCATATCGCGGGGGGAGAAGGAAAGAAGAGGAAGGGAAGGGGAGCCAGGCGTTCCTCCTCGCCTCCGCTGCTCCCCGCTCCTTCCTCGGAAGCCCCACCCCAGCGTGGCAACGCCATCAATGGCACCCAAGGGCCCTCCGAGGCCAGGGAAGTAGAGGTGGTGGTGGATGAGGTTCCACCCACTCGGCGGCAGCCTCCTCCTCGCCACCTGTGCTCCTTTTTGCCTCCTGTGCCACTCCCGGCTTTGGAAGCTTCCGAAGCCGGACAGAGCACAGGCGGTGAGGAGGAGGAAGCTGCTGCCGAGTGGGTTGGGCTTTAATTGTTGTTGTTGTTTATTCGTTCAGTTGCTTCCAACTCTTCGTGACCTAGACCAGCCTACACCAGAGCTCCTTGTCGGCTGTGACACCCCCAGCTCCATCTAGGTCAAGCCAGTCACTTCGAGGATACCATCCATTCATCTTGCCCATGGTTGCCCCCTCTTCCTTTTTCCTTCCATTTTCCCCAGCATCGTTGTCTACTTTGAGCTTCCTTGGCTTCCCATTATGTGGCCAAAGCACTTCATATTTCCCTCTACTATACTTCCCTCCAATGAGCAGTCGGGCTTTATTTCCAGAAGTATGGACTGGTTGGATCTTCTCGCGGTCCAAGGCACTCTCAGAATTTTCCTCCAACACTAAAGTTAAAAAGCCTCTGTTTTCCTTCGCTCAGCCTTCCCTATGGTCCAGCTCTCACATCCGTAGGGTACTACAGGGAATACCATTGCTTTAACTATGTGGATCTTCCTTGCCAGTGTGATGTCTCTACTCTTCACTATGGTTAGAAGGCTCCTCAACTCCTCCTCACTTTCGGCCATCAAAGTGGTATCATCTGCATATGTAAGGTTGTTAATCTTTCTTCTAGCAATTTTAATCGCAGCCTTGCATTCGTCAAGCCCCACATGTCGCATGATGTGTTCTGCATACAAGTTGAATAGGTCAGGTGAGAGTATACAACCCTGTCGAACGTCTTTCCCTATCTTGAACCAGTCTGTTGATCCATGGTCAGTTCTTACTGTTGCTACTTGGTCATTGGACCGGAGGTTTAGCACAGCTGTTAAAGCAGCAGCAGCTAAAAAGATCTATCAACTGAAAGGTTGCAAGTTCGAACCCCGGGTTGGCGTGGGCAGCCAATCGCCAGCCCTGCCCACTGTTTACCTAAGCAGTTCGAAAACAGTTTTAGCTGTAATTAGAGAAACTGGGTACCACTTAATAAAAAGCGGGGGAGATTTTTACGATGGCAAAATTTTTAAAAAGATCAGATAAATGCTGGAATGCGGAAGTCCTGACAGCTCTTCATCATAAAGGATGGAGGGACAGCACCCCCGTGGCACACAAAAACCTTCTGTTCTGTCCTGTCTGTGTATTGTGTATGTCTATACAAACGGCATTGAATGTTTGCCATGTACGTGTACTTGTGATCCGCCCTGACTCCCCTTCCAGGTGAGAAAGGCGGAATATAAATAAAGTGTTGTTGTTATTATTATTATTATACAGATTCCTCAGGAGAGAGACAAGGTGGCTTGGGATCCGCAGACCACCAAGAACTTAAAACCTAAATAAATGTAAACATTAGCATAGTATTTAATATGGGAGCATTGAAAATGCATAGGTAAGGATGGCAGCCTGTTATTGGCCACTGAAAAGAAGAAGGAGAAATGGCCTGGATGCAGAAGGCGGTGAGTGTGGAGGAGGAAGGAGAGATTGCCTGTGGAGTGAAGGCTTCCCCTGGGTCCCTCTCACCCAGATCCCTCTGACAGAACCAGTCCTGGGCCGGAGAGCCTCCTCCTTCCTCTGGAGCCAGGGCCCCATGCCCTCTGTCACACTCCGCACGGACGGAGGGGCATTTGGAAGGGTCAGAAGAGGTCTTTGTGGCTCATGCCCGGGGGCTCCTTCCTGCAGGGCTGCCAGGCCATCAAGGGATTAGGTTAGGAGCTATTCTTAGCGTTGTTACTATTCTAACCTTGTTAATAGGTGTGTTTGCATGAAGGGGTTGCCTTCCATTCTCCAAAAGAAGAGAGGCTTCCTGAGGAGGAGAGGCTGGGCCTTTCTCTGAAGGGTTAAAGCGGGCGAGAGGGGTTCCTAGAGGGGAAGAAGGCGATTGGGGCCTCCCACGGGCAAAGCCCCGCCCCGTCTAGCCATTGGTGGGAGCGCCCCTTCCTAGAGAGGCACCGGAAGAGCCTTGGGACGCAGGTGGAGAGGGGAGTGTCTTCCGGAAGGGAGCCAGTCCTCCTAGGGCGGGGCTGGGGGCGGGCTTGCACTCGCTTCTCTCCTGGGAGATCAGGCCACCCATTCCTGCTCCCACCCTTCTCATCTCTTTCCTGGGTAAACACTGGCCTTTCTGCCTTATTAATTCTTCTGCCTCTTTCCTGGCAGTGCGGACTCATATAATCCGGTTCAAAGCAGGAAGCCTGGGATGGGATCCTGGGGTGGCGGGCCTGCCTGGAAGGCAGACGGAGGGAGGCGGCCAGGAGGGAGGCTCAGGCCCTTTGTTTCTCGGAGGAATAAATAGGAGGGGAGGTCTAGCCCTCCCAGCGGCCAGGAGGGATTCCTAACAGCCAGGCCTGTTGTTTCTTGGAGGAATAAATAGGAGCCTAGTGCCTAGGTCCAGGGAAGTCATGCCCCCATGCTCCATTCTGCCTTGGTCAGACCACGCCTGGAATCACACTGTGTCCAGTTCTGGGCACCACAATTGAAGGGAGATGTTGACTCTAAGCTGGAATGTGTCCAGAGGAGGGCGACTCAAATGATCAAGGGTCTGGAGAACAAGCCCTATGAGGTGCGGCTTAAAGAGCTGAGCATGTTTAGCCTGAAGAAGAGAAGGCTGAGAGGAGACATGATGAAGACCATGTATAAATATGAGAAGGAAAGTCATAGGGAGGAGGGAGCAAGCTTGTTTTCTGCTGCCCAGGAGACTAGGACGTAATGTACAATGGCTTCAGACTACAAGAAAGGAGATTAAATCTGAACATTAGGAAGAACTGGCTGTGTGAACTGTTCAGCAGTGGAACTCTCTGCTCTGGAGTGTGGTGGAGGCTCCTTCTTTGGAAGCTTTTAAACAGGCTGAATGACCATCTGTCTGGGGTGTTTTCAATGCAATTTTCCTGATTCTTGGCAGAATGGGGTTGGACTGGATGGCTAAGGTGTCCCTGCCCTCCCTTCTTCAGAGGAGGGTACCTTCCTTCCCAGCCTCAACTGCAGGTCCTTCTGTCTGGGACTGGGATCTGTGGGGACTGAAGGAGTGCAGAAAAAGGCTGCAGGAACAAACCCTCTGGCATCTGCCACCAGAAAATGAACTGGAAGGATTCCCAAAGGAAGAGAAAGAGATAGCAAAGGTTCAAGGGGCTGAAGAAGGGAGATGACTAGGGGGACAATGTTGCTCTGTGAGGAGGAGGGGACCCCCCCCCCGTTGCCTTTCTCACCAGATCAAGAAATACAGATTTATGTGAGTTGATGTAAGAATGTAAACAAGGCAGGTTGTCTTGTTTGTATGTCTGAAATGTGATGTTCAATGTTTTGATGTTTTAATAATTTGGAAACTTAATAAAACTTATTTTTTTAAAAACAAACAAAAAAAATAAGCCAGTCCTCCAAAATTCATGGTAAAATATGATCCTGCTTTGACAGTATTAACATGAGCGTATTTGTCTTGTTTGTTTCGTAGCCCTGTCAGTTCTGCCAGTTCTTCCCCTTCAAAATATACTCTGGCAGGACAGGAGGAAAGTTCTTCATCCAGTTTGGAAGCAGCTTAAATGCATAGAGCAAAGATGGAAGGGCAAGAGCCTGTTGTCATCAAGTTAGAAGTATTTTCTTCTGCTGTTCAGGCAGAGAACAATAGACTATTCTGGGAGGAGCCTTGGAGGAAAGACCGGGACAGCACTGTGCTCCATTCAGACCTTCACTGCCAGCGCTTCCGGCATTTACGCTATGAGGAGGCCTTGGGGCCCCGGGAGGTTTGCAGCCACCTGCATTCCCTCTGCCGCCTGTGGCTGAAGCCTGAGCGACACTCCAAGGCGGAGATGCTGGACCTGGTGATCCTGGAGCAGTTCCTGGCCATCCTTCCTGCAGAGATGGGGCGCTGGGTGAGGGAATGTGGGGCAGAGACCAGTTCCCAGGCTGTGGCCTTGGCTGAAGCATTCCTCCTGAGTCAGGAAGAGGAGAGGAAATGGGAGAAGTCCCAGGTGAGAGAGAGAGAGAGAGAGATTCATCTTGTAAATTCAAGGATCCAAGAATAATTGCTTTGAAGGATAATGTAAAACTCTGAGGCTGAGATTATTGCATTCACTTTCAGGTAACTAATTTAAGGAATAATAGAATAATAGAAATAAGTTGGAACAAGTTCAGAGAAGCATCAAGAAAGGAGGACCCAGGTGTGTTCACCCTGGAAAAGAGGCTTGTAATGCCACGATTGCCCCCTTTGCACCACCCAAGGGCTCTCATGGAGAGGAGGGGACAGTCCTCTCCATTCAGATAACCAGGTATAATGATCTGAAGTTATAGGATGGGAAGCTTTGAAGATTAAACGGAACATACTGAGAATGCCAGTGGTGTGTATTTCAGAGGAAGCAACTGGCTGAACCACTTCTGAATATTCTTTTCCTAAGAAACTATGTTATTCACAGGTAGAGATAACTCCAGAGGCACCTGAAGTCACAGCTATACAGACTTAGGTTACTCAGCCCAAGAGCCCCTGTAGGGTGGCCCCAAATTACATCCTTCCTCAGGATAATGTAAAGTACTTCCTTAATCTCAGCAGTAGCCCTACCACTTCGGATCGATTCCTGAAGCAGAATGCAATGCCCAAACGAAGGCAGAATTCCCACATTAAAATCAAGGAAAGACAAATTCATACAAAGAATGAAGAAAACGAGCCTTGGGTCCTGACCACAACCCAAGCAGTCTGGAACAGGTTGCAGAAAGGGAGCCCTCCCTTTCTAATCTGTCCTTTTCCCTGTGATCTGTGCTGCTTTTTCAGGTATCTTTTGCAGATGAGACCGACCAGGTGGAGGAGTCTCCTTCAGGGACCGTGTGTGTTACCCAGATTGGAAATGGAGAATCTATCACTGTTGGTAAGGGATGGGCAGACACCCTTCTTGCTGGCTCGCCTCCTCTTGAGTAGACCTGAAATGCCTGAGCTGTGTGAATTGGAAAAATTGGGGATCCTGGGACCTTGCTGCTGACAAGATGCAATACTTATTTGAGCCACTTTCAAAGTTACTTAATTACTTTCCATCTCTCTGGATGTTTCATGGTTGCCATGACGACCATACCATGGGGCTATCACAAGTAGTATCTGGACCCACCCATCAGGCTGGACATACCCTTGACCTAATTTTTGCTGTGGACAATGGTGTGGTCAAGGTGGAAGAGCAAAATATTCTTCCATTGTCATTGTCTGACCATCATCTGATCAGTTTTAGACTCACTGCGACCTCTAACCTCCACAGGGGTGATGGACCGACTAAGATGATCCGCCCAAGAAGACTGATGAATCCGGATGGATTCCTGAGGTGTCTTGGAGTTCTTCCTGTCATGGAGGCTGATGATCCTGTCGACGCCCTTGCAGATTGCTATAATAGTGAGATGGCTAGGGCGATAGACACGATCGCCCCAAACGTCTCCTCTCATTGTGTAGAGTCATGCCAACCCTTTGGTTCTCCGAGGAGTTGGCGGAGATGAAGAGTACAAGAAGGAGACTAGAGTGCATCTGGAGGAAATCTCGGGGTGTATCTGACAGAACACGGGCTAGAGCCTCAATTAGGGCTTATACTTCTCGAATGCCCGCATAGCATCTGCATCTAACAGACCTTCTGAGTTGTTTTGGGTTGTTGGAGAGCTCCTACACCCTCCTGGGGTGGGGGAGGCCCTCGAGGACTTGACAACTCAGTGCTGCGATTTTGCACACCATTATGCAGATAAAGTCGCTCAGATATGCCTCGAGCTGTATACCAGTTTAAATGCAATGCCAGAGGAGGTAATTGAGGCATCTGTCAGTCTGATCTTATGGAATTCTTTCCAGCTTGTTCATCCTGATAACATGGATGGGATCCTGGGGGCTGTGAGAGCGACCACATCAGCTCTGGACCCTTGCCCTTAATGGCTAATTAAATCAGCCAGAGGCAGGTTATCACATTGGTTTGTGTTGACTATCAATGCTTCATTGGCTCAGGGTAAATTTCCATCTGGTCTGAAGCAAGCTGTAGTGATTCCAATCTTGGTGAGGCTGGGGGACACCCTGGCCTTTGATCTGTGGGTCCCGCAGGGTTCTATTTTGTCCCCCATGCTTTTTTTAAAAAAAAAACTACTGGGAGAGGTCATCCGGAGTTTTGGAGTTTGGTGCCATCTCTACGCAGATGACGCCTGTTTGACCACTGTGGCCTGGCAGGCTTCCACTTTTTAAATCCTACTCTTGCCACCTATGTGGAGAAGTGATGTTCCAACTGGGGTTTTAAAACCGTGACAGGGCAGTCTTCCTCTTATTTACCACTGCCCCAATGTGGAGATGCTTTCCTCAACCCACTTGTGGTGACTCCCTGCGTTAGGTCGCCCTGCCAGCAATGTTACCAAAGGACTTCCCTTTCAAACAGAGAAGGAGAGAGAGACTTGCTTGAAGAAAGGGAAACTTAGTTTATTGTTAAGATTCTTTGAAAGCACAAAGGCTTGGCACAAATGGTTACAGTAACTTTTCTTTCACAATGACGCTCCAAAGTGCAGTTTCCGATCTTTTCTTTCCCTAAAGAGCTTGTGCTTCCAAATGACTTAGCCACTTCTGGCTAACTCCCAGCTTCTTCAGTTAGTTTACACTCTCTAACTGACAGACAGCTGACCAACTGACCACTCTCAGACCCCTCTGATGGGTCAAACTATTCCTCAGTCGAAGCTATCCCCTAACTTCGCGGACACAAAGCTCTAATTCTCTCCTATCTAGCTGACATTTCCTAGCTCCTCTCTGTTCAAACCGACACACCCCTCTCAACAGACTCCAAACTCCTAACTGACGATTTTTCAAAATGCCCTCCTCTTTCTGCGTCGGTTGGCTCCTCCTCCTCTTGGCTAGAGCTGGTTGTCATGGCAACGCCCAAAGCCAGGCCTACTTCTAACTAATAGGGACTCCAAGCCCTTATACATACTTGAACATTCCCATTTCAAATCAACCAATTTTATAACAAGTACATTTCAACACACCATATACAGACATTTACACCTTTACCTGTGTGATACATTTAGATACTTACACCTTTACCCGTGGGTCAAAATGACACTTCGTCACAACGCCCAACTCTACTACTCTATTCCACCCAATTCCAAGGAAGCCCCTCGAGTGCTGGACGGGTGCCTGGCCGCTGTGACTGCCTGGATGAGGACGAATAAGCGGAGGATCAATCCTGACAAGACAGAGGTCCTCCTGGTCGATTGTAAGCCGGATCGAGGTATAGGGTGGCAACCTGTGCTGGACGGGGTTGCACTCCCCCTGAAGTCACAGGTCTGCAGCTTGGGTGTCCTCCTAGACTCATCGCTAACGCTTGAAGCACAGGCCTTGGCGGTGGCTGGGAGGGCTTTTGCACAATTGAAACTCGTGCGCCAACTGCGACCGTGCCTCGTGAAGTCGGATCTGGCCATGGTGGTCCACACCTTAGTTACCTCTAGATTGGATTATTGCAATGCGCTCTACAAGGGGCTGCCCTTGACTGGCCTCGAAATCAATTGGTCAACCCCGGCAGCCAGAAATACCATTGGCTGCCATTCACCCCCTGTTTAAGGAGCTCCATTCATTTTCTGGTCCCAATTCAAGGTGCAGGTTCTTACCAACAAAGCCCTAAATGGTTTGGGACCTGCCTACCTGCGTGACCATATTTCTGTTTACGAACCTACACGATCTCTTCAGTCTTCCAGAGAGGCCCTTCTCTCGCTCCGCCCCCATCACAGATGCGCCTGGTGGGGACAAGGGAGAGGGCCTTCTCTGTGGTGGCCCCTCAGCTCTGGATCTTGCTCCCTAGAAATTTTAGGCAAGACCCCACCCTGGCAGTCTTCAAGAAGAACACAAAACTCTCAGGGTGTACACACTAGATGCAATAAATATCAGTAGTAAGCTTATGTGAAAATAGTTTTAGATTAGGATAATATATCTCCAAAGGAAATCCTAGTCTACCATCTGGTGGCCAAAAGATGCTAATGCAATCTAAGTAAAGAAGCCTGTAATCTTTATAGATCTATTAGGGCTGTTCCACACGTAAGCACATAAGGATGATGAATAATCATTGTTGGGTGATCCTATAAATCTGCCAACTGTTTATGAGAAGTGTGACACACTAGCTCTCATAGCAAAACAAAAAAAATAAAGTTAATAAGGAATGGTGGCTATATACCGCAATACCACTCAAATGGTCATCCCGTACTCACTGTTATAGGAAGTACAGAGCCTGAAAACTTGGCTGTGTGCCTTCAATGAATAAATGAACAATAATCCCCTGACCTGACCAATTTCCTCAGAATGCCTTCAGAAGCATTTTATTTTATTTGCTAGTGAAATCAAACCCTACCTTATTTTCCGGATCCTCTGTCCAGATACATTACATCGAATCCGGCCTCGCCCACTGTGATTAATTTCTAGGTTTTTAAAGGTTTTTAAAGGTTGTGATTTTATATGCTGATGTGTTACTTATATTGGTTTTGTATTGTATTTTTATTTCTCTACATTTTATTGCTGTGTTTTTGTTTGTATATTGATGTACTGTATAGCTGGACTTGGCTTTTAAGCCACCTAGAGTCCCCTTGGGGAGATGATGGTGAATATACATAAATAAATAAATTATTATTATTATTATTATGGTGAATATGCTCTTTGCTACATTGGCACAAATACATAAACTAATACAGTCTATTACTAAGTACTATTTAAAACTAATACTATTACAGAAACATTTCCTGGGATAAGGTCGCAACACCCCTGTAAAACAAAATAGTCTACATTAAAGTCCTGGGACCCAAATCCAAGGAGGGAGTTTAAAAGAAGGCCATGGGGCAAGGGGAGAATGGCAGGCTTCCGAGGGAAGGAACTGTGGGGCAGCCTGGAGAAGGGACCAATCCCACCATCCGTGATATCTTTTCTCGCTTTCACAGGCAGTGAAACAGGGCCAAGTAACATTAGCAGAACTTTTCCTGATTCTTTCCTAAGAAGAGATTCTACGGGACCAGATCAGGTAGGCAGCAGGATCCCTGGAAGTGGGGGGAAGTTAAGTCTTCTTCTGCCTTGAATATTGCCCCGACTCTAAATGAACCTGTCTCTTCTACATGTCTTCAACCCAACATATTTTCAATGAATGAGTTATTCAAAGACTAAAATCAAAAATGGCCTGGGGGTGGGGTGTGTTTCTGAGTTGGGTGGTATTTTCTCATTGCAGATAACATTTTCTCCCCCTTCAGGTGATTTTTGAAGACGTGTCTGTGGATTTCTCAGAGGAGGAGTGGGCCCTCTTGGATCCAAGCCAAAAAGCCTTACACCAGCAAATCATGGAGGAAAACTTTGGGATCGTGTCATCTCTGGGTAAAGCTGCATTATGTTTGTGATTAGCCACATCTGTTTACAAGTTGTAAAAATTATCCGGTGTTTCAGATCTCTTCCTCTGAAGCCATAGGAAATAAGCTCATTCCATAGACTTATAGGGGCCAGCACAAGAAGACACAATTGGGTGGTGTTGCCACATTAGATGAATTCTAGGCAAGGATTGTTTTCCATTCACCAACCATGCTTGTGATGGTGGTGGGAGTGAGACAAGGGCTTCTCTGGAGGATTTTAGTCTCAGGCCATTTAGGACTTTTGCTCATAACAGAATTTGGATTGTGTCTGGAAACAATTAATCAAATAGCCTGGACCTGAGCCATTTAGGCTTTATAACTCTTAACTAGAAATTTGAATTGTGTCTGGAAACAAATTGGCGATCCTGTAGGTAACCTGGATCCAAACTTTGTACTTTGCCCAGAAACGAATTGGCAGCAAGTGGAGCAACTTTAGGATATGTGCAATATATTCAGTCCTGGATGTTCCCGTAAGTAATTAGGCTGCCGTATTTTGAAACAACTGGAGTTTTCGAACTTTGTACAAATATAGCGCAATGTAAAGTTCATTGCAGTAGTCCAACCTTTAGGTTACCAGTGTGTGTACTGCCATCTTAAGGTCCTCCAAACCGAGGAAGGGGCACAGCTGGCAGATAAGCTGAAGCTGGGAGTAAACACTCCTGATGGTCGCATCTACCTGGGTTGACATTTTGAGTTACGGATCTAGAAGCCCTTGTCCCAAGTTGCGAACACACTCTTTCAGGAAGAGTATAACCCCATCCAGAACTAGTTTCAATGTTCCCTGTCGTGGTCACTGTGAATCGTACTTATGGTATTTCCTGCACCTGCGCAGACAGTTCGGAATCTTTAAAAAGCTAATATCACTTTAAATGGTAGCCCTGCCCACATTCCCCTCGAGCATATATAGCCAGTGGGAGGGGCTGCCAGCTCAGATCCTTTTTTTCTGCCGTTGTTGCGACAGCTAGGAATCTTATCTCATATTTCTTTGACTACAATCATCACTATCAGCACTTTCAGGATCAGCCTGACCTTCATAGTCCTCATAGGCATCCGGCCATCCTTCATCCCAAGCCAAGCTCTCTGTGGGGAATAAGGTCCGGCTAGCTCATTAACCCCTTCCTCCATTTCATCCTCAGCTGCGTCTGGCTCTAATGCAAGTGGGACCCCCGGTGCTGCCCCCTGCCCCCCAGGCACAAAAGAGAACTGGGGTGCTACAGTCTTGGTGGAGATTAATTACCACAATTTCTTAATTTAGGATATTCTTCATATTGGTGATGATTTCTTGCCACCACTTATTGATTACTAAATTTAAATATTCTTCATATTGGTAAAGATTAATTTCCACCACTTTTTAATTATTAAGTTTAAATATTCTTCATCTTGGTGAAGATTTATTTCCACCACTTATTAATCATTGATATTCTTTATATTGACAGTGATTTTTTGTACATTGATAACCTTGCTTAACGGAATACTTTTATTCCTTAACCAGAATAACATTAAGAGCAAGGTTTGGAGACTCAAACTGGTTTAATTAGTGAGTTCTTTAAATGATAATACTAATAAATAAAAAAATAAATAATTTTTTTTAAAAAAAATCCTCCTCAACGGCTGTTTGTACCTACCGTTGGCCTCCAAGATGGCGGCTCTGCGGATGTTGGATAGGGCTAAGGACAAGACCGACAAGATGGCCGTCAACGTCCTCAGAAAATTGGTCTTGTAAAGTGGGAAACGTCCCACGTCACTCTCTGCCGTTTTACAGCCTTCCTCCTCCATGGAAGGGTTGAGCTCCCCCTGCTGGCCACTGTGGAGTAGTACATTGTCAAGCAATGAGTTCCCTTAAGTTGTGGCACATACTGGCTCTCTTTCAGGATGATCAATACAGGCTACTTAATGATTGAGCATGGATGACCCTCTACATACGGACGCCTCCCTATACGGCCCATGCCGATTTGGACAATGAAGGCACAGCGCTAGACACCTGGCACAGGCACCGCGAGGTGCACAGATAGTGCCCATCTGGGTGTCGCCCCATGAGGGGCAGGGAGCGCCGTCTGTACGGGCGCCTCCCAATGAGGGCCATGCCGTTGCGGGCAAAGGCGGCCAGCGCTGCACACCTGGCACAGGCACCGTGAGGTGCAGAAATCGTGCCCATCTTGGTGTCGCCAAAACAAACACACGATGCTTAAATTCGCTCAAAATATCTTCTATAATCATATACTTATATGCATAACATAAATTCACAGTGTCAGTACATACAAATGACGCCAGGTAGAGCCGACTTGTATCGCTGGGGAAGACAGGGAGTCACGGAAAAGTTCTTGAGGGTGGGAATGTAGCGAGACCGGGAGGAAAGTTCAATAGGAGATGTAGTCCCAAGTCCGGAGATGATTCACCCGCATATATCAGTACATAACACCCTTGAAATCAAAAGGCAATGCCCAAGTGACTCCACCGCGTTGGTTGCATCCAGGTGGGCTCCGGGAGGCGTGTATGGCAAGGGCCGCAACGGTCTAATTACGAGCCCGGCCGTTTCGCCCTCCACGGGCTTTTCAAGCGGCAAAAAGAGTGGTACAACATGGCGAGACACAGGAGGATCAATTAATCTGCAACAATAATTCGCATTTAAAACATGAAAGCAACACATTCCCATTATAGTAGCCCACAGAGAATTGACAGACATACCATTTCATGGCTGGAATCACGCATACATCTCCTGCGGACCCGAAGGTGCATATAGGTAAGCAAGGATACAATTTATACATTAAAACCGAGCTGATTCAGGTGAGTAGGGCGGATAAGGGGAGGGGCTCATTTAACCCGATTGGAAATTCGCTTTGTAGATGGACTATCCACCATGTTTCCCGCCTAATGAGCAGTTCATGTAAATTACTGTGAGGGGGTGCCCTGATTTTTTCCAAAGCTGTAAACTTAAAGGAGTCAGGTGCATGTTTGGCCTCCAAAAAATGTTTGTACAAAATGCTGTTATCCGAGCCCGTTCGTACACGTGAACGGTGTTCCGACATTCTCTGGCGTAATTGTCTGGAAGACATCCCTACGTAAGCCTTACCACAATCGCAAAAAATACAGTAAATACACCCCTCCGAGCCGCAGGTCGTGTGGTCTCTAAGCTTGAAATGTTTGTGGGTTTTAAGGCTAATGACCTCCTTTCCCCTGAAGACTTGCCGGCAAGATACACAATCCCCACATGGTTTGCACCCCGGCGATATGATACTCCTGGGTTGGGGGTTGTGTAGGGTGGAGTGTATGAGCATGTCCTTGAAGTTCTCCGTGCGTCTGTACGCGATCATGGGGGGATGCTGAAAGGCCGGGATGTCGGGTAACATGCCCCAGTTCTTCCTTACAGCCGCCACAATCTGTTTGCTGTGGGGAGTGAGTCTGAGGGCCAAACAATGCGGTTTGTAGGGGTGGGTGCCCTCTTTTTGAACAAATCAACCCGGGATATAGATCTAGCTCTTTTTTCTGCCCTGTCAATAACGCTGTGTGGATAGCCCCTTTCCTGAAGTTGCGCCCGGAGTTTATTGGCTTCTAATGCAAAGTGTTCCTCATGCGTGCAGTTGCGCTTCAAGCGTATGTACTGGGAATACGGTAGGGAGTTCTTTAAGGAGTAGGAGTGATGACTCCGGTAGTGTAACAGAGAGTTTCTGTCCGTAGGTTTTCTATAATTGCGAACACTCAATCTGTTCCCCTGCTTGAACACAGTTGTATCCAAAAAATTAACCCTGTCCATGCTGTGTTCAAACGTAAACTGAATGTTAGCATCCCAAGAATTAAGCCACTGCCGAAAAACGTCCAGCGAAGTGTGACGGTCTAATAAAAAGAAACAATCATCTATGTAACGTCCATAGAATTTAATATGCCTAGCTGGAGATGTTGGATCATGTAGGAATGACTTCTCTAATGCCGCCATGTATAGATTTGCAATGGAAGGGGCGCAACTTTGCCCCATGCTCACCCCGCTGACCTGAAGGAAGAACTCCCCATCAAAAGCAAAATAATTATAGTCAAATAAACAATCTATTAATTCCAATAGAAAATGTGTGGGGGGGAACATGACATTGGGCCTCCTATCAAATGCATCTGATAATACTGTCCTTGCTTCCTGTAGAGGAATTCTAGTATAAAGAGAATTGACGTCAGCTGATGCCAGTATATCCCCACTATCAATGGAGAGTCTCTCTATTTTAGTTATAAAATCCGAACCTGGCACAGGCACCGTGAGGTGCAGAAATCGTGCCCATCTTGGTGTCGCCCCATGATGGCAGGGAGCGCCGTCTGTACGGGCGCCTCCCGATGAGGGCCATGCCGTTGTGGACAAAGGCGGCCAGAGCTGCACACCTGGCACACGCACCGTGAGGTGCAGAAATCGTGCCCATCTTGGTGTCGCCCCATGAGGGCAGGGAGCGCCGTCTGTACGGGTGCCTCCCGATGAGGGCCATGCCGTTGCGGGCAAAGGCGGCCAGCGCTGCACACCTGGCACAGGCACCGTGAGGTGCAGAAATCGTGCCCATCTTGGTGTCGCCCCATGAGGGCAGGGAGCCCCGTCTGTACGGGCGCCTCCCGATGAGGGCCATGCCGTTGCGGGCAAAGGCGGCCAGCGCTGCACACCTGGCACAGGCACCGTGAGGTGCAGAAATCGTGCCCATCTTGGTGTCGCCCCATGAGGGCAGGGAGCGCCGTCTGTACGGGCGCCTCCCGATGAGGGCCATGCCGTTGCGGGCAAAGGCGGCCAAGGCTGCACACCTGGCACAGGCACCGTGAGGTGCAGAAATCGTGCCCATCTTGGTGTCGCCCCATGAGGGCAGGGAGCGCCGTCTGTACGGGTGCCTCCCGATGAGGGCCATGCCATTGCGGCAAAGGCGACCCAGCGCTGCACACCTGGCACAGGCACCGTGAGGTGCAGGAATCGTGCCCATCTTGGTGTCGCCCCATGAGGGCAGGGAGCGCCCGTCTGTACGGGCGCCTCCCAATGAGGGCCATGCCGATGCGGGCGAAGGGGACCCAGCGCTACACACCTGCCACAGGCACCATGAGGTGCAAGAATCGTGCCCATCTGGGTGTCGCCCCATGAGGGCAGGGAGCGCCTTCCATACGGGCGCCTCCCGATAAGAGGGCCATGCCGATTACGGGCGGGCAAAGGTGACCCAGCGCTAGACACCTGGCACAGGCACCATGAGGTGCAGGAATCGTGCCCATCTGGGTGTCGCCCCATGAGGGGCAGGGAGCGCCTTCCGTACAGGCACCTCCCGATAAGGGCCATGCCAATGCGGGCGAAGGTGACCCAGCGCTAGACACCTGGCACAGGCACCATGAGGTGCAGGAATCGTGCCCATCTGGGTGTCGCCCCATGAGGGGCAGGGAGGGCCTTCCATACGGGCGCCTCCCGATAAGGGCCATGCCGATGCGGGCGAAGGTGACCCATCTGGCACAGGCACCATGAGGTGCAGGAATCGTGCCCATCTTGGTGTCGCCCCATGAGGGCAGGGGGAGCGCCGTCTGTACGGGTGCCTCCCAATGAGGGCCATGCCGATGCGGGCGAAGGGGACCCAGCGCTACACACCTGGCACAGGCACCATGAGGTGCAGGAATCGTGCCCATCTGGGTGTCGCCCCATGAGGGGCAGGGAGCGCCTTCCATACGGGCGCCTCCCGATAAGGGCCATGCCGATGTGGGCGAAGGTGACCCAGCGCTAGACACCTGGCACAGGCACCATGAGGTGCAGGAATCGTGCCCATCTGGGTGTCGCCCCATGAGGGGCAGGGAGCGCCTTCCATACGGGCGCCTCCCAATAAGGGCCATGCCGATGCGGGTGAAGGGGATCCAGCGCTACACACCTGGCACAGGCACTGTGAGGTGCAGGAATCATGCCCATCTGGGTGTCGCCCCATGAGGGGCAGGGAGCGCCTTCCATACGGGCGCCTCCCAATAAGGGCCATGCCGATGCGGGCGAAGGGGACCCAGCGCTACACACCTGGCACAGGCACCGTGAGGTGCAGGAATCGTGCCCATCTGGGTGTCGCCCCATGAGGGGCAGGGAGTGCCTTCCGTACGGGCGCCTCCCGATAAGGGCCATGCCAATGTGGGTGAAGGTGACCCAGCGCTAGACACCTGGCACAGGCACCATGAGGTGCAGGAATCGTGCCCATCTGGGTGTCGCCCCATGAGGGGCAGGGAGCGCGTTCCGTACGGGCGCCTCCCGATGAGGGCCATGCCGATGAGGGCAAAGGTGACCCAGCGCTAGCACACCTGGCACAGGCACCATGAGGTGCAGGAATCGTGCCCATCTTGGTGTCGCCCCATGAGGGGCAGGGAGCGCCCTGAGGGCCATGTACAGGCGCCTCCCGATGAGGGCCATGCCGATGAGGGCGAAGGGGACCCAGCGCTACACACCTGGCACAGGCACCGTGAGGTGCAGGAATCGTGCCCATCTGGGTGTCGCCCCATGAGGGGCAGGGAGGGCCTTCCATACGGGCGCCTCCCGATAAGGGCCATGCCGATGAGGGCGAAGGTGACCCAGCGCTAGACACCTGGCACAGGCACCATGAGGTGCAGGAATCGTGCCCATCTGGGTGTCGCCCCATGAGGGGCAGGGAGCGCCTTCCATACGGGCGCCTCCCGATAAGGGCCATGCCGATGAGGGCGAAGGTGACCCAGCACCTGGCACACCTGGCACAGGCACCATGAGGTGCAGGAATCGTGCCCATCTGGGTGTCGCCCCATGAGGGGCAGGGAGCGCCTTCCATACGGGCGCCTCCCGATAAGGGCCATGCCGATGAGGGCGAAGGTGACCCAGCGCTAGACACCTGGCACAGGCACCATGAGGTGCAGGAATCGTGCCCATCTGGGTGTCGCCCCATGAGGGGCAGGGAGCGCCTGCCCATCTTGGTGTACATGGGCGCCTCCCGATGCCTCCCGATGAGGGCCATGCCGATGAGGGCAAAGGTGACCCAGCGCTAGACACCTGGCACAGGCACCATGAGGTGCAGGAATCGTGCCCATCTGGGTGTCGCCCCATGAGGGGCAGGGAGCGCCTTCCATACGGGCGCCTCCCGATAAGGGCCATGCCAATGCGGGCGAAGGTGACCCAGCGCTAGACACCTGGCACAGGCACCATGAAGTGCAGGAATCGTGCCCATCTGGGTGTCGCCCCATGAGGGCAGGGAGCCTTCCGTATCGGGGCGCCTCCCGATAAAGGGCCATGCCGATGCGGGCAAAGGTGACCCAGCGCTAGACACCTGGCACAGGCACCATGAGGTGCAGGAATCGTGCCCATCTGGGTGTCGCCCCATGAGGGGCAGAGAGCGCCTTCCGTACAGGCACCTCCCGATAAGGGCCATGCCGATGTGGGCAAAAGTGACCCAGCGCTAGACACCTGGCACAGGCACCATGAGGTGCAGGAATCGTGCCCATCTGGGTGTCGCCCCATGAGGGGCAGGGAGCGCCTTCCATACGGGCGCCTCCCGATAAGGGCCATGCCGATGCGGGCGAAGGTGACCCAGCGCTACACACCTGGCACAGGCACCGTGAGGTGCAGGAATCGTGCCCATCTGGGTGTCGCCCCATGAGGGCAGGGAGCGCCTTCTGTACGGGCGCCTCCCGATGAGGGCCATGCCGATGCACCGTGAGGTGCAGGGCCATCTTGGTGTCGCCCCATGAAGGTGACCCAGCGCTGACACCTGGCACAGGCACCATGAGGTGCAGAAATCGTGCCCATCTTGGTGTCGCCCCATGAGGGCAGGGAGCGCCTTCCACACGGGCGCCTCCCGATGAGGGCCATGCCGATGCGGGCGAAGGTGACCAGCGCTGCACACCTGGCACAGGCACCATGAGGTGCAGGAATCGTGCCCATCTTGGTGTCGCCCCATGAGGGCAGGGAGTGCAGTCTGTACGGGCGCCTCCCGATGAGGGCCATGCCGTTGCGGGCAAGGTGACCCAGCGCTGCACACCTGGCACAGGCACCATGAGGTGCAGAAATCGTGCCCATCTTGGTGTCGCCCATGAGGGCAGGGGCGCCTTCCATACGGGCGCCTCCCGATGAGGGCCATGCTGATGCGGGCAAAGGTGACCCAGCGCTAGACACCTGGCACAGGCACCATGAGGTGCAGAAATCGTGCCCATCTTGGTGTCGCCCCATGAGGGCAGGGAGCGCAGTCTGTACGGGCGCCTCCCGATGAGGGCCATGCCGTTGCGGGCAAAGGCGGCCAGCGCTGCACACCTGGCACAGGCACCGTGAGGTGCAGAAATCGTGCCCATCTTGGTGTCGCCCCATGAGGGCAGGGAGCGCCGTCTGTACGGGTGCCTCCTGATACGGACGATGCGGGCAGCGACCTTGCAATGGCCTCAGGCCGATGCGTAGCCACTCAGAAGAGTAGGAGAGCGCCCGCACGCTGCCTCCGCCGATGCTGCTCGGCGTCAAGGGGGCAAGCCTGTTTCTTATCCTCCTCCATATGTGGAGCAGCCTCCTCTCCATCCAACCTATGCCATCCAATCCAGCGCACTTGGGATCCCATCGGGGCCGAACGATGCACACACCCCGTACCGGAGGCCCGCCTTTTGGCTTGTTTCATTGCTCAAGCTCCCTTTCCCATCAAAACCGGGAGAAGTGAATACAATATATTCCTCGGTAACACTAATGCCCTCTACTATAGGTCTATATGTTACATAGACTGGTCACAACTGTCTCAGCAACTTCAGCTGTTTCATCCGCCCTGAAACTGGGGATTATTCACCTGGATTCACGCTGTTATTAATCAGGATTATGCTGTTCATTCAGGGAACACACCTGGACCTCCGCAGGGCACGAAAGAGGATGGCCAGAATAAGTCTATGTTACTAATGGCCAGAAAAACTGGAGTCTGGGATCTTCCAATACCCTGTGGAAGATGCCCCATCTTGTCCTTTTAAGGTGTGGGAAGATCAAACCTGAGTAGAGGATTTTCAAAAACATGAGAAAAGGTTCGTTTAAGTTTCTAGTCCTCAGAGATTTAACGAAATGAGGAAACCCTTCTACTTCGAGTAGATATATATATAGAAATCATTATGGAACTTTATGGACCACTGATCCTAATCTCGAAACCAGAGAATTATCCTCAAATGTATGCTTGTGACACACTCTCTCTATATATGTTACAGTTATATATCTTCTAATTTATGTTTATTTAAATAAATGAATAAACCCAAACAAACGAAAGAGAGAGTAAAGAAGAAGAATAAAGGGCGCATGTTTAATGCATTAGTCTTAATGATATTAACAGCACCTACCTTTCCTGAGATGTCAACTGACAATGTTCTCAGGCAGTTTATTAACCATGACACATCAGACTCTACTAGGCAAATCTCTCTCCTAGCCAGGCAATGCTGTCTCATGATGTTTGATAATCTTTATTACTGTTATTTCCCAAATCAATTATTTGTAATTTATTATTTTTATTTTAATACCACCTTTCCAACAGGCTCAGAGTGGTTTATAACATGTAGACATAGCAGTCGATGAAATGGTGCTAAAGCAATAACAATAGAACTGTAACAACAACAGAAGTGACAACAAAATACTATCAGCACCCAAGAGATAATGACTGTTAACTGCCTTATGTCATGTTTCAGCACTCTATCGTTAGTGTCTTATGAATTTCTGTAAACATACTGATTGTTTCTGATAAAGCCTTACAGAGTGTTCTGTATTTTTAAAGTTAGAGCACAGCCAAAATGCCTGACTTCATGTACAGAAGTCGTAAGGGTGAGTGCTATAGACAATGTGGTCGTTTTGTTCACTTTGCTATAAAGTTATTGCACTATCTCTATTTAACAACATTATACAGGTTTAAACAGGAATTAAATTCTTTAGCCTAAAGAAGCTCGAAGCTTCAAGTTAGGAAACCGTTAGGAGTTGCTAGTAGGCCTGCAACGCACTAACCAACAGCCTAACTCACAAGCGATCACTCTCCCTTAGGGAGACAGAAGTTTTCTCTTGCATTCCCTCTGGGAAGAGATCCGTAGCTCTTTAACTTACTTATATATATGTTAATTGCATAGGGGACGAAACAGATGCCCAGGGGATCACCCAGGCAATGGGCAATGGGTGAACAGGAATCCCCCAGCAGCACATTCTGGATGTGCTTCTCCAGGAAGGAAGAGAGCCACTGTAAAATGCCTCCAATTCCCATCTAGGAAAGCGACCCAGAAGAATACCATCAGTGATGATTTTGAGAACTGCTGAAATGTTCAGTGGAATCAACAGGGACACATTTTCCACTTCTGTCTGGGTCCCTGTGTAGGCTGTCAACCAAGGTTACCAAAGCAGTCTGTTGCATAAGCAGTAGCCTTGTGCAGTTTGGCCAAAAGGCCTGCCTTTTCAGGGTCCAATTTTGGTTCACCCCTTATTCTGTTTACCGGGACGTTACTTGAATCAGGAAGAGGGTTGCCGTTTTCATTTGGCTACAATGGGAAACTTTAAGGCTCAATCCTCAGTCACTTTAAGACCTATCTGCAGAAAACCTGTCTCGGTTTTAGACCCCATTCACAAATGTAGGCCTGCCATGTTTCAGAGCAATTCACAAATCTGATTTTTTTAGAAATAGTTTAAGTTTTTACCGTAACACTTTTTAAAAATAAGGTAACTTGTAGGAGAGGTTTCTAGGAATTGTTTGTCCTCACAGGAACAGCAGATAGTGGGTGAGTTCTCTATTTATGTTAGCTGGTAGGTTCTTGTGCAAAAGCCACGCTCACACAGACGGTGCTGGGATAAGCAGTTTATTGTTCTTCCTTCTCACAGCAAGAAAAAGAGAGAACTGAAGAGTTTCCCGCTCAAACGCTCAAACAGTTTCAAGGTTTCCTTGAGTAAACACTGTAATTCCATTTTTCTTTTTTCATGCTGCCTTCCATTATTATCCTTTCCATTATTATCCTTTCCATTATTATCCTTTCCAGTGAGATGCAGGATATCATGTTTATGTTCCAAGTAGGATGGTCTCCGTTTGACCCCTTCAACTCTCTAGGACAGTGGTTCTCAACTTGTGGGTCCCCAGATGTTTTGGCCTTTAACCCCCAGAAATCCGAACAGCTGGTAAACTGTCTGGAATTTCTGAAAATTGTAGGCCAAAACACTGGTTGAGAACCGCTGCTCTAGAAGTATTCAGTTAATTGGGTTCCCTCCTGTTCATGCTCTGTACAGCCTCCAGGAGAGAGCAGAGTTGAACATGCCAGGCATGGAAGAGAAGTGACTCAACATGCATGCACCCCCTCCCCCCCCCCTCTATATTTACATCTATTTTAGTCTTTGGTCCCTTGTCAAAGTGGTCCCTGGTCAAAAAAAGGTTAGGAACACCTATTTTAGTCTTTGAGACCAAAGCCCCAAGAGGAGTGGCCTATTTGAAAAAATGTAGCCAGTATTTTTATTCGCCCAAAAAGGGTTTATGTATTGTTTTATCCAGTTCTATCAAGGCATTTAGGAGCCTTTGCATAAACACTTTGAGTTATCTATACTCAAAAAATTAATATAATATATACCGCTTTACACTTGTGAAGCCAACGATTTAAAACACATCTTGCCTTTATTAATTCTGAAGAAAATCAGCAGTAGGAAGGTGCTTTTTTTTTAATAAAAAAGGGGGGGTTTAAATGGGAGAAATAACATTTGATCAATAATATAAGGGGTAATAAACCAGAGAATGTCAAATTCCAGTTATGTGCATCTTCATTCAGTTCTTTTAATATGGCAACTTTATTCTGATTTCTAATCTGAATGTTGATGTTTGTTCTGCTGCCTGATGCCATGAGGTTAAGTTCACTTACCTTTGTGGCATCAGGCAGATCAAGGGTTTCACCTTTCTTGTGCCAGAAATACAGGGGATTCCAGAGAAACAATGGCTAAAGAAAAGTGTTCTATTTTCCCTGGTCCTGGTTGCATTATTGCATACTTTAAGACTTATATCCTGGTATAATATTTAGAGCAAAAACAAAACATTTTTTTCTTTAACAGGCAGTGTTGGAAAGTGCTGTTTTGACTAAATGCATTTTGTAATTTCTATACTTTTAAACTTTATTCTGATATAAGCTTTTCTTTTCAACACATGGTCACACCTCCCTTCTGCTCGAACCATGTAAATAGAAGAGACACCATTTAAACCCTCAGAGTGTGGAAAGAGCTTCAATCAAAAGATAGACCTTGTACGTCACCAGACAACTCACACGGGAGAAAAGCCATTTAAATGCTTGGAGTGTGAAAAGAGCTTCAGCCGCAAGAGCAACCTTGTTCGTCATCAGAGAACTCACACAGGAAAGAAGCCGTTTAAATGCTTGCAGTGTGAAAAGAGCTTCAGTCACAAGCACCACCTTATTAGTCATCAGGCAACTCACACAGGAGAGAAGCAATTTAAATGCATGCAGTGTGAAAAGAGCTTCAGTCGCAAGCACCACCTTAGTTGTCATCGGGCAACTCACACAGGATTGAAGCCATTTAAATGCGTGCAGTGTGGGAAAATCTTCAGTCACAAGCACCACCTTAAAAGTCACCAGGCAACTCACACAGGATTGAAGCCATTTAAATGCTTGCAGTGTGAAAAGAGCTTCAGTCACAAGCACGTCCTTATTAGTCATCAGGCAACTCACACAGGAGTGAAGCCATTTAAATGCTTGCAGTGCAAAAAGAGCTTTAGTCAAAAGGGAGGCCTTGTTTACCATCAAAAAACTCACACAGGGGAGAAGCCATTTAAATGCTTAGAGTGTGATAAGAGCTTCCCTCAAAGAAGCAGCCTTATTAGTCATCAGGCAACTCATATCGGAGTGAAGCCATTTAAATGCTTGCAGTGTGTAAAGAGTTTCGTTTGCAAGAGCACCCTTATTAGTCATCAAACAACGCACACAGGAGAGAAGCCATTTAAATGCTTGCAGTGTGAAAAGAGCTTCAGCCACAAGAGCAACCTTATTCATCATCAGGCAGCTCACACAGGAGAGAAGCCATTTAAATGCTCAGAATGTGGAAAGAGCTTTAGTCAAAAGGTAAGCCTTCTTAATCATCAAACAATTCACACAGGAGAGAAGCCATTTAAATGCTTGCAGTGTGAAAAGAGCTTCAGTCACAAGCACGTCCTTATTCGTCATCAGGCAACTCACACAGGAGAGAAGCCATTTAAATGCTCAGAGTGTGGAAAGAGCTTTAGTCAAAAGGTAAGCCTTCTTAGTCATCAAACAACTCACACAGGAGAGAAGCCATTTAAATGCTTGCAGTGTGAAAAGAGCTTCAGTCACAAGCACGTCCTTATTAGTCATCAGGCAACTCACACAGGAGAGAAGCCATTTAAATGCTTGCAGTGTGAAAAGAGCTTCAGTCACAAGCACGTCCTTATTAGTCATCAGGCAACTCACACAGGAGAGAAGCCATTTAAATGCTTGCAGTGTGAAAAGAGCTTCAGTCACAAGAGCAACCTTATTAGTCATCAGGCAACTCACACAGGAGAGAAGCCATTTAAATGCTTGCAGTGTGAAAAGAGCTTCAGTCACAAGAGCAACCTTATTCGTCATCAGGCAACTCACACAGGAGAGAAGCCATTTAAATGCTTGCAGTGTGAAAAGACCTTCAGTCGAAAGGGAAGCCTTATTCATCACCAAGCAACTCATAAAGAATAAATGCAATTGTAAGTATTTGTATCAGATTTATAACTCTACTAGCTTGGGGACCCGGCGCTGCCCGGGTTATTTGAGAAAGGCCTTTTGTGCTAAGCTTGGTCTTTATCAGTTGTTTATATGGCTTGCAGTGGTCTCGGGAAGTGAGGGAAGGTGCTGGGAGTCCCATCATCCATGGTCCATCCTCCAAACTGCACCAGGATGTAGAGTGGGTCAAGGGGATTCTGTGTGCCAAATTTGGTCTTGCTCAGTTATTGGATGAGGGTCGCAGCAGTCTTGGGAAGTGAGGGTAGGTACTTAAAGTCCAATCATCCGTGGTACATCCTCCATGATACTACACCAGGATGTAGAATGAGTCATGGGGGCTCTGTGTGCCAAGTTTGGTCTTGATCAGTCTTAGGATGAGGTTGGCAGCGGCCTTGTGAAGTGAGTGGAGGTACTTCAAGTTCCATCATCCATGGTCCACTCTCCTCCGAACTGCATCAGCATGTAATGTAGATCATGGGAGCTTTGTGTGCCAAGTGTGATTATGATCATGCACTGGATGAAGGTTGCAGCGGGCTTGAGAAGTGAATGGAGGTACTTGAAATCCCATCATCTATGGTCCGCCCTCCTCTAAACTGCAGTAGGATGGAGTGTGGGTCATGGGGGCTCTGTGTGCCAAGTATTGTCTTTATCGGTCTTGGTTAAGGGCTAGAGTGGTCTGTGGGGAATGAAGGGTTTGAAAATACTACAAATCCCATAATCCATGGCCCACCCTCCTCCAAACTGCAGTAGAATGTAGTGTGGGCTCTGTGTGCCAAGGTTGTTTACTGTCAATTCAGGCCATACACAATGTCCCATGAACTGAGGCCTAGTCGGGAAAATCAAGTTAATGAAGCCTTACTGTCAATTCATGCCTTAAACAGTATCCCATTAAGTGAGGCCTAGTCGGGAAAATCAAGTTAATGAAGCCTAACTGTCAATTTTGGGCCTAGTCTGTGATTTGTAGGGGTTACAGCATTTTTTGTGAAGTGCATTGGGTGAGGGTTCTGAACATTCCACTTCCAACGGAAAAAACCTGTCAACTGGCTAACTGGCCAAACCAAGATGGTGTCTCCTAAAGGGTCATGTCCCTTGTATCTACACAGCATGATACATACAGTAAATGTGGATCTTGACACAGTATCACAGTAACTGAAGCCTAGTCAGGAAAATCAAGTTTAGGAAGCCTTACTGTTATTTCAGTCCTTACACAGTATCCCAGTAACTTTGGCATAGTCGTGATAATCTAGTTGAGGAAGTGTTACTGTAAATTCAGGCCATACAGAGGATCCCACTATCGGCGGCCTAATCTGGAGTATCAAGTTAAGGAAGTCTTATTGTTAACTCAGTCCTTACATAGTAGCCCAGTAACTGAGGCCTAGTCCAGAAACTAAAGTTTAGGAAGCCTTACTGTTAATTCAGTCAGGCCCTTTCAGGCCCTTTATGTAGTAACGGAGGCCTTGTCAGGAGAATCAGGTTAAATAGAGCATGCCTGAGAGGTTGCAATCTTTTAGGTTACCTCGAACAACACAGGAACCCCTCTCACTCCAGTGAAATGTAGTAACGGAGGCCTAGTCCTGAAAAATCTAGTTAAGGAAGTTGTACTGTTAATTCAGTCAGGCCGTTTATTTTACCCTCTCTGGCAGCATTCTCAGGAGGTGAGTGGAGGTACTCCAAGTCCCATCATCCATGGTTCGTCCTATTTGAAACTGCACCAGGATGTAGAATGGGTCATGTGGATCTGTGTGTCTTGGACTTCAACTCCAGCCATTTCTGTGTGCCTTTCCTTTCCTCTCTGTGCTGCCTAGGAATTTTAGAATGTTGGGAGGCTGGCCAATCAGAGGCGTTATGCAAATAATCCCACAGTTCCAGCCAATCGAAACGCTGGCACATATTCGCTCAGTCGCACCACCCACCCACCGCCCGCAAACACTGACTTTTATTATATACATAGATGTATGTGGAGATGCATATATGATCTTGTTATTTCAATATAATATCCACAGATAATTCACCTGAAGAAGACCTAGAGTCAAAACTGCTTGTGTTCTCCGTACTCTTTGGATCAACATATTGTTTTTACAAGCTGAAAATGTATGCTTAGAACACGCATTGTTTAAGTTAGAAACTATTTTGTTGTACAGAGCATTACTATTGTATATTCTGTACTGTGTGTTTTTCACTCAGTGTAGGTCTACACTGTAAATAACAGTGTAGTTATTATTGATAGTATATATCTTTGTGCTTGTGGGCAAATACTGTTTTGGTTATAGTCAGGAGTCCATTTACTAAGTATTCCCTGCATGTACTCAGCTTGTAACTCTATCAAGAAAAGAGATCAGATTAGTCTGGTATGACTTGTTTTTGATAAATCATACTATTGACTTTTAGGAATAACCGCATTTGTTTCAAATGTTCTAAGTCTTCCTTAATTATCTTTTCCAGAATCTTTCCTGGTATCGACGTGAGTATGACCGGATGGTAATTGTTCAAGTTGTTCTCTTTTCCCTTCTTGAAGATTGGGACCACATTTGCTCTCCTCTGATCTGCTGGGACTTGTCCCATTCTCCAAGAACTCTCAAAGATGATTGCCAATGGTTCTGAAATGACTTCCGCTAGATCCTTCAATACTCTTGGATGTAGTTGATCTGGCCCTGGGGACTTGAATTAGTAAACCAGTATTCCTGGACGACTTGTTTCTCTACTTGGGGTTGGATTTCCCTAATCCTTTGTCCACTCCATGTTGCTGAGGTTGAGGACGTCTTTCTTTTTGTGAGAAGACCGAGGCAAAGAAGGCATTAAGTAGTTCTGCTTTTTCCCTATCCCCTGTTAGCATTTCCCCATCTTCTCCTGGGAGAGGCTCAATCGCCTCCTTGTCCTTTCTTTTTCTACCAAGTTAAGCAAATAATCTCTTTTTATTCTTTTTAGTGTCCCTGGCCAGGCTGAGCTCATTTGCACTTCATCAAAAGAAATATAGGTCAGTGGTTGCCAGTCGTTTTTTTGACAAGGGAGCACTTTGATTTTTTTTAATTGTTAGCATGGATCACAAGGTTCAAGAATAATAAAAAGTATTAACCTAAAAATAAACTTGAATCAAAGCTTTTAACATATTAGTTAAACTTAATAGTAACATGGATGAAGAGTACTATTATAATATAAAAACATTTTAAATAGAAAATTAAATTTTGATTTGCATGAATGTGAATTTTTGAGCTTGCATCTTCTTTACAAGTTGGGTAATACTGGGGCTAATATTCCTCAAGGAAGCAGAAAGGATGAGGAAGGGAAGAAAGAAAGGCTGAAGGAAGGAGAGAAGCAAGAAGGGTGGAGGGAGAGGAGGGGAGGAAAAAGTGAGGGAGGAAGGAGGGAGAGGAGGAAGGAAGAAAAGAAGGAGGGAGGCAAGGAAGAAATGGAGGAAGGGGTGGAACTGTGGGAGGAAGGAAGTGAGAGAGAAAGGAAGAGAAAGAAGGAAGCAAGGAAGGAGAGAGAGAGAGAAAGAAGAAAAGGAAGGAGGGAAGCAAGGAAGAAAGATGGGACTGGGGAGGGGGAAGGGCAGAGAGAGAGGAAGCGAAGGAGGGAGAGAAGAGATGGGAAGGGAGGAAGAAAAGGAGGAAGGGATGGAACAGAGAGGAAGGGAGATAGAGAGAGGAAGGGAAGGAAGGAAAGAAGAGAGCAAGGAAGGAGGGACATTAGGAAGAAAAGGAAGGGAGGCAAATAGAGAGGAAAGGAAGGGGGAGGGCGGGGGAAGGGGTGGGACTGGGGGAAAGAGGAAGGGAGGGAGGAAAGGGGCAAAGAAGGGAGGGAAGAGGCAAAGAAGGAAGGAGGGAAGCAGGGAGGGAGGGAGGGAGGGATGGTACCAAAAGGTGGAGGCCTTCGGAGTTTGAGGAAGAGGCAGCAGCGTGGAAACCAAGCTTTGGGGGAGAGCAAAAACATTAAAAGCAAGCACTGCTTTTTTTGCTGGCAGAAAAGAACGTGTATGAAACCAAACATCTGATGGGAGAGAGAGAGAGAAAGGGAAGAAGGAAGGAAGGAAGGAAGAAAACAAGGAAGGAGGGAGTGGGAGGGAGGGGGATGGGTCCACGGAAGGAAGGAAGGAGAGAAGGAAGCAAGCAAGAGGGGCTGGAAGGAGACAAGGAGTGAAGGAAGGGAGGGCCGGAAGAAAATAGGGAAGGAAAGTAAGAAGGAGGGATGGAAGCAGGCTCTCCTCACCAGGCTTCCAGGGCTCCCTCTTGCTGGTCTTTTCCATGTCCAGTGTTTTGAGGAGGAGGCACACTGTAAGTTGAGGCAGGAAGAGGCAGGCTCCACGCAAAAGGCCCCTTTCTCTGCTCCTTCCTGCTTTTTCCTCTTCTTACTTTTCCTGGCGCACTGTGAGTTCAAGCAGGAAGAGGCAGGCTCTGTGCATCCTTTTTTCCCCTTTACTCCTCCTCCTTGCTCTTTCCTCTTCCTGACTTTTCTGGCACGGAGCTGCTGTCGTCTTTGCTCTTAAAGTCAGCCATGGCAAACCAGGATACTTTTTGCTTTGAAAACACAGGTTGCATCACACTATGAAATTGAACTGCCCTAACTCAGTGCAGTGGCATCCTGGGAGTAATATTTTACAAGATCTTTGCTTCTCTTTAGTTCTTGGGGACCACTAGTGGTTCATGGACCACAGGTTGGGAAACACTGGTCTTGATTAAGAGAATGAATGGTTCCTACATTCTGCTTTGGTCTGACCAGGAATACTGTATCCCACTCTTGAGGTTGAATTTAGAATAAGGACTGCAGTTATGGAGGATCCCTCGCGGCGAGCGTTGGATATAAAACCAAGAAACATCAAGATTGGTTTGATGAAAATGACAACGAGATCCAACCGTTAACTGACAAGAAAAGGAAAGCCTTCCAAACATGGCAGCAAGACACCAACTGTGCTGCCAAGAAAAAGATCTATGTATTGCCGAAGTCTTCCTCACAACCTCTAAGGATGCCTGCCAAAGATGCAGGCAAAACGTCAGGAGAGAAAGCTTCTAGAACATGGCCATATAGCCCGAAAAACCTACAACACCCAAAAAGATCTATGCTAGTACAAAAGTTGAGGTCCAAACAAGGACCAGAGAATTCAAGAACATCTGGTGGACAAATAAGGCTGAAGAAATCCAACACTTTGCAGATACCCATGATGCACAGGGATTTTTTTTTAAACCACAAAGGTCATCTACGGACCAAGAAACCATAGCATACACCCTCTACACCAGGGGTGCTCACACTTTTCCAGCATGGGAGCTACTGATTAAAAAACCAAGTCCCAAAGATCACCTACCCAGAAATGTAAATGGTATAACTATTTTCTTATTTATTTATATTGATTATTCATTTTTATGTACCGCTCCTTCCAGCAGGCTCGGGGCAGTTTACATAAAATGAAGTTATAAAACATCAACATTTCAATTTAATAACAACAATATAAAACAGAGCATTAAAATATATCCAACCACCCCATTTCTCCCACACCATATTACCACACATATTATCAGCCAGAAAGTAAGAAGAGAGGCTTTTGAACTGCAAGGCCATTTAATACTCAGCAAGGTAAACAAAGGGGCATGCAAAAATACATCCAACCACCCCATTTCTCCCACATTTCCATATTCCCCAACATATACTGTATTTCTCAAGGAACAAAGCAAGCAGAGAGGCTTTTGACCGAAAAGGCCATTTTTAAAAATAAAAAGGAAACAAAGAGACAAGCCACAGAACAATCAAGCACCCACCCCATTTCTCCCACATTTCCATATTCCCCAACATATATTTCTCAAGGAACAAAGCAAGCAGAGAAGCTTTGGAGCTAAAATGCCATTTTTAAACATAAAAAATAAACAAAGAGACATGCCACAGAACAATCAAGCACCCATCCCCAAAGTAAAAAGACCGACCTTTGAGATGCGGTAAGGAAATGACCCCAAAGCGTCCTTCTTCTTCTCCTCCGTCGTTGCTCCTATTTCCATGCTGCCAGCATGCGTGCCGCCTCCAAGAGCTCACGAGAAGTCCGAGAGGCAAAATGGGCGCTTCTGCGCATGCGCGCGGGGCCAGCCATGCATCGCGTCATCCAGGCCCGCCCCCTTTGGTCTCCTACGACTCTGAGTGGCTGGAGAAGGATGGAGGGAGGAGGAGGAATCCAAAAGAGGGGGCCCCTTTCTGCCTCTTGGACTCTGGAGCTTTTGGAGGCGGCGCACGAACAGGGAGCGGGGAGGAGCAACGACGGAGGACTTCTTTGCAGCATGCAGGGGCACGTGAAGAAGACCAACAGCAAAAAACCTGGTCAGGGGCCTGAAGATCACCAGGATGAGGCCCAAAGATCACCCTGGTGATCGAGATCACCATTCTGAGCACCCCTGCTCTACACTCATCAGATGGAACCAAACTTTTGAAGGACAAAAAATCAATTGCACTATGTTGGAAAGAACACTACCCAAACCTCCTGAATCGGAGCTCCAATGTGGCCAAAGAGATTCTCTCACAAATCCCGCAACAACAAACCAGGGATGAGCTTGCAGCACTGCCGAGTTTGGAAGAAGTCAGCAATGCTATTAATCAACAACAACAACAAAGCCAGCAGACCTGATGGGATCCCTGCTGAAATCTTTAAAGAGGGTGGAACTGAGTTGACACAACTCCACCAGCTCATTTTAGACAGTATGGGTTACTGGGAAAATCCCAACAGACTTCAAGGATACCACTATAATTACAGTTTTCAAAAAAGGGGGAAAGAACAGACTGTGGAAACTATCGAGGTATCTCCCTTCTAACCTCTGCTGGGAAAATCCTTGCAAGAATCCTTGCAAGCCACCTTCTACCTGTCTCAGAAGACACCCTCCCAGAATCCCAGAACGGCTTCCGCCCCTCTAGAGGAACAGTGCACATGATCTTCACTGCACGGCAGCTCCAAGAAAAATGCAGGGAACAAAGTCAACCTCTGTACATTCATTGAACTTGCAAAGGCATTCGACACAGTGACTCGCAGTGCTCTCTGGACCATTCTCCAACAAAGCAGGTGCCCTGACAAATTTGTGAACATCCTGTGGTTCCTCCATGATGGCAACAGTCTTGGACAGCAGTGGCTCCCGAAGCGACCCATTCAAGGTGGAATCAGGTGTCAAACAGGATTGTGTTATTGCCCCAGCCTTATTTTCCATCTTTATCGCTATGATACTTTATCTTATTGATGGGAAGCTTCCCACCGGAGTGGAAATCAACTATCAGATAGATGGCAAACTATTTAACCTCAGCAGATTGAAAGCCAAAACCAAGGTCACAACATCTGTTATAGAACTCCAATATGCTGGTGATAACATAGTCTGTGTGCATTCAGAAGACCTACAAGCTACTCTAAACACCTTCGCAGAAGCATACAAGAAGCTCAGCCTCTCATTGAATATCGAGAAAGCCAAAGTGCTCCTTCCAGCAATCACCAGCCAATCCCTCTGCAATGCCAGAAATACAACTTAACGTTGTATTAGAAAATGTTGACTATTTCCATTACCTTGGCAGCCACCTTTCCACAAAAGTCAACATTGACACTGAAATGCAACACGTCTGAGCTCTGTGAGTAAGCATTTTTCCAAATAAAGCAGAGAGTGAATGAGGACCGGGACATCCATAGGGAGACCAAGGTGCTTGTTTATAAAGCTATTGTCCTCCCAACCCTGCTATATGCCTGCGAAACATGACTGTCTACAGATGTCACACGCAACTCCTGGATCGATTCCTCCGAAAAATCTTTAAAATCTCTTGGGAATATAGGTGGTCAAATATCAGCATTCTGGAAAAAGCAAGGACCACCTGCATTGAAGCTATCAACTCTGCTTGACTGGCCACATTGTCCAAATGCCCGATCACCGTCTTCCAAAGCAGTTACTATACTCCCAACTCAAGAACAGGAAACATAATGTTGGTGGACAAGAAAAGAGGTTTAAAGATGGGCTTAAAAACAACCTTAAAAACTGTGGAACAAACAGCAAGAACTGGACCCACCGTCAAGACACCACATCTGGAAGACAACCATCCTCAAGCTACGAGGGATCACCTAAGTAAGTAACTCAGTGCAATGGCATCCTGGGAGTTGTATTTTACAAGATCTTTGCTTTGCAGGCCACTAGTTTAGTTCTCCAGGATTACTAGTGGTCCGTGGACCACAGTTTGGGAAACATTGGTCTAGATTAAGAGAATGAATGGTGTATATATTCCACTTTGTTCAGACCTCACCTGGAATACTTAGTATATCCCATTCTTGAGATCGAATTTAGAATGAGGACTGCAGTTATGGAGGATCCCTCCTGGCGAGTGTTGCGCTCAACCAGGTTCTTCACTAACGTTGCACCCATTCAACGTCTAGACCAGGGCTGCCCAGGAAGTCGATCGCAATCGACTGGTCGATCCCGGGACTGAAGGAGGTCGATCCCAGCTGGATGGGGCACTTCTAGAGGGGGCGGAGCCATGCCGCGCCAAGCCCCCCCCCTCCCCCGGCTTCAGCGCTACCACAGCTTCTTCAGCCTTGAGGAGGGTAGTGCCAAGCCAGTAGTGGCTAGTTATGCCACCACTGGCTTGGCACTACCCTCCTCTAGCCTGGGGAAGCTGTGGTAGAGCTAAAGCCAGAGGAGGGCGAAGCCAGGCCATGCCAAGCCCCTCCCCCTGCTTCTCTCTCAGTAGATCTTTCTGACTTGGTTTTATTATAAGTAGCTCGCATGCTGAAAAAGTGTGGGCATCCCTGGTCTAGACAGAAGGGATACATGTAAGGCTATTGCCAAAAATACAAGCATCACATGGATACAGAGATGCAAGACTTTATACATTTGATAGCCATTCAAACTGCTTGCTGTGCCCCCCTCTCTTCCCTGATTGGCCATAAGGAGGGCCAGTTTGGATCCACACTCCCATTCAGTGCTGTCTTGAAAACATTGCTGTCCCCAGGCGGGGATTCCCTGGTGAAGGGGAGGAAGTGGAGGGAACTGGGCTGGGGAGGGCTAATAGCTGCTGAGGGGCGGCTCTCCTGGGTGGAGGCGAGCTCCAGAAAAGTCTGTGTTCGCATATGTGAGAAGGGTGGAATATAAATGACGTAAATAAATAAATAATGATAAATATTTTGCGTATTTCCACTTATTGCGGGGGCTCGTGGAACGGAACCCCTGCGATAAGTGAGGGGACACTGTACATTGGAGGAGGGAAAGGATACATTTTATCAACATGGGAGATTGGTTCTGTGATGTAAGAGCCGCTGCTGAGGACTCCGTTTGCATGTCTGCTGGTATGACTCAGCACTTCTTCATGGGCTTTCATTGTTGTTGTTTATTCTTTGAGTCGCTTCCGACTCTTTGTGACCTCATGGACGATTCCACGCCAGAGCTCCCTGTCGGCCGTGGCCACCCCCAGCTCCTTCTAGGTCAAGCCAGTCACTTCAAGGATACCATCCATCCATCTTGCCCTTGGTCGGCCCCTCTTCCTTTTTGCCTTCCATTTCCCCCAGCATCATTGTCTTCTCTAAACTTTCCTGTCTTCTCATGATGTGGCCAAAGTACTTCATCTTTGCCTCTAATATCCTTCACTCTCAGAACTTTTCCCCAACACCAAAGTTAAAAAGCATCTATCTTAATTCGCTCAGCGTTTCCTATGGTCCAGCTCTCACATCCGTAGGTTCCTATGGGGAATAACATTGCTCTCATTAAAAAATATATAAAAGGTGGAAGAATAAAATAAAGGAGAAATGCAGTACTGTAAATATGAGAGACAAAAGACTTCAACGCAAAGAAGATTGTAAGACAAGACACTCCAAATTTCCCATCCTAAGCCCCTACTATTCTATACTTTTCCATAGCTTACCACAACAAATCGACATGCAGGTGCTGACCAATCTCTCTGGGAGCATAGGTAACTATTCTTAGATGCGAAGCAAAATGGATAACAATTTTGAACACCGAATTCCCTAACGGGTTAAATGAAAGGCTTTCCATCTCAGCCTTTTTAACTTAATCACCTGCAGTACTAATTAATATAACACTTTAAATTAACGTCACTCACAGAGAATAGTTACCTACGCTCCCAGAGAGATTGGTCAGCACCTGCATGTCGATTTGTTGTGGTAAGCTAAAGACAAAAAGGGACAAAGGTAAAGGGAATAGTAGCCCTCTTACTCAGTGTGGAAATAAATTTTTAAAAAATATGAATGGATGTTTAAACCCCTCTGTATATGTTTTATTATATAGTGATATCTTAAGTGCCTTCACGAACTGCATGGGTCTTGAAAAAGCGGTTGCGAAACAGGGTCTCCCGTCGACCCGCAATTTGGATTATAATGGGCTTCTCCAGTACACAATACTCCATTATATTTGGATTACAATTATGTTGAACCTTATCCATCAGGACTGACAAACTTTTTACTGAATTGGTTGTTATATTAATGGTTTCCTACTGCAAGAAGACTAACATTCATTTTTTGCTACATGGGACTTCTATAAACTGAGTATATATCAAAGATTCTTTTTCTGTTATGAAACGAATGCATACTTGGAATATTTGTTGTTAAATGAATGCATATTTGTTTGTTATCCTGAATTGTCCTATAAGAAATATTGAAACTTAAGGCAGTGGGACACAATATAGATTGTTTAATGAACTACATTATACCAGATAACTACTTGTTTGATACTCTGGTTTTTTTTCAATACATATAGGGGACTTCTTTAGAATATAACTCAATATTGTCTCCCTTCTGTTTTGTTAATTAGTAGTGAACTAGCAGCAGTTCTGCGTTTTTGTTCGTTACACAGATTCCTCAGGAGAGAGACAAAGTGATTTGGGATCCGCAGACCACCAAGAACTTAAAACCTAAATAAATGTAAACATTAGCATAGTATTTAATCTCTCTCTCTCTCGGCATTACTTCGCGAACGAAGATTCAGGAAGGACTCATCCCACGCTTTTTACAAGCACGTTGATGACTAAAAAGGCCAATCTGAGATAGGCAAGTTTGGTTGCAGAAAGCACAGCAGAATGTCTCCTTGGGTGATGTTTCCAAGTTGCGGTTCTTTCTGCGTTGTCGTTTCTCTTCGAGACTCATTCGGCGTGTCTTCTCGAAAGAGGCCGCAGCATTGTGGATAGTGCGTCTCCATGCCTCCCGATGTGAGGCCAGGGTGGACCATTGTTGGTGATCAATCTAGTATTTAATATGGGAGCATTGAAAATGCATAGGTAAGGATGGCAGCCTGTTATTGGCCACTGAAAAGAAGGAGAAATGGCCTGGATGCAGAAGGCGGTGAGTGTGGAGGAGGAAGGAGAGATTGCCTGTGAAGTGAAGGCTTCCCCTGGGTCCCTCTCACCCAGGTCCCTCTGACAGAACCAGTCCTGCGCCGGAGAGCCTCCTCCTTCCTCTGGAGCCAGGGCCCCATGCCCTCTGTCACACTCGGCACGGACGGAGGGGCATTTGGAAGGGTCAGAAGAGGTCTTTGTGGCTCAGGCCCGGGGGCTGCTTCCTGCAGGGCTGCCAGGCCATCAAGGGATTAGGTTAGGAGCTATTCTTAGCGTTGTTACTATGATAACCTTGTTAATAGGTGTGTTTGCATGAAGGGGTTGCCTTCCATCCCCAAAGAGAGGCTTCCTGAGGAGCAGAGGCTGGGCCTTTCTCTGAAGGGTTAAAGCGGGCGAGAGGGGTTCCTAGAGGGGAAGAAAGCAATTGGGGCCTCCCACAGGCAAAGCCCCGCCCCTTCTAGCCATTGCTGAGCGTCTCTTCCTAGAGAGGCACTGGAAGAGGCTTGGGCTGCAGGGGGAGAGGGGAGTGTCTTCCGGAAGAGAGCCAGTCCTCCTAGGACGGGGCTGGGGGCGGTCCTGCACTCGCCTGGGCAGCTTCCCTCCTCTCTCCTGGGAGATCTCTGCCCATCCATTCCTGCTCCCACCCTTCTCATCTCTTTCCTGGGTAAACAATGGCCTTTCTTTCCTCCAGCGCTGCTTTCTGCCTTATGAATTCTTCCGCCTCTTTCCTGGCAGTGCGGACTTACAGTATATAATCCAATTCAAAGCAGGAAGCCTGGGATGGGGGGCCTGCCTGGAAGGGCCCTCCTCGGGCAGCAGAGGGAGGGAGGCTCAGGCCCTTTGTTTCTTGGAGGAATAAATGGGAGCCTAGTGCAGGCCTGGGCAAACTTCGGCCCTCCAGGTGTTTTGGACTCCAACTCCCAGAATTCCTAACAGCCGGTAGGCTGTTAGGAATTCAGGGAGTTGGAGTCCAAAACACCTGGAGGGCCAAAGTTTGTCAAGGCCTGGTCTAGTGCCTAGGTCCAGGGAAGTCATGTTCCCCATGCTCCATTCTGCCTTGGTTAGACCACACCTGGAATCACCCTGTGTCCAGTTCTGGGCACCACAATTGAAGGGAGATGTTGACTCTAAGCTGGAATGTGTCCAGAGGAGGGTGACTCAAATGATCAAGGGTCTGGAGAACAAGCCCTATGAGGAGCGGCTTAAAGAGCTGGGCATGTTTAGCCTGAAGAAGAAGGCTGAGAGGTGACACGATAGCCATGTATAAATATGTGAGGGGAAGTCATAGGGAGTAGGGAACAAGCTTGTTTTCTGCTGCCCTGGGGACTAGGACGTAATGAGCAATGGCTTTAAACAATCGCAGTGGGACTGTGGCACAGCTGGCTGGGAGTCAGCTGCATTAAGATCACTACTGACCGAAAGGTCATGAGTTCAAAGCCAGTCCTGGTCAGAGTGAGCTCCCGACCAAAATTGTGTAGCTTGTTGTCGACCTGTGCATCCCGAAAGACAGTTGCATTTGTCAAGTAGGAAATTTAGGTACCTCTTTGTAGGGAGGTTAATTTAACTGATTTACGAGGCCATACAAATCTCCAAGAAGTATACAAGGAATGAGGAAGCGATAGCTCCCCTGGTGGCCAGAAGCTGGAATGTTAAATAGCCTCTGAGTGTCTGTCTATATATGTTGTGTGTCTATGGCATTGAATGTTTGCCATGTACATGTACATTGAAATCTGCCCTGAGTCCCCTGTGCGGTCAGAAGGGTGGAATATAAATAATGTAAATAAATAAATAATAAAACTACAAGAAAGGAGATTCCATCTAAACATTAGGAAGAACTTCCTGACTGTGTGAGCTGCTCAGCAGTGGAACTCTCTGCCATGGTGTGTGGCAGAGGCTCCTTTGGAAGCTTTTAAACAGAGGCTGGATGACCATCTGTCGGGGATGCTTTTGGGTGCTTTGAATGCAATGTTCCTGCTTCTTGGCAGAATGGGGTTGGATTGGATGGCCCATGAGGTCTCTTCCAACTCTATGATTTTAGGAAGGGGCTCTGAAAGTTCCCTGAGGCTGGCTAAGGGTTCCCTGCCCTCCCTTCTTCAGAGGGCACCTTCCTTCCCAGCCTCAACTGCAGGTCCTTCTGTCTGGGACTGGGATCTGTGGGGACTGAAAGCGTACAGATGAACAAACCCTCCGGCATCTGCCACCAGAAAATGACGTGGAAGGATTCCCAAAGGAAGAGAGATAGCAATGGTTCAAGGGGCTGAAGAAGGGAGAGGACTAGGGGGACAATGTTGCTCTGTGAGGAGGAGGGGACTCCCTCCCCAAACCTTTTCTCACCAGATCAAGAAGCCATTTAACATTCATGGTAAAATATGATCCTGCTTTGACAGTATTAACATGACTGTATTTGTCTTGTTTGTTTTGTAGGCCCTGTCAGTTCTTCCAGTTCTTCCCCTTCAAAATATCATCTGGCAAGACAGGAGGAAAGTTCTTCATCCAGTTTGGAGGCAGCCTAGATGCATAGAACAAAGATGGAAGAGCAAGAGCCTGTTGTCGTCAAGTTAGAAGTATTTTCTTCTGCTGTTCAGGCAGAGAACAATAGACTATTCTGGGAGGAGCCTTGGAGGAAAGACCGGGACAGCACTGGGCTCCATTCAGACCTTCACTGCCAGCGCTTCCGGCATTTCCACTATAAGGAGGCCTTGGGGCCCCGGGAGGTTTGCAGCTGCCTCCATTCCCTCTGCCACCTGTGGCTGAAGCCTGAGCGACACTCCAAGTCGGAGATGATGGACCTGGTGATCCTGGAGCAGTTCCTGGCCATCCTTCCTGAGGAGATGGGGCGCTGGGTGAGGGAATGTGGGGCAGAGACCAGTTCCCAGGCCGTGGCCTTGGCTGAAGGCTTCCTCCTGAGTCAGGAAGAGGAGAGGAAGTGGGAGAAGTCCCAGGTGAGAGGGAGAGGGAGAGATTCATCTTGTAAATTCAAGGAACCAAGAACAATTGCTTTGAGGGATAATGTAAAACTCTTCTGAACTTCTCAGGCTGAGATTATTGCATTCACTTTCAGGTAACTAACTCAAAGAATAATACAAATAAGTTGGAACAAGTTCAGAGAAGCATCAAGAAAGGAGGACCCAGGTGTGTTCACCCTGGAAAAAAGGCTTGTAATGCCACGATTGCCCCCTTTGTACCACCCAAGGGCTCTCGTGGAGAGGAGGGGGCTGTCCTCTCCATTCCTCAGGATGGGATAACCAGGTATAATGATCTGAAGTTATAGGATGGGAAGCCTTGAAGATTAAATGGAACATACTGAGAATGCCAGTGGTTGTATTTCAGAGGAAGCAACTGGCTGAACCTCTTCTGAATATTCTTTCCCTAAGAAACTGTATGTTATTCACAGGTAGAGATAACTCCAGAGGCACCTGAAGTCACAGCTATACAGACTTAGGTTACTCAGCCCAAGTACCCCTGTAGGGTGGCCCCAATTACATCCTTCCTCAGGATTACGTAAAGTACTTTCTTCATCTCAGCAGTAGCCTTTCCACTTTGGATCAATTCCTGAAGCAGAATGCAATACCCAAACGAAGGCAGAATTCCCACATTAAAATCAAGGACAGACAAATTCATACAAAGAATGAAGAAAACCAGTCTTGGGTCCCAACCACAACCCAAGCAGTCTGGAACAGGTTGCAGAAAGGGAGCCCTCCCTCCCTTTCTAATCTGTCTTTTTTCTTGTGATCTGTGCTGCTTTTTCAGGTATCTTTTGCAGATGAGACCGACCAGGTGGAGGAGTGTGTTACCCAGATTGGAAATGGAGAATCTATCACTGTTGGTAAGGGATGGGCAGACACCCTTCTTGCTGGCTCACCTCTTCTTGAGTAGACCTGAAATGTCTGAGCTGTGTGAATTGGAAAAAATTGGGAAGCCTGGGACCTTAAAACTGCTGCTGACAGGAGACAATACTTATTTGAGCCACTTTCAAAGTTACTTGATTACTTTGCATCTCTCTGGGTGTTTCATGGTTGCCATGGCGACCATGCCATGGGGCTATCACAAGTAGTATCTGAACCCACCCATCAGGCTAGACATAACCTTGATCTAGTTTTTGCTGCGGACAGCGGTGTGGTCAAGGTGGAAGAGCAAAATATTCTTCCATTGTCATGGTCTGACCATCATTTGATCAGTTTTAGACACACTGCGACTTCTAACCTCTGCAGGGGTGGTGGACCCACTAAGATGGTCCGCCCCAGGAGACTGATGGGTCCGGGTGGATTCCTGAGGTTTCTTGGTGTTCTTCCTGTCATGGAGGCTGACAATCCTGTCGATGCCCTTTTTGATCGCTATAACAGCGAGATGGCTAGGGTGATAGACACGATCGCCCCAAACGTCTCCTCTCGTTGCGTAGAGTCATGCCAACCCCTTCGTTCTCCGAGGAGTTGGCGGAGATGAAGCATACGAGAAGGAGACTAGAGTGCATCTGGAGGAAATCTCGGGGTGTCTCTGACCAAACACGGGCTAGAGCCTCAATTAGGGCCCATACCGCAGACTTCTCGACTGCCCGCATAGCGTCTGGATCTAACAGACCTTCTGAGTTGTTTTGGGTTGTTGGAGAGCTCCTACACCCCCCTGAGGTGGGGGAGGCCCTTGGGGACTCACCTTGGTGATGCAATTTTGTGCACCATTTTGCAGATAAAATCTCTCAGATACGCCTCGAGCTGGACACCAGTTTATTTATTTATTTATTTATTAGTCAGACTTCTAGGCCGCCACTAGAAGTTGTGGCTCGGGGCGGCTCACAAGTCAGATACAAAACACAATTAAAAACACATTATATACTCTAAAACATACTAAAAACATAGATTAAAAACACTACATGATGCACAGAGAACAAACGGTCTCTGGGATGGGTCTTGGGTGCATGGCTTTGCTGTGGCTCCGGTCCTTCCTGGAGGGTCATTTCCAGTTGGTGAAGGTGGGGACACCTGTTCGGACCCCAGGCCTTTGACCTGTGGGGTCCCGCAGGGTTCTATTTTGTCCCTCATTTTCTTTAACATCTACATGAAACCGCTGGGAGAGATCATCTGGAGTTTTGGAGTTCGGTGCCATCTCTATGCAGATGACACCCATCTCTACTACTCTTTTCCACCCAATATCAAGGAATCTCCTCGGGTGCTGGATGAGTTTACATGCAATGCCAGAGGAGGTAACCAAGCCATCTGTGGGTTTGATCTTGTGGGATTCTTTCTGGCTTGTTTGTCCTGATGACATAGATGGGATACTGGGGGCTGTGAGGGCAACCACATCGGCTCTGGACCCTTGCCCTTCATGGCTAATTAAATCGGCCAGAGGTGGGTTATCAGATTTGTTTTTGTTGATTATCAACGCTTCATTGGCTCAGGGGAAATTTCCATCTGGTCTGAAGCAAGCTGTAGTGAGACCAGTCTTGAAGAGGGCCTCCCTTGGTCCTACGGTCTTGAATAACTACAGGCCAATCTCTAACCTCCCCTTCTTGGGCAAGGTGCTGGAGCAGGTGGTCGCCTCTCAGCTCCAGGAATTCCTAGAGGACGCAGATTTTCTAGACTAGTCGCAGTCTGGGTTTAGGCCTGGTCATGGTACCGAGATGGCCATGTTCACCTTTGTGGATGACCTCCGCAGGGAGCTAGACAGGGGGAGTGTGACCCTGCTGGTTCTCTTGGACATCACAGTGGCTTTCGATACCATCAATTATGATATCCTCCTGGGCCGGGTCTCTGGGATGGGTCTTGGGTGCATGGCTTTGCTGTGGCTCCGGTCCTTCCTGGAGGGTCATTCCCAGTTGGTGAAGGTGGGGACACCTGTTCGGACCACTGGCCTTTGACCTGTGGGGTCCCGCAGGGTTCTATTTTGTCCCTCATGCTCTTTAACATCTACATGAAACCGCTGGGAGAGGTCATCCGGAGTTTTGGAGTTCGGTGCCATCTCTACGCAGATGACACGCATTTCTACTACTCTTTTCCGCCCAATTTATTTATTTATTTATTTGTTCAGGCTTCTATGCCGCCGACTCCCGGGGGCTCGCGGCGGCTCACAAGAGCCGAAGGCAACAATAAAAACAGCAATAAAACAACAAGGCAGAATAAAAACAACAAAACAGATAAAACAGCTAAGCAATGCAGCAATAGCGTTCCTAATTTCAAGGAATCTCCTCAGGTGCTGGATGAGTGTCTGGCCGCTGTGACAGTCTGGATGAGGATGCGTAAGCTGAGGATCAATCCTGACAAGACAGAGGTCCTCCAGGTTGATCATAGGCCGGATCGAGGTATAGGGTGGCAACCTGTGCTGGACGGGGTTGCACTCCCCCTGAAGTCACAGGTCCACAGCTTGGGTGTCCTAGACTCATCGCTAATGCTTGAAGCGGAGTTGTTGGCGGTGGCTGGAAGGGCTTTCGCACAACTGAAATTCGTGTGCCAGCTGCAACTGTGCCTCGTGAAGTCGGATCTGGCCGTGGTGGTCCACACCTTAGTTACCTCTAGATTGGATTGTTGCAATGTGCTTCCCTGACCTGACCAATTTCCTCACTATGCCCTTGGAAGCACTTTATTTTACTTGCTAGTGCAATCAAATCCTACGTTATCTTCCAGATCCCCTGTCCAGATACATTACATTGAATCCAGCCTCGCCCACTGTGATCAATTTCTGTGTTTTTAAAGGTTGTGATTTTATATGCTGATGTGTTATTTATATTGGTTTTGTATTATATTTTTATTTTTCTACATTTTATTGCTGTGTTTTTGTTTGTATATGATATACCGTATTGCGGGGCTTGGCGTCATGTAAGCCGCCCGAGTCCCCTTGGGGAGATGATGGCGGGGTATAAATATATAATAATAATAATAATTATTATTATTATTAATGGTGGTGAATATGCTCTTTGCTACATTGGCACCAATACATAAACGAATACAGTCTATTACTAAATACTATTTAAAACTAATACTATTACAGAGACATTTCTTGGGATTAGGCCGCAACACCCCTGTAAAACAAAATAGTCTACATTAAAGTCCTGGGACCCGAATCCAAGGAGGGAGTTTAAAAGAAGGCCATGGGGCAAGGGGAGAGTGGCAGGCTTCCGAGGGAAGGAACTGTGGGGCAGCCTGGAGAAGAGACCACTCCCACCATCCGTGATATCTTTTCTCGCTTTCACAGGCAGTGAAACAGGTCCAAGTAACATTAGCAGAACTTTTCCTGATTCTTTCCTAAGAAGAGATTCTACGGGACCAGATCAGGTCGGCAGCAGGATCCCTGGAAGTGCGGGGAAGTTAAGTCATCTTCTCCCTTGAATATTGCCCTGACTCTAAATGAACCTGTGTCTTCTACATGCCTTCAACCCAACATGTTTTCAATGAATGAGTTATTCAAAGATGAAAATCACAAATGGCCTGGGGGTGGGGTGTGTTTCTGACTTGGGTGGTATTTTCTCATTGCACATAACATTCCCCTCCCCCTTTTTCAGATGACCTTTGAAGATGTGTCTGTGGATTTCTCAGAGGAGGAATGGGCCCTCTTGGATACAAGCCAAAAAGACTTGCACCAGCAAATCATGGAGGAAAATTTAGGGATCCTGTCATCTCTGGGTAAAGCTGCATTATGTTTGTGATTAGCCAAATCTGTTTACAAGTTGTAAAAATTATCCAGTGTTTCAGATCTCTTCCTCTGAAGCCATAGGAAATAAGCTCATTCCATAGACATATAGGGGCCAGCACAAGAAGACACAATTGGGTGATGTCGCCACGTTAGATGAATTCTAGGCAAGGATTGTTTTCCATTCACCAACCATGCTTGTGATGGTGGTGGGAGTGAGACAAGGGCTTCTCTGGAGGATTTTAGCCTCAGGTAGGTTTGCACAAGGAGGTACAATTAATCAAATAGCCTGGACCTGAGCCATTTAGGACTTTATAGCTCATAACCAGATATTTGAATTGTGTCTGGAAACAAATTGGCAATCCTGTAGGTAACCTGGATCCAAACTTTGTACTTTGCCCAGAAACTAATTGGCAGCAAGTGGAGTAACTTTAGGATATGTGCAATATATTCAGTCCTGGATGTTCCCGTAAGTAATTAGGCTGCCGTATTTTGAAACTACTGGAGTTTTCGAACTTTGTACAAATATAGCCCAATGTAAAGTTCATTGCAGGAGTCCAACCTTTAGGTTACCATCGTGTGCACTGCCATCTTAAGGTCCTCCAAACCAAGGAAGGGGCGCAGCTGGCAGATCAGCCGAAGCTGGGAGTAAACACTCCTGACGGTCGCATCTACCTGGGTTGACATTTTGAGAGACGGATCCAGGAGCCCTTGTCCCAAGCCGTGAACACACTCTTTCAGGAAGAGTACAACCCCACCCAGAACTGGTTGACACACCTCTGTCTCCGGATTAGGACCTTTATTGGCAAAGCTCTATTTTGTCTAGATTCGGTTTCAATGTTTTTTCTCATCCAGCGAACACACTCTTTCAGGAAGAGTATAACCCCACCCAGAACTGGTCTCAATGTTTTTCCTCATCCAGCCCTTTGCCTCCTCCAGGCATTCATTCAGAGGAAAGACGCTATCCTTAGCTGAAGCTGTTTGTGAAGACATGGAGAATTATATTTGGTGTCATCAGCATACTGATAACACTGCTTCCTATGTCTACAGATTTCTCCCAGCAGCTTCATGTAAATATTAAAGAGCATTGGGGATAGAACGGCATCTTATGGGATGCCAGATAACACAATCATGACTTGTGTGCTCTCTGTACCTGGCCATAGTTAACAGTCTGATTGCAACTCTTTGGACCAGCTGAAGTTTTAAAAAATCTTCAAAGGCTGCCCCAGGTAGAGTGTATTATAATAATCCAAATGGGAGGGAACTAAGGCATGTACTACAATGGGCAGATTTATCTTCTCAATGAACACGTGCAATTGGTGCAAAAATGCAAAATGTGCAAGTCACTCCTGGTCACACCGGAAACCTGGTGTGGAGAAGTGACCATTTGACCACTGTGGTAGGGCAGGCTTCCTCTTATTTAATCCCACCGCTGCCACCAATTTGTGGTGATGTCCTTCTTCCTGACAAGACTGAGGCTTATTTTTAACTTCAGACAGGGTGGATTTTCACTTTTTATTTCTGTACAACCACTTCCACCAGTTGTGGAGATTTAAACTGTGAGGCAATGTGAATTCCAATTGCCAATAGATTTTTACGCTGAATTTCTAAAACAGAGAGGCTTGGTTTTTAAAAGAACAGTAACTTGGTTTATTGTTGTATTGAATTTATAGCATGGTGGTTACAAAATGTGCTTGTTCACTTCTTCAGACAGTTGTTACTGAATTACTAATGAAGCAGAATTGAGGAGTTATGGAACTCCAAGTACCAATCAAATCTTACCAAGCTGCTTGTACGCGCGGGCTCTAGGATGAGGGAGAACACACGACAACTGTGAAATAGGTGAAAATCAAAAAAGAATTTATTCCTGGCACCAGCTGGTGGGCTTTGCCAGCAGAACACAGCTGCAGATAGGGGCAAAAGACCCCGTCACATCTCATACAAAGACATTTATACCCGTAATGGAGTCATTTCAGTCAAGCCCACCCCTTCTTCATGGATAAAACAAGCATAATTGGCTGGTGATTACTGTTGTTACATGACATTTCATTAATCCAATAGACACTGCATAAATTATTAGCATCATCTCTCTGTCATACCTAAGATTGAGAACAATAGCCATCTATTAGTTATTTCTTTCTCACAGTGCAAGCTATCAAAGCTGAGTCTCTCTGTTCTTGACTTGAAACATTATTTCCGGGCTCCCTGCCAGCAGCGGAGAAGGTCAGACTCTTTGCCATGCGCAGTGGTGTTTCCATTCACATTAAAATTCCCATTAACTTTCATAGCTCAAACTGCACTGTTTCCACCCATCTAGCCTACAGTATCTCAAATTGGGCACAGGGTGTATTAAAATGCATTTAATCATGGTGTTAGTCTTTCATTGCAAGTGCCTGTCTGATTTCTGGCACCAAAACCCTCTTTTTCAGAGTTGACACGCAAGTAGCATCACTCTCTGACTGTACTTTTTATGCTCGGAAAAGTACCAAACCTGCTTTACTATATAATTTCTTGTTCCTAAGTGTGTTCAAATAGACAAACTGACAGTCTCCCTTTCTGAATGCAGCTTCGCTGACTAAAACAGGCACTTCTATACTAGGCACACTGCCTTTTCCTGCCCTTAGTCTTGGCTCAGACTGCCCGTCAGCACAGTCTAGAACTGCGTCCCTTCTGCACAGTCCTTAAACTCCCAAAACCCTCTCTCTTCACTGTCTAATCTCAACCCTCTTCTTCAACTGCCAACTCTCCTCCGTAACTGACAATTTCCAACTCCTAACTGACGCTTTTTCAAAATTCCCTCCTTTCTGCGTCGGTTGGCTCCTCCCCCTCTTGGCTAGAGCTGGTTGTCATGGCAACGTCCAAAGCCAGGCCTACTTCTAACTAATAAGGACTCTAAGCCCTTATACATACTTGAACATTCCCATTTCAAATCAACCAATTTTATAACAAATACATTTCAACACACCATATACAGACATTTAGATACTCACACCTTTACCTGTGTGTCAAAATGACACTTCTCCACACCTGGGCCTCCAAATTCCATGCCAAGTCCAGGGAGTACCCCCCAAACTCTGGACCCATGTATTCAGTGGTAATGTAACTCATACAGCACAGGCTGATTCCCCAGTCCCTGATTTGACTTCTAACGGACCAGTAGCACCTCTGTACTCTGGATTAAGTTTCAATTGGGTTAATTGGAAAGGAGGAGTAGAGCTTGGTGTCATCTGCATGTAGATAGCGCCCCATGCAAGTGCTGCTGGGAAAGTGAGTTCCTCTCTGAAAGAGGAGCCTAGCAAACTTTCCAAAAAGAAATGGTCGCAGGGCTGCCGCTGCTGGGTAGAAGAGGAAAGACGCTGTAATTAATTCCATCTTCTCCAGGCGCCCCCGCAGAAGACCCCTACCTCAGGTATTTTGCAGACTTAACTGCATCCTGTCCAGTAGCCGAAAATACTTCTCCCTTGATCCGTATTGGCCAGCTTTCCCCCTCCCCTGTTCTGTTTTGGGAGGATTAAACAAAATGGTGCACTGAAGATTACAAATGACTTTTAGTCAAACCGATCCGGGCCCAAGCCTAATAAGCAGGTTCCCTTGAGTGGATGGAAACACTGTAATTCAGCCTTTCCTTTTTCATGCTGACTTCCACTTTGCAGAACATTATTATCCTTTCCAGTGAGGTGCAGTATATCATGTTTATGTTCTAAGTAGGATGGCCTCAGTTGGACCCCTTCAACTCTCTAGGACAGTGGTTCTCAACCTGTGGGTCCCCAGATGTTTTGGCCTTTAACGCCCAGAAATCCGAACAGCTGGTAAACTATCTGGAATTTCTGAGAATTGTAAGCCAAAACTGGGTTGGGAACCACTGCTCTAGAAGTATTCAGTTAATTGGGTTCCCTCCTGTTCATGCTCTGTACAGCCTCCAGGAGAGAGCAGAGTTGAACATGCCAGGCATGGAAGAGAAGTGAATCAATGTGCATGCACCCCCTTTTCCCCTCTATATTTACACCTATTTTAGTCTTTGGTCCCTTGTCAAAGTGGTCTCTGGTCAAAAAAAAAAGGTTAGGAACACCTATTTTAGTCCTTGGGACCAAAGCCCCAAGAGGAGTGGCTTTTTTGAAAAAAATATAGCCAGTATTTTTATTCGTCCAAAAAGGAATTATGTATCGTTTTATCCAGTTCTATCAAGGCATTTAGGAGCCTTTGCATAAACACTATGATTTATGTATATATTGATTTCTCTATACACAAAAAAGTAATACAATATATACCGCTTCACACTTGTGAAGCAAATAGGGTTGCCATATGAATAAGGGACAGGCACCTAAAAATAGGGAAATTTTCACAAAAATAAGGAACACTTCATAAAAACTTGAAAATCACCATTTGTTTTTCAAGTATTTATGTAGTGTCCCTTCTTTTTGTGAAAAATTCCCTATTTTTAGGTGCCTGTCCCTTATTCATATGGCAACCCTAGAAGCAAATGATGTAAAACACATTTTGCCTGTATTAATTAAGAAGTTTTTAAAAATCAGCAGTAGGAAGGTGCTTTTTTAAAAAAAGGCAAAAAGGTTAAAATGAGAGAAAAAACATTTGATCAATAATACAAGGAATGACAAAACAGAGAATGCCAAGTTCCAGTGATGTGCATCTTCATTCAGTCCTTTTAATATGGCAACTTTATTCTGATTTCTAATTTGAATGTTGATGTTTGTTCTGCTGCCTGATGCCATGAGGTTAAATTCACTTACCTTTGTGGCATCAGGCAGATCAAGGGCTTTACCTTTCTTGTGCCAGAAATGCAGGGGATTCCAGATAAACAATGACTAAAGAAAAGTGTTCTATTTTCACTGGTCCTGGTTGCATTGTTGTGTACTTGAAGACTTGTATCCTGGTGTAATATTTAGAGCAAAAACAAAACATGTTTTATTTCCTTAACAGGCAGTGTTGGAAAGTTACTAAATGCATTTTGTAATTTGTATACTTGTTAACTTTATTCTGATATAAGTTTTCTTTTCAACACATGGTCACACCTCCCTTCTTCTCGAACCATGTAAATAGAAGAGACACCATTTAAATATTTGGAAAGTGGAAAAAGCTTCTCTTGGAAGTTTGGCCTTGTTTATCATCCGAAAACTCACACAGGAAAGAGACAGTTTAAATGCTTGGAGTGTGGAAAGGGCTTCAGTCACAAGCAGACCCTTATTTGTCATCAGGCAACTCACACTGGAGAGAAGCCATTTAAATGCTTGGAGTGCGGAAAGGGCTTTAGTCAAAAGAGAAACCTTATTAGTCATCAGACAACTCACACAGGAGAGAAACCATTTAAATGTTTGCAGTGTGAAAAGAGCTTCAGCAACAAGAGCAACCTTATTCGTCATCGGGCAACTCACATAGGAGAAAAGCCATTTAAATGCTTGCAGTGTGAAAAAAGCTTTAGTCAAAAGAAAAACCTTATTCGTCATCAGGCAACTCACACAGGAGAGAAGCCATTTAAATGCTTGCAGTGTGGAAAGAGCTTCGGTCACAAGCATGTCTTTATCAGTCATCAGGCAACTCACACAGGAGAAAAGCCATTTAAATGTTTGCAGTGTGGAAAGAGCTTCAGCAACAAGAGCAACCTTATTCGTCATCAGGCAACACATGCAGGAAAGAAGCCATTTAAATGCTTGCAGTGTGGAAAGAGCTTCGGTCACAAGCAGACCCTTATTAGTCACCAGGCAACTCACACAGGAGAAAAGCCATTTAAATGCTTGCAGTGTGAAAAAAGCTTCAGTCAAAAGAGCAACCTTATCAGTCATCAGGCAACTCACACTGCAGAGAAGCGATTTAAATGCTTGCAGTGTGAAAAGAGCTTCAGTCAAAAGAGCAGCCTTATCAGTCATCAGGCAACTCACACAGGAGAGAAGAGATTTAAATGCTTGCAGTGTGAAAAGAGCTTCAGTCAAAAGAAAAACCTTATTGCTCACCAGGCAACTCACACAGGAGTAAAGCCATTTAAATGCTTGCAGTGTGAAAGGAGCTTCAGTCAAAAAGGAAGTCTTATCAGTCATCAGGCAAGTCACACAGGAGAGAAGCCATTTAAATGCTTGCAGTGTGAAAAGAGCTTCAGTCACAAGAGCAACCTTAGTCGTCATCAAGCAATTCACACAGGAGTAAAGCAATTTAAATGCTTGCAGTGTGAAAAGGACTTCAGCCAGAAGGGAAGCTTTATCAGTCATCAGACAACTCACACAAGAGAGAAGCCATTTAAATGCTTGCAATGTGAAAAGAGCTTCAGCCAGAAATCATACCTTGTTCGTCATCAGACAACTCACACAGGAGTGAAGCCATTTAAATGCTTGCAGTGTGAAAAGAGCTTCAGTCAAAAGAGAATCCTCATTGGACATCAGGCTACTCACACAAGAGAGAAGCCATTTAAATGCTTGCAGTGTGAAAAGAGCTTCAGACAGAAATCATACCTTGTTCGTCATCTGGCAACTCACAGCAGAGAAAAAACAGAGTGTGGAAAGCGCGGCAGTTGATATATAAGCCTTCTTTTATGCTGGTCTGTATTGTTCTCTACAATTAAAAATACATTTGAAAGTGTTAGATATTATGAATATGGATTTACTTACCCAGAAAATATCTCTAGGTTACACTAAAAGTAATGCAACAAATTGGGACAAATTACTAAGATACTTCGAGAAAAGAAACAGGAGTTCCT
>JARBWK010000001.1:209509964-209571692 GCA_030556195.1 Anolis apletophallus | reverse complement strand
TAGTTACATCCCAAATAGATTACTGCAATGCGCTCTATATGGGGCTGCCTTTGAAGACGGCTTGGAAATTACAGCTGGTCCAATGGGCAGCAGCCAGAATGCTAACTGGGGCGACATACAGGGAACATACCACCCCCCTGTTGTGTCAGCTCCACTGGCTGCCTGTCAATCTCCGAGCCCAATTCAAAGTGCTGGTATTGACCTATAAAGCTCTATACGGTTCTAGACCAGTTTACTCGTCCACATCTGCCTCTACGTCCCATATCACAGCCTAAGATCATCAGGGGAGGCACTGCTCTCGCTCCCGCCAGCATCGCAAATGCGGTTGGTGGGGACGAGAGATGGGGCCTTCTCGGTGGTGGCCCCTCGCCTATGGAACGCACTCCCAAATGAGATAAGATCGACTCCATCTCTCCTGGCCTTCAGCAAGAAGCTAAAGTCGTGGTTCTGGGACCAGACCTTTGGACACAGACATAACTTGCACTTTGGGACATTGGCTGGATTGGCGTAGCGGTAGATGACACGGTGTTTGTTTATGGTTTTAAATACTGATGTATATACTGATTTTTATGATTATGTAATGGTTTTAATCTTTTATATTTGATGTTGATTATATTGTTGTATTGATTATATTTCTGTATTGTGGTATAGCAGCCTGTAGGGCTGCAGTGTAAGCCGTGCTGAGTCCCCCTTCGGGCGTGAGAAGCGACGGGGTACAAAAACCATTAATAATAATAATAATAATAACTGCTGAAATGTTCAGGGGAATCAATAGGGACACATTTTCCTCTTCTGTCTGGGTCCCTCTGTAGGCCTTCAACCAAGGTTACCAAAGCAGTCTGTAGCATAAGCAGTAGACTTGTGCAATTCTGCCAAAAGGCCTGCCGTTTCAGGGTCCATTTTTGATTAACCCCTCATTCTGTTTATCGGGAAGTTACTCCAATCGGAAGGAGTGTTGACACTTTCATTGGCTATAATGGGAAACTTCATAGGCTCAATCATTTTAAGGCCTATCTGCATGAGACCTATCTCAGTTTTAGACCCCATTTACAAATACAAACCTTCCAAGTTTCAGAACAATTCACCAATCTCCTGATTTTTTAAGAATTATTTTATGTTTTTACCATAACATAACATTTTTAAAAATAAAACAAACTGGAAGAGAGGGGTCTGGGAATTGTAGTCGCCCGTTGTGTCTCTTCTCAACCAAACAGAGCATAGACACAACCAGACTTTTATTTGTTGAGAAACAGAGAGAAAAACTTCCAACTCCCATCATGCTCCAAGAGAAATTGAGAGACTTTTCAATGCCCCCCCCCCCCATGCAAGTGCTGCTGGGAAAGTGAGTTCCTAGCAGAGCCTTCTCTGGAGGAGGGGCCTAGCAAACTTTCCAAAAAGAAATGGTCGCAGGGCTGCCGCTGCTGGGAAGCGAGGAAAGACGGTGTAGTTAATCCCATCTTCTCCAGGAGCCCCCGTGGCAGACCCCTACCTCAGGTATATTGCAGACTTAACTGCATCCTGTCCAGTAGCTGAAAATCCTGCTCCCTTGATCCGTATTGGCCAGCTTTCCCCCTCCCCTGTTCTGTTTTGGGAGGATTAAACGAAATGGTGCACTGAAGATTACAAATGACTTTCAGTCAAACCGATCCGGGCCCAAGCCTAATAAGCAGGTTCCCTTGAGTGGATGGAAACACTGTAATTCAGCCTTTCCCTTTTCATGCTGACTTCCATATTGCAGAACATTATTATCCTTTCCAGTGAGGTGCAGTATATCATGTTTATGTTCCAAGTAGGATGGCCTCAGTTGGACCCCTTCAACTCTCTAGGACAGTCATTCTCAACCTGTGGGTCCCCAGATGTTTTGGCCTTTAACGCCCAGAAATCCGAACAGCTGGTAAACTATCTGAAATTTCTGGGAGTTGTAGTCCAAAACACCTGGGGACCCACAGGTTTAGAACCACTATCCTAGAAGTATTCAGTTAATCGGGTTCCCTCCTGTTCCTGTTCTGTGCAGCCTCCAGGAGAGAGCAGAGTTGAACATGCCAGGCATGGAAGATAAGTGAATCAACATGCATGCACCCCCTTTTCCCCTCTATATTTACACCCATTTTAGTCTTTGGTCCCTTGTCAAAGTGGTCCCTGGTCAAAAAAAAGGTTAGGAACACCTATTTTAGTCTTTGGGACCAAAGCCCTAAGAGGAGTGGCCTTTTTGAAAAAATGTAGCCAGTATTTTCATCCAAAAAGGATTTATGTATCGTTTTATCCAGTTCTTTCAAGCCACTTAGGAGGAGCCTTTGCAGCATATCAATCCTTTGCAGTTATATCAAGCCATTTAGGAGCCTTAGCACAATCACTTTGATTTATGTATATAGTGATTTCTCTATACACAAAAAAGTAATACAATATATACCGCTTCACAGTTGTGAAGCCAACGATTTAAATCACATTTTGCCTGTATTAATTCTGAAGTTAAGAAAATCAGCAGTAGGAAGGTGCTTTTTAAAAAAAGACAAAGGGGTTAAAATGAGAGAAAAAACATTTGATCAATAATATAAGGGGTAATAAAACGGAGAATGTCAAATTCCAGTTATGTGCATTTTCATTCAGTTCTTTTAATATGGCAACTTTATTCTGATTTCTAATCTGAATGTTGATGTTTGTTCTGCTGTGTGATGCCATGAGGTTAACTTCACTTACCTTTGTGGCATCAGGCAGATCAAGGGCTTTACCTTTCTTGTGCCAGAAATACAGGGGATTCCAGAGAAACAATGACTAAAGAAAAGTGTTCTATTTTCCCCGGTCCTGATTGCATTATTGTATACTTTAAGACTTATATCCTGATATAATATTTAGAGCAAAAACAAAACATGGTTTTCTTCTTAACAGGCAGTGTTGGAAAGTGCTGTTTTGACTAAATGCAGTTTGTAATTTCTATACTTTTTAACTTTATTCTGATATAAGTTTTTTCTTTTCCACACATGGTCACACCTCCCTTCTTCTCGAACCATGTAAATACAAGAGACACCATTTAAATGTTTGGAAAGTGGAAAAAGTTTCTCTTGGAACTTTGGCCTTGTTTATCATCAAGCAACTCACATTGGAGAGAAGCCATTTAAATGCTTGGAGTGTGGAAAGAGTTTCAGTCAAAAGAGAAACCTTGTTACTCATCAGGCAACTCACTCAGGAGAGAAGCCATTTAAATGTTTGCAGTGTGAAAAGAGCTTCAGTCACAAGAGCGGTCTTATCAGTCATCAGGCAACTCACACAGGAGAAAGGCCATTTAAATGCTTGCAGTGTGAAAAGAGCTTCAGTCTGAAGGGAAATTTTATTAGTCATCAGGCAACTCACACAGGAGAGAAGCCATTTAAATGCTTGGAGTGTGGAAAGAGCTTCAGTCAAAAGAGAAACCTTGTTAGTCATCAGGCAACTCACACAGTAGAGAAGCCATTTAAATGCTTGGAGTGTGAAAAGAGCTTCAGTCACAAGAGCAGCCTTATTCATCATCAGGCAACTCACACTGGAGAGAAGCCATTTAAATGCTTGCAGTGTAAAAAGAGCTTCACTCACAAGTGCAGCCTTATCAGTCATCAGGCAACTCACACAGGAGAGAAACCATTTAAATGCTTGCAGTGTAAAAAGAGCTTTACTCACAAGTGCAGCCTTATCAGTCATCAGGCAACTCACACAGGAGAGAAGCCATTTAAATGCTTGCAGTGTGAAAAGAGCTTCAGTCACAAGAGCAGCCTTATTCATCATCAGGCAACTCACACAGGAGAGAAGCCATTTAAATGCTTGCCGTGTGGAAAGAGCTTCAGTCACAAGAGCAGCCTTATTCATCATCAGGCAACTCACACAGGAGAGAAGCCATTTAAATGCTTGCAGTGTGAAAAGGGCTTCAGTCACAAGAGCAGCCTTATTCATCATCAGGCAACTCACACAGGAGAGAAGCCATTTAAATGCATGCAGTGTGGAAAGAGCTTCACTCACAAGAACAGCCTTATCTGTCATCAGGCAACTCATACTGGAGAGAAGCCATTTAAATGCTTGCAGTGTGAAAAGGGCTTTAGTCAAAAGAGCAACCTTATCAGTCATCAGGCAACTCACACTGGAGAGAAGCCATTTAAATGCTTGCAATGTGAAAAGAGCTTCGGTCACAAGCATGTCCTTATTAGTCACCAGGCAACTCACACAGGAGAGAAGCCATTTAAATGCTTGCAGTGTGAAAAGAGCTTCAGTCACAAGAGCAACCTTATCAGTCATCAGGCAACACACACAGGAGAGAAACCATTTAAATGCTTGCAGTGTAAAAAGAGCTTCACTCACAAGTGCACCCTTATCAGTCATCAGGCAACTCACACAGGAGAGAAGCCATTTAAATGCTTGCAGTGTGAAAAGAGCTTCAGTCAAGCAAAAAACCTTATTGCTCACCAGGCAACTCACACAGGAGAAAAGCCATTTAAATGCTTGCAGTGTGAAAAGAGCTTTGGTCACAAGAGAAGTCTTATCAGTCATCAGGCAACTCACACAGGAGAGAAGCCATTTAAATGCTTGCAGTGCGAAAGGAGCTTTAGTCAAAAGGGAAGTCTTATCAGTCATCAGGCAATGCACACAGGAGTCAAGCCATTTAAATGCTTGCAGTGTGAAAAAAGCTTCACTCACAAGAAAAGTCTTGTTTATCATCAGACAACTCACACAGGGGTGAAGCCCTTTAAATGCTTGCAGTGTGAAAAGAGCTTCAGTCACAAGAACATCCTTATTCGTCATCAGACAATTCACACAGGAGTGAAGCCATTTTAATGCTTGCAGTGAGAAAAGAGCTTCAGTGAAAAGAGAATCCTCATTGGACATCAGGCTACTCACACAAAAGAGAAGCCATTTAAATGCTTCCAGTGTGAAAAGAGCTTTCTGGCTTACGGACAGGAAGGAGGGGCGAATTCCAGGGGGAATCGCAATACATTATGATCCCATGACGTAGCAGTCTATGTAACTGTTCTTGTATCCCTTCTACAGCGTCTCTACTGATAGGGTATTGGGACTTTCTCACGGGAAGGCATCCAGTTCTTATCTGTATCACCACAGGAGCAACATACTTGGCCATCCCTGGATCGTTATCTTCTGCCCAGACCCTGGGAGTTTGTTCCCAGCGCCACTTTATCTCTATCTTCCTGACCTCCTTAACTCTGAACAAGCGATACTCCTCGTCCCCAGGAACGGTAAGTTCTAGCTGGCCTGTCTCCAAGAACTCCAATCTAGCTTTTATCTTGGCCAGTACGTCCCTTCCCAGCAATGGTATGGGACAATCTGGGATATACAGTAACTGATGTATCACTTCTCTCCCTGCAATGTTACATCTTCGCTTCTGTAACAATGGGCATGTCTGTGGTTTCCCTGACACACCAATAACCTTGATAGACTGATTGCTAAGTGGGGCAATTTTCTTGTTTACTACAGACTTATCCGCTCCGGTATCTACTAAGAACTTTATACGCTGACCCGCTTCATCTATGGCGACCAACGGCTCCTCTGGGTTCAGCAGCAGAAAAGCTTTGCCAAAATTTCAAAATTCATCCTCCTCTTCTTCCTCCCATTCTTCCTCCTGTACAGCAGCAGCTACAACAGTTCTTTCATAAGGCCTATAACTTCCTCTGGCTCTTCCTCTCCCGGACCCTCTGGAATGGCTAACACCTCTGCCTCTCACACTTGCATCCTTTTCCTCTGACATTTCTTCTACACAATCTTTTTTCCAGTGTCCTTCTTTTTTACAGCGGGCACATTGATTTCGCCCCAAACTAAACTGTCCATCTCCTCTTCCTCTCGCTAGGCCTCTCCCACGACTGTGGCCTCTTCCTCCTCTTCCTGACCTCTCATCCATCATGCTTAACAAAACTCTGTATCCTTCCTTCCTCTTCTTGTCTTTTCTCTCCTCTTCTACTTGCTCTCTTGCAATAAACACCTGATCAGCTAAAGCCAAAAGTTCATTTAAAGTCTTTCCTAAAAATCCTGGCTGTTTTTGAATCTTCTTTGTCTGGGGATGATTGGGCTATGAAGGATTGCGTTAGGGCAATTCTCCCATCGTTTTGCTCTAAGTTGTAAGGACTGTACTTCCTGTAAGCCTCTTCTAGCCTCTCCAGAAACGCAGCTGGCCTTTCAACCTTGTCTTGTTGAATTCCCTGTATCTTTTGAATGTTGGAGGGCCTGGGTGGACCCTTCCTTATGGCTCTTAGGAGTAACTGTTGGAATTCTTTAATTCTGTCTCTGTGATCCGGGTTATTCGGATCCCAACCCGGGTCAAGTTCAAGTGGGAATCTCGCATTTCCATATGCAACTGCATCCATCTCCCCATGTCCCTCTTGTGCCATTAATCTGGCCTGGTTGATAATATTTCTCCGTTCTGTGGCTGTGAACAGCGTATTTAAGAGCTGCTTACAATCCCACCAAGTTGGATCATGTGTTGCTATAATTCCTTCTAACAAATCAGCCATCGCCCGTGGCTGCTCCGAATAAGGAGGGGTGGCATTTCGCCAATTAAAAACATCACTACTTGAAAATGGGACTATCTGATAGGCCTGCACCACCGTATTGGTCGCGTCTATTAATGGTACCCGTCTAATGGGCAATTCCAGGACCCCTCTCTCTTCTTCTGCCTTCACCCTTGCTTCTTCCCTAGACATGCTTCTGGTTCTCATTGGTGAAGCGGCTTGTCTCTGACTGTGCCTTCTACTCAGTTCCGGAGAGCGCGCTATCGCCCTCGTGGCCTCAAAAGAGCTTTTTCTCCTGGGCGCGGGTGTGGGACGCTCTTTCATCCCTCCCCTGGCTGCAGGGTACTCTTCTTCCTCTTCGTCCTCTTGGAGATGCTCTATCATCTCCTCAACGCCTGAGGCTTTCCATCTCGCTCTTTCTTCTATCTCCCTTGCTTCTTCTATGGGGTAATGTATCTCTGGGGAGAGAGGGGCCTGATATGCAGGTGGTCTTTCACTGAACGGGTTGTGTACTGAACGTGGAATTGAGAGGGCAGCAGCGGATCAGCTGCAGCAGTTCTTAGAAGACACAGCTGGATTTGATCCCTTCCAGTCCGGCTTCCGTATTGGGCACGGGACGGAGACCGTGCTTGTCGCCATTACAGACCAACTTCGCCGCCAGCTGGACCAGGGTGGATCGGCACTGCTTGTCTTGTTAGATCTGACAGCAGCGTTTGATACAGTAGACCATGCATTGTTGACCCACCGCCTATCCGCTTCCGGAGTCAGGGGGACTGCCCTTAAATGGGTGGCCTCCTTTCTCCGGGATCGGGGACAGCGTGTGGAGGGGGCGGATGGTCTCCAGGCGGCTCCCACTTAACTGTGGGGTCCCCCAGGGGGCCATTCTCTCCCCTTATTATTCAACGTTTATATGCCCCTGGCCCAGCTGGCCCGCGACTTTGGTCTGGAGTGTTATCAGTACGCTGATGACACCCAGCTTCTGCTGCGAATGGACGGCAGGCCGGATACCGCACCGATTGCTTCCATCTGTGCCTCGGCCGTGACTGGTTGGCTGCGGGCCAGCCGGCTGAAGGTGAATCCGTCGAAGACGGAGATCCTATGGCCTGGTCGGCCTGGCCGGGATGAGTGCCGGTTGCCTACTCTGGACGGCGAGCAATTAAGCACGTCGTCAATTGTTAAGAGCTTGGGTGTTCAGTTCGACTCCCTGCTGACCATGGAGACCCAGGTCTCCGCGGTCAGCAGGGTGGCGTTCTACCACCTACGTCAGGCTAGGCGACTGGCCCCCTACCTGTCCAGGAATGACCTGGCTACGGTGATCCAAGCGACAGTCATCTCGAGACTAGACTACTGTAACGCCCTCTACGTTGGCCTTCCCTTGGCGACGATTCGGAAACTCAAGCTAGTGCAGAATGCCGCTGCTCGCCTGCTGGCAGGAGTGCCGGTGAGGCAGCACATTACGCCCATCCTCCAGCAACTGCACTGGCTGCCAATTGAGTACCGAATCACCTTCAAGGTGCTGGTGTTGACCTTTAAGGCCTTGTACGGTCTAGGGCCTGCGTACCTCTTGGACCGCCTTGCCCCAAACGATCCCCGAGATCACTCCGCTCAGCAGAGCAAAACCTGCTGGAGATTCCACCGATCCGCCTCTGCCGCCTATCATCAACTAGGCAGCGCTCCTTCTCAGTAGCAGCTCCAACTGCCTGGAATGCCCTGCCGGAGGAGGCTAGAGCCATACGGGAGCTCGCCCCTTCCGCAGGGCCTGTAAGACCTTCCTTTTCAAGCAGGCCTTCGGTTGACATATAACGCCTCTTGCCTTCAATCGATTTATGACTCTGTGTTACCGTTTTTGTCACTTAGTGTAATTTTAACAATGTTTTAATGATGTTTTTAGTATCATTTTTGTTATTTTTATGGTTATAGCATTGTTTTAGTTTGTTCGTGAGTCGGCATGAGTGTTGCCTGCCGATCACTATGTCTGCCTTGTAACCCGCCCACGAGCCCTCGGGAAGAGGCGGAATACAAATGCAAATAATAAATAAATAAATAAATAAATAAGCCGTGGCTGATGGCAGAATTAAAGGAACCGTGGCGGTTTGGGATGTTGCCATGATTGGAGGAAACATCCCGCTGGGCCCCGCAGTTGGCAGGCTCCCTAATTCGGGTTGAAATGTCATCGGAGGATTCATTGGAATCAAAACTGGCGCGGTGGGGACAGGAAGGACTGGTGGTCTCATTTGGATTGGTGCAGTGGGAACAGGATGACCCGCCTCAACGTACGTCACAGCCGGGGACGTCATCTGAGCGGCTGAGCCTGTCCCGAAGGTGGGGGCCGCGGCTTGGGCTTGGGCTTGGGCAGGGACGTCTAAATTAGCATTGAGCGGAGGCGCGGTGGCTCCCCCCGCTCCTGCAGCGGCAATTTCTCTCTGCCTTGGTGTTCTCCTTAAGGGGGGAAATTCCTCTGGCTCCGATTGCAAAACCGGAGGGTTTTTCCCTGCCTTTCGGTTAACAAAACATCCTTCCTTTGCTTGCCCCTTTGGGCCCGCCCACCAAACACCTTCCGCAACCATTCTCTCCCATGTCGCGGAATAAATCCATTGATCAGTTGGATGTATTTCGAAACAATAGGCCTCTAGTTGCCTACACTTCCTTAAATCCCAAGTTCCTGCCTTGGGCCAGCCAATCTCTGGGACAGCAGGCCACACCTCAGTGCACAAGTTTCTCAGCCTGAAATCTTTCAAATCCTGAGGTTTCCCTTCCACTGCCAACAAACAAAACCTGTCCCAGTTGTCTAACACACATTGCAAAGGCGTTTCTTTCTTCACTTTTGATCCCACTCCACCCATCTCTACTGGTCAAAAACACTTCAGTGCTTGCCCCCCTTCCCAATGGGTGTGTGTTTCCTACGTGTTAGTGTTAAAGAGCTCTATACTTGCCGATTCTAGTAGACCCCGGGACTGCTTCCCGCGTCACCTCTCGACTGCGTCGGTTTCCTCACTGGACAACAGAGCATCCGTTGCCCCCGACTTTCTCTGCGCGCTTTCAAGTGCCGGATTGCTCGCTAGACGATCGGAACTCCGTCGCCCCCGGACTTTTCTGTTGCCGGATTACTCACTAGGCACAGCTTCACCAAGCTGCACCCCCGGACTTCCTTCTCTCCTCTTGGGTTCACCAACAGTAAGGGCAATTGCGGCCTCTCGGGTCGGCAGGCGTTGGTGTGAAACGAGTCAGGCAGCCGGTCGTTTACGGTGATTGGGGCCCCAGTCTCAGCCCTCCTGATTCGCCTCACCTCCCCGCCGGAGAGCGAGTGCCGTCCAGCCAACTGGATCTCGTTCTCTGCGTCTCAGACCCGTCCTAGTTGCCTTTTAGCATCACGTCGGGGTCACCAAAATGTAGCAGCAAATTAGGAGTCCCAGAACTCCGGGTGGCAAAGCTCTTTCTTACCAACAGCGACGTGGACGCGCGGGCACAGGTACGAGAGGACGAGACAATTGTCTGTTTTAAAAGTGAAGTCAAGTTTATTGAAATTTGACACCAGCTGGTGGGGTTTACCCACAGAACAAGCTGCTCCGGGCAAATCCTAACATACATTCTAAGAGCACTCATTATATACCCCTCATGGCGGCAGATCTTGGCCCGCCCTTCTTCACAACCCCCCATTGGCCGGTGCCTCAGAACACATTTCATTATCCAATTAAACACAATACTTATTAGCATCATATCATTATCAGGCTTCTATTCGTTAAAACACTGTGGCGCAGCAAGAAATTCATTTCCCATAGAACAGTATCAGCAGCTCTGGCCAGCCTGTACCCAATTCGCAACATTTGCTTCTGCCTCTTCCCTGCCCGCAAAGGAGGGGGCAGACCCTTCTGCGCTTGCGTAGTTCTTATCCTATTAGCATTTAGGTAAACAAACCCACGCCATGTACTGCTTTGGCCAATCAAGGCTTTTGTTATCATTGAAGACACATGATGTACTTTAGCAAATCACTGTATACGCTCGGCGTACCAATCAGGGCACAGCATTTACGGCTTACATGCCAGCGTGATTTCTGGCACAGAAAGCCAGCTATTCTAAAGCTCTTGCTTGTGCATCACTCTCTTCTGACTGTACTTCTGCCCAAAGTACCAACTCTGCTATACTGACACAACCCGCATGGAAGAAATGTGGTTAAGGCACGTTTGCTTGCTTTACAACAGAGGGGACATGAATTGTTGTGATAGAAACACTGAGTTAGAAAGCTGTGGCTTTTGGGGAAAATAATAACCTGACCAATTTTCTTTAATTAAATATCACATTAAGCATAAGTGATAATATTTTGAGAGCTAAAGGAAGGAGTTTTGGGTTATTTTTATCCATTCATGTATACTGGTTACTGCAACTATTTCCTGCCATGTACATTCAGGGTTAAAAATAAATTTAATTGTGAAGTTTGATGAAAAGTGTGGGAATTGGTTTAATTCATGACTAACAGCACTGTGTGCTATGTAATTCTGTGTATGTGGTAGGAAGTTATCTTTTATGAAATATGTAATAAAGCATAACTGATAGATTTTTTCTCTCAATTCATTTATTATTTTTTTGTGTCAGTAACGAACCAAAACAGTTGTGTTGCATTAAAAACAAACCAAAAAAAACCAAAACACAGTTTGAAGACTTGTGTGGTGAAGTCATATTTATTTGTTACAGGTTGTAAATGTAGTTAATATTTATACATGTGTATATATATATTGTAAGGGTGGAACTTCACTAACCCTAGAGGGTTAACAGTAATATTATCTGGCAGAGCTTCCAAGAACCTCCGTTACCATGGAAACTGGAGGCGGAACCTGCAGATAGCTTTAGAATCCTCGGATTCAAATATTGTCAGTTGCTGGCTAACTGAAAACGCAGAAGGATGTGTGAGAGAGTGAGGGAGTCTGTTTAACCAGCTTTCAGCATGGTTTAAAAGACTCTGGGTTTATTCTAAGCCTGACTACTCTGGGAAAGGGTAGTAGTGCAGGTGTGTAGACTGTTAGGGAAACAGTGATTGTTAATGACCAGCAGAGTATATGTAAACTGCTGAGTTATTAGTTTTAGAAGTCCAGTAGCTTAGTGTTAGATTGTATCTCCATAGTTAGCATCTTGTAACCTTAAGAAAATACCTCTGAGTAGATTGCAACCACCCAAGCTCTTGAACTCTTGAAACCGCCAAGCTTGAAACACTGTTTAAATAAACTTGATAGTTCTTCATTAAAAACATCTATTCTGGTGATTCTTTCTCCCACAAGCCTTGAAACACCTCTTTTTCCTTTAAAAATATATTTTTATTGAGGTTTTCACAGGTATTGGAGGGGGTAAAGTTGTGGGGGAGGGGACAGGGCGAGGGAAGAACAGGTATCTGGGAAGGAAGGCTGGGGGGGGGGGTCAGGATGGAGCCAGGACCTGGGTGGGTTCGGGGAGGGGGTGTTGTGGGGGACCCAACCGGGCGAGGTGTGAGAGGGGGGTTGAAAGCAGTCTCTAGGGGAGCCCAAAGTCCTTTCTCTTCTGGTGTTGGTCGGGTGTAGTTGGGTGTGTGCTCTCCTTTCTCCGTTGTAGTTTCTTCCCGGACCTATGTTGAGCCCCTCTCAGTTTTACATTGTTGAATGGATCAGTTTGCCCGTCAGGCGCCTTCTTGCAGGGCAGTCAGTCTGCTGTCTTCCTCTCTTAATTTTTAGGATCCTTCAATTCTTTGGTAAGAGTGTCCATTTCTGTTGTCCGTTCCTTGTCTTATAGTATGGTCGTATCCGTCCCTTTCATCTGCCATGGCCTCCTTTCTAGCCGTACTCTTTGGGAGATTTTAGACCTTCTTCATCCGCCTCTGGATCGTCACAACTTGGGGGGCCATATTTTGTGAACACCCCTGGAAAGTAAGGATGTTTTTTCTTTGAGGTGTTCATTCTTTTTTGTTGCGTTGTTCTCCTCCGACTTCTCTCTCTATTGAGTTGCCCCCCACTCCTTTTGGCTTTATTCTTATTTGTACCCCGAGTGGGTCTTTTGGACAATGAATCAACCTCCTGATTCTTTTCCTCTTTTTCTTTTTGGGGAGTAGAGGCTTCGGGATTCTTATTAGTCATTTGAGTGACTCCCAGTGTGACTTCCACCCTTTCTTTGCAATAAAGTTATCTTTCTCCTGGTGCTTTCTGCCATTTTGTGATCCCCTCTACTCTCTTCTCTAGATCTTCATGTACTGCTGCGTTTTTTCCCTTGACCTCAGGGGTTTCTTTTCCATCCTCATAGGTGATTGTTGGCTCCAGCCTTGTAGGGGTCGCTTCTTTGGATGAATCTAGCCTTGCGTATTGTGGCTGTTGCTGGATGAGTTCAAATTGCTTTTCTTGTCGGGCCATCATTTGATCGATCTTCTGTAGACACCCATCCTGTGCTTCTCCTAATTTTCGTAGTTCATTAATGATGTCCTTTAGGGTTATTGTTTCCTCCTCTGACCACCTTCCTTGCATTCTCTCTTGATCTTTTACTTCTGTGTTTGATTCGTTTAATGTTGGCATACTCTATTGTCGGTTATTCCATTCGCTGGGAGGATTTGTTCTGCTCTAAGGGAGGCCTTAGAAATTCCTACTTCTCTGATCACTCTATCACAAGTGCGCCTTTTCCCTCCCACAAGATGGCGCTCCCGCCAAAAGCTCTTCTTCCCTGTTCTCGGATCTATGGCAGCTTCTCCGCCATTTTGGGTCCTCTGGGGTCCTTTTATCTCTCCCGAATTGGCTTTGCCTGAGGAATTTGGCTGCCCCCGGTGAGGTCTTCCCTGGGGGGGTTGTCCCTCTCTGACTTCCCCAGCACTCACATTTGTTCGTGCCCGTCTCTTCCTCTTTTGGCCCTGATCTTGGTGGGGTGGGGTGGGCTGGGCTGGGCTGGCAGTTACTGCAGGTCGTCCCCCGCTTCCCGTCCCTCGACCCGCTTGCCGCCATGGCTGAAGGCCGGACTTGCTCGATCTCCCCCTCTTGAGGAGAGGGCGATCCCTGGAGTCGGCGGCACCTTCCCTACAGCTTCGCGATCCCTTTAGACGTGGCTTCGTCTCTGGGAGGGGGTGCAAATCGCCCTCCGGTCGAGGAGACAGTTGGCACTCTGAGGAGCCTCAGAGTGTCCGTCCTGCCGCCATCTTTGCCCGCCGGAGACTCCGAAACATCTCTTTCTTAGTGGGTAGCCAAGCTCAGTAAATTAAATGGTGGCAGCAAATAAAAGTTAAAAGAATCCTTACATATTGTGGTGGCATTAGTAGTATATTCCACCCTGTCACAGACCTGAGTTTGAATCCTCACATTCTCTCCTCACTCAAGACGCAGATTCGAATTCGGATCCTCGCATAATAGCATCTTCACATAATTGGTAGCAGTAAAAACAAATTAGATATCTTATATATTGGCATTAGCTAGAAGCTTGCGTTCATCACAAATTGGTGGCAGCAGTGGGATTACGTGTTAACATCTTAATTCAGTGCTTGAGACCATTTGAAGAGTGATAAAAAGAGAGTTGTGAGGTAAAAGTTAAAACCTCACAAGATGGCTACCCGGAGACGTCTTATGTATTACACAAGAAAAGAGTTTTGGAGGAAGCAGAGAGGGCTGAGTTACTTCAGGAGGGAAAAAGCTCAGGGTCAGAACAAGAACCAGCTATGATGTCTGAAGAATTTAAGTTTAGGCTTGAGATGAAGAGATTAGAGATGGAGGCTGAAGAACGAAGAGAAGCCAGGAGGCTTGAGGAACAAAGATTAGAAAGAGAAAGAGAAGCTGAGGAACAGAGAGAAGCCAGACAGTCTGAGGAAAGAGGAAGGGCACATCGGGAGAAAATCAGGTTGGCAGAGTTAGAAAACGAGAGAAAAAATTAAGTTTCTCTCAGGAAGCCAGACCTGAACCTCTTGCCCAAACGGAGATCCCTGTGGATCAAATTCTTAGGAAGTTCCCTAAGTTTAATAAAGGGGATGATGTGGAGAAATTCCTGGTATCATTTGAAGGGTGTTGCAGGGATTTTGAGGTCGCTGAGGAGAAATGGATTATGTATTTACATCCTCAGATATGTGGGCAGTTACTTGAAATTTATAGTCATATGCCAGATCCTGATCACAAAATTTACCTCAAATTTAAACAGCAGGTGCAACAGAAATTGCAGTTGACACCAGAATATTACAGATTAAAGTTCAGAGCTTTGAAGAAGGAAAAGAATGAAAGCTTTTGTCAATTGGCATCAAAGCAGAGCCAATATTTTGACAGTTGGTTGAGAGGAGCACAAGTTGAGAGTTTCCAGTAACTCAGGGAATTGATGATTTTGGAACAATTGTATCAGAATGTGCCATCTGAATATAGATGGATTATTCAGGACAGGAACCCTGAAACACCCAACGAAGCTGCCTTGATTGTAGGTCGAATGGTGGCGTTGAAAGAAGGGGTTGGCAAGGCAGAGAATTCTAAATATGGAGAAAAACTTATTTTCAAAAAGCCACTTAAGACTTCCCTTCAGTATCAAGCTGACAGAAACTCTGTGGTAGAATGCACCACCTATAGGCAGCCAGGAGCAATTACTGTCAGGGCTGAAAATAATTACCTCAGAGATAGCGCCCTCTGGAAACAAAACCATGCCAGTTTTGAGGAGACCAAAAGGAGCTGTTATTTATGTGGGAATTTAGGGCATCTGAGATCCCATTGCCCTCTTCTAAGGAAAGAGAAATCTTCCTTATGTATTACACAAGCATCAGAGAAAGCCTCTGAAAAGGCAACTGGATCCAAAATGGAAAACAGCTGCTCTGAAACAACTCTATTAGAAAGCACAGTGGAGAAACAGTGCCTTTTTGTCCTTCTGGACACAGACTAAACACAGAGTGTAACTCACTGGAGTAAAACACTATCTAGGAAGCAGGCTACGTTTGAAAAGGCAACTGAATACTAAGCTCACAAAGAGACTGGTAATCCAAACTCACGAGTAGATACACTGGGTATATCATAAATGTCAATAATCTTAATTTCATATCATTTTACAAAATACATATCATAATACATTCAAATATACATATTGATAACAAGCATTAATACAGGTAAGTTATTCCAGTCCAAGTGACAAGGCACTTGGACTGGAATAAAAGGAAAGTCCTGTGGAGCTTAGAGCGCCTTAAAGTCATAAATATTCAGTTCTTTAGGGACACATCAACTCACGGGTCCCGGTACGAGTAAACTGAGGAGCCGGCGTCACGACCAGATGGTCAGGAAGCTGGAGACATGCCTATGGCTGTCTGGGTGTAGACATCCTGTTGTTCGCCGTTTCACGTGGAAAACACGCTTCTTCAGGGCATTCCTCCTGGGTGTTGTAGTTAGGCAGATTATACTGCTACATTTGTAGTTAGGCAGATTATACTGCTACATTTGCTAGAATGGTCAGTAGCATCACAAAGTAGTATCTTCTAGGGCTGGATTTTCCTGACTAGGCGTCACTTAATGGGGTGCTGTTTAAGGTCTGAATTGACAGTAAGGCTTCATTAACTTGATTTCCCCAACTAGACTGAAACTGAAAGAGTTTCCGGAGACTGAAACTGGTCCAGAATGCGGCAGCTAGACTGTTGGCTGGCGTCTCGACGACCAGCCACATAACACCGGTCTTGCGGGAGCTGCACTGGTTACCAGTAGAACACCGGATCACCTTCAAAGTGCTGGTACTAACCTTTAAGGCCTTGAACGGTCTGGGGCCAGTGTACCTTAGGGACCGCCTCATCCCATACTGTCCCGCAAGCCATTACGTTCAGAGGTAGGCCAACTTCTAGAGGTGCCTGGTATTAAAACATACCACCTGACGGCCACGAGACGGGGGGCCTTCTCAGTAATTGCTCCCACCCTCTGGAACGCACTGCCTTCCAGAGTCTGTGCCCTCACGGACTTAGTGGCATTCCGGAAGGCTTGCAAAACCATCCTGTTCCGGCAGGCCTTTGGGCACTGACACTGAGATCCGTGGGCTATTCTGCCTCCTTGTGTTGCGTGTCCTGATGTAGTATACACACCTGTGCAATTGGCTGTTGTGTATTTTTATTGTATTTTACTGTGTTTTATCTGTTTTTATGGTGTTTTATATTCTGTTTTAATCTGAATGTATCGTGTAAGTTGCCCCGAGCCACCCGGGAGTGGCGACTCACAAATTTGAACAATCTATATATATAAAAATCGAGTCGTTGTGGGATGTCCTTTATACACGGCCAAACTATACCCCCCAGAAACACACATCCCACGACACACATTCCCCCAGACCACGAAGTACAACCATAGCACAAAAAAACACCCCTACCTATCTTGCAACCTCCCAAAAAGCAGCCCCCAAAACCCGCCCATTACCTCCCGTTCTGCGCTGGCCGCGAGCGCTAGACAGAGGCAGAGCAATCGCGCAGGCGCACTCCAACCCCCCCCTCCCTCCCTCCTTCCTCTTCAAACCCTCCCAGCCGCTCCCGGGAGAGGGACTGGAAGAGGGGGCTTTGCGACAACGAGTGCACCACCGTCCCCCCCTCTTCCGCCGCCTCCTCCGCCACCTCGCAGCCGCATCTCGCCCGATCACAGTGGAGGTGGGAGGGAAGCTGACCTTTTCCCGGCCAGCTCTTTCTCCTTCTCGCCCCGCACTCCTCCCTTCATTGGTGGAAGGAGGGCAGGGAGAGGAGGAGAAAGAGGTGCCCGGGGAAAGGGCAGCTTGGCTGCCGCCTGTACCGGGATCGGGAGGACATCGCCGGAGCCAGGACGGCCCTGGCGGCAAGGGAGCCGGCGAGGAGGAGGGGGCGGAGGAGGAGGAAAGAGCAGCGAGGGGGAAAGGATCGCAGCCATGCACAGAGACTGCGATCCTTTCCCCCTCGCTGCTCTTTCCTCCTCCTCCGCCCCCTCCTCTTCTCCGGCTCCCTTGCCGCCAGGGCCGTTCTGGCTGCGGCGATGTCCTCCTGATCCCGATACAGGCGGGAGCCAAGCTGCCCTTTCCCCGGGCACCTCTTTCTCCTCTCCCTGCCCTCCTTCCACCAATGAAGGGAGGAGTGCGGGGCGAGAAGGAGAAAGAGCTGGCCGGGAAAAGGTCACCTTCCCTCCCACCTCCACTGGGAGGGAAGACACCAAACACACATATATATACACATATACACACACACATACACATATATATACACACATACATATATATATACACACACACATATATATATACACACATACACACAAACACATATATACACACACATCCACACATACAAACACATATACACAGATATACACATACACACACATACACATATATATACACACATACATACACATATATATACACATACACATATATATACACACATATACACACATACACATATATATACACACATACATATATATACACAGACATCTACACACACATACACACATATATACACATACACACACATACACAAAGACTTTTGACAAAGTCCCTCACCAAAGGCTCCTAAATAAGCTCTTCAGCCATGGAATCGGAGGACAGGTCTTGTCCTGGATTGGAACCTGGCTAAACTGTAGGAAACAAAGGGTGGTAATAAACGGACATTTCTCTGGGTGGAAAGAGGTGAGAAGTGGCCCCAAGGTTCAGTTTTGGGTCCGTTACTTTTTAATTTATTCATTAATGATCTGGATGTAGGAGTGAATTCTGAGGTAGCAAAGTTTGCAGACGACACTAAATTGTTCAGGGTAGTTAAAAATGAAACTGATTGTAAAGAGCTCCAGAAAGATCTCTCGAAATTGAATGAATGGGCAACAAAGTGGCAAATGCATTTTAACCTAAACAAGTGTAAAGTCATGCACATCGGGGCAAAGAACCCCAACTACACCTACAAATTGATGGGGTCAAAGCTTTCCGAGACAAACCAGGAAAGGGATCTTGGGGTTTTGGTAGACAGCTCAATGAAGATGTCAACCCAGTGCGCAGCAGCAGTGAAAAAAGCAAATTCTATGCTTGGCATGATCAGGAAGGGAATCGAAAATAGGTCAGCAAATGTTGTATTACCTCTCTACAAATTGATGGTAAGGCCACATTTGGAATACTGTGTACAATTCTGGTCTCCGCACCTTAAGAAGGATATAACGGAACTGGAAAAGGTACAAAGAAGGGCAACAAGAATGATCCAAGGGATGGAGCGGCTCCCTTATGAAACCAGGTTGAAACGCCTCGGTCTTTTCAGCCTTGAAAGACGGCGTTTAAGAGGTGACTTGATCGAAGTGTATAAAATCATGCATGGGATAGAAAAGGTGAATAAAGAAAAAATATTTTCTTTGTCACAAAACACTAGGACTAGAGGGCACTCCCTGAAGCTCAAAGGTAGAAAAATTAGGACTAATAAAGGGAAATATTTCTTCACCCAGAGGGTCATTGGGTTATGGAACTCACTTCCAGAAGAGGTTGTGACAGCTGTCAGCCTGGACAGCTTCAAGGCAGGATTAGACAGATTCATGGATACCAAGTGTATCGGTAGTTACTGAAAAGGACATTCAAGTGCCACCTCGGAGTTGGTTGAGGTAGGCAGGATTTCCCTGGGTACTGGTTGTGGGGGGTCGGGAGCAGGTCAGGGTTTTGCCCTCCCTTCTGCTCGAGATCCCCGTGTACAACTGGTGGGCCACTGTGTGACACAGAATGCTGGACTAGATGGGCTGAGGTCCGATTCAGCACGGCTCTTCTTATGTTCTTATGTTCTTACACATATATATACACACATGCATATATACACACACATACACACACATACAAACACATATACACAAACATACACATACACACACATATATAAACACACACATATACACATATATACACACACATATATACACACACATACACACACATACATACACACAAACATACACATATATACACACACACAAAACACATGCCCACATCATTTCCAACCCTTACCCAGACTGCCTCGCATCTCCTAAATAGGGCACAGCAACACGTGCCGGGTTCAGCTAGTAAATAAATAAATAAACTAGGCCTCAGCTCATGGGACATTGTGTATGGCCTGAACTGACAGTAACCTATCTTAGCACCTAGAGCCCCTATGACCCATGCTACATTCTACTGCAGTTTGGTGGAGGGTGGATCATGGATGATGGGATTTCATGTACTTCCATGGATTATGGGATTCGTACTACTTTCAAACCCTTCATTCCCCACAGACCACTGTGGCCCAGAACCAAGACTGATAAAGACCAAACTTGGCACACAGAGCCCCCATGACCCACACTCCATCCGACCGCAGTTTAGAGGAGGGCGCACCATGGATGATGGGATTTTAAGTACCTTCCAAAGCCCGCTGTGACCCTCATCCAGTGACTGATCAGAACCAAACTTGGCACACAAAGCCCCCATGACCCACTTTACATCCTGCTGCTGTTGGAGGAGGGCACACCATGGATGATGGGACTTGAAGTACCTCCACTTACTTCCCGAGATTGCTACAACCCTCATCCAATGACTGATCCAGACCAAACTTGGCACACAGAGCCCACATGACCCACTCTACAGCCTGGTGCTGTTGGGAGGGGGATGGACCATGGCCGATGGGACTTGCAGTACCTTCACTAACTTCCTAAGACCACTGCAAGCCAGTAAACATCTGATAAGGACCAACCTTGGCACACAATGCCTTTCTCAATTAACCCGGGCAGGACCGGGTACCCAAGCTAGTCTCTATCTCTCTCTATATCTCTATACATTAATAAAGCGGAATGTTTGTATGTGTGTGGGTTTGTATGTATGTATGTATGTATGTATGTATGTATGTGGCAGCGTTCTGATTGGCTCCCAGCCTCTACATTCTGATAAACATGATTGGTTGCCAGTGAGGGAGTATTTGCATAACGTCTCTATTGGCCAGCCAACACGAACATTCCGACCCTTGAAACTGGCAGAGGAGGATAAGGCAAAGGCCTGAGGCAGTCGCAAACACGAACATTCTGACGCTCTAAAGTGGCAGAGAGGGTAAGGAAAAGGCCTTAGGCAGTCAGGCATGGTGGGAGTTTAAGGCCAAAACACTTTGCGACCCCTTTGCGACCCCAAACAATTAGAGAACAAGACCAAACTTGGCACACAGAACCCTCAAGACCCACTCTACATCCTAGTGCAGTTTGAGGGAGGATGGACCATGGATGATGGGACTTGCAGTACTTTAACTCACTTGCTTAGAGCACTGTGGCCCACACCATAGAAGGATCAGGACCACACTTGGCACACAGATGCCCACTGGCCCACTTTACAACCTGGTGCAGTGTAGGGCATGATGGGCCACAAATGATGGGATTTGCAGTACCTTCACCCAATTCATTTCCCACAGAACATTGAAGCCCCTACAAATCACAGACCAGGCCCAAACTTGGCACACAGAGTACCAATGACCCACTCTACATCCTGCTGCAGTTTTGAGTGGGATGGACCACGGATGATAGGACTTGAAGTACCTTCACTCACTTTCTGAGACCACTGCAACCCTCATCCAAGTACCAAAAAAGAACAAACTAGGCACACAGAGCCTCCATAACCCACTTTACATCCTGGTGCACCTTGGAGGAGGTACTTCATGATGGGACTTGAAGTACCTTCACTCACTTCCCAAAACTGCTGCAAACCTAATCCAATGACTGATCAAAACCAAACCTGACACACAGAGCCCTCATGACCCACTCTACATCCTGGTGCCATTTGAAGGAGGATGGACCATGGATGATGGGACTTGAAGTACCTTCACTACTTTACTGCAAGCCACGTAAACATCTCATAAGGACCACCCTTGGCACACAATGCCTTTCTCAAATAACCCGGGCAGGGTCAGGTCCCTAAGCTAGTATATAATAAAAGAGAGTGTTTGTATGTGTGTATATATGTATGCGGAGGGATATGTGCCAGCGTTCTGATGGCTCCTGGCCTCTACATTCTGACAACATGATTGGTTGCCAGTGAGGGAGTATTTGCATAACGCCTCTAATTGGCCAGCCAACACGAACATTCCGACACTCTAAACTGCCAGAGGGGGATCAGGCCAAGGCCTGAGGCAGTCAGATTGGCCAGCCAACACGAACATTCCGACACTCTAAATTGCCAGAAGGGGATAAGGCAAAGGCCTGAGGCAGTTGGCCATGGTGGGAGTTCCATTGTTTGGAGTTTGCGGCTCCCAACAATGACAGAACAAGACCAAACTTGGCACACAAAACCTTCAAGACCCACTCTACATCCTGGTGCAGTTTGAAGGAGGGCAGACCATGGATGATGGGACTTTAAGTACCTCCAATCACTTTCCCAGACCGCTGCAACCCTCATCCACTGAATGATCAAGACCAAACTTGGCACACAGAGCCTTCATGACCCACATTACATCCTGGTGCAGTTTTGTGTGGGATGGACCATGGATGATGGGACTTGAAGTACCTTCTCTCACTTCCTGAGAGCACTGTGACTCTCATCCAATGACCAATACAGACCAAACTTGTCACACAGAGCCCTGATGACCCACTCTACATCCTGGTGCCGTTTGAAGGAAGATGGTCCATGGATGATGGGACTTGAAATACCTTCACTCACCTTCCAGGACCACTGCAACCCTCATCCAATGAATGATCAAGACCAAACGTGGCACACAGTGCCCACATGACCCACTCTACATCCTGGTGTTGTTGGCAGGGGGATGGACCCTGGCCGATGGGACTTGCAGTACCTTCACTAACTTCCTGAGACCACTGCACGCCACGTAAACATCTGATAAGGACCAACATTGGCACACAATGCCTTTCTCAAATAACCCAGGCAGGGCAGGGTCCCCAAGCTAGTATATAATAAAAGGGAATGTTTGTATGTATGTATGTGCCAGCTTTCTGATTGGCTCCCCAGGCTCTACAGTCCCACAAAAAAGCTGCTGGAGCTGCAAGGAAAGCCTCAAGATAAGCTTTGGAGAAATGCATTCATAAGCTTGGAGGAACGGATTCCTATACTGCTGTAATGCTGTAATGCTGAAGCTTGGAGAAATGCATTTATTGCTTTCATAAACTGCTGTAATGGTGACAGGTATGCTGGGAGCTGCAATACTGTGTGAGTTAACACACAAGCCTATTGCTGAAGAATATGTGGGAGTGTATTGAAGAAGAACTGCTATATGTTTGTTTTTCTGGACTGTTTAACTAAAGAGCATGTTGCTGATTTATTGTTTATTTGGAGCTATATTTGTAAATTAAAGTTTGTACATATTTTTACAAGAAGCCAAACTTTGTTCTTTTTGCTTCTGTTTGCTCAAATAACCATCAACCACCTTCTGCTGATTCTCTGCACCTGTGGATATAGAGGATTACATGTCCCATTATCCCATCATCCAACCGACAGTGAAGTGGTCCATTCCAGTCAGTTTCAGTTTGCTGACCCCCAGAATGTCTATCTTTCGTTTTGACATCTCACCAATAACAACATCCAGTTTGCCCTGGCTCATAGATCTTACATTCCAGGTTCCTATGGTGTGTTGATCTTTAGAGCATAGGATTCGTCGTTCACCTCCAGCACCGTCGGCCGCTAGCCTTCCTTTTGGCTTTGAGCTAGCTGCGTCGTCACATCTGGGGCTAGTTGAACTTATTTTCTGCTCCTCCCCAGTAGCATTTTGACCATCTTCTGACCTGATCTTCCGATGGCATACCAACATATCTCTGGTTGTACTGATCCACTGGGGCGGGTTGCCATTACCTTCCACAGGGATCACGTCATACAATGTGTATATTAAAACCTAAAGAAATATAAGCATCAGGATAGTATTTAATATGGGAGTATTGACAATGCATAGTTAGTACGGCAGCCTGTTATTGGCCATTGAAAATAAGAAGAAATGGCCTGGATGCAAAAGGCTGTGAGTTTAGATGAGGTTGCCTGTGGAGTGAAGGCTTTCCCTGCATCTCTCTCATCCAGATCCTTCTGACAAAACCAGTCCTGGGCCTGAAAGTCTTCTCCTTCCTCTGGAACAAGGGCCCCATGCCATGTGTCACACTCAACACAGATTAAGGAGCCTTTTGGAGGATCAGAAAAGGTCTTTGTGACCTCCAGGGGACCTTGCAGGGCTGCCAGGCCATCCCAGGAGATCCGCAAGGGATTGAATTATTGGGTCGCTGTGAGTTCTCTGGTCTGTCTGGCCATGTTCCAGAAGCATTCTCTCCTGACGTTTCACTAACATGTATGGTAGGCATCCTTGTGAGCTTCACAACCTCTGAGGATATTAGAGAGAGAGGTACTATGTCATCAGTTGGGGACCCCTCGCCCCAGCACCAACTGCCGCTCTGGGCCAGAGTGAATAATAATAATAAAACTTCATTTATACCTCACCACCATCTCCCCGAAGCGGTTTGCATGAGGCCAAGCCCAATAAAACATCAGTAAAACGACACAGCAGCAAATAATAAAACAGTCCATATATAAGCGAAAGCACAAAAAAGTTTTTTAAACCTTATGGCCGGGCCAGATGTAATATATTAAAATTTTAACCTCTTTGTATTGTATAGACAATGTCTACATGTCAATGTATTTCTATGGTATGTCAAATAAAATTCTATTTTTTTAAAAATTAAAATTTTGAAATAAATAAACACTGAGTGAAGAGAGCCGGGGGAGGGGGGGCACGACGACACAGTTCCACCTTGTCTCCTGTGCTATGCTAATAATACCATACAATGTAATATAATATATTGTATATACATATAATAGTTAGATTATAATGTAATGCAATATGATACTAATAATATATTATAAATATATTGATGTTACATGTAATGTTACTAATATTACAGTATAATGATATAGTACAATATAGTAATATAGAATACTGATACTGTGCTATGATAATAATATAATATATTGTGTGTGTATGTATAGGGTGGGGGAAGAAAATGTATTGTAATAAAGCAATGTATGTAAATGTAGTATATATATATAAAAATATATAAAAAATAAATATATATATAGAATACTGATATGTATATCTAATAATATAATATATTGAGTGTGTATATGTGTGTGAGAAGGGTGCATATAAATGGTCTAAATAATAAATAATATTATAACCTAGTCAATAAATGGTGTAAATAATAAATAATATTATAACCTAGTTAATAGGTATGTCTGCATGAAGGGGTTGCCTTCCATTCTCCAAAAGGAGAGAGGCTTCCTGAGAAGAGGCTGGGTCTTCCTCTGAAGGGTTAAAGCGAGCGAGAGGGGTTCCTAGAAGGGAAGAAGGAAATTGGGGTCTCCCACAGGCAAAGCCCAGCCCCTTCTGGCCAGTGGTGAGCGCGTCCCTTCCTAGAGGGGCACCGGAAGAGGCTTGGGCCAGTCCTCCTAGGGGGGCTGCACTCGCTTGGGCGGCTTCTCTCCTCTCTTGTGTGGGATCTGCCCATCCATTCCTGCTCCCACGCTTACCTTCCGTTTCCTGGGTAAACAATGGCCTTTCTGCCTTATTAATTCTTTCATCTCCTTATCTGGCAGTGGGGACTCACATAATCCGGTTCAAAGCAGGAAGCCTGGGGCGGAGGGCCTGCCTGGAGGGGCCCTCAGGCAGCAGAGGGAGGGAGGTAGGTAGGCGGGCAGGAGGGGGTCTCGGGGCCTTGGTTTCTCTGAGGAAGGGGCTCTGGAGGCCCCTCTGAGGCCGGCCAAGGCCTCCCTGCTCTCCCTGCCTCTTCCTCCTTCCTTCCCAGCCTCAGCTGCAGGTCCCTCTGCCTCTCTTGCAGGCTCAAGGCCCTTCCAGGCAGGCCCTAGATATCTATCTATATCTATCTCAGGATCTGGTCCCAGGTTTTCTGTTTATCCCAGATTATCTGGCAGTGCGGACTCATGACAGTGAGAGCTGTTCAGCAGTGGAACTCTCTGCCCCAGAGTGTGGTGGAAGCTACTTCTATGGAGGCTTTTAAACAGAGGCTGGATGGCCATCTCTCGGTGCTTTGAATGCAAAATTTATTTATGCCATTTATATGCTACCCTTCTCACCCCGAAGGGGATTCACAGCGGCTTTCAAGATGCACACACACACAATATAGTCTATCATTAGCATAGCACAATATCAGTATTCTATATTACTATATTGTACTATGCCATTACACTGTAATATTATTAGTAACATTACATATAATATAAAATATATAATAATATTAGTAGTAGTACTATACTGTATTACATTATAATGTTATAAATATTACATGTATATACAATATATTATATTATTAGCATAACACAGGAGACAAGGTGGAAGTGTCTTCCTGCCCCCCCCCCTTCACTCTGGTCCCTGAGTAGCAGCTGGTTCTTTGCTGAATGGGGTTGGACTGGGTGGCCCGTGAGGTCTCTTCCAACTCTATGATTCTGTGTAATCCAGTTCAAAGCAGAAGAACTGGGATCAGATCCTGGGGCGTAGGGCCTGCCTGGAAGGGCCCTCGGGCAGCAGAGGGAGGGAGGTGGCCAGGAGGGAGACCCAGGCCCTTTATTTCTTGGAGGAAGGGGCTCTGGATGCCCCTCTGAGGCTGGCCAAGGGCTCCCTTCATACCTTCCTCCCCATCTCCTTCAGAGGAGGTGCCTTCCATCTCAGCTCAGCTGAAGGTCCCTCTGCCTGGGACTGGGATCTGTGGGGCCTGAAGGAGTGCAGAGAAAGGCCGCAGCAAGAAACCCTATGGCATCTGCCGCCAGAGAATCTGGTGGGAAAATGATTTGGAAGGATTCCCAAAGGAAGGGAAGCAGATAGCAAAGGTTGAGGGGGTCTGAAGAAGGGCGAAGACTACAGGGGACAGTGTTGGTCTGTCAGAAGGAGGGGACCTGCTCCCCGAACCCTTTCTCTCCAGATCAAGAAGCCAGTCCTCCATTCAACATTCATGGTAAAACGTTGTCTCACCTTGACAGTATTAACATGACCTTTGTTTTGTAGGCCACACCAGTTCTGCCAGTTCTTCCCCTTCAAATATAATCAGGTGGGAGAGAGGAGAATATTGTATTCCAGTTTGAGGCATTCTCGACGCATAGAAGAAAGATGGAAAGGCAAGATCCAGCTGCTGCCCAGTTAGAAATATTTTCTTCTGCTGTTGAGATTGAGAAGAATAGAGTACTCTGGGAGGACCTTTGGAAGAAAGACCAGGAGAGCAGTCTGCTCCATTCAGACCTTCAGCGCCAGCACTTCCGGCATTTCCGCTATGAGGAGGCCTTGGGGCCCCGAGAGGCCTGCAGCCACCTCCACTCTCTCTGCCACCTGTGGCTGCAGCCAGAGCGACACTCCAAGGCAGAGATGCTGGACCTGGTGATCCTGGAGCAGTTCCTGGCCGTCCTTCCTGTGGAGATGGGGCGCTGGGTGAGGGAATGTGGGGCAGAGACCAGCTCCCAGGCCGTGGCCTTGGCTGAAGGATTCCTCCTGAGTCAGGCAGAAGAGGAGAGGAAGCAGGAGAAGCCCCAGGTGAGAGAAGGAGAGAGGGTCATCTTGTAGTTTCAAGGAACCAAGAATAATTGTTTTGAAGGATAATGGAAAACCCTTCTAAACTCCTCAGGCCGGGATTAATGCATTCAGTGTTAGTCAACTAACTTTAAGAATAATAGAAATAAGTCGGAACGAAGTCAGAGAAGCATTAGAAAAGGAGGACTCAGGCAAGAGAGACTTGGAGTGTCTTGATTGCCCCCTTTGTACCCCCCAAGGGCTCTCATAGAGAGGAGGGGGCAGTCACCCCCATTCCCCAGGGTGATATAACCAGGTGTAATAAAGTTACAGGATGGTAAACTTTGAAGATTAAAAGGAGCGTATTGAGAATGCTAGTAGTGTGTATTTCAGAGGAAACAAATGGCTGAACCACTTCTGAATGTTCTTTCTCTAAGGAACTGTATGTTATTCACAGGTAGAGATAACGCAACAGGGACCTGAAAGCACAGATACACAGACTTAGGTTACTCAGCTCGAGAGCCTCTCTAGAGCAGGGCTGTCCAACTGGCGGCCCCAGGGCCGTATACGGCCCCCTAGCCCCTTCCCTGCGGCCCCACCCACCCTTCTGGAAGAAATAGTTTTTTAAAAAATGGGGAAAAAAATTTTGAAAAATTCGGTCGGGGCGGGGGCCACGGGGCGGGGCCACTGGGCGGGCCCGCCCCTTTTCGGGCGGGGATGGGTAATGTCAGACGCCGGCGCTCCACCTCTTCCTCCTCAGCGCCGGCCCCCACATTCTGGCCCAAAGCCCTCCCTTCCCGCCTCAGGTGCCCACTGGCCCCAACTTACCTTCTCCACGAGGGGCTGGGTGACGTCAGATGCCGGCGCTGAGGAGGAAGAGGTGGAGGCGCCGGCGTCTGACATCACCCAGCCCTCGTGGAGAAGGTAAGTTGGGGCCAGTGGGCACCTGAGGCGGGAAGGGAGGGCTTTGGGCCAGAATGTGGGGGTCGGGGCTCCTCGCTTTCCCCTTAGGAACCCCAAACCTCTCTCTTCCTCTTTCCTCTCAGCCCTGCAACGCGCGCCGAAGCGAGTTGAGGGGTCTGTGTGAGTATGCATGCAGTGCGCTTTTGACTTCTCTGGAGCGGGAGGGGGGGCTTCTTGGCTTTGGAGGAGGAACGGCCCGCTTGGCGTGTCTTGGAACAAAGTCAAACAATGGAGCAACACAGGCTGGCCTTTTCCTGCCCCAAAGCGGCAAACTCGCCTCTCCAACGCCGCCGTGGCGAGAGAGGCGAGAAAAGCTAGGGGGAAAAAAATCAGAGCTAGGAAAGCAACCTCGCCGGTTTTTGTCATCGAGTGCTTTTCCAACTCTCTACTTGTCTCCTCCTCTCTCTCTCTCTCTCTCTCTCTCTCTCTCATCCCCAGCCCCAATCCTTCCTTTCTTGCTGGGATGTTTCCTCTCCCTATTGTTGCATGGCTCGCTTGAATGCACACTCTTCCTTCCAAACCCCGAGACCAGGAAAGAAGAGGGTTCAGGGAGCCACCGGGATCTGTCCTTCTTTCGCCACCATCACTCTCACTCTCACAGACACAGATTTCCCTAAGAGGACTTCACGCTGGCAAAGGCGTCCTGTGTGTGTGTGTGAGAGAGAGAGAGAGAGAGACCACGCACGGCTTTTCCCTCGCAGCCCAAGCGTCGCCTTCTTCCCAAGTGCTTCTCTCTGCACAATAGCCCTTCTCTCCTCCTCTTTCTCCCCCTTCTCTCTCTCACCTCCTTCCTTTTTGGTGTCCAGCACTCCTCTTCCACTCCCCAATCGGGGAGGAGGAGTGGGCTGGGAAGGCTGGCCTGCTTGCCCATTTTCCTTGCCTAGGCTCAAAGCGAAGCTGCTCCCCGGGAAGTCTCTGGCATCCCCTCATGCTAATTTTTCTTCTTTTTCGTTTTGCATGTGAACTGCATCAAAATTGAGCTCACTCTTGCAAAACTCTTGTTGGCCTTTGCCAATCACTAGCACTTTGCTGCCATGGTAACTGTAACTAAACTGATAAGAGTGGGAAAATGTCGGTTTCTCTCTGAGTCTTACAGCTGCATTGGAAGGAAGGAGGGGAGGAGAGAATCACATTGGCTTCCAGCAGCACCGCATTCAGTTTGGAAGGGGGAGGTGGAAGGAAAATGGGAGGGGGGAAAGTGTTATATGAAACACTCTTATCAGTTTACTTTAGAGAAAACAGCCACACTTGAGTTCTTGGTGTAGGATGGATATATATATGAGAGGAAGACAGAGAGAGATGTTTGCACTTCCTATCCTCAGAGAGCTGGAGGATATAGAGAAGATGTGGGCCACTGAACAGACAAACAAGCTTTTAGGCCCGAAACCAAATGGCTTTTTCAGAAATAGAAGAGGTGACAAGGAGGGGAGGGTGGAAAGTGAGGAGGAAGCCTTTTGTCATTCTTGGCAGTACCAATTTCTTTCTTCTCAGCTAGTGCTAGGTTTTTTAAATGTCTGGAGCAACTTGAGAAACTGCAAGTCGCTTCTAGTGTGAGAGAATTGGCCATCTGCAAGGACGTTGCCCAGGGATGCTCAGATGTTTTGATGTTTCGCCATCCTTGTGGGATTTGCAGTTCCTCAAGTCGCTCCTGACACGAAAAAAATTCCTTGTGGGCAGTTTCTCTCATGGCCCCACATGGGGAGCTGGAGCTGAAAGAGGGAGCTCATCTGTGCTCTCCCCAGATTCAAACCTCTGACCTGTCAGTCTTCAGTCCTGCCGGCACAAGGGTTCAATCCATTGCGCCACTGGGTGCTAGTTATGTGACGGCATATACAGTATCTAGCTGCAAAAAACGCCCCTTACCCTATTTGTCCCTACCCTCCTCTTTCTTCAAAGCTGCACCCAAAGTTCCTAGCAAGTATGGCAGAAATGTGGTGGTCTTGTGAGTGCTGGCTGCGTGCATGTGTGTGGTTTTGAAAACAAAATGTCCTTGGTTGAGGATGGCAGCAATTAGCGCAAAGTAGACAAAAAGTCCCATGTTCGAATGGCAAAAGGTGGCAGGGTGAAGTCCTGGGTGTAACGGAGTTGCAGTCACTTTGTTGTGTTTGTATCTGGAAGTGTAGGGAGGGTTTGAGGGGAGATGAATGGCACAGAGCTAGGGAACATAATGAAGGCAATGGAGCATTGGGGTGGCACACAATGCAATCCAGGCAATTAAAAACTCACCAGAGTTTTTGAAATGCAATGGCTCCTGCTTCTTCTTGGCTTGCCACACTGCATGGCTATTATTCCATATGTGTCCATCTCCATCTCTCTCCCTCTTTAATTATGATTTCCCTAACCTGTCAAACAATTCAACTGTAGCAGGGGCCTTTGAGGCAATAGGATCCCCTCCCATCAAACAATTTGCATGCCAATCTGAAGGAGTCCTGGGGTGTGTTGAGGAATTTCAGAACGTGCCTGCTTATCAAAGGGGAGGGGGCGGGGAGGGGGCGGAGCCGGGGAGGGGGCGGAGCCGGGGAGGGGGCGGAGCCGGGGAGGGGGCGGAGCCGGGGGGGGCTGGACCCTTAGGCCCCCCAGTTGATCAGTGACCGGTCATCAGGCCCCTGGGTTGGTAGAAGTTGGACAGCCCTGCTCTAGAGTAACCCCAAATGTGATATTTGGGGTTACCCTAGGGAGGCTCTCAAGTTGAGTAACCAATCAATAAGATCTTGGCACTATAGGACTTTTACCCACATGGATAGAGACGCTTCACCATCATGAGAAAAAAACACCCCCACCTGCCTCACCTAGGACCTCATACCACAGTTTATACCACCACCACCCCATGAAGACCTGGGTTGCATTCCTGTGCCTAAACAGTATTCAGAGGACTCCTTAATTGTGGGGATCTGGGAATCTCTGGGAGGGCATAAAGAATGGGCATAGATGTTATGAGGAGGCAGGTGTGGGAGGGTGTAAAGATCGCAGCTGACAGCGTGCGTCTTCACATGAGGATCTTTTTACAATCTTGCTGCCACCCTTTTTACAATCTTGCTGCCACCCTAACTTGTTAGAATTCTTTGAGGGTGTAAATAAACACATAGATAAAGGGGACCCAGTCGATATTGTTTACCTTGACTTTCAAAAGGCTTTTGACAAAGTTCCTCACCAAAGGCTCCTAAATAAGCTCTTCAGCCATGGAATCAGGGGACAGGTCTTGTCCTGGATTGGAACCTGGCTAAACTGTAGGAAACAAAGGGTGGTAATAAACGGACACTTCTCTGGATGGAAAGAGGTGAGAAGTGGCGTACCCCAAGGTTCAGTTTTGGGTCTGTTACTTTTTAATTTATTCATTAATGACCTGGATGTAGGAGTAAATTCTGAGGTAGCAAAGTTTGCAGACGACACTAAATTGTTCAGGGTAGTTAAAAATGAAACTGATTGTAAAGAGCTCCAGAAAGATCTCTCGAAATTGAGTGAATGGGCAACAAAGTGGCAAATGCATTTTAACCTAAACAAGTGTAAAGTCATGCACATCGGGGCAAAGAACCCCAACTACACCTACCAATTGATGGGGTCAAAGCTTTCCGAGACAAACCAGGAAAGGGATCTTGGGGTTTTGGTGGACAGCTCAATGAAGATGTCAACCCAGTGCGCAGCAGCAGTAAAAAAAGCAAATTCTATGCTTGGCATGATCAGGAAGGGAATCGAAAATAGGTCATCAAATGTTGTATTGCCTCTCTACAAATCTATGGTGAGGCCACATCTGGAGTACTGTGTACAATTCTGGTCACCGCACCTCAAGAAGGATATAACGGAACTGGAAAGGTACAGAAAAGGGCAACAAGAATGATCCAAGGGATGGAGCAGCTCCTTACGAAATCAGGTTGCAACGCCTTGGTCTTTTCAGCCTTGAAAGACGGCGTTTAAGAGGTGACTTGATCGAAGTGTATAAAATCATGCATGGGATAGAAAGGTGAATAGAGAAAAATATTTTCTCTGTCACACAACACTAGGACTAGGGGGCACTCCCTAAAGCTCCAAGGTAGGAAAGTTAGGACTAATAAAGGGAAATATTTCTTCACCCAGAGGGTCATTGGGTTATGGAACTCACTTCCAGAGGAGGTTGTGACAGCGGTCAGCCTGGACAGCTTCAAGGCAGGATTAGACAGATTCATGGATACCAAGGGAATCAGTAGCTACTGAAATGGACATCCAAGTGCCACCTCTGTGTTGATGGAGGCAGGCAGGATTTCCCGGGTACTGGTTGTGGGGGGTCGGGAGCAGGTGAGGGTTTTGCCCTCCTTTCTGCTAGAGATCCCTGTGTACAACTAGTGGGCCACTGTGTGACACAGAATGCTGGACTAGATGGGCTGAGGCCCGATTCAGCACGGCTCTTCTTATGTTCTTATATTCTTAAGATAATCTTACTGCCACCAAATATGAGGGGTTTATGAGGAGGCTTGTGTTTTAAATGAAGTCGCTGAGAAACTTTTGTGGAACAAGAACTTGAACAGTTTATTTGTTAATAACAGCATGGAGGTTTCAATGTGTACAGAGCTTAGGTGGTTACACTTCCTGAGAGGCGAACATCTTACAATTACTTAGTTACAATATGCAGTGTTTGTTTGTTTCTTAACAAGTTAACTTATAACTTAAATATGGGTTGCTTACCTGTAACCGTAGTTTCTTGAGTGGTCAGCGTGAATAGCACCTATGGTAATTCCTGCGCCCTGCGCAGACAGTTCGGAATCTTTAAAAAATGTTAATATCACTTTAAATTGTAGCCCCGCCCACATCCCCTCGAGTATATATAGCCAGTGGGAGGGGCTGCCACCTCAGATCCCTTACTCCGCCGCAAAAGCAGCTTGAAGGACTGAGGCATGATATCAGCGGGGAGGATGGGCGGGAGCGTGCTATTCACGCTGACCACTCAAGAAACTACGGTTACAGGTAAGCAACCCATATTTTCTTTTCGTGGTCAGCCGTGAATAGCACCTATGGTAGACTAGCGAGCTAATAACATGGCTGGTGGGTATCATGCCACCGTAGTGTAAGACTGCTCTGTCACAGAATGCCACGGCAGGTAGAGATCCCGTTGTGCATGATGAAGGTGAGCAGAGTAGACCAAGCATCTATCCAGCAGAAGTCTAGGTCTTCCAAAGAAAGCCCCTCAACGAGTAGTGGGGTTACCATAGATCTAATGGAGTAATCCTTAAACTACTCAGATAAGTACAACCATTCAAATGGTAAATCAGATATGCCCTTGGGACAATCCAGAAAGTAACGGTTCCATAAACACATGGAGGCCACTGGCATCCTCCTAGTACGTTAATTGTAAACCATGCCATGCATGTTGAAGGAGAAGAGAATAGACGAACCACTGTCTTAACAGAGATCTTCTACAGTTCTGGAAATTAAACATACAGTCGATGAAGACTGTATTCTAGAGGCGCGGAAATTAACGAAAGAAGGATTGAGCACTCCCAAGATTATGCTTGTTCACAGAACATCTAGGTTGATTCACCAAATCAAGTGTGCTTGCAAAGGTAGAATTAAGAATTTTCTCCTTCAGTAATAGGTACAATGTCTGGACATAAAGACCATTGTTGATATGATTGGAGGATGAGTAAATATGTTTTCAATATATTTGTATTTAGTACAGATATGTCAAGTCAAAGTAAGCATATAAACTCCAGGATGTTGTTGCCTACTATTGATTTTCAGAATGAGAGTTAATTAAAGAGATCTTGAATTCTTCCAAGAGGAGATGCAAGAAGTGGGCATTGATCGAGATGTACGCAGAAGGCCAGATGCCGGAACTGAAACCTTGCAACAAAGCATAAACCCTCGGCTTCTAGACATGAAGAGATAACAGAAAGATCTGTGTTAAAAGGTTCAGTCACCTTAAACCAATGGATGGGTCCACTGGAAGTAAAAGAGCACTTAGTAGAGGCTCCTGAGATGTACGTATGATAGAGCTCAGTGCTTGTAACAGGCCTGAGGGGTAACAGGCCTGAGCAAACCTTCCGACACATAATACAATCCCAAGTAGGAGGTTACCGCCCCCTTAAGGCATGAGAAGGATTGATCATACAATCCAGTCGAGGAGATGACACCCCTTGATTAGGGGACAGTGTCATCGGAAATGCAGCATAGCTGCATTAAATAATTGCATCGCTGATAAATAGAGATATAAAACAACTCTATCAAGACTAATGGTTTAGAGAAGCAATCAGCATCTTTATAGAACTTCGTAAGATGTTAACGAAAGAGTGCCGTGAATATGACATAAGGCATTAATATTTAACCGTTCTGCTAGCTATTCTTAATAGGATTCGTAAGACGTTGCCGATAGAGTGTTGAGGATAAGGCATTATGCTTATGCAGTCACTCTTGGGTGCTAGTAGCATTTTGTTTAGCATTCTTATTGTTAATAGTTCATAATCTGCCCTTCCCACCCCTCAGGGGACTCAGGGTGAATAGCAATGCACATATACAGGCAAACACTCAATGCCATTGACATACAACATATATAGACAGAACACACTTATCAGTCGTGGCACAGTCGCTATGTTTTCAAGGCCATTCGTGAGTTGCGTTAAATAGAGATAGTTCTAATAACTTTAAAACAAAAATTGAACAAAGCGACCTCACTGTCTGTAACCTCCACTCATTCTGACGTCTGTACAGAGGTCAGACATTTTTGCAATAATACAAATTAAATAGTAGATACGCTGTATGTCCCACCTTGCTATTACAAGACCAATTGTTTACAAATACAAATTAGTATGTTTATGGAAGTCTGTAAGACGTCAATGACAAGTGCTGAAGCTATGACATAATGTATTCAACATCTACCCATTGTCTCTTGAGCGCTAATAGTATTTTGTTGTACCAATCAGATGATTGTGATGAATGTCCTCATGTATGCATGGTAGGCTCTCTTCGGGAGTCCAGCATTATTATTTGTTTTTATTTATTTATTTTAAAAGGGATTTTGGCGCTTCCTTCCTTGCTGGGTATGCGCTGGGCCCAGCATTTGCATCCTCTTTATAGCAATGAACATTGTTAGGCTCCGATTGTTGCAACTGATTTGTCATGTGTCATGACCAAGCCGGGGACAAAGTCATTTGACATTTCCGGAATATTGGTGCTGTTAATTGAATTAAGCATAGTAAATTCAATAGTAATAGTATTAAGACATGCCCTCCTTTTCTTTTCTTTCCTTTCCTTTCCTCTTTCTCTCTCTCTCTATTTCTCTCTCTTCTTCTTCTTCTTTTTTTTTTTTTCCAAAGATACAAAGATATATAAACATATATAGAGAGAGTGAACTGAGGAGTTGTCCACCTCTTAGGGCGCTTGTGTCCGCTTTGTGCTGGTCAGTGACCGCAATAAAGTTTTGATTGATACAGAGAGAGTGTGTTAGAAGCCTACATTTGAGCATAATTCTCTCATATTAAGATTAGGATTGATGACCTTAAATGGTCCATACTGATTTCTCTATGTACTTGAAATAAAAGGGACAGATCATTGTACCAATTTCTACTGCTAGCCGTAGTGTGAAGCATACAAGTTTGGAGCAAACCACAGACCACTTATCTCAATGTAATATGAGTGGTCAAAGATACATATTGTTTTGCTTCTAGTACAATAAATAAATAAAAATGAATAAATACATAACTCAGCATCCAAAATTGGCAGGCTAAAACCCCAGCACCTCAATCCATGGTTACTAGTGCGCAAAATATATAGTTTATAATATATATAAGACTTCTAAGTCACTCTGCATCCTTCGGGTGAGAAGGGTAGCATATAAATGGTGTAAACAAATAAAATAAGACACAACCAATTACAGTGCCCAACAGAACAAGTCAACACATCGTAATTTCTATGTAAGGAAAGAATAAAGAATAAAGGTTTCTGGGTATTTAATATCCAGACATAATATCCATTTTAAGCCGGGGAGCCAGTGTTGTCCATAGACACCTCCACAGTCATGTGGCTGTTATGACTGAATGAAGCGCTGTTACATTTCGTTGGAACAGTACCTACTGATCTACCCACATTCGCATGTTTTAGAACTGCTAGGTTGACAGTTGCTAGAAGTAACATTAGGACTGCACAGATATTACATGTTCCCCAAACACATGTAATGCCACTATAACTCCATACTCACAGGTAACTGCATTGGTCACCATTACCTTCTCCCCAGAACAGTACCCATTGATCTACTCACATTTAAGAGCACTTAGAACTGCTGGGTTAGCAAATGCCAGCATGGGCATGTCAGGTGGTCAAACTCTCAGACATCCTATCATACCACTGACTCTGGCCCCATTGATATCGTAGTAGGAGTAAAACCTTCCTCCTCCACACGGGCAAATCCAAAGGGTTGAGCGCCATCCTGAAGAGGATGAGGGCGCCAACTCCGAGGCCTTTATCCCGAGGGCATCTTCATGCCCAGCAGCATTTTTATTTATTATGCGCAAGGCCCGATGGTTACACATCTCCCCTCCAGTGATGATGTAAGGGAGGTAGGAAGCGCCGGGTCTCTCTCTCCTCCTCGTCGGCGTCGGAAGGGGATCTCCTCTTCTTCCAAGTCGGAAGGGGGAACGGGAGGGCGCGCCTTCGAGAGCGTCCCTCTCTCCTCTTCTTCGAAGTCGGGAGGGGAAAACGGGAGGGCGCGCGTGCGCGCGCACTCTCAAGGTCGAGCGCGTCTCTCTCTCCTCTTCTTCCAAGTCGGAAGGGGGAACGGGAGGGCGAGCGCGCGCTCTCTCTCGATACTGGGAGCGCCATCCATTTGCGCCGGTTCCCTCTCTCCTCTTCATTGGCGTCTTGGGAGAGCCCTCGACGCAAACGGAGGTCCCCTTCTCTCCCGATACTGGGAGGGAGATTAGGAGCGCGCTCTCGAGCTTCTTTGGGCTCGAAGGTCCTCTTCCCCATGTAGCATGGCGCGCACCTGGCATCCTGTGCGCTGGCCTGCCCGACGTCGAGGAGGGAGAGGAGCGATCACCCACCTCGACAGACGAGCGCTTCGTGTCGAGTGGGTCGAAGGCTTTCCATGTCTCCCTTGAAATTGCGAGGGAGGTTGGGATGGCGAGGCGGCCGTACTGGCTTCGAGCCCAACGCAGAGCCTCCAGTCGATGTTTAGGCTGTCAATATTGCAGTGCCGGAGCTACTGCACAGCGCAATGCCTCAGCGGGTGCCAGAGGGGTCGCCCCCTCGCCCGCATTCCAACTTTGCCATTCTTCCATCGTTGGAAAGCCTTTCCATGGCCCTCAACTCCATCCCAGCTCTCAGGGGAGGAGTTTGCTGGTGGAGGCAGGCAAGGCACACCATTTCTGCATCTCGTGGTGCAAGTGCAGGGTCGCCATTGTGTACATTGGCCTGGCCGTATTGGCATGGCCGTATAGGAAGGCGCCCATATGTAGAGGTCGAGGATTCCATGTCCAAATGTAATGGAACTCATATGCAGGGGGCCCAGCTCTTCCATGGGGAAGGAAGGCTGTAAAACGGCAAGGCTTATCTTCTGAGGAGGTTGGCGGCCATTTTGGTGGCCTTGTCCTTAGTCCTCTACACCAACTGCGCCGCCATCTTGGGGGCCAACTGTCAGTTCAGAGGTTTTTTTTTTGTTTGTTTGTTTTTTTTTAAATAAAAACCAGTTAAACCAGGTTATGAAGGTACACAGTAGCAATTGGTTACAAATGACCACCATCATGAAGAATAATAAAATGTAACAATTAATAAGTGGTGGTAAACAACTCTACCAAGATGATTTTATAATTTTATAATTAATTGTATAATTGATTTTATTAATTTTATAATTAACAAGTCGTGAATATAAATCCATACTAATATGGATTTTTATAATTAACTTTATTTATTTAATATTAACATATTAAATATTTGTAGTCTTTATACACTAGCCAAATGCGATAAGTATTCAATTTTGAATAACAACAATTAAATAGATTAAGTAAACAAAAATGAATTGTATTCCATTTTGAATAACAATTAAATTAAATTAAATAAGTAAAAAATAAATACAATTTAAACTAGTCAAAAAATAAATAAAAGTAAATAAAAAATATGAGACGATTCCTAGCTGTCGCACTTGCGGCGGAAAAAAGGATCTGAGGTGGCAGCCCCTCCCACTGGCTATATATACTCGAGGGGATGTGGGCGGGGCTACAATTTAAAGTGATATTAACATTTTTTAAAGATTCCGAACTGTCTGCGCAGGGCGCAGGAATTACCATAGGTGCTATTCACGGCTGACCACGAAAAGAAACCTGGTTTTCCAGCAGGCTTTTAGAGATTCGATTCCCCAAATGCTCCCGTTTTTTGGACCCCCCATGTGATCCTTTATGTTTACACTACTCCAGTTATCTCCCCCGAGTTTTAAACATTTGATATGTGCATGTGGCCCGCCCTGTCATTTTGTTTTAGATTCACCTGTTGTTGTCTTCTCATAGCTGTATTTTTATTGTGTTTATTGCTTTTATTGTGTTTATTGCTTTTCTGATGTTTTGATATTATTTTGTGATTTGTTGTTTGGGCATAGGCCCCATGTAAGCCGCTCCGAGTCACCTTCGGGGAGAAGGATGGTGGTTAGAAATAAAGTTTTATAAGCTTTTCCAAGCTTCACTGCCTTCATGCAGTATAAAATTACAGTCTTTACTGGTTCCCTCAGGAACAGACTCCAGCGACTCTCCAAGTTGCTACCAGCTAGCCTCAACTGCCCTGACCAACTGCTACTCTCTAACGGCTGACGGCTAACTGCCAGAATTCAAACGTGCACCTGCCAGTTAGGCTCCGCCTCCAGCAACTGAACATTCCGAGACGCTGTGCACCATTATAATCCTGTTAACCCTTTGCAGTCTAGCCAACATATAACAATCCAATACCTTATGGACCACACATTTAACCACAAATAAATACAAAACTCTTAACACATATAGTGAAGTCACTACAGATACCTTTGTACCAAGTTCGGAAAATACACTTGGTTCAAAATACAGCAGCCTGATTGGTTACGGGAACATCCAGGACTGAACATATTGCACATATCCTAAAATCACTCCACTGGCTGCCAATTAGTTTCCAAGCAAAGTTCAAAGTGCTGGGGTTTGGGCCTTTAAAGCCCTACATGGTGTGGGTCCAGGTTACCTACAGGATCGCCTTCTCCCACGCAATCTGCCTTGAGAACTGAGGTCCTCTGGAGGCATCTGCTCCACTTTGAAAGAGCCCGACTGGCAACCGCCATCCAGAAGGCCTTTTCGTCAGCCGCCCCAAGACTGTGGAACGACCTGCCAGTAGGGCTCAGGCAGTTAGATCAGCTGTTCTAATTTAAAACACAAGTGAAGACCTCTCTTTTCTGGCAGGCTTACTCAGTTGTAATGATGAATTTTAAACTTCAACTCTATGTCTCACTTTTGTTTATTTTAATAAATATTTTATGGAAATACGTTTAAATATGTGTATTTTGCGGAGTGCTTTTAAATGATTGTGTGTTTCAGCACATCGAACTGTGAGGAGAGGTGGGTAAGAAATAAAATTATTAGTATTATTTGCTGCCACGGCTCCACTGGCTGTCAATTTGTTTCCAGACACAAGTCAAATTCCTGGTTATGACCTATAAACACTTAGATGGCTCAGGTCCAGGCAATTTGATTGATAGTATCTCCATGTACAAACCTACCTGGGTGCCTGAATCCTCAAGAGAAGGGATGGTAACGAGACCAGTGTAGGTCCTTTTTAACTTGTGGAATTGTGCAATATAATACTTTTATTCAGCCAGCACCTGAAACACTCTTGACTTAGACACCACCTCAACCCTGTTGACTTGTAAATGCCTTTTTACTTTTAATGTTTTGACTAACCGCCCCGAGCCGGCCGGGAAGGGCGGAATATAAGACCGAACAAATAAATATATAAATATTTGCAATTATTAGATCTAGTAGTAAACATGTTCTAAATATTTGATTTATATATTTAAATTTCTAAGTATGTTATTTTTTAGCTGTTCTATAAGTACACCTGATGTTGTTTTATTGTTTATTATTTGATCTGTTTGTTATGATATGCTGGCATTGAATGTTTGCCAGTTTTCTGTTGTAAACTGCCCCGAGTCCCCTCGGGGAGATAGGGCGGTATAGAAATAAAGATTATTATTATTATAACCTAAATCTGTATATCACCCCCAGGATTATGTAAAGTGCTTCCTTCATCTCAGCAGTAGCTGAGTCTTGAAGAAGAGTGCAATGCCCAAACAAAGGTAGACTTCCCACGGCAAAATCAAGGAAAGACAGATTCTTCTACAGAATGAAGAAAACCAGTCTTGAGTCCCAACCACAATCCAAACGGTTGCAGAAAGAGAGCCCTCCCTCCTTTTCTAATCTGCCTTTTCCCTTGTGATCTGTGCTGCTTGTTCAGGTGCAGGACTCTGTTGCGGATGAGACCAACCAGGTGGAGGAGTCAGACATGTCGGCCGTCTATATTGGAGAAAGAGGAGAATATATCCTACTTGGTAAGGGTTGGTGGTGGTCCTTTTTGCATGCTCACCTCCTCTTGAGTAGGCCTGAAATGTCTGAGCTGTGTGAATTGGAACAAAATTGGGGAGCTTGGGAGCCTTATAATGCTGGAGACATTTCCCCACAATACTTTTTTGTGCCACTTTCGAAGTTACTTGATTCCTTTGCTTCTCTCTGGATGTTTATGGTGGTGAATATGCTCTATGCTACACTGACACAAATACAGAAACTAGTACAGTTTATTACTAAATACTATTTAAAACTCCAGAAATGAATACTCTACCATTTACTGGGGTTAGGTCGCAACACCCCATATAACAAAATAGTCCACGTTAAAGACCTGGAACCTAAATCCAAGGAGGGAGTTTAAAAGAGGGCCATGGGGCAAAGGGGAGTGGCGGGCTTCCGAGGGAAGGAAGTGAGGGGCAAGCCTGGAAAAGGGACCCACCTTTCCTCTCTTTCACAGGCAGAGAAACACAGCCAAGTGACAGCAGCACACCTTTTCCAGATTCTTTCCTAAGAAGAGATTCTGCGGGACCAGATCAGGTAGGCAGCAGGATCCCTGGAAGCTGGGTCTCCTTGTTGCTTGAATATTGCCCTGACTCTAAATGAACCTCTTTCTTCTGCATTCCTTCCATACAATATGCTTTCAATGAATAACTTAGTCAGAGATGTAAATCACAAAAGGCCTGTTTTTCTTCTCTCTTGGATGGTATTTTCTCCTTGCAAATAACATTTTTCCCCCTTCAGGTGACTTTTGAAGACGTGTGTGTGGATTTCTCAGAGGAGGAGTGGGCCCTCTTGGATCCAAGCCAGAAAGCCTTGCACCAGCAAATGATGGAGGAAAATTTAGGAATTGTGTCATTTCTGGGTAAAGCTCCATTATGCTTGTGGTTAACCAAATCAGTTTACAAGTTGTAAAAATTATCCAGTGTTTCAGCTCTCTTCCTCTGAAGCCATAGGAAACAAGCTCATTCCATATCCAGATAGGGGCCAGCCCAAGAAGACAATTGGCACTTAGGTGGAGTTGCCACATGAGATGAATTCTAGGCAATGGTGGGAGTGAGCAAAGGGCTTCTCTTGAGGATTCTAGTACACAGGTAGGTTTGTACATGGAGATACTATCAATCAAATTGCCTGGACCTGAGCCATTTAAGTGTGTACAGCTCAGAACCAGGAATTTGAATTGTATCTGGAAACAAATTGGCAGCCAGTGGAGCCGTGACAGGAAATAATAATACTAATAATTTGATTTCTTACCCACCTCTCCTCGCAGTTCGAGGTGCTGAAACACATAATCATTTAAAAGCACTTCGCAAAATACACATATCTAAACATATTTTAATAAAATACTTATTAAAATAAAAAAACAAAAGTTAGACTTTTTCGATTAACCCCTCATTCTGTTTATCCAGATGTTACTCCATTCGGAAGGAGTGTTGACACTTTCATTGGCTACAATGGGAAGCTTCATAGGCTCAATCCCCAATCATTTTAAGGCCTATCTGCATGAGACCTACCTCAGTTTTAGACCCCATTTAAAAATGCAAACCTGCCAAGTTTCAGAACAATTCACAAATCATCTGGGGTTTTAAAGAATTATTTTAAGTTTTTACCATAACATTTAAAAAAATTAAACAAACTGGAAGAGAGGGGTCTGGGAATTGTAGTCGCCAGTTGTGTCCATTCTCAGCCATTCAGAGCATGGACACAACCAGGTTTTTTATTCGCTGAGGAACAGAGAGAACACCCCCCCCCCCAAAATATCATTCTCTGAGAGAAACTCTGAGACTTTTCAATGCCCGCCCCATGCAAGTGCTGCTGGGAAAGTGAGTTGCTAGCAGGGCCCTCTCTGGAGGCAGAGCCTAGCTGCTGCTGGGAAGCAAGGAAAGACGTTAATCCCATCTTCTCCAGGAGCCCCCAATGCAGACCCCTACCTCAGGGATATTTCAGACCTAACTGCATTCTCTCCAGTAGCCGAAAATCCTTCTCCCTTGATCCGTATTACCCAGCTTTCCCGTCCTCTCCCCTGTTCTGTTTTGGGAGGATGAAACAAAATGGTGCATTGAAGATTACAAATGACGTTTGTGAAACTGATCCGGGTCCAAGCCTAATAAGCAGGCTCCCTTGAGTAGATCGAGACATTGTAATTCAGCCTTTCCTTTTTCATGCTGCCTTCCACTTTGCAGAACATTATTCCAGTGAGGTGCAGGATATCATGTTTATGTTCCAAGTAGGATGGCCTCAGTTGGACCCCTTCAGCTCTCTAGGACAGTGGTTCTCAACATGTGGGTCCCCAGATGTTTTGGTTTTTTTAAAGCCTAGATGTCCAAATACCTGGTAAACTATCTGAAATTTCTGGGAGTTGTAGGCCAAAACACCTGGGGACCCACAGGCTGAGAACCACAATCCTAGAAGTATTCAGTTAATCAGGTTCCCTCCCGTTCATGCTCTGTGCAGCCTCCAGGAGAGAGCAGAGTTGAACATGCCAGGCATGGAAGAGAAGTGAATCAACGTGCATGCACCCCCTTTCCCCCTCTATATTTACACCTGTTTTAGTCTTTGGTCCCTTGTCAAAGTGGTCCCTGGACAAAAAAAGTTGGGAACTACTGCTCTATATTTATACCTGTTTTAGTGTTTGGGGCCAAAGCCCCAAGAGGAGTGGCCTTTTGGAAAAAAAATGTAGCTAGTATTTTTTTTATTAGTTCATAACGTGTTTATGTATAAAGTTTTATCCAGTTTAAGCAGGCCATTTAGGAGCCTTTGCAGCCCATGCATAAACACTTTGATTTATGTATATTTTGATTTCTCTATACACAAAAAAGGATTACAATATATTCAAGTCCACACTTGTGAAGCCAACAATATAAAACACATTTTGCCTCAGGCCTGTACTAATTCTGAAGTTAAGAAATTCAACAGTAGGGAGTTGCTTTTTTAAAAAAGGCAAAGGGGTTAAGATGAGAGAAATAACATTTAATCAATAATATAAGGATTGACAAAACAAAGAATGTCAAATTCCAGTTTGTGCATCTTCATTCAATCCTTTTTAATATGGCAACTTTATTCTGGCTGCTAATCTGGATGTTGATGTTTGTCCTGTGTGAACAAACCTTTGTGGCATCAGGCAGATCAAGGGTGTTTACCTTTCTTGTGCCAGAAGTACAGGGGATTCCAGATAAACAAGGGCTAAATAAGTAACAGTTCTATTTTCCCCAGCCCTGGTTGAGTTATGATTTACTTTGAGGCCTATTCTCTGGAAGCTCGGATTGCAGAGAATCTTGGGCTAAGGAAACCCTGGTTGCATTATTGTATACTTGGAGACTTATATCCTGGTATAATATTTAGAGCAAAAACAAAACATGTTCTTTTTCTTAACAGGCAGTGCTGGAAAGTGCTCTCTTGATTAAATGCATTTTGTAATTTGTATACTTGTTAACTTTATTCTGATATAACCTTTTCTTTTCTATTCATGGTCACACTTGCCTTCTTCTGGAACCATGTAAATAGAAGAGACGCCATTTAGATATTTGGAATGTGGGAAGAGCTTCATACAGAAGGGAGATCTTCTTCACCACAGGAAAACTCACACAGGAGAGAGACGGTTTAAATGCTTGCAGTGTGAAAAGAGCTTCAGTAAGAAGGGCAACCTTATTAGTCATCAGGCAACTCACACAGGAATAAAGCCATTTACATGCTTGCAGTGCGAAAAGAGCTTCAGACAAAAGGCAGGCCTTGTTTACCATCAGGCAACTCATTCAGGAGAGACGCCATTTAAATGCTTGTTGTGTGAAAAGAGCTTCAGTCAAAAGAGAAACCTTATTCGTCATCAGAGAACTCACACAGGAGAAAAACCATTTAAATGCTTGCTGTGTGAAAAGAGCTTCAGTCAAAAGAAAAACCTTATTCGTCATCAGGCAAGTCACACAGGAGAGAAGCCATTTAAATGCTTGGAGTGTGAAAAGAGCTTCAGTCACAAGCATGTCCTTATTAGTCACCAGGCAACTCACACAGGAGAGAAGCCATTTAAATGCTTGCTGTGTGAAAAGAGCTTCGGTCACAAGAGAAGCCTTATCAGTCATCAGGCAACTCATACAGGAGAGAAGCCATTTAAATGTTTGCAGTGTGAAAAGAGCTTCAGTCAAAAGAAAAACCTTATTAGTCACCAGGCAAGTCACACAGGAGAGAAGCCATTTAAATGCTTGCAGTGTGAAAAGAGCTTCGGTCAAAAGAAAAACCTTATTCGTCATCAGGCAAGTCACACAGGAGAGAAGCCATTTAAATGCATTCAGTGTGAAAAGAACTTCAGTCGAAAGAGCAGCCTTATCAATCATCAGGCAACTCACACAGGAGAGAAGCCATTTTAATGCTTGCAGTGTGAAAAGAGCTTCAGTGAAAAGAAAATCCTCATGGGACATCAGGCTACTCACACAAGAGAGAAGCCATTTAAATGCTTCCAGTGTGAAAAGAGGTTTTTGACCCAAGCCGCACGGAAGAAATGGGGTTAAGGCAAGTTTGCTTGTTTTACATCAGAGGGGACATGAATCATTGTGATAGAAACACTGAGTTAAAAAGCTGTGGCTTTTGGGGAAAATAATAGCCTGACCAATTTTCTTTAATGAAATATCTCATTACGCATAATTGATAACATTTTGAGAGCTACAGGAAGGATATTTCAGGGGTTTTTATCCATTCATGCATACTGGTTACTGCAACTGTTTCCTGCCATGTATATTCAGGGTTAAAAATAAATTTAATTGAGAAGTTTGATGAGAAATGTGGGAATGGGTTCGAATCATGACTAACAGCACTGTGTATCATGTAATTCTATGTGTGTGGGACTGGGTTTTCTTCTATGTAATCTATATATATAAAAAGAGAGCTGTCGTGGTGAGTAACTTATAGACAGCAAAACCGCTGAACCCACAAACACCAAACCAGGCCACAAAACCCCCCACGGTATGAGGTATGTTTACCACAAAACAAAACCCCCCAAAAATAATAGGCAACGCACAAAAACCACACAAAAATTAAAGATTAAATCTCCCATAAAACCCCACGCCTGAAAAAAAACGGTGCATGGGCCAGCCGTGCAACACAGCTCCTCTCCTCCCCCCTCCCAATTGAAATAAACAAAACATACCGCGTGTGGGAACGCCAGCCCCAATCGGGCATGCCACACACCACAGCTCCTGTCCTCCCCCTCCAAATTGTAAAAAAACACATTCAAACTTCTCTCCCCTTCCCCCGCCCCAGAGCACACAAAATACAAACATTTAAACCCACTAGGGGCCAGCCCGGACCATGCGCGCCCCTTGCCCTCAACAACGGCAAGGTGAGAGTGCAAGAGTGGCTTCCGGGCCGCCAACTTCGCCGTGGGACTACTCTTCCCAGAAAACCCCGCGCGGCCATTTCCGGCCCGCTACTGTCCACTCTCCGCCCTCCTCGCTCGCTTGCCTTGCTTTCCTGCATTGGAGTGAGTGCCGCGGAGCCAAAAGTGAGCCCTCACCTCAGAGTTAGGCAGGTGGGCAGCCATGGAGACCCGCGTCAAATGAGTTCCGGCACCGGGGAGGGAGAAGGGCGACGGGGAAAGGGGAGGGCGCCGCCTTCACACGAGCAAGGCGACACAAAAAAACCCCATACCAACCCGCTAGTGGGCAGCCTGGGAGGAAAGTAAGGGGAGAAAGACAGAAAGGAAAACAGGGGGGAAGGGGGAAGACAGAAAGACAAAAGGACGGAAGGAAAAAGGTAGGAGAGAAGGAATGAAAAGAGGGAAGAAAAGAGGGAGCACAGGAAGGAGGGAAAGGAGAGAAAGGGAGGGAAGGAAAGAGACAGAAGGAAGGATGGAAGCAAATAGTGAAGGAAGTAGAGAAGGAAGAAATGAGAGAAAGAAGATAAAGAAAGGGGAAAGGAAGGAAAGAGTTAGGAAGAACATACAGTAGAAAGGAAAGTAAAATGAAAGACATCAAAGAGGTATAGAAGGAAGGAAGCTGAACAGACGGGAAGGAAGGCGACAAGACAGGAGGGAGGGAAAAAGGGAAGGAATGCAAGAGGGAAAGGGGGAGAAGGGTAAGAGAAGAAGGGAAGGAAGGGAAGGACACAGGACAGAAAAAGGTAAGAAAACGTAATAAGGAAGGTCAACCTGGTGAGGGGAGGACAAAAAAGGAAGGAAAGAAAGAGAGGGAGGGAACGGAGGGAGGGAAAGAAAGGGGAGGAGTGATTGAGAAAAGGAATGAATGGGAGGAAGGAGGGAAAGGAAAGACGGAAGGAAGGAGGAAAGAAGGAAAAAGTTGAAGGATGAGAGAGACGGAGGAGAGCAAGAACGAAAGGCAGGAAGCGATGTTACTGTTGGTCTTCGTCACAGGTACATGCACACACATACATACATAAAGACGTGCACACATACATATATACATGTGCATATATATATATACACACATCTGTACATACATCAACACACGCATATACATATACAAACATATAAGTACACATACCAAATATACATATACACACAAACAAGCACACACATATGCACACATAGACACACACACACACATATATATACATACATACACACACACACACAAAACACACATATACAGACTGGGCCACAGGAAAGAGGAAAAGAAGGAAGAGGGAAGAACAGGAAATAAAAACTGAAAGGTCTTTATTGTTCTTGGTTGGGGGCACAGTGGTCTGTGGGAAGTAAAGATGTGGAAGTACTAAAAATCCCATAATCCGTGGTCCACCGCCCCTAAACCTCACCAGGATGTAAAGGGGGTAATGGGGGTAATGTGTGTGGTCTTGACCAGTCATTGGATGAGGGGTGCAGTGGTTTCAGTACGTGAGTGAAGGTACTGCAACTCCCATCTTCCATGGTCCTTCCTCCTCCAAACTGCAGCAGCATGTAGAGTGAGTGGGTCATGGGGGCTCTGTGTGCCAAGTTTGGTCTTCATCAGTCATTGGATGAGGGTCACAGCAGTCTCGGGAAATGAGTTAAGGTACTTCAAGTCCCATCATGCGTGGTCCACTGTCTGGTGCCTTAGAATGTTGGAGATCTGAGGCTGACTAATCAGAGTCCTTTATGCAAATAAACCCACAGTGGCAACCAATCGAAACGCTGCCACATATTCCTCCCACACCCCCCGGTCTCTGCAAACACTGCCTTTTATTAGGTAGAGAGAGTAAGCTGCTCTGCGTCCCCTTGGGGGTGAGAAGGGCGGGGTATAAATGGCGTAAATAAAGATAAATACATAATACTATAATCCAAGTAATAGGTGTGTTTGCATGAAGGGGCTGCCTTCCATTCCCCAAAAGGAGGGGGGCTCCCTGAGAAGAGTCCTGGGCCTTCCTCTGAAGGGTTAAAGCGAAAGAGAGGGGTTCCTAGAGGGGAAGGCGGAAAGAAGGAAGAGCCTCTCACAGCCCGAGCCCCGCCCCTCCTGGCCAGTGGTGAGCGCGTCCCTTCCTAGAGGGGCACCGGAAGAGTCTCGGCCTGCAAGGGGTCCTCCGAGGGGGGAGAGGAGTGCCGCTTCCGGAAGGGAGCCAGTCCTCCTTGGGCGGGCCTGCACTCGCCTGGGCGGCTCTCTCTCTCTTCGGGGAGATCAGCCCCTTCATCCATCCATTCACGCGACTCCGCTGGGCGCCTCTTTCCAGGGTGAACAAGGGCCTTTCCTTCCTCCTTCTGCCTCCTCCTTTATTTGCCTCATGGCGGGCCCTTCCCTTGCCTGTCCCGGGGAGAGAGAGAGAGAGAGAGAGAGAGAGAGAGAGAGAGAGAGAGAGAGAGAAGGGCGGGAGGGCCGTGTGGCTGGCGGGGTCCCTGCTGCTCCCTCGTGGTTCCAGGTTATCTGGCAGTGCGGGCTCATATAAAGCAGGAGGCCTGGGGCGGAGGGCCTGCCTGGAGGGGCGGAGGGCAGCAGAGGGAGGGAGGGAGGGAGGGAGGCGGGCAGCTCGGGGCCTTGGTTTCTCGGAGGAAGGGGCTCCGGAGGCCCCTCTGAGGCCGGCCAGGGGCTCCCTGCCCTCCCTGCTCCTTCCTCCTCCTCCCTTCCCAGCCTCGGCTGCGGGTCCCTCTCCCTCTCTTGCAGGCTCAGGGCCCTTCCAGGCAGGCCCTAGATATCTCTTTATATCTATCCCAGGATCTGGTCCCAGGTTTTCTGTTTATCCCAGATTATCTGGCAGTGCGGACTCATGACAGTGAGAGCTGTTCAGCAGTGGAACTCTCTGCCCCAGAGTGTGGTGGAAGCTACTTCTTTGGAGGCTTTTAAACAGAGGATGGATGGCCACCTGTCGGGGGTGCTTTGATCCAGTTCAAAGCAGAAGAACTGGGATCAGATCCAGGGAGGTAGGGCCTGCCTGGAAGGGCCCTCGGGCAGCAGAGGGAGGGAGGGAGGCGGCAAGGAGGGGGGCTCGGGGCCTTGGTTTCTTGGAGGAAGGGGCTCTCCCTGCCCTCCTTTCCTCCTCTTCTTCGGTCCTCTCCCCCTTCCCCTTCTCTTGCAAGGATGGGGAAGAGGGGCCGCCTTGCCTTGGTCTCCGGCAACAAAATACCTGGATTATATTATATCCTTGGTCTCAGGCAACAAAATACCTGGATTATATTATATCACAACTTATATTATGCCACAAATCCTGGGGCCACTACCACGTTTCACCCCTAGGCGGGGCTTTCTCAAGGCCTTCATAGATAACAGGATGTCCTTGTCAATGATGTGAAGCGTCAGGGCTTAACCTCACAGAAGGCTGTGAGGTGACCATAAAGGTAAACGTGGTAGTGGCCCCAGGATTTGTGGCATCGCCAGCCCGTCGGCCTAACTATCCATTTTGAGTCCCCCTCGGACTTTATTCATGTCCTTGGTTGATTGCTGTTAGGCATCTGCAATGCAGTGAAAATGCATATATTGCATATATTTTTATACCACTGTACCATCAATGCGTTCCTATATGACTTGTATATACTGCTGTATTGCTTGGAATTGACGCTTTGATGCCTTATATGTATGGTGTGTTTATATTGTGAATGTTTGCCCTGTTTGTATACTATTTTGATATTTTGAAGTATACCCTGTTATGTGTATTACTTGCTTTGGTTTATAACCCATACTCTGTGCAATTGTGGCCCCCTGAGGGTGGCCAAGGGCTCCTTTCACACCTTCCTCTTCCTCCCCTTCCCCTCCTCCTTCTTTAGAGGAGGTGCTTTCCTTCCCAGCCTCCGCTGCAGGTCCCTCTGCCTGGGACTGGGATCTGTGGGGCCTGAAGGAGTGCAGAGAAAGGCCGCAGCAAGAAACCCTATGGCATCTGCCGCCAGAGAATCTGGTGGGAAAATGATTTGGAAGGATTCCCAAAGGAAGGGAAGCAGATAGCAAAGGTTCAGGGGGCTGAAGAAGGGAGAGGACTTCCGGGGACAGTGTTGCTCTCCGAGAAGGAAGGGACCCTCTCCCCGAACCCTTTCTCTCCAGATCAAGAGGCCAGTCCTCCATTCAACATTCATGGTAAAATGTTGTCTCACCTTGACAGTATTAACGAGACCTTTGTTTTGTAGGTCATACCAGTTCTGCCAGTCCTTCCCCTTCAAATATCAGGTGGGAGAGGAGAGAATATGTTGTTCCAGTTTGGAGGCATTCTTGACGCATAGAAGAAAGATGGAAGGGCAAGATCCAGCTGCTGGCCAGTTAGAAATATTTTCTTCTGCTGTTGAGATTGAGAAAAATAGAGTACTCTGGGAGGACCCTTGGAAGAAAGGCCGGGAGAGCAGTCTGCTCCATTCAGACCTTCAGCGCCAGCACTTCCGGCATTTCCGCTATGAGGAGGCCTTGGGGCCCCGAGAGGCCTGCAGCCGCCTCCACTCTCTCTGCCGCCTGTGGCTGAAGCCCGAGCAACACTCCAAGGCGGAGATGCTGGACCTGGTGATCCTGGAGCAGTTCCTGGCCGTCCTTCCTGCGGATATGGGGTGATGGGTGAGGGAATGTGGGGCAGAGACCAGTTCCCAGGCCGTGGCCTTGGCTGAAGGCTTCCTCCTGAGTCAGGCCCAAGAGGAGAGGAAGCAGGAGAAGACCCAGGTGAGAGAAGGAGAGTCGGTCATTTTGTAGTTTCAAGGAACCAAGAATAATTGTTTTGAAGGATAATGGAAAACTCTTCTAAACTCCTCAAGATGGGATTAACGTATTCAGTGTTAGACAACTAACTTTAAGAATAATAGAAATAAGTCAAAACGGGGTCAGAGAAGCGTTAGAAAAGGAGGACTAAGGTATGTTCACCTTGCAAAAGAGACTTGGAGTGCCCTGATTGCCCTCTTTGCGCTGAGTCCTAATGCAGAGTGCAGTGCCCAAACGAAGGCAGAATTCCCACACCAAAATCAAGGAAAGGCAGATTCTTCTACAGAATGAAGAAAACCAGTCTTGAGTCCCAACAACAATCCAAACGGTCTGGAACGGGTTGCAGAAAGAGAGCCCTCCCTCCTTTTCTAATCTGCCTTTTCCCTTGTCATCTGTGCTGCTTGTTCAGGTGCAGGACTCTTTTGCGGATGAGACCAGTCAGGTGGAGGAGTCATACATGTCGGCCGTCTATATTGGAGAAAGAGGAGAATATATCCTACTTGGTAAGGATTGGTGGTGGTCCTTTTTGCATGCTCACCTCCTCTTGAGTAGGCCTGAAATGTCTGAGCTGTGTGAATTGGAACAAAATTGGGGAGCTTGGGAGCCTTATAATGCTGGAGCCATTTCCCCACAATACTTTTTTGTGCCACTTTCGAAGTTACTTGATTCCTTTGCTTCTCTCTGGATGTTTATGGTGGGGAATATGCTCTGTGCTACACTGACACAAATACAGAAACTTGTACAGTTTATTACTAAATACTATTTAAAACTCCAGAAATGAATACTCTACATTTACTGGGGTTAGGTCGCAACACCCCCATATAACAAAATAGTCCACGTTAAAGACCTGGGACCCAAATCCAAGGTGGGAGTTTAAAAGAGGGCCATGGGGCAAAGGGGAGTGGCGGGCTTCCGAGGAAAGGAAGTGTGGGGCCAGCCTGGAAAAGGGACCCATCTTTCCTCTCTTTCACAGGCAGAGAAACACAGCCAAGTGACAGCAGCACATCCTTTCCTGATTCTTTCCTAAGAAGAGATTCTGCGGGACCAGATCAGGTAGGCAGCGGGATCCCTGAAAGCTGGGTCTCATAAGAACATAAGAAGAGCCATGCTGAATCGTACCTCAGCCCATCTAGTCCAGCATTCTGTATCACACAGTGGCCCACCAGTTGTACACGGGGATCTCGAGCAGAAGGGAGGGCAAAACCCTGACCTGCTCCCGACCCCCCACAACCAGTACCCAGGGAAATCCTGCCTACCTCAACCAACTCCGAGGTGGCATTTGAATGTCCTTTTCAGTAACTACCGATACACTTGGTATCCATGAATCTGTCTAATCCTGCCTTGAAGTTGTTCAGGCTGACAGCTGTCACAACCTCTTCTGGAAGTAAATTCCATAACCCAATGACCCTCTGGGTGAAGAAATATTTCCTTTATTAGTCCTAATTTTCCTACCTTTGAGCTTCAGGAGTGCCCTCTAGTCCTAGTGTTTTGTGACAAAGAAAATAATTTTTCTTTATTCACCTTTTCTATCCCATGCATGATTTTATACACTTCGATCAAGTCACCTCTTAAACGCCGTCTTTCAAGGCTGAAAAGACCAAGGCGTTGCAACCTGATTTCATAAGGGAGCCGCTCCATCCCTTGGATCATTCTTGTTGCCCTTTTCTGTACCTTTTCCAGTTCCGTTATATCCTTCTTAAGGTGCGGAGACCAGAATTGTACACAGTACTCCAAATGTGGCCTTACCATCGATTTGTAGAGAGGTAATACAACATTTGCTGACCTATTTTCGATTCCCTTCCTGATCATGCCTAGCATAGAATTTGCTTTTTTCACTGCTGCTGCGCACTGGGTTGACATCTTCATTGAGCTGTCCACCAAGACCCCAAGATCCCTTTCCTGGTTTGTCTCGGAAAGCTTTGACCCCATCAATTGGTAGGTGTAGTTGGGGTTCTTTGCCCCGATGTGCATGACTTTACACTTGTTTAGGTTAAAATGCATTTGCCACTTTGTTGCCCATTCACTCAATTTCGAGAGATCTTTCTGGAGCTCTTTACAATCAGTTTCATTTTTAACTACCCTGAACAATTTAGTGTCGTCTGCAAACTTTGCTACCTCAGAATTCACTCCTACATCCAGATCATTAATGAATAAATTAAAAAGTAACGGACCCAAAACTGAACCTTGGGGTACGCCACTTCTCACCTCTTTCCACCCAGAGAAATGTCCGTTTATTACCACCCTTTGTTTCCTACAGTTTAGCCAGGTTCCAATCCAGGACAAGACCTGTCCTCTGATTCCATGGCTGAAGAGCTTATTTAGAGCCTTTGGTGAGGGACTTTGTCAAAAGCCTTTTGAAAGTCAAGGTAAACAATATCGACTGGGTCCCCTGTCTCTATGCGTTTATTTACACCCTCACAGAATTCTAACCCGTTAGTAAGACATGCTTTGCCTTTGCAGAAACCATGTTGATTTTCTTTCAGCAATGCCTGTTCTTCTATGTGCTTAGTAATATTTTCTTTAATAATGGTTTCCATCACTTTGCCTGGAACTGAGGTTAAACTGACTGGTCTATAATTTCCTGGATCACCTCTGGATCCTTTCTTGAAGATCGGTGTTACATTTGCCTCCCTCCAGTCCTCGGTACAGTGCCTGATCTTAGAGAAAGGTTATATATCTTAGCTAGAAGTTCAGCAATTTCACACTTGAGTTCCTTAAGAACTCTGGGGTGGATGCCGTCTGGACCTGGTGATTTGTTGACATTTAGTTTAGTAAGGCATATGAGAACATCCTCCTTGTTTATCTCTATCTGTTTTAATTCTTTTAATTCCCACCCTGAAAAATCTGACTCAGCTGTAGGCATATGTTGTCTGTCCTCCTGTGTGAAAACGGAGGCAAAGAAGTCATTTAGCCGCTCAGCAATCTCCCTTGTCTTCACTGATTTTCCCTTTCTGACCATTGTCGCCGAGTGGCCCAACTGCTTTTCTAGTTGGGTTCCTGCTTCTGCTGTACTTAAAGAAGTTTTTGTTGTTTTTTAAATATTCTTTGCTATGTGTGCCTCAAAATCTCTCTTGGCTTTCCTGACTGTTGCTTTGCATTTAGTTTGCCAGAGCTTGTGTTCCTTTCTGTTCTCCTCGGTAGGAAGAGCCTTCCATTTCTTAAATGAGTTTTTCTTCTTTCCAATCACATCTTTTACTTCATTTGTAAGCCATACTGGTGTCCTTTTGGACTTTCCATGCCTCTTTCTTTTTATTGAATGCATTTTAGTTCGGCCTGTTTTAAGGTATTTTTAAACAGTTTCAAGCATTCTGGAGAGGGATTTGATTTTTTACTGCTCCTTTTAGTTTGTTCTTTACAATTTTTCTCATTTTGGTGAAATTCCCTTTGTGAAAATTTAAGGTCTCTGTGTTAGTTTTCACTGACAGTTTGCTATCCAAACTTAAGTTGAAGGTTATTGTGTTGTGGTCACTGGTACCTCTGGGCTCAGTTACAAGGACATCTTGAACGAGATCTTGTTCATTAGTTAGCACCAAGTCCAGGATCCCCTTTCCCCTGGTTGGTTCCATGACCATCTGCTCAAGGGAGTAATCAGCTAGCATGTCGAGGAACCTTGTCTCTCTTTCATGCGTAGAACAAGAATTTGGCCAATCTATTTGGGGATAGTTGAAGTCCCCCATTATGACTAATGTATTTCTTTTTGAGGCCTGTTTAACTTCATTTTCCAGATAGCAGTCTGCCTCTGGAGTTTGGTTGGGGAGGGCAATAGCAGATCCCTAGTGCTAGATTAGTTTTTGTCCTGGGACTTTTATCCACAATGTTTCTGTAGGTGAGTTTGAAATTTCTTGAAGTTCTAATTCATGAGATTCTAGCTCTTCATTTATGTACAAGGCCACACCGCCACCATTTTTCCCTCTCCTGTCTTTCCTGTACAGTTTATAACCTGGAATCTTTGTGTCCCATTTGTTTTCCTCCGTCCACCAGGTTTCTGTTATGCCAATAATATCAATATTTTTTTCTTTTGCCAAATATTCCAACTCCCTTATTTTTGTTCGAAGGCTTCTAGCGTTTGCGTACAGACATTTATATTTATTTCTCTGGTGCACTTTCAACTTTGGCTGTTTGTGAGAATTTGTAGAAGGCCTACCATGTCCTACCTCTCGACTACTACTATCTATCTTTTCTGTTGACTCAGCCATTTGTGTATGGATTTCGTCCTCCATATTTGGCATTTCACCCTCTCGAACCGGAAGCTGCCCAGCTCCTGTCGACTTTCCCCTAGGAATCAGTTTAAAAGCTGCTCTGAAATCTTTTTAATATTAGTCGCTAATTGTTGCTTGACTATTGCCCTGACTCTAAATGAACTGCTTTCTTCTGCTTTCCTTCCATACAATATGCTTTCAATGAATAACTTATTCAGAGGTGTAAATCACAAAAGGCATGTTTTTCTTCTCTCTTGAATGGTATTTTCTCCTCCCAAATAACATCCCCCCTTTTCAGGTCACTTTTGAAGACGTGTCTGTGGATTTCTCGGAGGAGGAGTGGGCCCTCTTGGATCCAAGCCAGAAAGCCTTGCACCAGCAAATGATGGAGGAGACATTAGGGATCGTCTCATCTCTGGGTAAAGCTCCATTATGCTTGTGGTTAACCAAATCAGTTTATAAGTTCCTGAAATTTTCCCGGGTTTCAGCTCTCTTCCTCTGAAGCCATAGGAAACAAGCTCATTCCATATCCAGATAGGGGCCAGCCCAAGAACACAATTGGCACTTGGGTGGAGTTGCCACATGAGATGCATTCTAGGCAATGGTTATTCTCCACCCACCCACCAGGGTTGTGATGGTGGTGGGAGGGAGCAAAGGGCTTCTGGCACCCAGGTAGGTTTGTACATGGAGATACTATCAATCAAATTGCCTGGGCCTGAGCCATTTAAGTGTTTATAGGTCATAACCAGGAATTTGGATTGTGTCTGGAAAAAATTGGTAGCCAGTGGAGCCGTGACAGGAAATAATACTAATAATACTAATAATTTTATGTCTTGCCCACCTCTCCTCACAGTTCGAGGTGCTGAAACACATAATCATTTAAAATCACTTCGCAAAATACACATATTTAAACATGTTTTAATTAAATACTTATTAAAATAAAAAAACAAAAGTTAGACTTTTTCGATTAACCCCTCTTTCTGTTTATCCAGATGTTACTCCAATTGGGAGGAGTGTTGACACTTTCATTGGCTATAATGGGAAACTTCATAGGCTCAATCCTCAATCATTTTAAGGCCTATCTGCATGAGACCTACCTCAGTTTTAGACCCCATTTACAAATGCAAACCCGCCAAGTTTCAGAACAATTCACAAATCATCTGGGGTTTTAAAAGAATTATTTTAAGTTTTTACCATAACATAAAAAAAATGAAATTAACTGGAATAGAGGGTTCTTGCAATTGTAGTCGCCAGTTGTGTCCATTCTCCGCCAATCAGAGCATGGACACAACCAGGCTTTTTATTCACTGAGGAACAGAGAGACCCCTCCCCCCAAATCATTCTCTGAGAGAACCTCTTGAGACTTTCAATGCCCGCCCCATGCAAGTGCTGCTGGGAAAGTGAGTTGCTAGCAGGGCCCTCTCTGGAGGAAGAGCCTAGCTGCTGCTGGGAAGCAAGGAAAGACGCTAATCCCATCTTCTCCAGGAGCCCCCAATGCAGACCCCTACCTCAGGGATATTTCAGACCTAACTGCATTCTCTCCAGTAGCCGAAAATCCTTCTCCCTTGATCCGTATTACCCAGCTTTCCGGTCCCCTCCCCTGTTCTGTTTTGGGAGGATGAAACAAAATGGTGCATTGAAGATTACAAATGACGTTTGTGAAACTGATCCGGGTCCAAGCCTAATAAGCAGGCTCCCTTGAGTAGATCGAGACATTGTAATTCAGCCTTTCCTTTTTCATGCTGCCTTCCACTTTGCAGAACATTATTGCAGTGAGGTGCAGGATATCATGTTTATGTTCCAAGTAGGATGGCCTCAGTTTGACCCCTTCAGCTCTCTAGGACAGTGGTTCTCAACCTGTGGGTCCCCAGATGTTTTAGCCTTTAACGCCCAGAAATCCGAACAGCTGGTAAACTATCTGGAATTTCTGGGAGTTGTAGGCCAAAACACCTGGGGACCCAAGGGTTAAGAACCACTATCCTAGAAGTATTCAGTTAATCAGGTTCCCTGCCGTTCATGCTCTGTGCAGCCTCCAGGAGAGAGCAGAGTTGAACATGCCAGGCATGGAAGAGAAATATTGGTTGCTTACCAGTAACTGAAGTTCCCTGAGTGGTCCCTGTGAATCGTACTTATGGTATTTCCCGCGCCTGCGCGGACAGTTCGGAATCTTTTAAAAGCTAATATCTCTTTAAATGGTAGCCCCGCCCACATCCCCTCCAGCATATATAGCCAGTGGGAGGGGCTGCCACCTTAGATCCGTTTACTCCGCCGCAATAGCAGCTTGAAGGACTGAGGCATGACATCAGCGGGGAAGGATGGGCGGGAATGTACGATTCACAGGGACCACTCAGGGAACTTCAGTTACTGGTAAGCAACCAATATTTCCCTGTCGTGGTCACTGTGAATCGTACCTATGGTAGAGTAGCGAGCTAATTATCGTGGCTGGTGGGCGTCATGCCACCGTAGAGCAAAAAGGGGCTGCTCTATCACCGAATGCCCTTATGTAAGCAGATATACCTTACATGCATGACAAAAGGTAAGTAGAGAAGACGAAACATCTTCCTAACAGAAGTCTTGTTATTTCTAATAGAGCCTCTCAAAAAGTAGTTGGGATATCATAAATTTAATGAAATGACCCCTAAACTGTTTAGGTAAAGTACAACCAGTGAAATAGGAAGTCAGACAACTACCCAATACTCCAAGTCTAAACCGTGCTATGAAGTTTGGAGCTTGTAAAAGTGATTGTGACGTGATAGCTTGCTTCAGCTGATCCATAGAGAGTAACCAAGCCATTGTCTGACAGAGGTTTTCTACTGACACCCTTTCTGTACCTCAGAAGCACTTTTATAAATTCCCGTATATACATAGATACAAAATCTAATAACTATGGCCTTAACATATAGTAAACGTAGACTCCGCTCTAGAGATGTTGAAATTTCCCGCAAGAAGGGTTGATTACTTCCAGGACCGTGTTTACTTCCAGGACTACGCTTGTTCTCTGCAGCATGACTGTTATACGTGGAAGCCCTGCGGTTCAAAGTAATTGGAGTACACTTGTTGTCTGCAGCATGACAGTTAACTTATATGTAGAGGCCCTGTTGTTCGGAAATAACTGGGCCATCCTAGCTATTACTCAGGCTTCCGTAACATCTGAAGAAATAATGAGTATCTATGTTGAGTCACCAAATCAAATGTGCTTGCAAGGTAGAAATAAGAATTTCCCCTGGCAGTAATAGGTGCAGTGTCCGGAAAGACATAGTTAAAGAAGTGCCTGGATGAATATACGGTATATACCGCGATATACTTCCAAGTATATTAATATTCATGCTGATATAAGGATGAATATACATGTTATTAAGTAAAATATATCAGATCAAAGTAAGCATATGATGTCTCATCATTCATGGTAAAGGTTCACCAAGTAGTGAGTAGATTCGAAAAGAACCTTTGAATGAGTTATAGCTATCGATCTCTTCCGAGAGGTAGACGAGAATGTGTTCACTTGCAAGGTAGGTTGCTCAAGACCTGCGAGTAAATATATCACCCTCTACTCTGCTAGCTATTCTTAAGAGGAGTTACATGCTCCACTGGTTTGCCACCTTGAATTTTCCTGTGGCATTCTGGTTACTAGCGTCCCTAAGATTAAAGAAATTTAAACTTGCAATAAACAAGCGCAACGCTGCCAAACAGAGACTTATGTAATCATACATAAATTTAAAACAAACCACAAACCAAGCGACCCGTTTATACCATGCATTCCAGTGGTGCTACAACTTTAAAATGCAGAAATGTTGCATGGCTGCACCTTGCATTAATAGGACTAGTAGGACAGAACACATCAGCATGTTTACAGAAATTCGTCATACGCTAACGATCGAGTCCTGTAGATCACGGAAGGCATTGATGCTCATCCAGTCACTCTTAATTGCTGATAGTATTTTGTTTTAATGTTCTGATGCTCCTACATTTTTATTGTTACTGTTTCTGCGCCATTACATCGACTGCCATATCTACATGCTAAAAACCACTGTGAGTCCATAGCCTGAAGGGCACAATGTACAGATGTCTGATTGTCTGACCACACTATTGATTGTGTAACATATCACAATTTGGTCGAAATATCCAATAAGAGAAAAAACATGCCTATATGGTCCGAAATATACATGAAGAATAGCGATTGTAAAGTTACAAATTCCATATAAATCAGACATGAGAAGGAATAGAAGTATCCTGTTATAGATACACAGATAGCTGTAATGTCAAAATGGGTTAACATGGCACATTCAAATGAATCCCAACTGATATGCATCAAGCAAAGGACTGGCTTTATATAGTGAATGAAAGATCTACTGACAGTAAACACTCCTGAAATTTGGTTATAACAAATAACAAATGGTTATAACAAATGAAGTGTCGTTAGTAAGAGGGAAGAATAGTAGTAATTAATACTATCCGAAGTTGATATAACGGATTCAGCAGGTGATGTTTCCTAGGTTCAGCACCTAGGTCTGTGAAATTCACACAAGTGGGTTTACTCCCGCGCATGCGTAGAATCTCGGACATACTAGCTAGAATTAGTCTTCAGAGGTAACTGAAGAAAGTGCAAAAGAAGAGCACCAATGAATATCTGTGGTCTAGTGACAGTAGTATGCATTCAAGATTGATACCTTTTTCAATCAGTGGCTTGAGAGTAACCTCACATGGAGGGTAATGGTAATAATGTCATTTATATAATGTATATTTGCGTTATTCATATTCCGCTCCTTTCAGTCCCAGCGGATTGCACATATATAGCATATATAGCATATGAAGACAGACATAAAGGCAAGTTAACATTACAGAAATCAGTTCAATTGATCCTCATCGCAAAGTGATGTTTGAACTTAATACTTAAGAAATGCAACTGCTCTTTGGGTTGCAAACAATCTACACAATTTGGTCGAGAGCTCACCCTGATCCGGGTAAGCCTCGACTATATGACTTCTAGATAGTAGAGATCTTATGAATCTTAATCCAATATGCTAGTCAAAATCCACGAGAAACCCTCTCAATTAATTATTAATTTAATTATTAATTTAACTTTGAAATGGAGATAACGAATAGCTACCAATAATAATAATATTAATATTAATTGATAATAATTAATATTAAATGTCTTCTAATCAAAAGTTTTGTAGTTATTATACGCTAGTCAAAGAAATATTAGAAAAGAAATATTAAATAAGAAATACTAGATAAGATTCCTAGCTGTCGCAACGGCGGCGGATAAAAGGATCTGGGGTGGCAGCCCCTCCCACTGGCTATATATGCTGGAGGGGATGTGGGCGGGGCTACCATTTAAAGAGATATTAGCTTTTAAAAGATTCCGAACTGTCAGCACAGGCGCGGGAAATACCATAAGTACGATTCACAGTGACCACGACAGGGAAGTGACTCAACGTGCATGCACCCCCTTTCCCCCTCTATATTTACATCTATTTTAGTCTTTGGTCGCTTGTCAAAGTGGTCCCTGGTAAAACAAAAAGTTGGGAACTACTACTCTATATTTATACCTGTTTGAGTGTTTGGGGCCAAAGTCCCAAGAGGAGTGGCCTTTTGGAAAAAAATGTAGCTAGTATTTTTTATTAGTCCATAATGTGTTTATGTATCAAGTTTTATCCAGTTTAAGCAGGCCATTTAGGAGCGTTCGCAGCCCATGCATAAACACTTTGATTTATGTATATATTGATTTCTCTATATACAAAAAAGGATTACAACATATTCGAGTCCACACTTGTTAAGCCAACAATATAAAACACATTTTGCCTCAGGCCTGTACTAATTCTGAAGTTAAGAAATTCAACAGTAGGGAGTTGCTTTTTTTAAAAAGGCAAAAGGGTTAAGATGAGAGAAATAACATTTAATAATATAAGGATTCACAAAACAAAGAATGTCAAATTCCAGTTATGTGCATCTTCATTCAATCCTTTTTAATATGGCAACTTTATTCTGGCTGCTAATCTGAATGTTGATGTTTGTTCTGCTGTGTGAACAAACCTTTGTGGCATCAGGCAGATCAAGGGTTTTTACCTTTCTTGTGCCAGAAGTACAGGGGATTCCAGGTAAACAAGGACTAAAAAAGAAACACTTCTATTTTCCCCAGCCCTGGTTGACTTATGATTTACTTTAAGACTTATATCCTGGTATAACATTTAGAGCAAAAACAAAACGGTTAAGTTGCTTACCTGTAACCGTGTTTCTTCGAGTGTAAGGTCTGTGAAATTCACACAAGTGGGTTTACTCCCGCGCATGCGTAGAATCTCGGACATACTAGCTAGAATTAAAGATTTACATATGCCCCTCCCACTCCCCGCCCCCCCCCCTCACCCCCTGATCTAGCTACCTAGGCAGTTCCTTGCCGCCAGACAGCAGCAATAACCTAGGGCATGACACCAGAGGGGAGGACGGATGGGTTCTGTGTGAATTTCACAGACCTTACACTCGAAGAAACATGGTTACAGGTAAGCAACCTAACCTTCTTCTTCGTGTGGTCTGTGAAATGCACACAAGTGGGTGACTTAACAAGCTTATGTACCTTGGAGGTGGGTCATGCCACACAGGAAAACAGGACAGCTCTGCCAAAGGATGCATCCTTCTTCGCGAGGACGTCGAGCTTGTAATGGGCTGCAAACGTCGAAGGGTTCACCCAGGTAGCCGCCTTGCAAATCTGATCAACAGGTACACCCCGCAAAAACGCTTGGGATGTTGAAACTGCCCTTGTTGAATGGGCTTTAACACCAACAGGCAATTCCTTATGGGCTAACTGATAGGCCAAACGGATTGCCTGGACTATCCAAGAAGCCAAACGTTGAGAAGTAAGGGGGAGTCCCAGGGAATCTTCCCTATACATAAGAAACAACTTAGGAGACTTCCTATAGGGGGCTGTCCTATGTAAATAGAAGGACAAGGCCCTCTTAACGTCAAGGGAGTGAACGGCAATCTCCAGGGGAGATGAGGGGTTGGGAAAAAATCCAATACACAAACAATATGTCACAGTAACAAACTGCTAATACACATTACTAAACC
>JARBWK010000001.1:209460614-209509864 GCA_030556195.1 Anolis apletophallus | reverse complement strand
CAGCAGGAGGGTATTTATAGGCGCACCTGCCAGGGCTCCGGCCAGATATGCCCCCCCCCCCCCAGCAGCAACCAAGGGGCGGTCATGTCACCACACTCTGCGTGGCAAGACGAGTGCCAGGGCCCGCCCACTAAAGCCTCATTTTGGCAAAAGAAGCCCGCAAAGAAGGCGGCGGGAGCGCACGTGCGTGCGCATGGCAGGAGCGCGCCATCCGGCTGGTGAGGCCCAAAGATCACCTGGAAGAGGGCCGAAGATCACCTAGGTGCTCCCGATCACCATAATGAGCACCCCTGGCCTAAATTGACAGTAACACTTCCTCAACTAGATTATCATGACATGAGATACTGTGTAAGGACTGAAATAACAGCAAGGCATCATTAACTTGATTTTCCTGACTAGCCCTCAGCTCATGGGATACCGTGTAAGGCCTGAATTCACATTACCTTTCAAATGATGCCTTCTTATGCTTATGGAAACTTATAACCCTCCTTTTGACTCTTCTGCTAAATCCTTGCAGGACTTGCAGGCTGGCCCACCGTGCTAGGCCCCAAAATAGACAGACATCCTTCCAGCAAAAATTGAAAACAGCCCTGTTCCCTACACAACGTAAGCTCCTACTTCATTCAAAACATAAAAAGGGAAAAATATATTTCTGATGTTTCTTTTTAAACAAGGTGGGGTCGGAGTTTGATTAAGACATAGTGTAATATATGACCAAACTGATATTACCTAACATCCGAAAACAAGCAATACCCTTTTCAAAGAACCCGGGCACCGCCGGGTCCCCAAGCTAGTATGTATATATATACAGTATATATATACAGTATATATATACAGTATATATATATATATATATATATATAGAGAGAGAGAGAGAGAGCTGTCCCCTGCCACACATTGCTGTGGCCCAGTCTGTGTATATGTGTTTTGTATATGTGTTCTCTGTATATATATATGGTTTTGCAGATGTGTTGTAATGCTTTTTTTGTTTTTTGGCTTTTTAAGTCTCTTCCACTGTGTTTTCAATGTTTTGATGAGTGCTGGTCACTCCTTGGCTTGAGAGGTGTCTTGTGTCCAAATTTGGTGTCAATTCATCCAGTGGTTTCTGAGTTATGTTAATCCCACAAACATTTTTATTTATGGAGAGATATATATATATATATACAGTATACACACACACAGAGATGTATACACTCAGATAGATATTTGTGTGTGTGTGTGTATACACTCAGAGGTTGTGAACCTCACAACCTCTGAGGAGGCCTGTCATAGATGTGGGTGAAATGTCAGGAGAGAATGCTTCTGGAACATGGCCAGACAGACCGCAGAACTCACAGCGACCCAATAATTTAATCCCACGCGGATCCCCTGGGATGGCATGGCAGCCTTGCAGGGTCCCCTGGAGGTCACAAAGACCTTTCTGAACCTTCAAAATGCTCCTTTATTTATTTCATATCAAAAGCATAGAGTGACCAGGGGAGCATTTGCACAGCTAAAGCTTGTGCGCCAGCTGCACCCGTCCCTTGGGAAGTCTGACTTGGCCACAGTGGTCCACGCTCTGGTTACATCCCGAATAGACTACTGCAATGCTCTCTACGTGGGGTTGCTTCTGAGGACTGCGTGGGAGCTTCAGTTAATCCAACATTCGGCAGCCAGGTTACTAACGGGAGCGGGTACAGGGAGCGTACAACTCTGTTGCGCCAGCTCCACTGGCTGCTGGTTTGCTACCGGGCACAATTCAAAGTGCTGGCTTTAGCCTTTAAAGCCCTAAATGGTTCTGGCCTAGCCTACCTGTCCGAACGCATCTCCTCCTATGAACCATCCAGGTGTTTAAGATCATCGGGAGAGGCCCAGCTCTCGGTCCCGACTTCTTCGCAGATCCGATTGGCGGGGACGAGAGACAGGGCCTTCTCAATGGTGGCCCCTCAGCTATGGAACGCCCTCCCTAGAGACATTAGATCGGCCTCGTCCCTCCTAACATTTCGAAAGAAAGTTAAGACCTGCCTATTCAAGCAGGCATTTGCAGACGAAGTATAACTGTTTTATTGAGACCTACGGAATGATAAGACGATGTAACGGAAAATGATTTTAACTGATGTGACGCTAAGAATTGCATTTTATGATTTTAATTGATTATTGTTTTCTATGGTTTTATTATTAATTGTTTTTAATTGTATTTTCTATTGTGGGCATTGATTGCCATATGTAAACCACCTCGAGTCACCTTCGGACTAGGAGGAGCGGTACAGAAATATAGTAAATAAATAATATTTTTTTTTTGATAAAACGGATGAAAATAGAAGGGACACAAGCAGCTAAATATCTTTTGACCAAAAACAGGCAACAGCGACGGCATTGTCTGTAGCCTCAAACCATTTTTCCTCTGTAAATGAAGCAGGACATAGTGGACAAGCATACAGATACTGTTTTACTGTTTTACTTGTATTTTATGATGTATACATTGCAAGCATTGTTGATACCTATGTGAGGCCGCCCTGAGTCCCCCTTGTGGGGAGAACGGCGAGATAGAAGAATATGAAATAACTAGCTGTACCCGGCACGCGTTTCTGTGCCCTATTTAGGAGATGCGAGAAAGTCTGAGTATGTAAGGGTTGGAATTGATGTTACTTATGGTCTTGGTGGGGTCATGGCTGTGTCGTTGTGGGTTGTTCTGGTGGGTGGGATGTTGAAGTCCTGTGGAGTTGTCGGTGTGTGGTGTTGCTGGCGTTATGCAGAGCTTGTGGATATACAATGTTTTTTGTCTTTCCGTCTGCTGTGTTGATGTAGAGGTTCTGTGGTTTCCCAACTCTGGAGCACGCTACATAGAGTTGTCCGTGGGAGAAGCATTCTGTGTCAAGGTCTATGCCACAGATTTGTAGTGTTTGTCCTTGAGCCTTGTTTATGGTGATGGCAAAAGCTAGTGTAGTGCAATGTCTTTCTGTTCTGGCGTTTGTTCTGCCCTTTTTTTAAATGTATGTAGCGTTGCGAGTGTGTCGTCCGATGCTGTTCTTTTTAGGAGGCATGGCTTGTCTTTTGGGTCAGCTTATGCCTGTGTGGAAGGAAGGAATGGCAAACAAATGGGTTGAGCAGTAGACACAAGGTTGTGTTATGTGCGTATTGTGTTGTGTGTAGGTATTACTTTTTTGGTGAGGTAGTGGGTGTGTGGTGGCATTGTGGGTGGTAGTATGTTGTGGAATGCTTGTGTGGGTGGGGTGTTTTGGGTGTTTGTGTGTGTTTGTAGAGTATCAGTGCAGTGTTGTGTTGTGGTTGGAGTATAGGTGGAGTTGGTTTTTGTTTGTGGTGGTGGTAGGTGTTGTGTGTGCGGGGTCCCGTAAGGTTGGGGGGATGGGTTGTGATAGGAAGTTGTGTTGTGTTGTGTGGGTAGGAATTGCTGGAGTATTGTGCCTGGGACATGTGCGTATTTGGAGGTGTGTGTGGTGGTGAGTAGTGAGTGCAGTCCTGGGTTTTGTGTTGGGGAAGTTGTCAGGTATTTGTGGGGTGTATTTTGTGTGTGTTGTGGTGACATAGTTGTCTCAGTCTGGCTGTGTGCTGGTTGTGATGTGGTGGGGGTGTTGCTTTTGCCAGTGGTGTTTGTTGTGAATTTTGGTTGGGATGGGTTTTTGTGTTGCAGGATTGGGGTTTTTTTGTGGGTTTTTAAAGTTTGTGTTATTCCGGCGGTATGTGTTTGTCAGTGGTGCCTGTGTCCCTGGTGCCCTATTTGTGTTAGTGTTATGTCCTACTGGTAGTTGTTATGTCCTCCTGTGTTGGTTATACTGTGTAGGTTTCTGTTTAGCAGTGGTATGTATGTGTTGTGTGTGTTGTGTGTCTGTTGTGTTGTGGGTCTGTAGAGGTAGGCATCGCGTGTTGTGTGGCTGTCATGTTGTGAGTGTGGTGTTTGTTAAGTGGGTGTCTTTTGTTGTGGGTGTCTTTTGTCCTGTGAGTTGTATGTATGTGCTCTGTGCACATAGTTGTGTATCTTCTGCATATTGGCGTTGGTGGTAGGTGTTGTGTGTGCGGGGTCCCGTAAGGTTGGGGGGATGGGTTGTGATAGGAAGTTGTGTTGTGTGGGTAGGAATTGCTGGAGTATTGTGCCTGGGATGTGTGTGTATTTGGAGGTGTGTGTGGTGGTGAGTAGTGAGTGCAGTCCTAGGTTTTGTGTTGGGGAAGTTGTCAGGTATTTGTGGGGTATATTTTGTGTGTGTTGTGGTGACGTTGTCTCAGTCTGGCTGTGTGCTGGTTGTGATGTGGAGGGGGTGTTGCTTTTGCCAGTGGTGTCCGTTGTGTATTTTGTTTGGGGTGGGTTTTTGTGTTGCAGGATTTTTTCTGTGGGTTTTGCAAGTTTGTGTTATTCCGGCAGTATGTGTTTGTCAGTGGCGCCTGTGTCCCTGGTGCCCTATTTGTCTCCCTCCTAGAGCTTGGCCTTGACATTTTAACCCACAAACACCAACTGACCAAACTCAAATCACTCAGCATTCTAATTTAGCCTTGGCTGGCTTCGCCCACCGTTATTATGGTAACTCAACCTCCCTGCATTTTGTGTGGGCCGATGTTGGCCAATGGGTTTTGCTGGCGGCCGCAGAGGATGCTGGGAAATGTAGGTTTTTTTAATCGTTGTTTTGGGGGCCTTCTAGGTTTTGGGGAGAAAGTTTCTTTGCTAAAAACCTTCCTTGCCTGAGGCCTATTTTTGTTGCCAAGTTTGGTGTGTCTGCCTTGGAAGGTTTCTCTGCCTCTGGCAGTCGTTCGATGACGATACTTCCTTTATATATATAGATATAATGCGGAGTTGTCTGTTCTGCTCATTGTTGATACCTATGTGAGGCCGCACTGAGTCCCCCTTGTGGGGAGAACGGCGAGATAGAAGAATATGAAATAATAATGTGGAGTTATCTGTTCTGCTCCACAATCACACAAGCTGGGGTATTCTTTTAGGTGGTGCCATTATCCCAGGTTGCCTTTTGATCTGTGTGTAATGCACAGATATCTATGACAACATCCAACAAAACAACAATGTATGTGTGTGACTTGCACTTTTTTGACAACTACTGGTATCGGACTCAAAGACCTTTCGCAGCTCAAGGACTTATTAGGACTGCTTGCTTCTAGATGCTTTTCTTTATGTCTGTTACTACTCCCGTGACTAAGTATATCCTTTGTTGAATTATAATATGAGAATTGTAATTTTACTACTGTGAATATTGAAGTATTTTAGACATAGTAATACAGCTTGAATTAACCTACTCTGAGGCAGAGTTTTGCGAGTCATGCACATACACTGTCGTTTTGTTGGATGTCTTTTTGTCTGCCCACTCCGCGTCTGAGTCTGTTCATGGACTTCTAAGTTGCCCATTCTTGGTTTGGCCCTGGAAGAAGACCCTTGTGTGTTTGGGGTGGGGTGGGGGGCATCCAGTTGGGATTTCCTGGTTTAGCTGCCCAGAGGGATGCTCTTGCTGTTTCTGGGGGAACATTAAGAGGAGTGGTGGTTCTCATGAAGCTTTTCCTTGATTTGAGTCTACTGGGAGGAGGCTGGTAGCCATGTAGTGGATGGCTTTCACAGTGTTCAACCTTATTTCTCTCACAGTTAGCAGCAATTTCCCGACGCACATTGGGGAGGGGGGGGCAAAGCCAGCTAGCTTGTAGAGTTTATCAACAGGTGTAGGTTTAAGACATCTTGTGAATATATTGCATCTTTTGTTCAATGCTATGTTCACCTGCTTTGCGTGGGCAGACTTATGCCAAACAGGGCAGGCATACTCGGCAGTTGAGTAAGACAAGGCCAGGGATGATGTTCTTATTAATTTGGGGGTAAAGATGACTCTAATGCCAGGAAGTACCAGCCAATCTAATTCCTATGTCATCTATATAAAGTACTAGTATAAAGTACTAGCGTTGCTGTGGCCTATAGTAAGAATTTTCGAAGTAGATATCTGGACTGTTATGAAAGAGAGGTACCCTTTCTTCCTTCCCTGTTTCCTTCCTTCTTTCACTTTGTATTTCCTTTTCTCCTTCCTTCTTTCTTTACCTCTTTCCTGCCTTTCCTTTCCTTTTTACTTCCCTTGCCAAAGGGAAAGAAGGAAGAAAGGAAGGCTAGAGGGAAGGAGGGGGGAATGCGGCGAGGGAGAGGGGGCGGGGCCAGTGCGGGAACGGGGCTGGAGTAGGGGGTGGGGCTTCTTATTGCCCCTCCACCACATCCCCCTTCCTTGGGAAAGAAGGAATGCTAGAGGGAAGGAGGGGGAAGCGCAGCGAGGGAGAGGGGACAGGGCCAGAGCGGGACAACGGAGGATCTCTATTTTGTTAATTTAATGAATTTTGAGGGGTTCTTTGGGTTTTTTTAAATTGTTGGTCACATCTTGCGTTGTGAGACATTTTGCTGCCAAATTTGGTGGGTATTGGCCCCATAGGTTTTTTTGTTTTTAACATACTCACGACGACAACAGCATTTATATATAGAGAGAGATATAGATAGATATGAGAGGATATTACTAAATGGATTAGGACCTGTTATTGAACCCCAGATTATTGCACAAGCAGGTTTCAGACTAGGAAAAACTGTACAGCCCAAATTCTTAATCTGACTGAGCACATCAAGGAAGGATATGAGAAAGACTGCATTACTGGAACAGTTTTTGTTGACCTTATAGCAGCCTATAATGTGGTGCAACAGAAAAATGCTGCAAAAAGTCTACCGCATTACCCAGGACTATGATTTTACAAAAACTGTCCAGACCCTCTTAGAAAACTGTCACTTCTCTGTGGAGTTTCAAGGCAGGAAAAGTAGATGAAGGAGGCAAAAAAATGGTTTACCCCAAGGCAGCGTTTTTGCATTGACCTTGTTTCACATCTTTACTAACAATGAGCCACAACCACCACTCACAAAGAGCTTTGTATATGCTGATGACATTGGCCTAACAACTCAAGCACAAGACTTTGAAACAGTTGAAATCCAACTTGCTAATGCCTTGAAAGATCTCTCCAGCTACTGCAAAGATAACCACCTGAAGCCTAACCCCGTCAAGATACAAGTGTGTGCTTTCCACCTACGGAACCGTGAAGCCAACAGGAAATTGGAAGTTGCCTGGGAAGGCCAAGAGCTTGAACATTGTTTCCATCCAAAATATCCCGGTATCATGGGACTTCTCCAGAGAACTATCCTCAATTGGGAGGAGAGCCTTCACAACAGATGAATATTTACCTGGTGTTGGTTTTCCCAGGGAGGAGCGGCCCGAGAACTGTGAGGTAGGTGTCGATGCGGACCCGGAGGAGATCATGGTGGACTGCTCTCTGCCTGGAGAAATTGGTACAGAGCCCAGGCAAATGCCAGGACTCCTGAAGCCAGAGGAGGTAGCTTGGCGATCGGCATCTTGGGGCTGCCTGTTTGGAGAGTTGCCCCTTTGAGTGGAGCCCGGCGGGCCCATGCCCTTGGTTGGAATGGAGAGGCATGAGCGCCTCAAGAGTGGGGGCTGCATCAGCTGGGCAGCTGGAGCCCTTGGACGTTTTGATGATTTTGAAAAGGGGTCCTGCACCGTCTGCAATGCAGCGAAACCCTAGAGACCGCCATCGACGTCACTGCCTCTCTTTCTCTGAGAGGCAGACCCAGGAAGCATCGTCAAAGATGGCGACCGTCCTTGGAAAAGCTGACATGGAAATTGTTCTTGAAAATGCTGACGGCAAGCTGGATTCTTCTTCGCGGAGCCCCAGGAAGCAACTGCGCAGGCGTGGACATCGTGCAGGGGGTTTGTTGCAAACTGAGCCCTCAGTAAATACTAACACAGGGTCAGATCTTGTGATGGGAATACCAGTGATCTCTGGGAGAGGGAATTATGGCGATAGACGCAGGCCAAATGCGAGAGAGGCCGAATTGGAGGGAGATTCAACCCCCCTCTGACCTGCGATCTATCCCCAGGCACACTGATGACAGGCTGCCGGTATCCTCCCCTTCAACTCTGGTGTTGGTGAATGCAAGTTCTATTAGGAATAAAACTGCTATCATCAGAGACTTTTTCACTGACTTAGGAGCGGACCTTATATGCATTATATGCATTCTAGTATTTTAAAAAAATCAAAGCATGGCTAGGCCCCGCCCACCCTCACTCCGAGTGTATATATATATATATAGCCCCTGGGCGGGGCTAGCCCTCAGTTCTCTTGATCCGCCGCCATTGCAGCAGTCAGAGAACCTTCTGTGTGAGCTTTCTCTTCAACTGTTTCCTATTTGAATTTTTAGCTTGACCTGGTCTGGTTTTTTTTCGGCTTTGTAATACTCCCCTGCGTTGACTTGGAGTGTTTAAGGTACCTCTTTTACTCGTCCCTACCTGCTTTGACTTCCTCAATCCAGCATGGCCTCCACTTCCTTTAATAAGTGTGCTTAATGCCCAAATACAATTCCTGAGTCTGATGGACATATTCTCTGCCTTTCCTGCCTGGGGGAAGGTCACCTCACCCAGTCTTGTCCGATCTGTGTCTTTCACACAGCAGACGAAGAACAGAGAAGCGCGGCTTAAAGCTGCCCTTTATGAGCATGTGCTCATGCCTTCACCATCTATTGAGACTCCTTTGAGCCCGGGGGCCCCTAAAACCGAACCCCCCTCCTGCAAGGTCACTCAGCCTAAACTTCAAACCAAGAAGAAGGCTAAGAGGCCAAAGGAAAAGCCCATCCAAATGGCTCAATCGGCCGTGGCTGCCCCTCAAAATGGCACTCAACCACCACTTACTGCTCAAGATGGCTTTCTCCTTGCGCCGTCATCTGTCCCTGATCCTGAAATGGCGGGAAGAGATTTGGCGCCGGGGCTGCAGGCTTTTGCGCTGCCTCCTCCTGCATCTGTGGAGGCTTCTGTCTCCGGACTGCACCCTCTGCTGGCCGGTGATCCGCCAATGCAGCCTCATGCCTCTCCCATCACGCTTTTAGCGCATGCGCAAGGATTGTCTCTCCAAGAGGGCACCCTACCCATGCCTCCGATGCATGTGCTGCCCATGCCGGGCGTGGCGGATGCGGTCGGGACCAGCTCTGTCCGACCACCTCTCCCTCAACTGCAGGGGTCCTAAATGGAGGCGATGCCTGGACCTTCCACCCGCCCCTCACCGGATCGGCGCAGGGGCTATCGGGCCCGAAGATCGCACTTCCCATCCCGGAGGAGAGCCAGCTCCAGACAGTACCGATCACGCTCCAGACGTCACGTGCGGTCCCGCTCATCTTCCTTGTCTTCCTTCTCCTCTCCCAGACGCCGACATCGATCCCGGGGGCAGAGAGGGAGCTCATCGAGGCGCTCCTGCTCCTTCATTTGCCTGGGTCAGTCTGCTGGGGCGCTTTCGGCTCTTCCTGGGTTTTGGAAGCTAGCGCCGGATGGCTAGCTTATTTATGTTGGGGAAGGCTTTCTCCCACCATCGAGGCCCCCCACTCCCTGTTTGCCCTCGCTCCCAGCTGCTTCTGGCCCGATACCGACCGCGTCTGTTGGGCACAGCCCTTCCCCGCTGCTCCTGCTGTGACTGCTTGTCCTCCAATGTTTGTTCCCGCTACCGTGACTCCTGCTTGCCCTCCCGCCGGTACCGTCACTCCATTGCCAGTGGTGCAAGCCCAGAGTCAAACAGCTGCGATGCCTGTGGCCCCTGCCCAGACTATAGACAATGTTAATCAAGACTGTGCTGTACTGGACTCAGACTCTTCTTCTGAGGGGGAGTCTGTGCATGAGCCTAGGGCAGATGATCCTGTGCTGGTTCAGTCAGCAGACTTTAACAATTTTGTTTCGATTGTAGCCAGGATGATTAAGGCTCCAAACCTCCCAGTGCCTCCTCCCCCTGAATGTGTCGCTGACCCAATGTGGGCCTCTAATGAGCAAAAGCCCTCCTCAACTGCTTTTGTGCCTGAGCTACCCTATATACTTAAATTGGCCAAGGGCCCTGACACTGCTCCAGGCTCCATCCCTGCGGTCCCGAAAAAGCTAGAAAACTTGTATAGGGTTACCCTTCCGTCCGCCCAGTGGGTTCTCAGACCCCCTAAGGCAAACACTGTTGTGGCTGAAGTGGCCAAGTCCCGCCACCCCAGGGCCTCTGGCATTTCCCCTATAGACAAAGAGGGCACGAAAGTAGACTCCATTGGGGAAAAGATACACTTTACCGCTGGCATGTTTGTTAAGATGGCACGTTATTTATCTCTGGGAAAAAATAACACCGTATTTGGACTTACTGCCACCAGAGCAACAGCCCATCCCTAAAGGGTTCCAGGCTGAGGCCCTTTCCCTGACGAAAATACAAAAGGATTTTTCTAGGACGCAATGGAACAATGGCTTCAAACTACAAGAAAGGAGATTTCATTTCAACATTAGGAAGAACTTCCTGACTGTGAGAGCCATTCAGCAGTGGAACTCTCTGCCTCGGAGTATGGTGGAGGCTCCTTCTTTGGAGGCTTTTAAACAGATGGATGGCCATCTGTCGGGGGTGCTTTAAATGCAGTTTTCCTGCTTGGCAGGGGGTTGGACTGGATGGCCCATGAGGTCTCTTAGAACTCTACAATTTTATGATTTTCTATTATTTACATGTTATAGATGTGACAAGAAATATTCGCAGTAACAAGTACGCATGAATGGAAAACAATTTATCAGTTATGCTTTATTAGATATTTCATAAAAGGAAACCCAGTCCCACATACAATCACATGATACACAGGGCTGTTAGCAATTAATCAAACCGATTTCAACACTTCTCATCAAACCTCTCGATTAAATGTATTTTTAAGCCTGAATATACATGGCAGGAAATAGTCGCAGTAACCAGTATGCATGAATGGATAAAAACCCTGAAATATGCTTCCTTTAGCTCTCAAAATATTATCACTTATGTTTAATGAGATATTTCATTAAAGAAAATGGGTCAGGTTATTATTTTCCCCAAAAGCCATGGCTTTTTAACTCAGCTTCTATGGCAACGATTTTGGCCCCCTCTGACGTAAGACAAGCAAACTCGCCTTTACCCCATTTCTTCCGTGCGGGTTGTGTCAAAAAGCTCTTCACACTTTTCACACATTTAAATTGCTTCTCTCTTGTGTGAGTTGACAATTTAAAAAGAAGTCTTGTATATCAACTGTAGCTCTTTCTACACTCTGGTTTTTCTTCGCTGTGAGTTGCCTGATGATCAACAAGGTATGATTTCCGACTGAAATTCTTTTTACACTGCAAGCATTAAAATAGTTTTATTTGTGTGAGTTGCCTGATGAGTAATAAGGCTTTTCTTATGCATGAAGCTCTTTCCACATGGCAAGCATTTAAATGGCTTCTCTCTAGTGTGAGTTGCCTGATGACGAATAAGGATTCTCTTGTCACTGAAACTCTTTTCACACAGCAAGCATTTAAATGGCTTTACTCTAGTGTGAGTTGCCTGATGACGAATAAAGTTGCTCTTGTCACTGAAACTCTTTTCACACTGCAAGCATTTAAATGGCTTCTCTCCAGTGTGAATTGCCTGATGACGAATAAGGACGTGCTTGTGACTGAAGCACTTTTCACACTGCAAGCATTTAAATGGTTTTATTTCTGTGTGAGTTGCCTGATGACGAATAAGGTTTCGCTTGTCACTGAAACTCTTTTCACACTGCAAGCATTTAAATGGTTTTATTTCTGTGTGAGTTGCCTGATGACGAATAAGGACGTGCTTGTGCCTGAAGCTCTTTCCACACTGCAAGCATTTAAATGGCTTCTCTCCTGTGTGAGTTGCCTGATGACTAATAAGGTTGCTCTTTTGACTGAAGCTCTTTCCACATTGCAAGCATTTAAATGGCTTCTCTCCTCTGTGAGTTGCTTGATGACTAATAAGGACGTGCTTGTGACTGAAGCTCTTTTCACACTCCAAGCATTTAAATGGCTTCTCTCCTGTGTGAGTTGCCTGATGACTAATAAGGTTGCTCTTGCGACTGAAGCTCTTTTCACACTGCAAGCATTTAAATGGCTTCTCTCCTGTGTGAGTTCTCTGGTGATAAACAAGGGCTCCTTTTTTACTGAAGCTCTTTTCACACGACAAGCATTTAAATGGCTTCTCTCCTGTGTGAGTTGCCTGATGATGAATAAGTTTTCTCTTGTCACTGAAACTCTTTTCACACTGCAAGCACTTAAATGGCTTTATTTCTGTGTGAGTTGCCTGATGACTAGTAAGGGTTCCCTTTTGACTGAAGCTCTTTTCACACTGCAAGCATTTAAATGGCTTCTCTCCTGTGTGAGTTGCCTGATGACTAATAAGGTTGCTCTTTTGACTGAAGCTCTTTTCACACTGCAAACATTTAAATGGCTTCTCTCCTGTGTGAGTTGCCTGATGACTATTAAGGGTTCCCTTTTGACTGAAGCTCTTTTCACACTGCAAGCATTTAAATGGCTTCTCTCCAGTGTGAGTTGCCTGATGACGAATAAGGGTTCCCTTTTGACTGAATCTCTTTTCACACTGCAAGCATTTAAATGGTTTTATTTCTGTGTGAGTTGCCTGATGACTAATAAGGCTGCTCTTGTGACTAAAGCTCTTTTCACACTGCATGCATTTAAATGGCTTCTCTCCAGTGTGAGTTGCCTGATGACTAATACGGCTGCTCTTGTGACTGAAGCTCTTTTCACACTGCATGCATTTAAATGGCTTCTCTCCAGTGTGAGTTGCTTGATGACTAATAAGGTTGCCCTTTTGACTGAAGCTCTTTTCACACTGCAAGCATTTAAATGGCTTCTCTCCTGTGTGAGTTCTCTGGTGGTAAACAAGGGCTCCTTTTTGACTGAACCTCTTTTCACACTGCAAGCATTTAAATGGCTTCTCTCCTGTGTGGGTTGCCTGATGACGAATAACGTTTCTCTTGTCACTGAAACTCTTTTCACACTGCAAGCATTTAAATCGCTTCTGTCTTGCGTGAGTAGCCTGATGACTAATAATGTTTCTCTTTTGATTGACCTTTTTTTCACGCTGCAAGCATTTAAATGGCTTTACTCTTGTGTGAGATTTCCTGTGGTGAAGAAGATCACCCTTATGACTGAAGCTCTTTCCACGCTTTGGGCATTTAAACAGTCTCTCTCCTGTGTGAGTTACCTGATGGCCAACAAGGTGTGAGTTCTGACTGAAGTTATTTCCACATTCCAAACATTTAAATGGTGACTCCTCTATTTACATGATTTGAGAACAAGGGAAGTGTGACCATGTGTAAAAAAGAAAAGGTTATATCAGATTAAAGTTTAAAAGTAAACAAATTACAAAATGCATTTAGTCAAGACAACACTTTCCAGCACTATTTGTTTTTCCTCTAAATATTATACTTCCTCTAAATATCTCTGAAATCCGAGAGTCCAGAGAATAGGCCTCAAAGTAAACCATAACTCATCCAGGGCTGGGGAAAATACAACTGTTACTTTTTTAGCCCTTGTTTACCTGGAATCCCCTGTACTTCTGGCACAAGAAAGGTAAAAACCCTTGATCTGCCTGATGCCACAAAGGTTTGTTCACACAGCAGAACAAACATCAACATTCAGATTAGCAGCCAGAATAAAGTTGCCATATTAAAAAGGATTGAATGAAGATGCACAAACTGGAATTTGACATTCTTTGTTTTGTGAATCCTTATATTATTGATTAAATGTTATTTCTCTCATCTTAACCCCTTTGCCTTTAAAAAAAAAAGCAACTCCCTTCTGTTGAATTTCTTAACTTCAGAATTAGTACAGGCATGAGGCAAAGTGTGTTTTATATTGTTGGCTTCACAAGTGTGGACTCGAATATATTGTAATCCTTTTTTGTGTATAGAGAAATCAATATATACATAAATCAAAGTGTTTATGCATGGGCTGCAAATGCTCTTAAATGGCTTGATAGAACTGGATAAAACTTGATACATAAACACATTATGGACTAATAAAAAATACTAGCTACATTTTTTCCAAAAGGCCACTCCTCTTGGGGCTTTGGCCCCAAACACTAAAACAAGTATAAATATAGAGCAGTAGTTCCCAACTTTTTGTTTTACCAGGGACCACTTTGACAAGGCACCAAAGATTAAAATAGGTGTAAATATAGAGGGGGAAAGGGGGTGCATGCACGTTGAGTCACTTATCTTCCATACCTGGCATGTTCAACTCTGCTCTCTCCTGGAGGCTGCACAGAGCATGAACGGGAGGGAACCTGATTAACTGAATACTTCTAGGATAGTGGTTCTCAACATGTGGGTCCCCAGGTGTTTTGGCCTACAACTCCCAGAAATTCCAGATAGTTTACCAGCTGTTCGGATATCTAGGCATTAAAAGGCCAAAACATCTGGGGACCCACAGGTTGAGAACCACTGTCCTAGAGAGTTGAAAGAGTCAAACTGAGGCCATCCTACATGATATCCTGCACCTCACTGGAATAATGTTCTGCAAAGTGGAAGGCAGCATGAAAAAAGAGGCTGAATTACAGTTTCGATCTACTCAAGGAAACCTGCTTATTAGGTTTGGACCCGGATCAGTTTGACCGAAAATCATTTGTAATCTTCAGGGCACCATTTTGTTTCATCCTCCAAAAACAGAACGGGGAGGAGGGGACCGGAAAGCTGGGTATAACGGCTCAAAGGAGAAGGTTTTTGGCTACTGGAGAGAATGCAGTTAAGTCTGCAATGACCCTGAGTTAGGACTCTGCCATGGAGGCTCCTGGAGAAGATGGGATTAACTACAGCAGCAGCTAGGCTCTTCCTCCAGAGAGGGCCCTGCTAGCAACTCACTTTCCCAGCAGCACTTGCATGGGGCGGGCATTGAAAACTCTCAGAGTTTCTCTCAGAGAATGATGGGGGGTTCTCTCTCTGTTCCTCAGCGAATAAAAAACCTGGTTGTCCATGCTCTGATTGGCTGAGAATGGACACAACTGGCGACTACAATTGTCAAAACCCTCTCTTCCAGTTTGTTTTATTTTTTTTAATGTTATGGTAAAAACTTAACATAATTCTTTTAAAAAATCAGTAGATTGGTGAATTGTTCTGAAACTTGGCAGTTTTGCATTTGTAAACAGGATCTAAATCTGAGATAGGTCTCATGCAGATAGGCCTTAAAATGATTGAGCCTATGAAGTTTCCCATTATAGCCAATGAAAGTGTCAACACTCCTCCCGATTGGAGTAACTTCCCAATAAACAGAATGAGGGGTTAACCGAAAATGGACCCTGAAAAGGCAGGCCTTTTGGCAGAATTGCACAAGTCTACTGCTTATGCTACAGACTGCTTTGGTAACCTTGGCTGACAGCCTACAGAGGGAACCAAACTCTAAAGCTTTAGGGTCTACTCAACGAGTGAGTAGTAAGAACCCAAACATATAAAGATAATGAAGAGTAGCTCATATAGTATGCGTATACAGCGTTTGACTACAAGGACTATCCCATCTTATTTTCTGTGCTCCTTCCTGTCCTGAGGATATTTGAACTGACTGTGAGTTGTTTTCCGATACGTATTGCAGGTCATTGTACATCCTTATTGACTTTGTTCTGACACCGTTCTTTGGTTGCCTTGATTACTATTGTTGTATAGATTAACTAACTCTTATATCAAGGCTGTTATTAATTCTTCTTGTATTTATATGATTTAGTCACTATACGGAGGTCAATTATATATACATGGATTCCCTTATATAAACATTTTTGTATTGTATACGTATACTATATGAGCTACTATTCATTATCTTTATATGTTTGGATTCTTACTACTCACTCATTGAGTAGACCCTAAAGCAGGGTGGGCAACTATTTTTTCCAAGGGGCCACACGAGAGCCAAAAATATTATGGAGGGCCGCACCTAGAGGTGGAACTACATGCTAATCTACATAATTTATTTATTTATTCACTTACTATATTTACTATATATTACACATCATTAATATTAACATATTAATATATCAAGAAATATTCATATATTATTAGTATTAATATCATAATTATTATATTATAGTATATATATATAAGCATAACATATTGAAATTATAATATATCATATAACATTATATTATATTATTTATTATATTATTTTATTATTGTTATAAAATTATTATAGAATAATAATAAAAACCACTAATATAATATAATGCTTCCTTATAGTCCCCTTCTCTGGAGATTAATCCGCAGAGGCCAGGCAGGGGAGGCAAGTCAGGGGCCCTTAGGCGGGCCGGATAGAATCAGCCAAAGGGCCGCATCCGGCCCCCGGGCCGCAGTTTGCCCACCCCTGCCCTAAAGGTTTAGTGTTTAGTTGTCTCACTATAGCCTTCCCAGTGTTTCTCGGCCTACAGAGCAACCCAGACAGAAGAGGAAAATGTGTCTCTATTGATTCCTCTGAACGTTTCAGCAGTTCTCAATATCATCAATGATGGTATCCTTCTGGGTTGCCTTCCTAGATGGGAATTGGAGGCATTTTACAGTGGCTCTGTTCCTTCCTGGAGAGGCAAACCCAGAAAGTACTGCTGGGGGATTCCTGTTCGATCCCTTGCTCATTGCCTGGGGGATCCCTGGGGCTCATTCAGAGTTTTGGAGTGTGGTGCATCTCCATGCAGATGACACCACGTTCTACTCCTCCTTTCCAACTAAACCAATGGCTCTCACCAGTAATGGGCTGCAGAGGGGAAAATTGAAACTTAATCCAGAGTACAGAGGTGCTACTGGTAAGTCAGAAGGCATATCAGAGAATAGGGAATCAGCCTGTGCAGTATGGGTTACATTACCACTGAAGACATGGGTACGAAGTTTGGGGGGTCTCCCTGGACTTGGCATGGAATCAGGAGGCCCAGGTTTCATATGTGACCAGGAATGCCTTGCACATTTTGAATTTGTGCTCCAACTGCACCTGTCCCTTGAGAAGCCAGATCTGCCCATAGTAGTACATGCCTTAGTTCCCTCCCATTTGGATTATTATAATACACTCTACCTGGGGCATTATTGTGTTATCTGGTGTCCCACAAGGTGCCATTCTATCGCCAATGCTTTTTAACATTTAAATGAGTGCTTACTCCCAGCTTCAGCCGATCTGCCATCTATGCCCCTTCTTAAATTTGGAGGACTTTAAAATGGTAGTGCATGTGCTGGTAACCTAAAGGTTGGACTTCTGCAATGCACTTTACATTACAGTTCGGAAACTCCAGTTGTTTCAAAATATGGCAGCCTGCTTGAGTATGGGAACATCTGGGACTGAATATCTTGCACATATCCTAAAGTCACTCCACTGGCTGCCAATTAGTTTCCGGGCAAAGTACAAATTGTTGTGGTTTTGCTCCCTACATGGCCTACATGGTTTGGGTCCTGGTTACCTACAGGATCGCTTTCTCTTGTACAATTCACCCCAAACACCAAGGTCCTCTGGGTGGCGTCTCCTCCAGCCTGACAGAACCCAAGTGGCACCCACCACCCAAGGGGCTTTTTCATTGGCCGCCCCAACACAGTGGAACGACCTGCCAGTAGAACTCGATCAGCTGATTGAATTTAAGACACAAGCGAAGACCTCTCTCTTCCGGCAGGCCTACTCAGACAGTTCTAATGATGCATTTTAAACTTCAACTCTATGTCTAACTTTTATTTTGTGTATTTAAATAAGTATTTTATGGCAAAATATTTAAATATGTGTATTTTATGGAGTGTTTTTAAATGATTATGCATTTTGATTTTGTGTTTTAGCAATGTTGTAACCCACCCCGAGCTGTGAGGAGAGACAGGTAAGAAATAACATTATTATAGTGTTTTTTCACTTATCACGGGTGTTACGTTCCAGGACTGTGCACGAAAAGTGAAAAAGATATATATATATATATATAGTGTGTTCGGAGGGAAAGGCAGAAGGAGAGATTTAAAGGCACCGCACAACTTTTTTTTGCTACCTATAAGGAAGGGACTATAAGGCTGTGATTTACATACTGCTTTGTTTCTCCTCTCTCTCTCTTTTATGAATGAAAATGCTCCTCAAAACAGTATGTAAATCACAGCTGCCTTGAAACACTGGATAATTTCAGGAACTTATAAACTGATTTGGTTAACCACAAGCATAATGGAGATTTACCCAGAGAGGACACAACTCCTAAATTCTCCTCCATGATTTGCTGGTGCAAGGCTTTCTGGCTTGGATCCAAGAGGGCCCACTCCTCCTCTGAGAAATCCACAGACACGTCTTCAAAAGTCACCTGAAGGGGAAAAATGTTATTTGCAAGGAGAAAATACCATCCAAGAGAGAAGAAAAACAGGCCTTTTGTGATTTACATCTCTGAATAAGTTATTCATTGAAAACATATTGTATGGAAGGAATGTAGAAGAAAGAGGTTCATTTAGAGCACTGGTTCCCAAAGTGGGCAGTACCGCCCCCTGGTGGGCAGTGGGACGATTCAGGGGGGCACTGGGAAACTCAGGCGAATTTGAGGGGCGCTGAACCCCTGTAAGGGGGCGGTGGTGAGCCAGGTGACAGGCTCCCCGCAGGGCTCGCCCCCTGCCTCCGAGGGAAGCGCGAGCGGCTCCGCGCCTCCTTGCTTGTTACAAATTTAACATAATTAAAGCATAGTGATTTAGTGAAGGGGTTATGGCAGGGAGAGGAGGCCACTTGTTGAAGGGCCCATCGAGCAGCATGATTGGCTCGGCCCAAGAGCCTGCAGCCTCCTTTCCCGCCTCGGCGTTGATGAGATAGGGTTAAAAAGCCGAGGCCCTGGGGGCGGCGAGGCCTCGCTCTTTCTTTGAGGCACGACCTCTGGCTCCTCCCCTTCAGCCCGGCATGGAGGGGCTCGAGAGGCGGCGTGAGAGGGAGGAAGAGGAAGAAGGAGCGGCACCAGCAATGGCGTCAAGAAGAGGAGGAGGAGGCCAGGAGGTGGCGGGAGTGGCCAAGGCCGTGGAGCCTCTGGATTGGACTTTTGTTGACATGGAGACGGCGATGTCGCTGCAAGACCTGCCCGCCGCCTTCATTGCCTGCAGGCTGCAACCTTCCACTGCCTGTCTTCTTCTCCAACGGACCCTGCAGGGTGAGACCCTATTGGGTTGCCTGCCCCACGTTGGCGTTTTGTGGGGAGCCATGTTGCAGAGGTGCTTCTCTGGCAAACTTGGGCCCTCCAGGTGTTTTGGACTTTAACTCCCACCATTCCTAACCGCCTCAGGCCCTTTCCTTTTCCCCCTCAGCCGCTTAAGTGTTAGGAATGGTGAGAGTTAAAGTCCAAAATACCTGGAGGAAGGGCCCAAGTTTGCCCATACCTGGGTTAGGGGCACATTTCAAAAAAGCAGAATGCCAGGTCTAGCTTGGTCAAGTTTGGCTCAATTCCATTGTTGGTGAAGTTCAAAATGCTCTTTGATTGTAGGTGAACTATAAATCCCAGCAGCTACAACTCCCAAATAACAAAATCAATCCCCCAACCCCACCAGTATTCAAATTTGGGTATATTGAGTATTTGTGCCAAATTTGGTCCAGATCCAGGGTTGTTTGGGTTCAGAGTGCTCTCCAAATGTAGGTGAACTACATCTCCCATAAAGCACTCTCAATTCCTCCCAACCTTCTCCCGTATTTTCTGTTGGTCATGGGGGTTTTTGTGCCAAGTTTGGTCCAGATCTGTCCTTCATGGGGTCTCGGCTGTGGAAGTCCGAGCTGAATTGGTTGAAGGTACTGCAAATCCCATCATCTGTTGTCCATACCCCCCCAAACCTATTGTTTTTGTGATCAATCACTATGCTTTAATTAAGTTCAATTTGTAACAATTTGTACATCCTGCATATTAGATATTTGCATTAGAATTCATAAGAGTAGCAAAATTATTTATGAAGTAGCAGCGAAAATATGGTTGGGGGTCACCACAACATGAGGAACCTTATTTAGGGGTCACGGCTTTAGAAAGGTTGAGAACCACTGCATTAATACATATATCTTTCCGGATAATTGCTATTAATTTTTTTAAAAAAAATAATTTCTAGGGGGGTGCTGAGTTGTTTTTTTCTGGAAAGGGGGTGGTAGGCCAAAAAACGTTTGGGAAGCACTGATTTAGAGTTAGGGCAATATTCAAGCAACAAGGAGATCCAGCTTCCAGGGATCCTGCTGCCTACCTTATCCGGTCCCGCAGAAGGTCTTCTTAGGAAAGAATCAGGAAAAGATGTGCTACTGTCACTTGGCTGTGTTTCTCTGCCTGTGAAAGAGAGGAAAGATGGGTCCCTTTTCCAGGCTGGCCCCACACTTCCTTCCCTCGGAAGCCCGCCACTCCCCTTTGCCCCATGGCCCTCTTTTAAACTCCCACCTTGGATTTGGGTCCCAGGTCTTTAACGTGGACTATTTTCTTATATGGGGGTGTTGCAACCTAATCCCAGTAAATGTAGAGTATTAGTTTCTGGAGTAGCATTAGTTTTAAATAGTATTTAGTAATAGACTGTACTAGTTTCTATATTTGTGCCAATGTAGCACAGAGCATATTCACCACCGTAAACATCCAGAGAGAAGGAAAGGAATCAAGTAACCCTGAAAGTGACACAAATAAGTATAGTAGAGAAATGTTTCATGTCAACAGCATCCTTAAGCTCCCAGGCTCCCAATTTTTTTCCAATTCACACAGCTCAAACATTTCAGGTCTACTCAAGAGGAGGTGAGCAAGCAAGAAGGACCACTGCCCATCCCTTACCAACAGTGATAGATTCTCCATTTCCAGTCTGGGCAAGACACACAGTGCCCGAAGGAGACTCCTCCTCCTGACTGGTCTCATCTGCAAAAGAGTCCTGCACCTGAACAAACAGCACAGAAAAAGATGGATTAGAAAAGGAGGGAGGGCTCTCTTTCTGCAACCTGTTCCAGACCGCTTGGAATACGGTTGGGACCCAAGACTAGTTTTCTTCATTCTGTAGAAAAATCTGTCTTCCCTTGATTTTGGTGTGGGAATTCTGCCTTCCTTTGGGCACTGCGTTCTGCTTCAGGACTCAATCTGAAGTGGACGGGCGACTGCTGTGATGAAAGGAAGTACTTTACGTAATCCTGGGGTTGTAATTTGGGGCTACGCTAGAAGGGCTCTCGGGCTGAATAACTTAAGTCTGTATATCTACGCTTTCAGGTCCCTGTTGGGTTAGCTCTACCTGTGAATGACATACAGTTTCTCAATATGTTCCTTTTAATCTTCAACGTTTACCATTCTATAACTTCAGATCATTAGTCTTTTAACCTGAGCCTTTTCGGGAATGGTGGTATAGAAGTCGAAATAATAATAATAATAATAAATAATTACACCTGGGGAATGGAGCGGACTGGCCCCTCCTCTCCGTGAGACCCTTGGGAGCTGGAAAGGGGGCAGTTGTGGCACCCCAAGTCTCTTTTTCTAGGTGAACACACCTGGGTCCTATAACATGAACCTCTCTTTCTTTCTCACCTGGGGCTTCGCCTTCTTCCTCTCCTCTTCCTGACTCAGGAGGAATCCTTCAGCCAAGGCCACGGCCTGCGAACTGGTCTCTGCCCCACATTCCCTCACCCAGCGCTTCATCTCCGCAGGAAGGATGGCCAGGAACTGCTCCAGGATCACCAGGTCCAGCATCTCCGCCTTGGAGTGTCGCTCGGGCTTCAGCCACAGGCGGCAGAGAGAGTGGAGGCGGCTGCACACCTCCCGGGGCCCCAAGGCCTCCTCATAGCGGAAATGACAGAAACGCTGGCAGTGAATTTCTGTGTGGAGCAGACTGCTTTCCCGGTCTTTCCTCCAAGGGTCCTCCCAGAAGGCTCTATTATTCTCGACAGGAAAAGAGAATACTTCTCCTTCTGACTCTTGCCCTTCCATCTTTCTTCTGGGCGTCTTAAATGCCTCCCAACTGGAGGAAGATATTCTCTCCTCTTCGCCCAGTCGATATCTGAAGGGGAAGAACTGACAGCAGGGCCTGCAACACAAAGGAGACACAGAAGGTCACGTGAATACTGTCAAGGTGGGATCATGCTTCACCCTGAATGCTGAGCGGAGGACTGGCTTCTTGTTCTGGAGAGAAAGGGTTCGGGGAGAGGGTCCCCCTCCTCCTCCTCACAGAGCAACACTGTCCCCGGGAGTCCTCTCCCTCCTTCAGCCCCTTGAACCTTTGCTCTCTCTTTGGGTTATCCTTCATTTTCTGGTGGCGGGTCTGTTCCTGCGGCCTTTCTCTGCCCTCCTTCAGGCCCCACAGGTGCCAGTCCCAGGCAGAGGGCCCTGCAGGGGAGGCTGGGAAGGAAGGAAGGAGCACCCTCCTCTGAAGAAGGAGGAGAAGGAGAGAAGGAGGGAGGAGGGGAGTGCAGGGAGCCCTTGGCCAGCTTCAGGGGGCCTCCAGAGCCCCTTCCTCCGAAAAACAAAGGGCCTGGGCCTCCCTCCTGGCCGCCCCCCTCCCTCCCTCCCAGGCAGGCCCCCCGTCCCAGGGCCCCGTCCACCCCTGGCCTCCTGGCCTGAACTGGGTGAGAGGAGCCCGCCCTGCCGCCAGGGAAGGAGGCGGGAGAAGGGACGGGGCAGGAAGCCACGCGGAGGGAGGGAAAGGCCCCTGTTTACCTGCAAGAGAGAAGACAAGGCTGGGAGCAGGAGTGGGCGGGCGGGTCTCCCGGGAGAGCCAGGAGAGAGAGAGGAGCCGCCCAGGGGAGAGCAGGCCCGCCTCCAGCCCGCACGAGGAGGACTGGCTCCCTTCCGGAAGCGGCGCTCCTCTCCCCCTCGGTCGGAGGACCCCTAAGGCAGCCCAAGCCTCTTCCGGCGCCACTCTAGGAAGGGACGCGCTCACCACTGGCCAGAAGGGACTGTGAGAGGCTTTTCCTTTCTTCCGCCTTCCCCTCTAGGAACCCCTCTCGCTTGCTTTAACCCTTCAGAGGAAGGCCCAGGGACTCTTCTCCTCAGGGAGCCTATCTCTCTCCTGGAAGACAACCTGTCAATGCAGACACACCCATTGCCTTGATTATAAAATAAGGGTATCAACACTCATAATAGTCAATAGTAAGTGTGTGTGTATATGTGTCAATTCGTCCAGTGGTTTTTGAGTTATGTTAATCCACAAATGAACATTACATTTTTATTCATTTTATTTATATATATGTATATATGTATACACTCAGATAGATATGTGTGTGTGTGTGTATACACTCTGAGGTTGTTAACCTCACACCTCTGTGGAGGCCTGCCATAGATGTGGGTGAAACGTCAGGAGAGAATGCTTCTGGAACATGGCCAGACAGACCGGAGAACTCACAGCGACCCAATACTTTAATCCCTTGCGGGTCCCCTGGGGTGGCCTGGCAGCCCTGCAGGGTCCCCTGGAGGCCACAAAGACCTTTTCTGAGCCTTTACAGTGTTTCTTAATCCGTGTTGAGTGTGACAGGGGGCAGGGGGCCCTTCCAGAGGAAAGAGGGGACTCTCAGGCCTAGCACCGGTTTGGTCAGAGAGAGATATCCCTTTAGGAGACGCCATCTTGGTTTGGGCAGTTAGCCAGTTGACAGTTTTTTTCCGTTGGAAGTGGAAGGTTCATTTTCGGAGAGGATTTCACTGGAGTGAGAGGGTTTCCTGTGTTGTTCGAGGTCACCTAAAAGATTGCAACCTCTCAGGCATGCTCTATTTAACCTGATTCTCCTGACAAGGCTTCAGTTACTACATAAAGGGCCTGGCTGAATTAACAGTAAGGCTTCCTAACTTTGATTAGATGGACTACGCCTCAGTTCCTGGGCTACTATGTAAGGACTGAGTAAACAGTAAGGCTTCCTTAACTTGAAACTCCAGATCGGGCCACAGATCGTGGGATCCTGTGTATGGCCTGAATTGACAGTAACACTTCCTCAACTAGATTATCATGACTACGCCAAAGTTACTGGGATACTGTGTAAGGACTGAAATAACAGTAAGGCATCCTTACCTTGATTTTCCTGACTAGCCCTCAGCTCATGGGATACTGTGTAAGGCCTGAATTCACATTACCTTTCAAATGATGCCTTCTTATGCTTATGGAAACTTATAACCCTCCTTTTGACTCTTCTGCTAAATCCTTGCAGGACTTGCAGGCTGGCTCACCCTGCTAGGCCCCAAAATAGACAGACATCCTTCCAGCAAAAATTGAAAACAGCCCTGTTCCCTACACCAGTGTGCCGTGGCACACTAGTGTGCCGTGAGCGATCATCAGGTGGCCAGAAGGGGCGGGGCTCAGGCTGTGAGAGGCTCTTTCCTTCCTGTTTCCCCTCTAGGAAGCCCTCTCACTCGCTTTAAACCTCCAGAGGAAGGCCCAGGGACTCTCCTCCTCAGGGAGCCTCTCTCTCTCTCAGTACTCATAATAGTCAATAGTAAGAGTGTGTGTGTGTATAGTTGTCCCGTCACAAGTTGCTGTGGCCCAGTCTGTGTATATGTGTTTTGTATATGTGTTCTGTGTATATATGTGGTTTTGCATTTGATGACTATATGTATTACTGTGTTAGAGTGTCATTTTGGTTGGTGGTGTGCCCCAGGATTTTGTAAATGTAAAAAATGTACCGCAGCTCAAAAAAGGTTGAAAAACACTGCCCTACACAACGTAAGCTTCTACTTCATTCAAAACATAAAAAGGGAAAAATATATTTCTGATGTTTCTTTTAAAACAAGATGGGGTCGGAGTTTGATTAAAACATAGCGTAATATATGACCAAACTGATATTACCTAACATCCGAAAACAAACAATACCCTTTTCAAATAACCCGGGCACCGCAGGGTCCCCAAGCTAGTATATATATATATATATATATATATATATCTATATAGAGAGAGAGAGAGAGAGAGAGAGAGAGAGAGAGCTGTCCCCTGCCACACGTTGCTGTGGCCCAGTCTGTGTATATGTGTTTTGTATATGTGTTCTGTGTATATATGTGGTTTTGCACATGTGTTGTAATGCATTTTTAAAAGTTTCTTCCGCTGTGTTTTTCAATGTTTTGATGAGTGATGGTCACTCCTTGGCCCGAGAGAGGTCTTGTGTCCAAATTTGGTGTCAATTCGTACAGTGGTTTTTGAGTTATGTTAATCCCACAAACGAACATTACATTTTATTTACTGTATGTAGATATATATATATATATATATATATATATACATACACACACAGATGTATACACTCAGATAGATATGTGTGTGTGTGTGTATATATATATAGTGTATATATATATATATATATATATATATACACACACACACACACACACACTCAGAGGTTGTGAACCTCACAACCTCTGAGGAGGCCTGCCATAGATGTGGGTGAAATGTCAGGAGAGAATGCTTCTGGAACATGACCAGACAGACCGGAGAACTCAGAACGACCCAATACTTTAATCCCTTGCGGATCCCCTGGTATGGCCTGGCAGCCCTGCAGGGTGCCCTGGAGGTCACAAAGACCTTTCTGAACCTTCAAAATGCTCCTTTATTTATTTTGTATCAAAAGCATTGAGTGACCAGGGGAGCATTTGCACAGCTAAAGCTTGTGCGCCAGCTGCACCCGTCCCTTGGGAAGTTTGACTTGGCCACGGTGGTCCACGCTCTGGTTACATCCCGAATAGACTACTGCAACACTCTCTACGTGGGGTTGCCTCTGAAGACTGCCCGGAAGCTTCAGTTAGTCCAACGGACAGTCAGGTTGATAACGGGAGCGGCACTCAGGGAGCATACAATTCCTCTGTTGCGCCAGCTCCACTGGCTGCCGGTTTGCTACCAGGCAGAATTCAAAGTGATGGCTTTAGCCTTTAAAGCCCTAAATGGTTCTGGCACAGCCTACCTGTCCGAATGCATCTCCTCCTATGAACCACCTAGGTGTTTAAGATCATCTGGAGAGGCCCTGCCATTGGTCCTGCCTTCTTCGCAGATCCGATTGGCGGGGACGAGAGACAGGGCCTTCTCAATGGTGGGCCCTCGTCTATGGAACGCCCTCCCTAGGGACATATGATCGGCCTCCTCCCTCCTAACATTTCGAAAGAAAATTAAGACCTGCCTATTCGAGCAGGCATTTGCAGACGAAGTATAACTGACTGTTTTATTAAGACCTACGGAATGATAAGACGATGCAATCGAAAATGATTTTAACTGATGAGATGCTAAGAATTGTATTTTATGGTTTTAATTGCTAATTGATTATTGTTTTCTATGGTTTTATTATTGTTTTTAATTTTATATTGTGGGCATTGTTTGCCATTCGTAAACCGCCTCGAGTCGCCTTTGGGCTGGGAGGAGCGGTATAGAAATATAGTAAATAAATATTAAATAAATAAATTTGGATAAAACGGATGAAAATAGGGCACAAGCAGTTAAATATCTTTTGACCAAAAACGGGCAACAGCAACGGCATTGTCTGTAGCCTCAAACCATTCTTCCTCTTTAAATGAAGTAGGACATAGTGGACAAGCATACAGATACTGTTTTACTTGTATTTTTATGATGTATACATTGCAAGCATTGTTGATACCTATGTGAGGCCGCCCTGAGTCCCCCTTGTGGGGAGAAGGACGAGATAGAAGAATATGAAATAATAATAATAATGCGGAGTTGTCTGTTCTGCTCCACAGTCACACAATCAATTTTATTTATTTATTTATTCGAGTTTTGACCGCCACTCCCGGAGGCTCAGGGCGGTTCACATACAAGAGAGAAGAAAACAATTTAGGTCATGCCATTTTCCCAGGTTGCCTTTTGATCTGTGTGTAATGCACAGATATCTATAACAACATCCAACAAAACAACAATGTATGTGTGTAACTCGCACTTTTTTGACGACTACTGGTATTGGACTCAAAGACCTTTCGCAGCTCCAGGACTTCTTAGGACTGCTTGTTTCTAGATGCTTTTCTTTATGTCTGTTACTTCTCCCGTTGCTAGTATATCCTTTGTTGAATTATAATATGAGAATGGTACTTTTACTACTGCGAATATTGAAGTATTTTAGACATAGTAGCACAGCTTGAAGTAACCTACTCTGAGGCAGAGTTTTGCGAGTCATGCACAAGTAGAGGTAGATATCTGGACTATTATGAAAGAGAGGTATCTTTCTTCCTTCCCTGTTTCCTTCCTTCTTTCATTTTTATTTCCTTTTCTCCTTCCTTCCTTCTTTACCTCTTTCCTGCCTTTCCTTTCCTTTCCACTTCCCTTGCTAAAGGGAAAGAAGGAAGGAAGGATGGCTAGAGGGAAGGAGGGGGGAATGCGGCGAGGGAGAGGGGGCGGGGCCAGAGAGGGAACGGGGCTGGAGTAGGGGGTGGGGCCTCTTATTGCCCCTCCACCACATCCCCCTTACTTGTCAAAGGGAAAGAAGGAACGCTAGAGGGAAGGAGGGGGAAGTGCAGCGAGGGAGAGGGGACAGGGCCAGAGCGGGACAACGGAGGATCTGTATTTTGTTAATTTAATGAATTTTGAGGGGTTCTTTGGGGGGACTTTTATTGTTGGTCACATCTTGCGTTGTGAGACATTTTGCTGCCAAATTTGGTGGGTATTTGTTTGTTTTTAAGATACTCACAACGACAAGAGCAGACAGATAGATAGATAGACTCATTTAAGAAATGGAAGGCTCTTCCTACCGAGGAGAACAGAAAGGAACACAAACTCTGGCAAACTAAATGCAAAGCAACAGTCAGGAAAGCCAAGAGAGATTTTGAGGCACACATAGCAAAGAATATTTAAAAAAACAACAAAAACTTCTTTAAGTACATCAGAAGCAGGAACCCAACTAGAAAAGCAGTTGGGCCACTCGACGACAATGGCCAGAAAGGGAAAATCAGCGAAGACAAAGAGATTGCTGAGCGGCTAAATGACTTCTTTGCCTCCGTTTTCACACAGGAGGACAGACAACATATGCCTTCAGCTGAGACAGTTTTTCAGGGAGGAATTAAAAGAATTAAAACAGATAGAGATAAACAAGGAGGATGTTCTCATATGCCTTACTAAACTAAATGTCAACAAATCACCAGGTCCAGACGGCATCCACCCCAGAGTTCTTAAGGAACTCAAGTGTGAAATTGCTGAACTTCTAGCTAAGATATATAACCTTTCTCTAAGATCAGGCACTGTACCGAGGACTGGAGGGAGGCAAATGTAACACCGATCTTCAAGAAAGGATCCAGAGGTGATCAGGAAATTATAGACCAGTCAGTTTAACCTCAGTTCCAGGCAAAATGATGGAAACCATTATTAAAGAAAAAATTACTAGGCACATAGAAAAACAGGCATTGCTGAAAGAAAATCAACATGGTTTCTGCAAAGGCAAATCATGTCTTACTAACTTGTTAGAATTCTTTGAGGGTGTAAATAAACACATAGATAAAGGGGACCCAATTGATATTGTTTACCTTGACTTTCAAAAGGCTTTTGACAAAGTCCCTCACCAAAGGCTCCTAAATAAGCTCTTCAGCCATGGAATCAGGGGACAGGTCTTGTCCTGGATTGGAACCTGGCTAAACTGTAGGAAACAAGGGTGGTAATAAATGGACACTTCTCTGGGTGGAAAGAGGTGGGAAGTGGCGTACCCCAAGGTTCAGTTTTGGGTCCGTTACTTTTAATTTATTCATTAATGATCTGGATGTAGGAGTGAATTCTGAGGTAGCAAAGTTTGCAGACGACACTAAATTGTTCAGGGTAGTTAAAAATGAAACTGATTGTAAAGAGCTCCAGAAAGATCTCTCGAAATTGAGTGAATGGGCAACAAAGTGGCAAATGCATTTTAACCTAAACAAGTGTAAAGTCATGCACATCGGGGCAAAGAACCCCAACTACACTTATCAACTGATGGGGTCAAAGCTTTCCGAGACAAACCAGGAAAGGGATCTTGGGGTCTTGGTGGACAGCTCAATGAAGATGTCAACCCAGTGCGCTGCAGCAGTGAAAAAAAGCAAATTCTATGCTAGGCATGATCAGAAAGGGAATCGAAAATAGGTCAGCAAATGTTGTATTACCTCTCTACAAATCTATGGTAAGGCCACATTTGGAGTACTGTGTACAATTCTGGTCTCCGCACCTTAAGAAGGATATAACGGAACTGGAAAAGGTACAGAAAAGGGCAACAAGAATGATCCAAGGGATGGAGCGGCTCCCTTATGAAACCAGGTTGCAACGCCTTGGTCTTTTCAGCCTTGAAAGACGGCGTTTAAGAGGTGACTTGATCGAAGTGTATAAAATCATGCATGGGATAGAAAAGGTGAATAAAGAAAAATTATTTTCTTTGTCACAAAACACTAGGACTAGAGGGCACTCCCTGAAGCTCCAAGGTAGGAAAGTTAGGACTAATAAAGGGAAATATTTCTTCACCCAGAGGGTCATTGGGTTATGGAACTCACTTCCAGAAGAGGTTGTGACAGCTGTCAGCCTGAACAACTTCAAGGCAGGATTAGACAGATTCATGGATACCAAGTGTATCGGTAGTTACTGAAAAGGACATTCAAGTGCCACCTCGGAGTTGGTTGAGGTAGGCAGGATTTCCCTGGGTACTGGTTGTGGGGGTCGGAGCAGGTCAGGGTTTTGCCCTCCCTTCTGCTCGAGATCCCCGTGTACAACTGGTGGGCCACTGTGTGATACAGAATGCTGGACTAGATGGGCTGAGGTCCGATTCAGCATGGCTCTTCTTATGTTCTTATGTTCTTATAGATAGATAGATAGATAGATATGAGAGGATATTACTAAATGGATTAGGACCTGTTATTGAACCCCAGATTATTGCACAAGCAGGTTTCAGACTAGGAAAGACTGTACAGCCCAAATTCTTAATCTGACTGAGCACATCAAGGAAGGATATGAGAAAGGTTGCATTACTGGAACAGCTTTTGTTGACCTTATAGCAGCCTATAATGTGTTGCAACAGAAAAATGCTGCAAAAAGTCAAATGGTTGTCCTCTTTCCTCCACAATCGGGGACAGCGTGTGGAGAGGGGAGGGGAGGTTTGGTCTCCCAAGAGGTCCCCTCTTACATGTGGGGCTCCTCAGGGGGCCATCCCCTCCCCTCTATTATTCAACATCTACATGCGACCACTTGCTCAGCCTGTGCGAAGCTTTGGGCGTCAAGCTAGATGACTGGCTCCTTATCTGTCTCGGAACGACCTAGCTACGGTGATCCAGGCTACAGTCATCTCAAGACTTGATTACTGTAACGCCTTCTACATTAGCCTACCTTTGACGGTGACCTGGAAGCTCAAGTTAGTGCAGAACGTTGCAGCTCGGCTACTCGCCGGGGAGCCAGCGAGTTGCCATATAACTCCAGTCTTGCAGCAACTGCACTGGCTACCGATTGAATTCCGGATCACCTTTAAAGTGTTAGTTCTCACTTTTAAGGCCTTATATGGTCTGGGGCCAGTGTATCTGATGGATCACCTTATCCCGTATAAACCAGAGGTCGCTGTGTTCAGAAGATCAATACCGAATGGAAATTCCCTGTTGCAGGATCTTTCGTTTGACGGCGATCAGACGTAGGGTTTTCACGTTCATTGCTCCATCGCTTTGGAATGGTCTTCTCCCAGAAGTCCGAGCACTACGGGACCTGGTGGCCTTCCGCAGGGCTTGCAAAACTCATCTGTTCCAGCAGGCCTTTGAATTGTGTTAACTGAATTTTAATGTTGTTTTAATTCATTGTTTTAAATTGTGTATGCTGTACCTCTGTGAACAGCCCCGAACCTTTGGGAGTGGCGGTATATAAGTTGAATAAATAAATAAAAATAAAATAAATCTAGCATCCAAGTGCTCACAATAACAAAATATGTCTTCATCTTTTTTTTTCTGCTCCTGATACATTTGGGAACTGCCTGAATTCCCCTTGTCCAAAATGATTAAGTTCTTCATCGTTTTCAATACAAAGCTGTTTAAATAATCTGTCACTCAATGATTTGCCTCTGATTGTGTTGATGGCTTTAATTACATATTGTAATGAATTACGTAGGCGTGCATTTAAATTTTTGGCAACTAGATGTTGATGATGGATGATACAATGTACTGTGAATGCATTCGGCACCTTCTTTTTTTAGATATGCAAGAAAACCTCTGTAGCGCCCTACCGTCGCTGGAGCACCATCTGTGGCTACTAATAAGATATTACACAGAGGTATTTCTTTTTCTTTAACAAAGTCATCCAATGCATGAAATATTGATTCTCCTTTGGTATCAGTTTGCAAATATTTAGCAAATAATAATGGACATTTTGATTATTCTCCTCGCCGGTTAACTAAGCTGTATTGTATTCAGAAGATGTGAAGCCAACATCTCCTTTATTCTTTACTTACTGCTTTTCTTGGCTTTGACTTTCTGTATGTTTGTACCCCTCTACGATTTTATCTTCATCCCTGTTCCCCTGTTCCCACTTCTTTTCCTCTTCTCCCTAACCTATCTCTTCCCTCCCCAATCTTCCCTATTTTTTTTACACTAGATGGTTGCTACCCAACTAAATGTAGGTATATGGTAACATGGAATACAATAACTGAACCAGATGGCAGTACAACTACAGTATGTCTAAGTGTAAATTTTTAAATTCCTTTGTGTGTATTTCTCTAATTCTTGAAGAAAGTCTATTTTAAAAACTGAAAAAAAGAAGATATTACTCAGAGGTATTTCTTTTTCTTTAACAGTCATCCAATGCAAGAAATATTGATTCTCCTTTGGTATCAGTTTGCAAATATTTAGCAAATAATTCTTCTTGGCAAATTTTGTGAACCGCACTCATGCTAAAAGTAAAGCTTCATTTCCTAACAAAGTTGACTCATCAAGTTGAATAGAAAATTGAGATGTTTATAAATAGCCACACACTGAATCTTCAACATCTTGAGCCATTTCATCAAATCTTCTTTGCACTGTATTATTGCTCAATGAAAATTTCTTGAAAATATCAGGTGCTGGTTTGTGTAGCACAGCGCGTATTACTTCACTTATAGACGGTATAATTAGTTCTTCCCCAATAGTATGAGGTTTTGCCGATTTGGCAATCATTAACGAAATATTGTAAGAAGCAAGCAAGCCATGGCCATCTTGTGTGGTTGAGGTTGAAAAGAGTTTTGCCAATGTCGGTTATTTGATAATTTTTTCTTTTGTGTTCGAAAATAAGATAAATCTTTTTTATCACCATGAATTTTAGTCAAATGTTCTTGTAGTCTGGAAGGCTTCATAGTTTCGTTTCATAAAACTTTCTGGCAAATCAGGCACATTGATAATGTATTGTTTACAGGTGACTCAATAAAGCCATATTTCAAATATTTGATATTATATTGTCTACAATTTTTCTTTGGTTGAGCCACTATTATCTGTATAAAAATAAAAAATTTATGGGGGCATTATTAACATTTTTTGTAATTTTTTGAAATATTTTTATTTAAAAAAACCTAAAATAAATACTAATGCAATAAACAAACATATTAATTGTAAAGCACATATAATTATTACAAAATAAATAAATGATACCAACTATAGTCGCACTATTTGTTCATTAACTTTAACTTGTCACAATCACAACAATCTAACTTAAGAGTTATATTACACCGTAATTTTCCCGTATTAATTATGGGCAATCTCCTGATTCATAGCGTGCTCCAAGATCTGCTGGTAGTACTGCCAGTAACCAGTACTGCTGCTGCCGCTCCAGACTTTGAACTTGTCATCGACCAATCGCACGAGTGGCAGTTGCCCGCAGCAATGCTCGTAGTGCTCACGTGTTTTGGAACGGCAATTCAGTGGCACTACATGAACAGTAGCAGTGTGCAATTGTACATGCCTCAATGCAAGTGAGGGAGTATGCGGGAATGTTACCTTCTTCTTATAGCACGTATAAGTGACATAACAGTTGCTAAAAATTAATTAAGGAATTGTGTTACTTGTGATCAGCAGTTTCTCACCAGGAAAAAAAATGTTAATACAACTTAATTTGCAAAACAACAATTTCAATGTGAACATTGAACCAAACTTGGCATAGAGAACTCCCATGAGCAACTGAAAATACTTGAGGGGTTTGAGGAAAATAGCCCTTGGCATTTGGGAGCTCCTGAGATTTATTGCTCACCTGCAATCAATGAGCCTTCTGAATTCCAGAAGCAACTCCCCCCTCTTTCCTTCCCACACGGCTCATCTTCCCAATTCTTTCCACGTGCTTGCAAAGGCGACACACGCCCTGATTTCCCCTTTCTCTTCCTGTGGAATCGTAGCCAAAGCCCGTCACTTTCTCTCCAAGGCTGACTGCTTCCTTGGGAAAGGGAGGTTGTTCCACGGGGGAAAGAGGCAACCGGCTTCCAAAGGAATGCAGCTTCCTTTCCCCTTTCTCTCGCCCTTTTGGCCAAGCGGGGAGCCTCTGCCCCAATCCACACAGATCTCTCTCTCGATGGACTGGATGGCCCATGAGGTCTCTTAGAACTTTACAATTCTATGATTTTCTATTATTTACATGTTATAGATAGGACAAGAAATATTTGCAGTAACAAGTACGCATGAATGGAAAACAATTTATCAGTTATGCTTTATTAGATATTTCATAAAAGGAAACCCAGTCCCACATACAATCACATGATACACAGGGCTGTTAGAAATTAATCAAACTGATTTCAACACTTCTCATCAAACCTCTCAATTAAATGTATTTTTAACCCTGAATATACATGGCAGGAAATAGTCGCTGTAACCAGTATGCATGAATGGATTAAAAAAACCCCTGAAATATGCTTCCCTTAGCTCTCAAAATATTATCACTTATGTTTAGTGAGATATTTCATTAAAGAAAATGGGTCAGATTATTTTCCCCAAAAGCCATGGCTTTTAAACTTAGTTTCTATGACAACGATTCTAGCCCCCTCTGACGTAAAACAAGCAAACTTGCCTTTACCCCTTTTCTTCCGTGCGGGTTGTGTCAAAAACCTCTTTTCACACTTTTCACACATTTAAATTGCTTCTCTCTTGTGTGAGTTGACAATTTAAAAAGAAGTCTTGTATATCAACTGTAGCTCTTTCTACACTCTGGTTTTTTTTCGCTGCGAGTTGCCTGATGATCAACAAGGTATGATTTCCGACTGAAACTCTTTTTACACTGCAAGCATTAAAATAGCTTTATTTTGTGTGAGTTGCTTGATGAGTAATAAGGCTTTTCTTATGAATGAACCTCTTTTCACACTGCAAGCATTTAAACGGCTTCTCTCCAGTGTGAGTTGCCTGGTGACTAATAAGGTTTCTCTTTTGACTGAAGCTCTTTTCACACTGCAAACATTTAAATGGCTTTACTCCAGTGTGAGTTGCCTGATGACTAATAAGGTTGCTCTTTCGACTGAAGCTCTTTTCACACTGCAAGCATTTAAATGGCTTCTCTCCTGTGTGAGTTGCCTGATGACGAATAAGGACGGTCTTGTGACTGAAGCTCTTTCCACACTGCAAGCATTTAAATGGCTTCTCTCCTGTGTGAGTTGCCTGATGACTAATAAGGTTGCTCTTGCGACTGAAGCTCTTTTCACACTGCAAACATTTAAATGGCTTCTCTCCTGTGTGAGTTGCCTGATGATGAACAAGGTTGCTCTTCTGACTGAAGCTCTTTTCACACTGCAAGCATTTAAATGGTCTCTCTTCTGTGTGAGTTGCCTGGTGACGAATAAGGTGGCTCTTGTGACTGAAGCTCTTTTCACACTGCAAACATTTAAATGGCTTCTCTCCAGTGTGAGTTGTCTGATGACATATAAGGTTTCTCTTGTGACTGAAACTCTTATCACACTGCAAGCATTTAAATGGCTTTATTTCTGTGTGCGTTGCCTGGTGACGAATAAGGTTGCTTTTTTGACTGAAACTCTTTTCACACTGCAAGCATTTAAATGGCTTCTCTCCTGTGTGAGTTGCCTGATGACTAATAAGAGTCTGCTTGTGACTGAAACTCTTTTCACACTGCAAGCATTTAAATGGCCTTTCTCCTGTGTGAGTTGCCTGATGACTAATAAGGTTTCTCTTCCGACTGAAGCTCTTTTCACACTGCAAGCATTTAAATGGCTTCTCTCCTGTGTGAGTTGCCCAATGACTACTAAGGACGTGCTTGAGACTGAAACTCTTTTCACACTGCAAGCATTTAAATGGCTTCTCTCCTGTGTGAGTTGCCTGATGATATATAAGGCTGGTCTTGTGACTGAAGCTCTTTTCACACTGCAAGCATTTAAATGGCTTTTCTCCTGTGTGAGTTGCCTGATGACTAATAAGGTTTCTCTTTCGACTGAAGCTCTTTTCACACTGCAAGCATTTAAATGGCTTTTCTCCTGTGTGAGTTCTCTGGTGGTAAACAAGGGCTCCTTTTTGACTGAAGCTCTTTTCACACTGCAAGCATTTAAATGGCTTCTCTCCTGCGTGAGTTGCCTGATGACTAATAAGGTTCCTCTTGTGACTGAAGCTCTTTTCACACTGCAAGCATTTAAATTGCTTCTCTCCTGCGTGAGTTGCCTGATGACTAATAATGTTTCTCTTTTGACTGAACCTCTTTTCATACTGCAAGCATTTAAATGGCTTTACTCCTGTGTGAGTTTTCCTGTGGTGAAGAAAATCTCCCTTCTGACTGAAATGCTTTCCACACTCTGGGCATTTAAACAGTTTCTCTCTTGTGTGAGTTACCTGATGGCCAACAAGGTGTGAGTTCTGACTGAAGTTCTTTCCACATTCCAAACATTTAAATGGTGACTCCTCTATTTTCATGGTTTGAGAACAAGAGTAGTGTGACCATGTGTTAAAAAGAAAAGGTTATAATAAAGTTAAAAAGTAAACAAATTACAAAATGCATTTAGTCAAGAAAACACTTTCCATCACTATTTGTTTTTCCTCTAAATCTTATACCAGGATAAAAGTCTCCAAGTATACAATAATGCAACCAGGGTTTCCTTAGCCCAAGATTCTCTGCAATCCGAGCTTCCAGAGAATAGGCCTCAAAGTAAATCATAACTCAACCAGGGCTGGGGAAAACAGACCTGTTTCTTTTTTAGCCCTTGTTTATCTGGAATCCCCTGTACTTCTGGCACAAGAAACACCCTTGATCTGCCAGATGCCACAAAGGTTTGTTCACACAGCAGAACAAACATCAACATTCAGATTAGCAGCCAGAATAAAGTTGCCATATTAAAAAGGATTGAATGAAGATGCACAAACTGGAATTTGACATTCTTTGTGTTGTCAATCCTTATATTATTGATTAAATGTTATTTCTCTCATCTTAACTCCTTTGCCTTTTTTAAAAAAAAGCAACTCCCTACTGTTGAATTTCTTAACTTCAGAATTAGTACAGGCCTGAGGCAAAATGTGTTTTATATTGTTGGCTTCACAAGGGTGGACTCGAATATATTGTAATCCTTTTTTGTATATAGAGAAATCAATACATACATAAATCAAATTGTTTATGCATGGGCTGCAAAGGCTCCTAAATGGCCTGCTAAAACTGGATAAAACTTGATACATAAACATTTTATGGACTAATGAAAAAAATACTAGCTACATTTTTTTCAAAAAGGCCACTCCTCTTGGGGCTTTGGCCCCAAACACTAAAACAGGTATAAATAGAGAGCAGTAGTTCCTAACGTTTTTTTCCCCAGGGACCACTTTGACAAGGGACCAAAGACTAAAATAGGTGTAAATATAGAGGGGGAAAGGGGGTGCATGCACGTTGATTCACTTCTCTTCCATGCGTGGCATGTTCAACTCTGCTCTCTCCTGGAGGCTGCACAGAGCATGAACGGGAGGGAACCTGATTAACTGAATACTTCTAGGATTGTGGTTCTCAACATGTGGGTCCCCAGGTGTTTTGGCCTACAACTCCCAGAAATTCCCGATAGTTTACCAGCTGTTCGGATATCTAGGAGTTAAAAGGCCAAAATATCTGGGGACCCACAGGTTGAGAACAACTGTTCTAGAGAGTTGAAGGGTTCAAACTGAGGCCATCCTAATTTGGACAGAAATATGAAATCCTGCACCTCACTGGAATAATGTTCTACAAAGTGGAAGGCAGCATGAAAAAAAAGAGGCTGAATTACAGTTTCGATCTACTCAAGGAAACCTGCTTATTAGGCTTGGACCCAGATCAGTTTGACCGAACGTCATTTGTAATCTTCAGGGCACCATTTTGTTTCATCCTCCAAAAACAGAACGGGGAGGAGGAGACCGGAAAGCTGAGTAATACGGCTCAAAGTAGAAGGTTTTCGGCTACTGGAGAGAATGCAGTTAAGTCTGCAATGTCCCTGAGCTAGGAGTCTGCCATGGAGGCTCTTGGAGAAGATGGGATTGACTACAGCGTCTTTCCTTGCTTTCCAGCAGCAACTAGGCTCTTCCTCCAGAGAGGGGCCTGCTAGCAACTCACTTTCCCAGCAGCACTTGCATGGGGCGGGCATTGCAAAGTCTCAAGAGCTTCTCTCAAACTCTTGAGACTCAAACTCACATTTCACAGTGGCTCTGTTCCTTCCTAGAGAGGCAAACCCAGAAAGTACTGCTGGGGGATTCCTATTCGATCCCTTGTTCATTGCCTGGGGGATCCCTGGGGCATCTGTTTTGTCCCCTATGTAATTAACATATATACGGGAGAGCTCATTCAGAGTTTTGGAGTGTGGTGCATCTCCATGCAGATGACACCAAGTTCTACTCCTCCTTTACAACTAAACCAATGTCTTTCACCAGTAATCGGCTGCAGAGGACAAAATTGAAACTTAATCCAGAGTACAGAGGTGCTACTGGTAAGTCAGAAGGCATATCAAAGAATAGGGAATCAGCCTGTGCTGTATGGGTTACATTAGCACTGAAGACATGGGTATGCAGTTTCGGGGGTACTCCCTGGACTTGGCATGGAATCTGGAGGCCCTCGTTTCATATGTGACCAGGAATGCCTTGCACATTTTGAATTTGTGCACCAACTGCACCTGTCCCTTGAGAAGCCAGATCTGACCATAGTAGTACATGCCTTAGTTCCCTCCCATTTGGATTATTATAATACCTGGGGCAGCCTTTCAAGATTTTTCAAAACTTCGGCTGGTCCAAAGTTTAGCTGCAGTCAGATTGTTAACCAGGGCTGGCTACAGAGAGCACACAAGTCATCATTGTGTTATCTGGTGTCCCACAAGGTGCCATTCTATCACCAATGCTTTTTAACATTTACATGAAGCTGATGGGAGAGACCATCAGTATGCTGGAAACACCCAAATATATTTCTCCATGCCTTCAAAAACAGCTTCAGCTAAAGATAGCGGGTCTCCTCTGAATGAATGCCTGGAGGAGGTAAAGGGCTGGATGAGGAAAAACACACTGAAAGTGAATCCAGACAAAACAGAGCTTTGCCAATAAGGGTCCTTTTCTAGTGATAGATGTGTCTTAACCAGTTCTGGGTGGGGTTCTGCTTTCCCCAAAAGACTCTGTTCGCACCTTGGGACAAGGGCTCCTGGATCCATTTCTCAAAATGTCAACCCAGGTAGATGTGACGGTCAGGAGTGCTTACTCCCAACTTCAGCTGATCCACCATCTATGCCTTCTTAAATTTGGAGGACTTTAAAATGGTAGTGCATGTGCTGGTAACCTAATTATAGTGTTCCCTTACTTATCCCGGGTCTTACGTTCCAGGACTGGGCACGAAAACAAAAAAACCGCAAAGTATGGATACTATATATATATATATATATATATATATATATATATATATATAACCACGAGCATAATGGAGATTTACCCAGAGAGGACACATTTCCTAAATTCTCCTCCATGATTTGCTGGTGCAAGGCTTTCTGGCTTGGATCCAAGAGGGCCCACTCCTCCTCCGAGAAATCCACAGACACGTCTTCAAAAGTCACCTGAAGGGGAAAAAATGTATTTGCGAGGAGAAAATACCATCCAAGAGAGAAGAAAAACAGGCCTTTTGTGATTTGCATCTCTGAATAAGTTATTCATTGAAAGCATATTGTATGGAAGGAATGCAGAAGAAAGGGGTTCATTTAGAGTCAGGGCAATATTCAAGCGACAAGGAGACCCAGCTTCCAGGGATCCTGCTGCCTACCTGATCTGGTCCCGCGGAATCTCTTCTCATGAAAGAATCAGGAAAAGATGTGCTACTGTCACTTGGCTGTGTTTCTCTGCCTGTGAAAGAGAGGAAAGATCGGTCCCTTTTCCAGGCTGGCCCCACACTTCCTTCCCTCGGAAGCCTGCCACTCCCCTTTGCCCCATGGCCCTCTTTTAAACTCCCACCTTGGATTTGGGTCCCAGGTCTTTAACATGGACTATTTTGTTATATGGGGGTGTTGCAACCTAATCCCAGTAAATGTAGAGTATTAGTTTCTGGAGTACTTTTAGTATTTAGTAATAGGCTGTACTAGTTTCTGTATTTGTGCCAATGTAGCAAACAGCATATTCACCACCGTAAACATCCAGAGAGAAGCAAAGGATGCAAGTAACTTTAAAAGTGGCAGAAAAAGTATTGTAGGGAAATGTCTCTAGAATTACTATTAGGCTTGCAAGCTCCCCAATTCTGTTCCAATTCACACAGCTCAGACATTTCAGGTCTACTCAAGAGGAGGTGAGCAAGCAAGAAGGACTACTGCCCATCCCTTACCAACAGTGGTGGATTCTCCATTTCCAGTCTGGGCAAGACACACAGTGCCTGAAGGAGACTCCTCCTCCTGACTGGTCTCATCTGCAAAAGAGTCCTGCACCTGAACAAACAGCACGGAAAAAGATGGATTAGAAAAGGAGGGAGGGCTCTCTTTCTGCAACCTGTTCCAGACCGCTTGGCATACGGTTGGGACCCACGACTAGTTTTCTTCATTCTGTAGAAAAATCTCTCTTCCCTCAATTTTGGTGTGGGAATTCTGCCTTCCTTTGGGCACTGCGTTCTGCTTCAGGACTCAATCTGAAGTGGACGGGCTACTGCTGTGTTGAAGTACTTTATGTAATCTGGGGTTGTAATTTGGGGCTACGCTAGAAGGCCTCTCGGGCTGAATAGCTTAAGTCTGTTTATCTATGCTTTCAGGTCCCTGTTGGGTTAGCTCTACCTGTGAATAACATACAGTTCTCTTTCGAGGTCAACTGTGGAGTCACACATATGATATAATATCTGCGTCAGCAAACAGTTCGGAATCTTCTAGCATAAAAAAAAACTCTAAGAAAGGCTAAGCCCCGCCCACCCTCCCCCGAGTGTATAAATATAGCTACCTTCCACGAAAGATAGGAAAGCAGGACAGTGGCCAAAGGTTCAAAGGGGGGTTTCATAAGAGCCTGCAGAACCAAATCCAGGCTCCATGATGGGACCACAGGGGCAACTGGGGGGTTCACGTTGCTAATGTGGACATAGAGCTTCCACAAAACGGTCCTATACTGTACATATAAGTGGAACCGTTTTTTGCAGTTTGTGTCCCCATTGGGTTTAAATCCCTTAGAAGCATCTACCAGCGTTATTTTGGATTTTTTGGTATCATTGTCCAATAGTGGGTTAGCCGTCTCATCTCTGAAGTGTTACTTAGCGGCGCTTTCTTGGTTTCGAAGGAAAGCCGGTCACCCCTCTTGTTTTGCAGATCTGTTGGTGAAATATTTTTTGAGAGGCATTAGCAACGTGAACCCCCCAGTTGCCCCTTGAACACAAAGGCCCAATGGTCCACTTTACAAACCTGCTGCGGTTTACGGCAGGATGGCTCACAAATGATGGGATTTGCAGTACCTTCACCCGATTCATTTCCCACAAAACATTGCAGCCCCTACAAATCAGACCAGGCCCAAACTTGGCATACAAAGTACCCATGACCCACTCTACATCCTGGTGCAGTTTTGAGTGGGACGGACCACGGATGATGGGACTTGAGGTACCTTCACTCACTTCCAGAGCCCACTGCGACCCTCATCCAATGACTGATCAGGATCACACTTGGCACACAGAGCCCCCATGACTCACTCTACATCCTGGTGCAGTTTGGAGAACGGGGGACCATGGATGATGGGACTTCACTCACTTCCCGAGCCCGCTGCAACCTTCATCCAATGATTGATCAAGACCACACTTGGCACACAGAGCCCCCATGACCCACTTTACATCCTGGTGCAGTTTGGAGAAGGATGGGCCATGGACGATGGGACTCGCACTACCCTCACTAACATCCAGAGACCACTGCAAGCCACATAACCAACTCATAAAGACCAACCTTGCCACACAATGCCTTTCTCAACCCAGGCACCGCTGGGTCCTCGGTTAGTAAATAAATAAACTTCACCGTTTACCATTCTATAATTTCAGAACATTACACCTGGGGAATGGAGAGGACTGGCCCCTCCTCTCCGTGAGAGCCCTTGGGAGGTGGAAAGGGGGCAGTTGTCGCACCCCAAGTCTCTTTTTCTAGGTCAACGCTCCTGGGTCCTATAACATGAGCCTCTTTCTTTCTCACCTGGGGCTTCTCCTGCTTCCTCTCCTCTTCCTGACTCAGGAGGAATCCTTCAGCCAAGGCCACGGCCTGGGAACTGGTCTCTGCCCCACATTCCCTCACCCAGCGCTTCATCTCCGCAGGAAGGATGGCCAGGAACTGCTCCAGGATCATCAGGTCCAGCATCTCCACCTTGGAGTGTTGCTCAGGCTTCAGCCACAGGCGGCAGAGAGAGTGGAGGCGGCTGCAAACCTCCCGGGGCCCCAAGGCCTCCTCATAGTGGAAATGACAGTGAATTTCTGTGTGGAGCAGACTGCTTTCCTGGCCTTTCCTCCAAGGGTCCTCCCAGAAGGCTCTATTATTCTCTGCCTTGAGAGGAAAAGAGAATACTTCTCCTTCTGACTCTTGCCCTTCCATCTTTCTTCTGTGCGTCTTAAATGCCTCCAAACTGGAAGAAGATATTCTCTCCGCTTCGCCCCAGTTGATATCTGAAGGGGAAGAACTGACAGCAGGGCCTACAACACAAACGAAACATACATATAAGGTCATGTTAATACTGCCAAGGTGGGATCATGCTTTACCATGAATGTTGAGCGGAGGACTGATTTTTTGATCTGGAGAGAAAGGGTTCGGGGAGGGGGTCCCTCCTCCTCCTCCTCCTCACAGAGCAACACTGTCCCCGGGAGTCCTCTCCCTCCCTCAGCCCCTTGAACCTTTGCTCTCTCTTCCCCTTCCTTTGGGGATCCTAACACACCATTTTCTGGTGGTGGGTCTGTTCCTGCGGCCTTTCTCTGCGCTCCTTCAGGCCCCACAGGTGCCAGTCCCAGGCAGAGGGCCCTGCAGGGGAGGCTGGGAAGGAAGGAAGGAGGCCTCCTCTGAAGGAGAAGGAGGGAAGGGAGGAGGAAGAGGAGGGGAGTGCAGGGAGCCCTTGGCCAGCTTCAGGGGGGCTCCAGAGCCCCTTCCTCCGAAAAAGAAAGGGCCTGGGCCTCCCTCCTGGCCGCCCCCCTCCCTCCCTCTGCTGCCCGAGGAGTCCTTTCCAGGCAGGCCCCCACCCCAGGACCCCACCATCCCTGGCTTCCTGCTTTGAACTGGATGAGATGAGTCCGCCCTGCCAGGTCAGGAGGCGGGAGAATGGGCAGGGCAAGAAGCCATGCGGAGGGAAAGGCCCTTCCTTGTTTACCCAGGAAAGAAAGAGGCGCTGAGGTTGGGAGCAGGAAAGGACTGGCTCCCTTCCGGAAGCGGCACTCCTCTCCCCCTCGGAGGAGCCCTGCAGCAGCCCAAGTCTCTTCCGGCGCCCCTCTAGGAAGGGACGCGCTCACCACTGGCCAGAAGGGACTGTGACAGGCGCTTCCTTCCTTCCCGTTTCCCCTCTAGGAAGCCCTCTCGATCGCTTTAACCCTTCAGAGGAAGGCCCAGGGACTCTTCTCCTCAGGGAGCCTCTCTCTCTCCTGGAAGACAGCCTGTCAAGGCAGACACACCCATTACCTTGGTTATAAAACAATGGTATCAACACTCGTAAGAGTCAATAGTATGTGTGTGTGTATATGTGTGTGCCTGCGTATGTGTGTGTATATAGCTGTCCCCTGCCACACGTTGCTGTGGCCCAGTCTGTTTATATGTGTTTTGTGTGTGTATAAGGAACATAAGAACATAAGAAGAGCCATGCTGAATCGGGCCTCAGCCCATCTAGTCCAGCATTCTGTATCACACAGTGGCCCACCAGTTGTACACGGGGATCTCGAGCAGAAGGGAGGGCAAAACCCTGACCTGCTCCCGACCCCCCACAACCAGTACCCAGGGAAATCCTGCCTACCTCAACCAACCTATTTGTGTATGTTTGCATGTGTATGTACAGTATATATGTGTGTGTGTGCTTGCATATGTGTGTGTATATAGCTGTCTCCTGCCACACGTTGCTGTGGCCCAGTCTGTGTATATGTGTTTTGTGTGTGTATATATTTGTGTATGTGTGTGTTTGCATGTGTGTATATGTGTATGTACAGTATATATGTGTGTGTGTGCTTTTATTTATTTATTTATTTATGGATTTTACCCTGCTCTTCTCAACCCCTGAGGGGGGACTCAGAGCGGCTTACAGTACGGCACAATTCAATGCCCACATAATAACAATATAAACCCCAAAACACTTCAACAATTAAAATACATAAAATATACATTAAAATACAACTACATTAGCTTGCGTATGTGTGTGTATATAGCTGTCCCCTGAGATACGTTGCTGTGGCCCAGTCTGTTTATATGTGCTTTGTGTCTGTATATATTTGTGTATATGTGTATGTCTGTGTTTGCATGTGTGTATATGTGTATGTACAGTATATATGTGTGTGTGTGTGCCTGCATATGTGCATGTATATACAGTAGCTGTCCCCTACCACACGTTGCTGTGGCCGTCTGTGTATATATTTGTGTGTGTTTGTATGTACAGTATATATGTGTGTGTGTGTGTACCTGCGTATGTGTATATAGCTGTCCCCTGCAACACGTTGCTGTGGCCCAGTCTATGTATATGTGTTTTGTGTGTGTATATATTTTTGTATATGTGTATGTCTGTGTTTGCGTGTGTGTAATGTGTATGTACAGTATATATATATATGTGTGTGTGTGTGTGCCTGCGTATGTGTGTGTATATAGCTGTTCCCTGCCACACGTTGCTGTGGCCCAATCTGTGTATATGTATTTTGTGTGTATATATATTTGTGTATTTGTGTGTATATATGTGTATGTACAGTATATATGTGTGTGTGCGCCTGCGTATGTGTGTGTATATAGCTGTCCCCTGCCACACGTTGGTTTGGCCCAGTCTGTGTATATGTGTTTTGTGTGTGTATATATTTGTGTATATGTGTTTGCGTGTGTGTGTATTATGTGTGTGTGGTTTTGTGCATGCATCAACAGTATCTATATGTGTACATGCATATGTGTTTGGGCGGAAATCTCTTCAGTTCTCTCTTTTTCTTGCTATGAGAAGGAAGAATAATAAACTGCTTATCCCAGTACCATCTGTGTGAGCGTGGCTTTTGTTCAAGAACCTATCAGCTGACATAGAGAACTCACCCACTATCTGCTGTTCCTGTGAGGACAAAGTCCATCCGGTGAGAGCAATATGTCTATTGAAGAACTTGGTGAGCAATTGATCGGTGCTTCCCTTTCGGAGGGGCAAGAGAGCCACCTGAGGGGAGCAGCCACCCTGAGAGAGGGAGGGGAGTCCTGCCGACAGGATGGAGGCCTGGGAGGAGAACCAGGTGGGGCTTGGAACCTAATGGCCACAGCCCAAAGGCCTCTGTACAAAGATGTGACGGTGAGGCGGAAGGCCTCCGAAAATGCCAGAGAAACCTCTGCCAATACTGTGCTGTTGGAACGGAAGGTGTATGCCATGGAGCACATGCTGCAAACTGTGGTGTTCCAGTTCAGAGAAATGCGAAAGGAAGCAGCAGCAGCCCGGAGACCCCCTGAAGACGACAGAGACAGGAGGCGCTCCCACCTTACCAAGGGAACAACGGGCTGGCCCTCAGGATGGGTGTCCTTCGCAGAGGAAGAGGAGTTCTCCTCGGGACGTGCGTCCTCCACTTTCTCAACTGGAATGATGGGAAGAAGCCAGATACACTTCAGCCACGGAAGGGGAGAGCTGCGGGTTAAGTTCAACAGAGACCCAAAGCACCTGTCTTACTTTGTTACCAACGTGCACCACTTAATGGAGGATTATGGGGACAAGTCCCCTTCAGAAGGAGCCCGTGTCCATGCTGTGGGGGCCAATTTAAAAGAAACTGCCGCAGACTGGCTAGTGCAGATGTATGACACCCGGGCCCCCGAGCTACGTAGGTTGAATGACTTCCTGACGGCCCTAAGAGAGAGGTTCCAAGACCCGTTGCCCGAGGAGAAGGCAAAGGCGCAGCTCAAGAAAATCTACCAAGGGCCCACAAGGGTCTCAGAGCACGCCCTGAAGTTCAAGGCAGTGGCTAGCCGGATTCGGAATTGGTCAGAGACCACGAAGTTGGAGTACTTTCGTGCTGGCCTGAGAGGGGATGTACTGGAATGGGCGCTGCACCTGGAAAACCCAGACAACTTGGAAGAGTGGATTCTACTAGCTGGAAGGATGGAGTGCGACAAGTAACAGATGTCCCACTGCTATTGAGAGGGAGGAAGAAGCCGGTACCCAGCTATGAGTTCCTCTGAAACAGCGAGGCGCCCTTCCCCGCAGACCCGCTCCACCAGCCGAGAGTGCAGAGGGAAGCGTGGAGCTTGCTATTCCTGTGGCCGAGGTGAGTTGGCAAAATTAAACTCTGAAGTGGTGAAAATAAGAAATAAGCTACTGAATCCTCAGTCAGGCTTAAAAGAAGAGACTGTGGCAATGTTAGATTGTGGCTGCACCCAGTGCCTGATCTCCCCAATGTTGGCAGACCAGTTAAAGATAAAGCTCCAACTGCTGAAAACTCCGGTAATGTTTGCCCAGTTGGATGGGTCCCCATCAAATTGAGGCCCTGTGAAGGAGAGGACAGACTATTTGAAGCTTAAAGCGGGGACCCACGAAGAGACTTTACAGTTTGTAATTTCACCAATGGCCCATCAATCAGTTATCTTAGGGATACCCTGGCTGAGGTGGCAGAATCCAAAGACAGACTGGATAAGAGGGACGGTTGTGTTCAAAGATGGGGCTTGTAACTTTGAACGCCCCACAGGCCATTACCGAAACAACAGGAAGGGGCAAAGGTGGCCACCCTCTGTGATGTTCCCTTGGATTCCATACCCAAAGTGTACCATGATTATGCAGAGGTTTTCAGCGAGAAGGAGAGCGACCAGCTGCCTCCCCACAGAAAGACTGACTGTGCAATAGAGATAGAACCCAATGCCAAGCTACTGAGCCCAAAGCTATACGCTATGTCAGAACCTGTTGGGCCTGTGGCTTCTGTGGCTTCAGGGGTTGTGGTGGTGTGCAGGGATCTGTGTGATTTTCAGTGCAGGGCCAAGGTGATGAAACTCTGGAAAAGCAGTTAAGGGAATTTAGTTTTTCAGAGAGTCCAGTGGGCGGGAATTGAGACACCTGGCTTGCTGATTCTAGCCGCAGCTGGTACTTTCCCAGGGAAAAGGGAGGGAAATGTTAGAATGTTGAGATCTCGTTATTAGCCCTGTAAAGGTTGAAATTCAGTTCCTGGTCAACTTTCGATTCTACTGCAAGCAGTTCCATGAACTCCTGATTTCATGATTTTTTGGTCATTCATGACAGAACTTTAAGCTTGCCTTTTTTGGGACTAACCTAGTTTTAAGTTCTGTTGCTTCTTAGTGGATTTATATTCAGAGACCTTTCAACTTAATTAGCCTGAGGCTTTGGGAACATTTCCTGGGATATTCTCGAATGCTTTTTGCCTTGGCTATTTTCATGTTTACTGTTATTTTTTGGACATTATTTACTTCAATAAATAGACTCTTATTTCCAGCCGTGAATATTTAAAGGGCCATGGCCGGTGTGCGACAGAACCAGAAAAGAAGGCTCTCAGAGAGTTTACAGAGGGGATTCATAGAAGCGTCCAACAGCCTTATGGCAGCCCCAGTGTTATTCAGCCCTAAGGCAGATGGTTCTTTGAGACTATGTGTGGATTATAGGGGTCTGAATGTGATATGCACCTCCAACAAATACCCCCGCCCACTGATACCGGAGATCCTAGCCCAACTGGGAAAGGCTCGCATCTTCACCAAGCTTGACTTGAGGGAGGCTTTCTATAGGATTAGGGTGCGGCCCGAAGATTGCTGGAAGACAGCTTTTAACTGCCACCTAGGGCAGTGTCAAATTCGCGTTTGTCCATTTGGTTTAAAAGGATCCCCCGAAGTCTTCATGCAGTTTGTCAACGAAATATTCCATCAGCTATTATATAAAGGGGTTCTTCTGTATCTGGATGATGTTTTAATTTACTCCCGGACAATGGAGGATCATATAAATATGATCCGCAAAGTGCTACAGATACTGAGAGACAACCAGCTGTACGCTAAGCTCTCTAAATGCAAATTCCACCAGACTGAGCTCAATAACCTGGGGTTCCGAGTCTCCACTAGGGGGCTTGTGATGGACCCAGGCAAGGTGCAGGACGTATTAGCACGGGAGGCCCCACGAACAAGAAAGCAGCTCCAAGGATTCCTGGGGTTCGCTAATTTTTACAGGCAGTTCATCAAGGACTTTGCTAAAATAACCCACCCCCTGACTGAACTGTTAAAGACAAAAGGGAAGGGAGAAACTAAGAGAGCGAACCCCAGAATGCCAAAAGGCTTTTGAGAAATCAAAAAAGCGGTTTACTAGCCAGCCCATTCTGATCCATGCCCGAGTGGACAAGCCATTTGTGGTACACTGTGATGCCTCAGAAGCGGCTTACGGAGCGGTACTGTTACAATCCGACAATGGCCAGCTGAAGTGCTGTGCTTAATTGTCAGAGAAAAAGTGCCATGTTTGGGAGAAGGAGTCGTTTGCAATCCTGACTGCTTTGTCACATTGGTGGCACGTTTTAGAAGGGACAACCATTCCCTTTGAAGTATGGACTGATCATAAAAAATTGCAAGCTTTACAAACCCCACAAAGGTTAAATGCAAAGCACCTAAGGTGGGCCCAATTCTTCAGTGGGCTCAATTCTTCCGTTTTTCCCAGGGAGCCAAAACAGACTTGCAGACGCCCTTTCCCGCATGCCAACTGCGGACTACACAGCCCCAGGGGAGATAGGTACAGTGTTCTCCAAACAACAGTTGGGATTGCTAGTGCAGACTAGGGCAACCTGGGTGGACAAGCCACAAGCAGGGGGATACCCGTTGGAGCTCCTGGAAAAGTGGAAAACACATAGTGGGTGGGAAAGGATACACTGTAATAAAGAAGTGTTTGTTCAGTTGGGTCAAAAAGATGAGGAAACTAGAGATACAAGTATGAATGTTGAAGAAGAGGATTCATTATCGGATAGTGAGGAAGTACCAAATGTTCCTTCACCACGCTCTAGACTTAGGGATAGAAAGAACAAAGGGAGGCCTAAATCTAGAGATGAAGAAACTAGTGGTGCTGAGAGTATAGTTTTGAGGAGGAGCAGAATGGCTAGAAAGCCACCAGATTGATATGGCAAACCAGTGCTTTATCAGGCTACAGGAAATGTGTTACTAGACCAGGGGTGCTCAGGACGTCGATCGCGATCGACTGGTCGATCCTGAGGCCATCTGGAGTCGATCCCAGCTGATGCGGCACCTCTAGAGGGGGCGGAGCCAAGCCGCACCAGGCCCCACCCCCTCCTCACCGGCTTTACCTCTACCACAGCTTCTGCAACCTTGAGAAGGGTAGAGGAGGGTATTACCAAGCCAGTGGTGGCTAGCTATGCCATCACTGGCTTAGCATATCCCCCTCTGCCCTGGAGAAGTTGTGGTAGAGCTCCAGCCAGGGGGTGGAGGGGGCGGATCCAAGCGGAGCCAGGCCCCACCCCCTCCCCACCAGCTTTAGCTGTGCCACAGCTTCTCCAGGGCAGAGGGGGTATGCCAAGCCAGTGGTGACATAGCTAACCATCACTGGCTTGGCATACCCCCCTCTGCCCTGGAGAAGCTGTGGTAGAGCTCCAGCCAGGGGGCGGAGCCAAGCGGTGCCAGGCCCGCCCCCCCTCCCCACCAGCTTTAGCTGTGCCACAGCTTCTCCAGGGCAGAGGGGGTATGCCAAGCCAGTGGTGGCATAGCTAACCACCACTGGCTTGGCATACCCCCCTCTGCCCTGGAGAAGCTGTGGTAGAGCTCCAGCCAGGGGGTGGAGGGGGCGGAGCCAAGCCACACCAGGCCCCGCCCCCACCCCTGCCCTGCTTCTCTCTAGGTAGATCTTTCTGTCTTAGATTTATTATAAGTAGCTCGCATGCTGAAAAAGTGTGGGCACCCCTGTACTAGACGATGAGCCTGAAAGTTACAAACAAGCTATTGAAAGTTTTGATGCAGAGGAATGGCAAACAGCTATGGATAATGAATATAATGCCATGATGCAACAACAAGTGTTTGAAATTGTGGATAGGCCTAAAGATCAAAAGGTAGTAGATG
>JARBWK010000001.1:209440527-209455181 GCA_030556195.1 Anolis apletophallus | reverse complement strand
CCCCTTGTTGCACCTCAGATCGCGGCAGTTCCCTCCTAGATCACACACACCAGGCAGATGCTATAAATGTACTTTTATTTAGAATAAGAAATAGTCCAAAAGTAGAAAGATGCAAGGTAATTCAATCCAGAGCAAAAGGTAATTCAAAATAGTCCCAAAACAGTGGTAGAAAAAGCTGGCATAAATCCCATGGAAAACAAGATTGTAAAGACAAGGCAAACAGACCGCTCCTGCGGTTGGACACGAACACAAAACCCAGGACCCAAGTCCTTCCAAGCTGAACGTAGCTTCAGGTCTGACTAGAAAGGCCTGAGCACAATCTAATAAAGGGAACTAACTCCTGTGTGCCCAGCGCACTCCCTTCCTCAAACTCCAATCTCTCCGGGAGGATCTGATGCTGGCCCTCCTGTCGAATTCTGGCTCATTGGCATCCCCAGATGTCTCACTATCATGCTGGGAAACTCGATCCTCCCTATCCTCGGAATGCTCGCCTGGCAAGAGAGTGCAGAAGTTCTCGTGGGACTCAAGGTCGCTGGGCCTCTCACTGCCGAATTCAGAACTAAATTCCATGGAGTCATCATCCTCATCTGCAGTCACATAAGTGGGCCCTCAGAGGTAGGCAGGTGGGCAGCCATGGAGACCCGTGTCAAGTGAGTTCCGGCACCGGGGAGGGAGAAGGGCGAGGGGAAAGGGGAGGGGCGCCGCCTTCACACAAGCAAGGCGACACCAAAAAAAACCCCATACTATATTTTTATTTATTTCGGGATTTTACCCCGCTCTTCTCAACCCCCAAGGGGGGACTCAGAGCGGCTTACAGTACGGCACAATTCGATGCCCACATAATCACAATATAAAACCCCAAAACCCTTCAACAATTAAAATACATTAAAAATACATTAAAATACAACTACATTAGCACCATACACATTCACTCGGATTAAAACAATGTTCAGTCCATAAAAACATTGGCCATAATCACCCACTTCCATTAAAAACCAATCTAAAATGCTGCCTTGTGCTGGTGTACAAATGCCTGGTCCCACAGCCAGGATTTTACTTTTTTTCCTGAAGGCCAGGAGGGATATGGTGGATCGTACAGCAATCGGAAGCGCATTCCACAGACGGGAGCCACCACCGAGAAGGCCCTATCCTCGTCCCCACCAGCCTCATCTGAGACGTAGGCGGGAGCGAGAGCATGGCCTCTCCGGATGATCTTAGATTACGAGGTGGGACATAGCGGCTGATGCGTTCGGACAAGTAGGCTGGGCCAGAACCGTATAGAGCTTTAAAGGTCAAAACCAGCACTTTGAATTGAGCCCGGAATTGGACCGGCAGCCAGTGGAGCTGACACAACAGGGGGTGGTATGCTCCCTGTATGTAGCTCCCGTTAGCAATCTGGCTGCCGCCCGCTGAACTAATTGCAATTTCCGAACTGTCTTCAAAGGCAGCCCCACGTAGAGTGCGTTGCAGTAATCTATTCGGGATGTGACCAGAGCGTGGATGACCGTAGCCAGATCAGGCTTCCCAAGGTACGGGCGCAGCTGGCGCACGAGTCTTAACTGTGCAAAAGCTCCCCGGCCACCGCTGAGACCTGGGGTTCCAGGCTCAGCGATGAATCCAGGATCACTCCCAAGCTGCGAACCTGCGTCTTCAGGGGAGTGTAACCCCATCCAACACAGGCTGTAACCCTATGCCCTGTTCGGCCTTTCGACTGACCAGGAGGACCTCTGTCTTGTCTGGATTTAGTTTCAATTTGCTAGCCCTCATCCAGTCCGACACAGCGGCCAGGCACCGGTTCAAGGTCTGGACAGCCTCCTTGGTGACAGGTGGGAAGGAGTGACAGATCTGGACGTCATCTGCGTACAGATAACACCTTACTCCGAAACTCCGAATGATCTCTCCCAGCGGTTTCATGTAGATGTTGAATAACATCGGGGACAGAACTGAACCCACAGGACAACGGCTGTGGAGCCGAACAGGTGTCACCCAATGACACCTTCTGGGTACGACCTTCCAGGAAGGATTGGAGCCACTGCAGAGCAGTACCCCCAAGCCCCATGTCTGCAAGGCGACCCAGAAGGATACCGTGGTCAACGGTATCGAAAGCCGCTGAGAGGTCCAGCAGAACCAACAGGGACACACTCCCCTGTCGAGTTCCCGGCGTAGATCATCTACCAAGGCGACCAAGGCTGTTTCAGTACCATGTCCCGGCCTAAAGCCAGACTGTGCCGGATCAAGATAATCAGTGTCTACCAAGAACTCCTGGAGTTGCGAAGCCACCACACGTTCCATGACTTTGCCCGAATAGGGAGATTGGAAACTGGCCGATAGTTCACTGGTGAGTGGGGTCCAGTGATGGTTTTTTTCAACAGCGGTTTTATCACAGCTTGCTTTAAGCTGGCTGAATTTTGCCCTCCTGTAAGGAGGCATTAACCACCACCTTCACCCACTCTGCCAAACCCCTCTGGCTTCCTTGATCAGCCAGGATGGGCAGGGGTCCTGGATGCATGTAGTGGGCCTCGCCTCTCAAGGATCTTGTCCACATCCTCGAGCTGAACCAATTGAAACGAATCCATTAAAACCGGACAAGCAGATGCTCGTGTCACATCCTCAGAGACTGCCGTTAAAGTGGTATCGAAATCGGAACGGATCAGCGCCACTTTATCCATGAAGGCCTTAGCAAATTCTTCACAGCGTACCTCCGAGCCGTCAGGGATCTCGCACTGTGGCGGGTTTAAAGACCCCTAACGACTCGGAACAGTTCCGCTGGACGGTTCTTGCGGCGGCCACCTTGGCGCGATAGATGTTTTTTGTGCGGCTTTTGTTGCTGCGTCATAAGTCCTCAAAAAGGGGACCAGGCGCGCACGAGCTGATCTGCTCCGCTTCCGACGCCACACGCACTCTAGCCTCCTCTTTTTTCGCTTCATTGCTGCCAGCTCCTCCTCATACTAACCCGCTGGTGGGCAGCCTGGGAGGAAAGGAAGGGGAGACCGACAGAAAGGAAAACAGAGGCGGGGGCAAGGGGGAAGAAAGAAAGAGAAAAGGACTGAAGGAAAAAGGTAGGAGAGAAGGAAAGAAAAGAGGGAAGAAAAGAGGGAGCACAGGAAGGAGGGAAAGGAGAGAGGGAGGCAAGGAATGAGAGACAGAAGGAAGAATGGAAGCAAATAGTGAAGGAAGTAGAGAAGGAAGAAATGAGAGAAAGAAGATAAAGTGGGAAGGAAGGAAAGAGGGAGGAAGAACATACAGTAGAAAGGAAAGAAAAATGAAAGGCATCAAAGAGGTACAGAAGGAAGGAAGCCGAACAAACAGGAAGGAAGGCGAGAAGAAAGGAGGAAGGGAAAAAGGGAAGGAATGCAAGAGGGAAAGGGGGAGAAGGGTAAGAGAGAAGGAGGGAGGGGAAGGAAGGACGGACCACAGGAAGGAAGAAGAGAAAGTACACAGGACAGAAAAAGGTAAAACGTAATAAGGAAGGTCAACCTGGTGAGGGGAGGACAAAAAGGAAGGAAAGAGAGGGAGGGAAAGAAAGGGGAGGAGTGATTGAGAAAAGGAATGAATGGGAGGAAGGAGGGAAAGGAAAGACGGAAGGAAGGAGGAAAGAAGGAAAATGTTGAAGGATGAGGGAAACAGGAGAGCAAGAACGAAAGGCAGGAAGGGATGTTAATGTTGGTCTTCGTCACATGCACGCACATATATACATACACACACATAAAGATGTGCACACATACATACATGCACAGAAATATACATGTGCACATATACATACACACATCTGTATGTACATACATCAACACATATACACGCATATACATATACAAAAACACATATACATAAGTACACAAACATACACACTATACATATACACACAAACATAAGCACACACATATGTACACATAGACACAAACATATATATGCATACATACACACACAAAACACATATATACAGACTGGGCCACAGGAAAGAGGAAAAGAAGGAAGAGGGAAGAACAGGAAATAAAAACAAAGGAGGAAGAAAACGGAGGGAAGAAAGGTAGGTTGGAAGGAAGGAAAGAAGGAAAGGAATGCTATTTCATTCTCTACTTCCTTCTTTGCCTCTTTCCTACTTAATTTTCCATGCCACCACACAACGCCATAGCAACGCGTGGCCGGGTACAGCTAGTCTATTATATAAAGGAGGTCCCATCATGGAACGACCGTCCCAAACAGAGAAACCTTACAACGCAGAAACACCAAACTTGCCAACAGAAATAGGCCTCAAGCAAGGTAGGTTTGTAGCAAAGAAACCTTCCCCCAAAACCTAAAAGTCCCCAAAACAACGAGTAAAACCCCTACATTTCCCAGCATCCTCCGGGGCTGCCAACGACTCTCCCAGCCTCTACATTCTGACAACATGATTGGCTGCCAATAAGGGCGGATTTGCATAACTCCTGTACTGGCCAGCCAACATGAACATTCCGACCCATAATAAACTGTCAGAGGAGGATAAGGCAAAGGGCTGAGGCACAAACACCCAATTCACTTCCCACAGAAAATTTACACCCCTACAAATCACAGACCACGCCCAAAATTGACAGTAAGGCTTCATTAACTTAATTTCCCTGACTAGGCCTCACTTAATGGAATGCTGTTTACGCTCTGAATTGACAGTAAGGCTTCATTAACTTGATTCTCCCGACTACACCTCAGCTCATTGGACATTGTGTATGGCCTGAATTGACAGTAAGGCTTCATTAACTTGCTGTTCCTGACTAGGCCTCAGCTCATGGGACGTTGTGTATGGCCTGAATTTACAGTAACCTACCTTGGCACACAGAGCCCCTATAACCCACACTACATTCTACTACAGTTTGGAGGAGGGTGGACCATGGATTATGGGACTTGAAGTACCTCCATGGATAATGGGATTTGTACTACTTCAAAACCCATCATTCCCTACAGACCACTATGGCCCAGAACCAAGACCGATAAAGACCAAACTTGGCACACAATGCCCCCCATGACCCACACTCCATCTGACTGCAGTTCAGAGGAGGACACGCCATGGATAATGGGATTTCAAGTACCTCCACTCACTTCCAAAGTACCCCACCCACACAAGCATCAACCTCTACATCAACACAGCAGACGGAAAGACAAAAACATTGTATATCCACAAGCTATGCAGAACGCCAGCAACACCACACACCAACAACTCCCCAGGACTTCAACATCCCACCCACCAGAACAACCCACAACGACACAGCCATGGTCCCAACAACACCATAACTAACAACAATTCCAACCCTTACATACTCAGACTTTCTCGCATCTCCTAAATAGGGCACAGCAACGCGTGTCGGGTACAGCTAGTTTATAATAAAGCATAACAGATAAATTGCTTTCTCTCAATTCATGCATTCTGGTTACTGTAAATATTTCTTGTCCTATCTATACTATATACTGTAAATAATAGAAAATCTATTACAGATTTGAGTGTGTGTATGTATCACCAAAGACACATGGCGTTTCTTAAAATATGTAGGTGAGAATCTAATTTACGTACCTCCACTCACTTCCCGACACCGCTGCAATCCTCATTCAATTACCAAAAAAGAACAAACTACAGAGCCCACATTACCCGTTCTACATCCTGGAGCAGTTTCGAATATGATGAACCATGAATTATGGGACTTGAAGTACCTCCACTCCCTTCCCGAGACCGCTGCAATCTTCATTCAATTACTAAAAAAGAACAAACTATGCACACAGAGCCCACATTACCCATTCTACATCCTGGAGCAGTTTCGAGTATGATGAACCATGAATTATGGGACTTGAAGTACCTCCACTCACTTCCCGAGACCACTGCGACCCTCATCCAATGACTGATCAAGACCAAACTTGGCACACATAACCGCCATGACCCCCTTTACGTGCTTGTGAGGTTTGGGGGAGGACAGACAATAGATGATGGGATTTGTAGTACTTTCCAACCCTTTGGTTCCCACAGACCTCTGCGGCCCCCAACAAAGACCGATAAAGACCAAACTTGCCACACACAGCTCCCATGACACACTCTACATCCTACTGCAGTTTGGAGGAGGGCAGACCATGGATGATGGGACTTGCAAGTACCTCCACTCACTTCCCGAGACCACTGTAACCCTCATCTAATGACTGATCAAGAGTAAACTTCACACACAGATCCCCGATGACCCACTCTACATCCTGGTGCAGTTTGGAGGAGGATGGACCATGGATTATGGGATTTGTAGTACTTTCAAACCCTTCGGTTCCCACAGACCACTGTGGCCCCCAACAAAGACTGATAAAGACCAAACTTGGCACACAGAGCCCCCATGCCCCACTCTACATCCTACTGCCCTTAGGAGGAGGGTGGACCATGGATGATGGGACTTGCAGTACCTTCACTCACTTCCTGAAAACAATGCAACCCTCATTCAATGACCAATAAAGACTAAACATGGCACACAGAGCCCCCGTGACCCGCTCTACATCCTGGTGCTGTTTGGAGGAGGATGGACCATGGACGATGGGATACGCAGTACCTTCACTAACTTCCTGAGAGCACTACAAACCACATTAATAACTGATCAAGACTATATAATACCTTTCTCAAATAACCTGGGCATCGCCGGGTCCCCAAGCTAGTATACATCTAATGGTTAGAATATTATAATGTAATGCAATATAATACTAATAATATGATATTGTAATTATATATTTATGTTACATGTAATGTTACTAATAATATAGTATAGTGGTATAGTACAATTAGCAATATTTAATATTTTACTATGCTAATAACATAATATATATTTTGTGTGTGTACTGTGCAATATTTAGCTTGTGGGACAATGCCCGGGTTATTGCTTGTGGAAAGTGCATTATTTGAAAAAAGCAAGGTTGGTCTTTGGTACTTCAAGTCCCATCATCCATGGTCCACCCTCCTCCAAACTGCAGTAGAAGATAGAGTGGGTCATGGGGGCTCTGTGTGCCAAGTAGGGTCTTTATCGGTCTTTCTTGGGGGCTGCAGCGGTCTTGGGCAATGAGTAGAGGTAGTTGAAGTCCCATCATCCATGGTCTGCCCTCCTCTAAACTGTAGAAGAATGGAGACTGGGTCATGGGGGCTCTGTGTGCCAAGTTTGGTCTTCATCAGTCATTGGATGAGGGTCGCAGCAGTCTTGGGAAATGAGTTAAGGTACTTGAACTCCCATCATGCGTAGTCCACTCTGGTGCCTTAGAATGTTGGAGATCTGAGGCTGACTAATCAGAGTCCTTTATGCAAATAAACCCACAGTGGCAACCAATTGAAACGCTGCCACATATTCCTCCACACACACACCCCGGTCTCCGCAAACACTGACTTTCATTAGATAGATGATAGATAGATCTTAGATAGACTAAGCTGCTCTGCGTCCCCTTGGGGGTGAGAAGGGCGGGGTATAAATGGCGTAAATAAAGATAAATACATAATACTATAATCCAAGTAACAGGTGTGTGTGCATGAAGGGGTTGCCTTCCATTCCCCAAAAGGAGGGGCCCTTGGCCTTCCTCCGAAGGGTTAAAGCGAGCGAGAGGGCTTCCTAGAGGGAAAGGCGGAAGGAAGGAAGAGCCTCTCGCAGCCCGAGCCCCGCCCCTCCTGGCCAGTGGTGAGCGCGTCCCTTCCTAGAGGGGCACCGGATGAGGCTCTGTCTGCAAGGAGTCCTCCGAGAAGGGGGGGGAGTGCCGCTTCCGGAAGGGAGCCAGTCCTCCTTGGGCGGGCCTGCACTCGCCTGGGCAGCTTCTCCTCTCTTCGGGGAGATCCGCCCCTTCATCCATTCACGCGACTCCGCTGGGCGCCTCTTTCCAGGGTAAACAGGGGCCTTCCTTTCCTTCAGCGCCGCTTTCTGGTCTGTTCCTCCTTCTGCCTCCTCCTTTATTTACCTCATGGCGGGCCCTTCCCTTGCCTGTCCCGGGAGAGAGAGAGAGAGAGAGAGAGAAGGGCGGGAGGGCCGTGTGGCTGGCGGGGGGTGTAGGGCCTGCCTGGAAGGGCCCTCAGGCAGCAGAGGGTGGGAGGTGGCAAGGAGGGAGACCCAGGCCCTTTGTTTCTTGGAGGAAGGGGCTCTGGAGGACCCCTGAGGGTGGCCAAGGGCTCCTTTCACACCTTCCTCTTCCTCCCCTTCCCCTCCTTTAGAGGAGGTGCTTTCCTTCCCAGGTCCCTCTGCCTGGGATCTGTGGGGCCTGAAGGAGTGCAGAGAAAGGCCGCAGCAAGAAACCCTATGGCATCTGCCGCCAGAGAATCTGGTGGGAAAATGATTTGGAAGGATTCCCAAAGGAAGGGAAGCAGATAGCAAAGGTTCAGGGGGTCTGAAGAAGGGAGAGGACTTCCGGGGACAGTGTTGCTCTCCGAGAAGGAGGGGACCCTCTCCCCGAACCCTTTCTCTCCAGATTAAGAAGCCAGTCCTCCATTCAACATTCATGGTAAAACGTTGTCTCACCTTGACAGTATTAACGTGACCTTTGTTTTGTAGGCCATACCAGTTCTGCCAGTTCTTCCCCTTCAAATATCATCAGGTGGGAGAGGAGAGAATATGTTGTTCCAGTTTGGAGGCATTCTTGACGCATAGAAGAAAGATGGAAGGGCAAGATCCAGCTGCTGCCCAGTTAGAAATATTTTCTTCTGCTGTTGAGATTGAGAAGAATAGAGTACTCTGGGAGGACCCTTGGAAGAAAGACCAGGAGAGCAGTCTGCTCCATTCAAACCTTCAGCGCCAGCACTTCCGGCATTTCCGCTATGAAAAGGCCTTGGGGCCCCGAGAGGCCTGCAGCCGCCTCCACTCTCTCTGCCGCCTGTGGCTGAAGCCCGAGCAACACTCCAAGGCAGAGATGCTGGACCTGGTGATCCTGGAGCAGTTCCTGGCCGTCCTTCCTGCAGAGATGGGGCGCTGGGTGAGGGAATGTGGGGCAGAGACCAGCTCCCAGGCCGTGGCCTTGGCTGAAGGCTTCCTCCTGAGTCAGGCCCAAGAGGAGAGGAAGCAGGAGAAGCCCCAGGTGAGAGAAGGAGAGAGGGTCATCTTGTAGTTTCAAGGAACCAAGAATTGTTTTGAAAGATAATGGAAAATTCTTCTAAACTCCTCAGGATGGGATTAACGTATTCAGTGTCAGTTAACTAACTTTAAGAATAATAGAAATAAGTCGGAACGGGGTCAGAGAAGCGTTAGAAAAGGAGGACTAAGGTAGGTTCACCTTGCAAAAGAGACTTGGAGTGCCCCGATTGCCCCCTTTGCGCTGAGTCCTAATGCAGAGTGCAGTGCCCAAACGAATTCCCACACCAAAATCAAGGAAAGACAGATTCTTCTACAGAATGAAGAAAACCAGTCTTGAGTCCCAACCACAATCCAAACGGTCTGGAACGGGTTGCAGAAAGAGAGCCCTCCCTCCTTTTCTAATCTGCCTTTTCCCTTGTGATCTGTGCTGCTTGTTCAGGTGCAGGACTCTTTTGCGGATGAGACCAGTCAGGTGGAGGAGTCAGACATGTCGGCCGTCTATATTGGAGAAAGAGGAGAATATATCCTACTTGGTAAGGGTTGGTGGTGGTACTTCGTGCGTGCTCATCTCCTCTTGAGTAGGCCTGAAATGTCTGAGCTGTGTGAACAAAATTGGGGAGCTTGGGAGCCTAATAATGCTGGAGACATTTCCCCACAATACTTTTTTGTGCCACTTTCGAAGTTACTTGATTCCTTTGCTTCTCTCTGGATGTTTACGGTGGTGAATATGCTCTGTGCTACATTGACACAAATACAGAAACTAGTACAGCCTATTACTAAATACTAAAAGTACTCCAGAAACTAATACTCTACATTTACTGGGGTTAGGTCGCAACACCCCCATATAACAAAATAGTTCACGTTAAAGACCTGGGACCCAAATCCAAGGTGGGAGGTTAAAAGAGGGCCATGGGGCAAAGGGGAGTGGTGGGCTTCCGAGGGAAGGAAGTGTGGGGCCAGCCTGGAAAAGGGACCCATCTTTCCTCTCTTTCACAGGCAGAGAAACACAGCCAAGTGACAGTAGCACATCTTTTCCTGATTCTTTCCTAAGAAGAGATTCTGTGGGACCAGATCAGGTAGGCAGCGGGATCCCTGGAAGCTGGGTCTCCTTGTTGCTTGAATATTGCCCTGACTCTAAATGAACCTCTTTCTTCTGCATTCCTTCCATACAATATGCTTTCAATGAATAACTTATTCAGAGATGTAAATCACAAAAGGCATGTTTTTCTTCTCTCTTGAATGGTATTTTCGCCTCCCAAATAACATCCCCCCCCCCCCTTTTCAGGTGACTCTTGAAGACGTGTGTGTGGATTTCTCGGAGGAGGAGTGGGCCCTCTTGGATCCAAGCCAGAAAGCCTTGCACCAGCAAATCATGGAGGAGAATTTAGGGACCGTCTCATCTCTGGGTAAATCTCCATTATGCTTGTGGTTAACCAAATCAGTTTATAAGTTCCTGAAATTATCCCGTGTTTCAGCTCTCTTCCTCTGAAGCCATAGGAAACAAGCTCATTCCATATCCAGATAGGGGCCAGCCCAAGAAGACGATTGGCACTTAGGTGGAGTTGCCACGTGAGATGAATTCTAGGCAATGGTTATTCTCCATCCACCCACCAGGCTTGTGATGGTGGTGGGAGTGAGCAAACAGCTTTTCTTGAGGATTCTGGCACCCAGATAGGTTTGTACATGGAGATACTATCAATCAAATTGCCTGGACCTGAGCCATTTAAGTGTTTATGGGTCATAACCAGGAATTTGGATTGTGTCTGGAAACAAATTGGTAGCCAGTGGAGCCATGACAGGAAATAATACTAATAATACTAATAATTTTATATCTTACCCACCTCTCCTCACAGTTCGAGGTGCTGAAACACATAATCATTTAAAAGCACTCCGCAAAATACACATATTTAAACATATTTTAATAAAATACTTATTAAAATAAAAAAAAAAGTTAGACATTTTCGATTAACCCCTCATTCTGTTTATCGAGAAGTTACTCCAATTGGGAGGAGTGTCGACACTTTCATTGGCTATAATGGAAAACTTCATAGGCTCAAACCTCAATCATTTTAAGGCCTATCTGCATGAGACCTACCTCAGTTTTAGACCCCATTTACAAATGCAAACCCGCCAAGTTTCAGAACAATTCACCAATCTTCTGGTTTTTTAAAGAATTATTTTAAGTTTTTACCATAACATTTAAAAAAATGAAATTAACTGGAAGAGAGGGGTCTGGGAATTGTAGTCGCCAGTTGTGTCCATTCTCCGCCAATCAGAGCATGGACACAACCAGGCTTTTTATTCACTGAGGAACAGAGAGACCCCTCCCCCCAAATCATTCTCTGAGAGAACCTCTTGAGACTTTTCAATGCCCGCCCCATGCAAGTGCTGCTGGGAAAGTGAGTTGCTAGCAGGGCCCTCTCTGGAGGAAGAGCCTAGCTGCTGCTGGGAAGCAAGGAAAGACGCTAATCCCATCTTCTCCAGGAGCCCCCAATGCAGACCCCTACCTGAGGGATATTTCAGACCTAACTGCATTCTCTCCAGTAGCTGAAAATCCTTCTCCCTTGATCCGTATTACCCAGCTTTCCAGTCCCCTCCCCTGTTCTGTTTTGGGAGGATGAAACGAAATGGTGCACTGAAGATTACAAATGACGTTTGTGAAACTGATCTGGGTCCAAGCCTAATAAGCAGGTTCCCTTGAGTGGATCGAAACACTGTAATTCAGCCTTTCCTTTTTCATGCTGCCTTCCACTTTGCAGAACATTATTCCAGTGAGGTGCAGGATATCATGTTTATGTTCCAAGTAGGATGGCCTCAGTTTGACCCCTTCAGCTCTCTAGGACAGTGGTTCTCAACCTGTGGGTCCCCAGATGTTTTGGCCTTTAATGCCCAGAAATCCGAACAGCTGGTAAACTATCTGGAATTTCTGGGAGTTGTAGGCCAAAACACCTGGGGACCCACAGGTTAAGAACCACAATCCTAGAAGTATTCAGTTAATCAGGTTCCCTCCCGTTCATGCTCTGTGCATCCTCCAGGAGAGAGCAGAGTTGAACATGCCAGGCATGGAAGAGAAGTGACTCAACGTGCATGCACCCCCTTTCCCCCTCTATATTTACACCTGTTTTAGTCTTTGGTCCCTTGTCAAAGTGGTCCCTGGTAAAACAAAAAGTTGGGAACTACTGCTCTATATTTATACCTGTTTTAGTGTTTGGGGCCAAAGCCCCAAGAGGAGTGGCCTTTTGGAAAAAAATGTAGCTAGTATTTTTTATTAGTCCATAATGTGTTTATGTATCAAGTTTTATCCAGTTTAAGCAGGCCATTTAGGAGCCTTCGCAGCCCATGCATAAACACTTTGATTTATGTATATATTGATTTCTCTATATATAAAAAAGGATTACAATATATTCGAGTCCACACTTGTGAAGCCAACGATATAAAACACATTTTGCCTCAGGCCTGTACTAATTCTGAAGTTAAGAAATTCAACGGTAGGGAGTTGCTTTTTAAAAAAGGCAAAGGGGTTAGGATGAGAGAAATAACATTTAATCAATAATATAAGGATTCACAAAACAAAGAATGTCAAATTCCAGTTTGTGCATCTTCATTCAATACTTTTTAATATGGCAATTTTATTCTGGCTGATAATCTGAATGTTGATGTTTGTTCTGTGTGAACAAACCTTTGTGGGATCAGGCAGATCAAGGGTGTTTACCTTTCTTGTGCCAGAAGTACAGGGGATTCCAGGTAAACAAGGGCCAAAAAAGTAACAGTTCTATTTTCCCCAGCCCTGGTTGAGTTATGATTTACTTTGAGGCCTATTCTCTGGAATCTCGGATTGCAGAGAATCTTGGGCTAAGGAAACCCTGGTTGCATTGTTGTATACTTGGAGACTTATATCCTGGTATAATATTTAGAGCAAAAACAAAACATGTTCTTTTTCTTAACAGGCAGTGTTGGAAAGTGCTGTCTTGACTAAATGCCTTTTGTAATTTGTATACATATTAACTTTATTCTGATATAAGCTTTTCTTTTCCATTCATGGTCACACTTCTCTTTATCTCAAACCATATAATTAGAGGAGTCACCATTTAAATGTTTGGAATATGGAAAGAGCTTCAGACAGAAGGGAGATCTTCTTCACCACAGGAAAACTCACACAGGGGAGAGACGGTTTAAATGCTTGCAGTGTGAAAAGAGCTTCAGTCAAAAGAAAAACCTTATTAGTCATCAGGCAACTCACACAGGAGAGAAGCCATTTAAAGACTTGCAGTGTGAAAAGCGCTTCAGTCAAAAGAGCAACCTTATTAGTCATCAGGAAACTCACACAGGAGAGAAGCCATTTAAATGTTTGCAGTGTGAAAAGAGCTTCAGACAAAAAGTAGGCCTTGTTTACCACCAGAGAACTCACACAGGAGAGAAGCCATTTAAATGCTTGCAGTGTGAAAAGAGTTTCACTCAAAAGAGCAACCTCATTAGTCATCAGGCAACTCACACAGGAGAGAAGCCATTTAAATGTTTGCAGTGTGAAAAGAGCTTCAGACATAAACCATCCCTTGTTTACCACCAGAGAACTCACACAGGAGAGAAGCCATTTAAATGCTTGCAGTGTGAAAAGAGTTTCAGTCAAAAGAGCAACCTTATTAGTCATCAGGCAACTCACGCAGGAGAGAAGCCATTTAAATGTTTGCAGTGTGAAAAGAGCTTCAGTCACAAGCACGTCCTTACTAATCATCAGGCAACTCACACAGGAGAGAAGCCATTTAAATGTTTGCAGTGTGAAAAGAGCTTCAGACATAAACCATCCCTTGTTTACCACCAGAGAACTCACACAGGAGAGAAGCCATTTAAATGCTTGCAGTGTGAAAAGCGCTTCAGGCAAAAGAGCAATCTTATTAGTCATCAGGCAACTCACACAGGAGAGAAGCCATTTACATGCTTGCAGTGTGAAAAGAGTTTCAGTCAAAAAAGCAACCTTATTAGTCATCAGGCAACTCACACAGGAGAGAAGCCATTTAAATGTTTGCAGTGTGAAAAGAGCTTCAGTCACAAGCACGTCCTTATTAATCATCAGGCAACTCACACAGGAGAGAAGCCATTTAAATGTTTGCAGTGTGAAAAGAGCTTCAGACAGAAATCATCCCTTGTTTACCACCAGAGAACTCACACAGGAGAGAAGCTATTTAAATGTTTGCTGTGTGAAAAGCGCTTCAGGCAAAAGGGCAGAACCATTTAAATTAGTCATCAGGCAATCCCTTGTTTCACACAGGAGAGAAGCCATTTAAATGCTTCCAGTGTGAAAAGAGCTTCAGTCAAAAGAGAAACCTGAACAGTCATCAGGCAACTCACACAGGAGAGAAGCCATTTAAATGCTTGCAGTGTGAAAAGAACTTCAGTCGAAAGAGCAGCCTCATCAATCATCAGGCAACTCACACAGGAGAGAAGCCATTTTAATGCTTGCAGTGTGAAATGAGCTTCAGTGAAAAGAGAATCCTCAAAAATTTAAATTTAATTGAGAAGTTTGATGAGAAATGTGGGAATGGGTTCGAATCATGACTAACAGCACTGTGTATCATTTAATTCTATGTGTATGGGACTGAGTTTTCTTCTATGTAATCTATCTATATAATC
>JARBWK010000001.1:209419596-209431196 GCA_030556195.1 Anolis apletophallus | reverse complement strand
GGACTGTGTGATGTATCAGCGAATAATGCATGCAGATCCCAGTAAGGTGGCCTTCTGCAGCTGGCAGATGGTAACTTTGTCAGCAGCGATTGTGTTTAAGTGCAGGACAAGGTCTTTAGGCAATGTACCCAGCGTGCCGATCACCACTGGGACCACCTTGACTAGCTTGTGCCAGAGTCTTTGCAATTCAATCTTTAAATCCTCATATCGTGTCAGCTTTTCCATTTGTTTCTCTTCAATCCTGCTGTCACGTGGGATTGCAACATCGACAATCCATACTTTGTTATATTATTACTTTGTTATATTATATTATTAATATTATTCAGAGGTTTTTATCCATGCATGCATACCGGTTACTGCAACTATTTCCTGTTATGTATATTCAGGGTTAAAATATATTTAATTGAGAAGTTTGATGAGAAATGTGGGAATGGATATGACCAACTCCGCTGCCAGCTCGACCAAGGCGGGTCTGCGCTGCTCGTGTTATTGGACCTCACGGCAGCGTTTGACACGGTCGACCACAATCTTTTGATCCACCGCCTGGCCATGGCCGGAGTGAGGGGGACTGTCCTTAAATGGCTGTCCTCCTTCCTCCGCCAGCGGTCTCAGCGTGTGAGGAGGGGCGGGGAGGTCTCCGAGGGCTCCCCATTAGTGTGTGGAGTCCCTCAGGGGGCCATTCTCTCCCCTCTATTATTTAACATCTACATGCAGCCGCTTGCACAGCTGGTGCGGAGTTATGGGCTGACCTGCCATCAGTACGCCGATGACACTCAGCTCATTCTGGGGATGGAGGGCAGGCCGGGATCCGTCCCCGATAATTTCCAACATTGCCTCGAAGCCGTCACTGGATGGCTGCGAGCCAGTAGGTTGATGGTGACTCCGCGAAGACGGAGATCTTGTGGCTTGGCGGCCCGGGCGAGGTGGGTGCCCGGCTTCCGACCCTGGACGGTGCGGCGCTGCATCCAGCGCCGTCTGTGAAGAGCCTGGGTGTCCAGCTGGACTCCCAGCTGACCATGGAGGCCCAGGTCTCCATGGCCAGCAAGGCTGCTTTTTCCACCTCCGCCAGGCCAGGAGGCTGCCCCCCGACCTCTCCCGGAGCGACCTAGCCACGGTGATCCAAGCCACGGTCATCTCAAGGCTAGATTACTGTAACGCGCTCTACGTTGGCCTGCCTATGTCGTCGATCCGGAGGCTCAAGCTGGTGCAGAACGCTGCCGCCCGGCTCCTGTCTGGGGCACCAGCAGGATGCCGCATAACACCAATCTTGCAGGATCTGCACTGGCTACCTATTGAGCACCGGGTCGCCTTCAAAGTGCTGGTTCTTACCTTCAAGGCCACACACGGCCTGGGGCCAGCGTATCTGAGGGACCGTCTCACCCCATATTGCCCAGTGAGATCACTCCGGTCTGAAGAGGCCAACCTGTTGGTAGTACCATCTGCGAAGTCGGCACATTTAACATCGACCCGCCGGAGGGCGTTCTCCGTTATAGCCCCCACACTATGGAATGCCCTCCCGGCTGAAGCCAGAGCCCTGAGAGATCTGCTGCCATTTAGACGGGCCTGCAAAACTTATTTGTTCAGGCAAGCCTTTGGTGATTAGGCCTCGTCTATACCCTCCGGGCTGCGATATTGCTGCTGCTTAATTGTTATATTGTATTTTGCTGTTTTTAATTGTTTTTAACTGTTCTTATGTTTTAACCATTGGCGATGTGCCACTGGCTCTGTGAGCCGCCGCGAGCCCCCGGGAGTCGGCGGCGAAGAAACCCCAATAAATAATAATAATAATAATAATAAATAATGACCGACAGCCCTGTGTATCATGTAATTCTATGTATGTGGGACTGGGCTTTCTTTTATGAACTATATAATAAATCATAACTGATAAATTATTTTCTATCTATTCATGCATACTGGTTACCGTGAATATTTCTTATCCTATCTGTATCTATAAAAATAAAATCTATTACAGATGCATGTCTGTGTGTATTCAATCTCTAAAAAACACATGGTGTTTCTTAAAATAAGAGAATTATAGTCTGGAGAAAAAGCGTGAATTTATTCTGTACTAGCTTGGGGACCTGGCGCTGTCTGGCTTATTTGAGAAAGGCATTTTGTGCCAAGGTTGGCCTTTATCTGTTTTATATATGGCTTGCAGTGGTCTCGGGAAGTGAGGGAAGGTGCTGGGAGTCCCATCATCCATGGTCCATCCTCCTCCAAACTGCAACAGAATGTAGCGTGGGTCATGGGGGTTCTGTGTGCCAAGTTTGGTCTTTATCGGTCTTTGTTCAGGGCTGCAGTGGTCTGTCCCATCATCCATGGGAATGAAGGGTTTGACTGTGTGCCAAGTTTGGTCTTTACAAATTTGTTCCTGCAGTAATCTGTGGGAGAAGGGTACTTCCCGTAAGTCCTATCATCCATGGTCCATTCACCTCCAAACTGCAGTAGAATGTTGCGTGGGTCATATGGGCTCTGTGTGCCAAGGTTGGTTACTGTCAATTCAGGCCATACACAATGTCCCATGAGCTGAGGCCTAGTCGGGAAAATCAAGTTAATGAAGCCTTACTGTCAATTCATGCCTTAAACAGTATCCCATTAAGTGAGGCCTAGTCGGGAAAATCAAGTCAATGAAGCCTTACTGTCAATTTTGGGTCTAGTCTGTGATTTGCAGGGGTTACAGTGTTTTTTGTGAAGTGTAATTGGGTGAAGGTCACCATTTCCAATGGAAGAAACTGTCAGCTGGCTAACTGCCCAAACCAAGATGGCGTCTCTTAAAGGGATATGTCCCTTGTATCTAAACAGCATGTACAGTAAATGTAGATCACAGTAATTAAGGCCTGGTCAAGAAAATCAAGTTTAGGAAGCCTTACTGTTATTTCACCAGGATATAGAGTGGGTCATGGGGATTCTGTGTGCCAAATTTGGTCTTGCTCAGTTATTGGATGAAGGTCTCAGCAGTCTTGGGAAGTGAGTGGAGGTACTTCAAGTCCCATCATCCGTGGTCCTTCCTCCTTGATACTGCACCAGGATGTAGAATGAGTCATGGGGGCTCTGTGTGCTAAATTTGGTCTTGATCAGTCCGGGCCACAGTGCTCTAAGGAAGTGAATTAAAGTACTACACGTGCCATCATCCATGGTCCATCCTCCCTCAAACTGCACCAGGATGTAGAGTGCATCTTGGGGGGTCTGTGTGCCAAGTTTGGTCTTGTTCTGTCATTGTCAATGGGAGTAATAGCCTTTCCAACCCTATCTTGTTCATAAAGAAACATCAGAAATATATTTTTCCCTTTTTATGTTTTGAATGAAGTAGGAGCTTACGTTGTGTAGGGAACAGGGCTGTTTTCAATTTTTGCTGGAAGGATGTCCGTCTATTTTGGGGCCTAGCACGGTGAGCCAGCCTGCAAGTCCTGCAAGGATTTAGCAGAAGAGTCAAAAGGGGGGTTATAAGTTTTCATACGCATAAGAAGTCATCATTTGAAAGGTAATGTGAATTCAGGCCTTACACAGTATCCCGTGAGCTGAGGGCTAGTCAGGAAAATCAAGTTAAGGACGCCTTGCTGTTATTTCAGTCCTTACACAGTATCCCAGTAACTTTGGCGTAGTCATGATAATCTAGTTGAGGAAGTGTTACTGTCAATTCAGGCCATACACAGGATCCCACGATCTGCGGCCTGATCTGGAGTTTCAAGTTAAGGAAGCCTTGCTGTTTACTCAGTCCTTACATAGTAGCCCAGTAACTGAGGCCTAGTCCAGATAATCAAAGTTAGGAAGCCTTACTGTTAATTCAGCCAGGCCCTTTCAGGCCCTTTATGTAGTAACTGAGGCCTTGTCAGGAGAATCAGGTTAAATAGAGCATGCCTGAGAGGTTGCAATCTTATACGTTACCTCGAACTACACAGGAAACCCTCTCACTCCAGTGAAATCCTCTCCGAAAATGAACCTTCCACTTCCAACTGAACCCAAAAATTGGGAAGTGGTTTGCTTTTAAATGCTGCTTGATAATGGCTGTCCAAAGCAAAAGAATCATTGAGTTTGAAGAGAAGGCTGAGAGGAGACATGATAGCCATTGCGATGGATAATGATTCTGGAAATGAGATACGGAGGATATGGAGGATTCATGTTTTATTGATTGTATTGTGAATGGAAGTTTATGAATGGTCTATGCTTTTAATGTTTTTATATTATTGTATATTATATTATTGTGGCATTGAATTGCCATTTGTAAACCGCCCTGAGTCACCCTGGGGCTGAGAAGGGCAGAATAGAAATGTAGTAAACAAATAAATAAATGTAGAACTATGTGCGAGGAAGTCACAGGGAGGAGGGAGCAAGCTTGTTTTCTGCTGCCCTGGAGACTAGGACGCATTGGAGCCATGGCTTCAAACTACAGGAAAGGAGACTCCATCTGAACATGAGGAAGAACTTTCTGACTGTGAGAGCCGCTCAGAAGCGGAACTCTCAACCCCGAAGTGTGGTGGAGGTGTCTTCTATGGAGGTTTTTAAACAGAGGCTGGAGATGGGCATCTGTTGAGGGTGCTCTGAACGTGATTTTCCTGCTTCTTGGCAGAAAGGGGTTGGACTGGATGGCCCACGAGGTCTCTTCCAACTCTAGGATTCTTTTGAGTTGGGGGGGAAAAACCCGTGGGCCATCCAGTCCATAAGAACATAAGAAGAGCCGTGCTGAATCGGCCCTCAGCCCATCTAGTCCAGCATTCTGTATCACACAGTGGCCCACCAGTTGTACACGGGGATCTCGAGCAGAAGGGAGGGCAAAACCCTGACCTGCTCCCGACCCCCCACAACCAGTACCCAGGGAAATCCTGCCTACCTCAACCAACTCCGAGGTGGCTCTGCAATGACACAGGAGAACTGCATTCAAAGCATCACCAACAGATGGTCATCCAGCTTCTGCTTAAAAGCCTCCGCCACACTCTGGGGCAGAGAGTTCCACTGCTGAACAGCTCTCTCAGTTAGGAAGTTCTTCCTCATGTTCAGGTGGCATCTCTATTCTTGTAGTTTGAAGCCATTGCTTCATTGCGTCCTAGTCTCCAGGGCAGCAGAAAACAAGCTTGCTCCCTCTTCCCTAGGACTTCTCACATATTTATACATGGCCCTCATCATGTCTCCTCTCTGCCTTCTCCAGGTTAAATATGCCCAGCTCTTTAAGCCGCTCCTCCTAGGGTTTGTTCTCCAGACCCTTAATCATTTCAGTCGCCCTCCTCTGGACACATATCTCCCTTCAATTGTGGTACTCAGAATTGGACACAGTGTGATTCCAGGTGTGGTCTAACCAAGGCAGAATGGAGCATGGGGAGCATGACTTTCCTGGAACTAGACACTGGCCCAAATCCCCTTGGCTTTTTAGCTGCAGCATGCCATGCCTGGCTCCTGCTCCCCTTCCTCCCCACGAGGGCCCCAAGACCCTTTCCCCAGGCCCTGCTGCCCTCCGGCCAGGCCTGGCCCCCCACCCTGCCCCCCTGCATGCCGTGTTTTTCTGCCCACGTGGAGGGAGCCTCCTGCATTCTTCTCCGTTGAACTCCAGGCTTCTGGCAGGGAGGCCAGGAGGAGACAAGCCCAAGCCAGGCTTCCTAGACGGGCACCGGAAGAAGCTTTGTTTGGCTGCAGGGGGTCCTCCAAAGGGGAGCGCCACTTCCGGGAGGGAGCCAGTCCTCCGAGGGATGGCGGTGGAGGTGGGTGCCTTCGCTCTTCTGTCCCGGAGAGAGGGAGGGAGTGAGGGGAGCGCCACGGGGGAGCCTCCTCGGCCTCTCTCGGCCCAAGGCCTTCAAGGGCAGCTGTGGGGCTGGGAGGGGGCGGGAGAGGCTGCAGTGGAGAGGCCCCACCGCCTGCCCTCAGGGGGCCTGCCTGGGAAAGGAGGGGGAGGGGTTCCCAGAGGAGGAGAGAGGCTGGGAGAGAGCACAGGAAGGGCCTCGCCAAACCACAGCTCTCAATGTTATGAAACCCCGGGAGTTAAAGTTTTCCAAAGAGTGCTGAGACCTCACCAGACAACAGCATTCAATGTTATGAAACCCTGGAAGTTATAGTTTTCCAAGGAGCGTTGAGGCCTGATCAAACTACAACTCCAAAATGTTCTGAAACCCTGGGAGTTATATTTTTTCCAAAGTGCTCCAGGACCTCATCAGACTACAACTCCAAAATGCTGTGAAACCCTGGTAGTCATAGTTTTCCAAAGAGTGCCAGGGCCTCACCAAACTACAGCTCCCAATGCGGTGAAACCCTGGGAATCATAGCTTTCCAAAGAGTGCTGGGGCCTCACCAAACTACAGCTCCCAATGCGGTGAAACCCTGGGAATCATAGCTTTCCAAAGAGTGCTGGGGCCTCACCAAACTACAGCTCCCAATGCGATGAAACCCTGGGAATCATAGCTTTCCAAAGAGTGCTGGGGCCTCACCAAACTGCAGCTTTCAATGTTATGAAACCCTGGAAGTTATAGTTTTCCAAAGAGTGCTGGGGCCTCACCAAACTACAGCTTCCATGGCGGTAAAATCCTGGAATCCATAGTTTTCCAAAGAGTGCTGGGGCCTCGCCAAATTACAGCTCCCAATGCGGTGAAACCCTGAGAGTCATAGTTTTATAAAGAGTGCTGGGGCCTCACCAAACTACAGCTCCCCTCCCTGAACCTTTCCTCTCCGCACCCAGAAGCCAGTCATTCATTCCACATTCATGGCAAATGAATGTTGAATTAATGCTCGCCTTTGACTTTGTGCCTGACTTTGCCAAGGAGGCTCAGGGATAGCGGCCCTCTCCCTTGGACTCTTGGCTTGATCCCTGTCAATCACTTTTCTGTCTTCTGAAACTGTAACAACATTTGTTTTTTAAAAAAGGACCGAGCTGTGGCACGGCTAGCTGGTAGCCAGCTGCATTAAATTGCCACTGAGCGAGAGGTCATGAGTTCGAAGCCAGCCTGGGTCGGAGTAAGCTCCCGACCATTAATAGTGTAACTTGCTGTCGACCTATGCAGCCCGAAAGATATTTGAATCTGTCAAGTAAGAAATTTATGTAGCACTTTATGTGGGGAGGCTAATTTAACTAATTTACGACACCATAAAACCTTCCAGCCATGTGCAGAAGAATGAGTAAGCACTTCATCACAGGACCCAGTGACACAAGTGGGCAGTGAAGCGCCAGCTCCCCCTGTGGCCAGAACTGGGCATACCCTCATAAAGCCGGAAAAGCTGGAATGTTAACTTGCCTCTGTGTCTCTCTATATGTTGTATGTCTAAATGGCATTGAATGTTTACCATGTATATGTGCATTGTGATCCACCCTGGGTCCCCTGTGGGGTGAGAAGGGCCGGAATAGGAATGCCACAAATAAATAAATAAATACATCGTCCTTCCTCAAGAGTGTTCACATGAGCTCATTCATCTTGTTTTGTTTGCAGGCCGCATCAGTTCTGCCAGTCCTCCTGCTTTGAATATCATTTGGGAGAAGAGGTGGACACATCTCGATCCAGTTTGGAGGCACAGAACCAAGATGGAAGGGCCAAGATGTGGGGCAGAGACCAGTTCCCAGCCCGTGGCCTTGGCTGAAGGCTTCCTCCTGAGTCGGGCCGAAGAGGAGAGGAAGCAGGAGAAGCCCCAGGTGAGAGAGAGATTCACCTTGTAGTTTCAAGCAACCAAGACTAATGGTTTTGAAGGATAATATAAAACTCTTCTGAACTCCTCAGGCTGAGATTATTGCATTCAGTTTCAGGGAGCTAATTTTAAAAATCATAGAATCAAATTGTTTTGAAGGATGATATAAAATTATTTTTCCATATGTTATGGACATTTTCCAACTATGGGTGGCTCAGCCAGCAAAACAGGTGATTGCAATTTTAGCCTTCTGGATTCCTCAGGCCAGGATTATCGCATTCAGTATCAGCTAATTTTAAGAGTAGTACAAAGAAGTTGGAACGGATTCAGATAAGTGTCAGGATACGAGGACCCAGATGTGTGTTCACCCTGGAAAAGAAATTTGGAGCGCCACAATTGCCCCCTTTGCACCCCCCCCAAGGACTCTCACAGGGAGGAGGGGGCAGTCATCTCCATTCCCCAGGGTGGTATAACCAGGTGTAATAATCTGAGTTAATCTCATTGAAGATTAAAAGGAATGTATTGAGAATTCCAGTGGTGTGTATTTCAGAGGAAGCAACTGCCTGAACCACTTCTGAATATTATTTCCCTAAGAAACTATGTTATTCACAGGTGGAGATAACTCAACAAGGACCTGAAAGCACAGATTTAAAGACTTAGGTTACTCAGCCCGAGAGCCCCCCTATAGTAGCCCCAAATGACAAGCCCAGGATTACGTAAAGTACTTCCTTCATCTCAGCAGTAGCCCTTCCACTTCGGATCGAGTCCTGAAGCAGAATGCAATGCCCAAGTGAAGGCAGAATTCCCACACCAAAATCAAGGAAAGGCAGATTCTTCTACAGAATGAAGAAAACCAGTCTTGGGTCTCAACCACAATCCAAACGGTTGCAGGAAGAGAGCCCTCCCTCCTTTTCTAATCTGTCTTTTTCTTTGCCATCTGTGCTGCTTGTTCAGGTGCAGGACTCTGTTGCAGATGAGACCAACCAGGTGGAGGAGTCAGACATGTCGGCCGTCTATATTGGAGAAAGAGGAGAATATATCCTAGTTGGTAAGGGTTGGTGGTGGTACTTCTTGCTTGCTCACCTCCTCTTGAGTAGACCTGAAATGTCTGAGCTGTCCGAACTGAAGAAAAAAAAAGGGGGGGGGGCTGAGAACTTAGGAAATCTGTTGACAGGAGACATTTCCCTACAATACTTATTTGTGCCACTTTCAAAGCTACTTGATCCCTTTGCTTCTCTCTGGATGTTTATGGTGGTGAATGTGCTCTTTGCTACATTGGCACAAAAACAGAAATGAATACAGTCAACCTTCTACATTTCCTGAGATTAGGTCGCAACACTCCCGTAAAACAAAGTAGTCCACATTAAAGACCTGGGACTGAAATCCAAGGAGGGGGTTTCAAAGAGGGCCATGGGGCAAGGGGAGAGTGGCAGGCTTCCAAGGGAAGGAACTGTGGGGCAGCCTGGAAAAGGGACCGGTCTCACCCTCCTTGGTGTCTCTCCTCTCTTTCACAGACAGTGAAACACAGTCAAGTGACAGTAGTGATTCTACGGAACCAGATGAGGTAGGCAGCAGGATCCCTGGAGGGGAGGGGATAGTCCAGTCTCCTTCTCCCTTGAATATTGCCCTAAATGAACCTTTTTCCTTTACATTCCATAATATTTTTTCCCCTTCAGGTGACTTTTGAAGATGTGTATGCGGATTTCTCAGAGAAGGAGTGGGCCCTCTTGGATCCAAGCCAAAAAGCCTTGCACCTGAAAATCATGGAGGAGAATTTAGGTTATTTTCCATCCACCAACCATGCTTGTGATGGTGTTGGGAGTGAGACAAGGGCTTCTCTTGAGGCGCCCAGATGGGTTTGTACAAGGAGATACAATGAGTCAAATAGCATGAATCTGAGCCATTTAGGTCTTCATAGGTCATAACCAGCAATCCGAATTGTGTCTGGAAATAAATTGGAAGCCAATAGAGCCATGGCAGCAAATAATAATAATAATAATAATAATAATAATAATAATTTCTTACCCGTCTCTCCTCACATCCCGAGGTGAGTTACAACATTGTCAAAACACATAACCATTTAAAAACACTTCATAAAATACGCATATTAAAAATATTTCCATATAATACATAAAATACACAAAACAGTCTCTCCTCGCTCCTGTCACACCCTTGGAATGCTCTCTCTCTCTCTCTCCATATATATATATATATATATATATATATATATAGTCCATACTTTGCAGATTTTCACTTTTTGTGCACAGTCCTGGAACGTAACACCCGCGATAAGTGAGGGAACACTGTAAAAATAATGTTGTTTCTGACTCGTCTCTACTCACAGGTCGAGGTGGGTTACAACATTGCTAAAACACAAAATTAAAAACACTAAAATACTCATATTTAACTATCTTTCTATAAAATACATATTTAAATACACAAAATAAAAGTCGCCATTAGAACTGCCTGAGTAGGCCTGCCGGAAGAGAGAGGTCTTCCCTTGTGTCTTAAATTTGAACAGCTGATCTAGCTGTTGAGGCTCTACTGGCAGGTCATTTCACAGTCTTGGGGCGGCCAATGAAAAGGCCCTCTGGGTGGTGGTTCTGGCAGGCTGGAGCAGATGCCTCTCAGGGGATCTCAGTTTTTGGGGTGGATTGAACAGGATGAAGGCGATTCTGAAGGTAACCTGGACACAAACCATGTACGCCATGTAGGGGGCAAACCTCCAACACTTTGTTCTTTGCCTGGAAACTACCATATTTTCCGGTGTATTACACAACTTTTAACCTTGGAAAATCCTTGCTGAACTTGGGGTCGTCTAATATGCCGAGTATAAAAAATCACTTCCTGTTTTGGGTCAAGGTGAGGTAGGTGGGCAGCTGCCCTGCGCTGGAGCAGGGCACCCGAAGCAGCAGCACGTGCTGCACTCCTCCGGCGCCACTTTCTCCCACTGCTGGGCTTCAGCCTCACCCAGGGGCTCTTCCACTCTATGCTCGCCTTGGCTGTCAGGGCGGCGGCGGAGGAGGAGGCGATATACTCGCCGGACAGCTAAATCGCCTCTTCCTCCTCCTCTGCCGCACTGACAGCCAAGGCAGGCCTGGAGTGGAAGAGCCCCCAGGTGAAACTGAAACCTGGCAGAGGGAGACAAGTGGAACCCAAGGGCTGCCCTCTGGCGCCGCTTGTCTCCCGCTGCTGAGCTTCAGTTTCACTGAGGGGCTCTTCCACTTCAGGCCCGCTTCAGCTGTCAGTGCGGTAGCGGCGGAAGAGGAGGAGGTGATGCGGCCATCCGATGAGTATATCACCTCGTCCGCTGCTGCACTGACAGCTAAGGTGGCCATAGAGTGGAAGAGCCCCTCGGTGAGGCTGAAGCCCAGAAGCGGGAGACAAGCAGCGCTGGAGGAACGCAGCAGCTGCTACTTCGGGCGCCCTGCTCCAGCACAGGAGAGCTGCCCGCCTCCCTCGCCTGTTAGGAGACTCCATCTTGTTTTGGATCCAAAACAGGAAGTGATGATTTGGACCCAAAACAGGAAGTGATGAGCGGTTAGCTGGCTGTGGCAGGGTCTGGCTGCCAGTGGAGGGGAGGCCGCCTCTATGGAGCTGAGAAGCCTCCTCAAAGCCCAGGAAAGGAGGCTTTGGGGCCTGAAGGGGCTGGCAAGAGGGGTAGTCTAATAGGGCGAGTATATCCAAAAATTGTACTTTTAAATTGAAAAGTTGGGGGGTCGTCTTAGGCGGCCAGTCACCTAGTACATTGGAAAATATGGTAATTGGCAGCAAGTGGAGTGACTTTAGGAATGTGTGTTATGTTCAGTCCTTGATGTTCCCATAACCCAGTGTTTCACAACCTTTTTTGAGCCGCAGCACACTTTTTACATGTGCAAATCCTAACACAGTAATACATATAGTTAATATGTTTTTGAATGTTTTTATACACTCAGTGAGAAACCTGGGCCTGTTTCGATGAACACAACATGGAAATCCTGGCAGGAATGGCAGAAAGACACAAA
>JARBWK010000001.1:209218063-209405442 GCA_030556195.1 Anolis apletophallus | reverse complement strand
TCACATAACAGCAATACAAGAGACTCATATCTGTCACAAACATATTTCATATTTAAAACAAATTAAATTGGGTAAAGAATATTATTCAACCAACGATACAAAAAAAGAGGAGTCGTCCTATATGTAAGAGAAGAACTAAACAAAACAATAGGTTTGGGGGAGTATGGACAACAGATGTTGGGATTTGCAGTACCTTCAACCAATTCACCTCGGACTTCCACAGCCGAGACCCCATGAAGGACAGATCTGGACCAAACTTGGCACAAAAACCCCCATGACCAACAGAAAATACGGGAGAAGGTTGGGAGGAATTAAGAGTGCTTTATGGGAGATGTAGTTCACCTACATTTGGAGAGCACTCTGAACCCAAACAACCCTGGGTCTGGACCAAATTTGGCACAAATACTCAATATACCCAAATTTGAATACTGGTGGGGTTGGGGGATTGATTTTGTTTTTTGGGAATTGTAGCTGCTGGGATTTATAGTTCGCCTACAATCAAAGAGCATTTTGAACTCCACTTCAATGGAATTGGGCCAAACTTGACCAAGCTAGACCTGGCATTCTGCTTTTTTGAAATGTGCCCCTAACCCAGGTATGGGCAAACTTGGGCTCCAGGTATTTTGGACTTTAACTCTCACCATTCCTAACACTTAAGCGGCTGAGGAGGAAAAGGAAAGGGCCTGAGGCGGGTAGGAATGGTGGGAGTTAAAGTCCAAAACACCTGGAGGGCCCAAGTTTGCCAGAGAAGCACCTCTGCAACATGGCTCCTCACAAAACGCCAACGTGGGGCAGGCAACCCAATAGGGTCTCACCCTGCAGGGTCCATTGGAGAAGAAGACAGGCAGTGGAGGGTTGCAGCCTGCAGGCAATGAAGGCGGCGGGCAGGTCTTGCAGCGACTCCCGCCACCTCCTGGCCTCCTCCTCTTCTTGACGCCATTGCTGATGCCGCTCCTTCTTCCTCCCTCTCACGCCGCCTCTCGAGCCCCTCCATGTCGGGCCGAACGGGAGGAGCCAGAGGTCGTGCCTCAAAGAAAAAGCGAGGCCTCGCCCCCAGGGCCTCAGCTTTTTAACCCTATCTCATCAACGCCGAGGCGGGAAAGGAGGCTGCAGGCTCTTGGGCCGAGCCAATCATGCTCAACAAGTGGCCCAAATCAAAGGGGCCCGACTCCGCCTCCTCCTCTCCCTGCCATAACCCCTTCACTAAATCACTATGCTTTAATTATGTTAAAATTGTAACAAGCAAGGAGGCGCGGAGCCGCTCGCGCTTCCCTCGGAGGCAGGGGGCAAGCCCTGTGAGGAGCCTGTCACCTGGCTCACCACCGCCCCCTTACAGGGGTTCAGTGCTCCTCAAATTCGCCTGAGTTTCCCAGTGCCCCCCTGAATCGTCCCACTGCCCACCAGGGGGCGGTACTGCCCACTTTGGGAACCAGTGCTCTAAATGAACCCCTTTTTCTACATTCCTTCCATACAATATGTTTTCAATGAATAACTTATTCAGAGATGTAAATCACAAAAGGCCTGTTTTTCTTCTCTCTTGGATGGCATTTTCTCCTTGCAAATAACATTTTTCCCCTTCAGGTGACTTTTGAAGACGTGTCTGTGGATTTCTCAGAGGAGGAGTGGGCCCTCTTGGATCCAAGCCAGAAAGCCTTGCACCAGCAAATCATGGAGGAGAATTTAGGAATTGTGTCCTCTCTGGGTAAATCTCCATTATGCTTGTGGTTAACCCAATCAGTTTATAAATTATCCAGAGTTTCAAGGTGGCTGTGATTTACATACTGTTTTGAGGAGCGTTTTCATTCATAAAAAAGAGAGAGAAGAGATACAAAGCAGTATGTAAATCACAGCCTTATAGTCCCTTCCTTATAGGTAGCAAAAAAAAGTTGTGCGGTGCCTTTAAATCTCTCCTTCCTTCTTCCTTTCCCTCAGAACACGATAGATAGATAGATAGATAGATAAGATAGTGTCCATACTTTTCGTGCACAGTCCTGGAACGTAACACCTGGGATAAGTTTGGGAACACTATAATAATGTTATTTCTTACCTGTCTCTCCTCACAGCTCGGGGGGGGGGGGGTTTACAACATTGCTAAAACACAAAATCAGAATGCATAATCATTTAAAAACAGTTCGTAAAATATACATATTTAAATATTTTCCATAAAATACATATTTAACTCTATCTATCTATGAATATAATAAAAGTCAGTGTTTGCGGCCGAGCGGTGGGAGGAATATGTGGCAGCATTTCGATTGGCTGCCACTCCGGGATTATTTGCATAAATGGCTGTGACTGGCCAGCCTCCCAACATTCCAACACAGCACAGAGAGGGAAGGAAAGGGCCTGAGGCAGGCATTAATGGCTGGAGTTGAAGTTAGCCAGTTGACAGTTTATTCTGTTGGAAATGGAATGTTCAGTACCTTCACCAACACTGCAGCCCCTATACATAGAGGGAAAATGAAAGGCCTCAGGCAGTCAGCCACTGCGGCCCACAGCAATGACGGATCAGGACCAAACTTGGCAAACAGGGGCCCAATGGTCCACTTCACAACCTGGTGTGGTTTAGGGCAGGCTGCGCCACGAATGATGTGATTTGCAGTACCTTCACCTCATTCACTTCCCAAACAACACTGTAGCCTCTATACATCACAGACCACGCCCAAAATTGACAGCAAGGCTTCCTTAACATGATTTGCCTGACTAGGCCTCAGCTCATGGGATATTGTTAGGCTTCCTCAACTTGATTTTCCTGAGTAGGCCCCCAACAATGACAGAACAAGACCAAACTTGGCGCACAGACCCCCAAGGTGCACCCTACATCCTGGTGCAGTTTGAGAGAGGATGGGCCATGGATGATGGGACTTGCAGTACTTTAATTCACTTCCTTAGAGCACTGTGGCCCACACCAATGACGATCTATGGCACACAATGCCTTCCTCAAATAACCCGGGCACCGCCGGGTCCCCAAGCTAGTACATAAAATAAAACTTAGACATAGAGTTGAAGTTTAAAATGCATCATTAGAACTGTCTGAGTAGGCCTGCCGGAAGAGAGAGGTCTTCGCTTGTGTCTTAAATTCAAACAGCTGATCCAGGTGTCGGGAGTTCTACTGGCAGGTCGTTCCACTGTCTTGGGGTGGCCAATGAAAAGGCCCCCTGGATGTCAGATCTGGCTTCTCAAGGGCCAGGTGCAGTTGGTGCACAAATTCAAAATGTGCAAGGCATTCCTGGTCACATATGAAACTAGGGCCTCCAGATTCCATGCCAAGTCCAGGGAGTACCCCCCAAACTACCGACCCATGTCTTCAGTGGTAACCCATACTGCACAGGCTGATTCCCTATTCTTTGATATGCCTTCTGGCTTACCAGTAGCATCTCTGTACTCTGGATTAAGTTTCAATTTTCCCCTCTGCCGCCCATTACTGGTGAAAGACATTGGTTTAGTTGGAAAGGAGGAGTAGAACGTGGTGTCATCTGCATGGAGATGCACCACACTCCAAAACTCTGAATGAGCCCCTGGGATCCCCCAGGAAATGAACAAGGGATCGAATAGGAATCCCCCAGCAGTACTTTCTGGGTTTGCCTCTCCAGGAAGGAACAGAGCCACTGTGAAATGCCTCCAATTCCCATCTAGGAAGGCAACCCAGAAGGATACCATCATTGATGATATTGAGAACTGCTGAAATGTTCAGTGGAATCAATAGAGACACATTTTCCTCTTCTGTCTGGGTCGCTCTGTAGGCCCAGAAACACTGGGAAGGCTATAGTGAGACAACTAAACACTAAACCTTTAGGGTCTACTCAACGAGTGAGTAGTAAGAATCCAAACATATAAAGATAATGAATAGTAGCTCATATAGTATGCGTATACAGTACAAAAATGTTTATATAAGGGGATACATGTATATATAATCGACCTCCGTATGGTGACTAAATCATATAAATACAAGAAGAATTAATAACAGCCTTGATATAAGTGTTAGTTAATCTATACAACAATAGTAATCAAGGCAACCAAAGAACGGTGTCAGAACAAAGTCAATAAGGATGTACAATGACCTGCAATACGTATCGGAAAACAACTCACAGTCAGTTCAAATGTCCCAGATGTTCTAAAGCTTCACGCGGATTAAATATCTGGATAATCCAAAACAAGTGTTAAGTGGACAAAAAGTTGTTCCGTAGGTTCTGAATAGGCTGTATAATCCTCAGGACAGGAAGCAGCACACAAAATAAGATGGGATAATCCTTGTAGTCAAACTCTGTATACGCATACTATATGAGCTACTCTTCATTATCTATATGTTTGGGTTCTTACTACTCACTCGTTGAGTAGACCCTAAAGCTTTAGTGTTTGGTTCCCTCTGTAGGCCGTCAACCAAGGTTACCAAAGCAGTCTGTAGCATAAGCAGTAGACTTGTGCAATTCTGCCAAAAGGCCTGCCTTTTCAGGGTCCATCTTCGGTTAACCCCTCATTCTGGTTATTGGGAAGTTACTCCAATCGGAAGGAGTGTTGACACTTTCATTGGCTATAATGGGAAACTTCATAGGCTCAATCATTTTAAGGCCTATCTGCATGAGACCTATCTCAGTTTTAGATCCTATCAACAAATGCAAACCTGCCAAGCTTCAGAACAATTCACCAATTACTGATTTTTTAAAGAATTATTTTAAGTTTTTACCATAACATTTTAAAAAATAAAACAAACTGGAAGAGAGGGTTCTGACAATTGTAGTCACCAGTTGTGTCCATTCTCAGCCAATCAGAGCATAGATACAACCAGAGAACAGAGAGACCCCTCCCTCCCCCCCATCATTCTCTGAGAGAAACTCTGAGACTTTTCAATGCCCGCCCCATGCAAGTGCTGCTGGGAAAGTGAGTTGCTAGCAGGGCCCTCTCTGGAGGAAGAGCCTAGCTGCTGCTGGAAGCAAGGAAAGACGCTGTAGTCAATTCCATCTTCTCCAGGAGCCTCCATGGCAGACTCCTACCTCAGGTATAGTGCAGACTTAACTGCATTCTCTCCAGTAGCCGAAAACCTCATGCCTCATGCCTGTACTAATTCTGAAGTTAAGAAAATCAACAGTAGGGAGTTACTTTTTTAAAAAAGACAAAGGGAATAAAATGAAAGAAATAACATTTAATCAATAATATAAGGATTGACAAAACAAAGAATGTCAAATTCCAGTTATGTGCATCTTCATTCAATCCTTTTTAATATGGCAACTTTATTCTGGCTGCTAATCTGAATGTTGATGTTTGTTCTGCTGTGTGAACAAACCTTTGTGGCATCAGGCAGATCAAGGGTTTTTACCTTTCTTGTGCCAGAAGTACAGGGGATTCCAGATAAACAAGGGCTAAAAAAGAAACAGCTTTGTTTTCCCCAGCCCTGGTTGAGTAATGATTTACTTTGAGGCCTATTCTCTGGAATCTCGGATTGCAGAGAATCTTGGGCTAAGGAAACCCTGGTTGCATTATTGTATACTTGGAGACTTATATCCTGGTATAATATTTAGAGGAAAAACAAATAGTGCTGGAAAGTGTTGTCTTGACTAAATGCATTTTGTAATTGGTTTACTTTTAAACTTTAATCTGATATAACCTTTTCTTTTTTACACATGGTCACACTTCCCTTGTTCTCAAATCATGTAAACAGATGAGTCACTATTTAAATGCTTGCAGTGTGAAAAGAGCTTCAGTCAAAAGAGAAACCTTATTAGTCATCAGGCTACTCACGCAAGACAGAAGCCATTTAAATGCTGGCAGTGTGAAAAGAGCTTCAGTAAAAAGAGAAACGTTATTCGTCATCAGGCAACTCACACAGGAGAGAAGCCATTTAAATGCTTGCAGTGTGAAAAGAGCTTCAGTCAAAAAGGAACCCTTGTTTACCACCAGAGAACTCACACAGGAGAGAAGCCATTTAAATGCTTGCAGTGTGAAAAGAGCTTCAGTCTCAAGCACGTCCTTATTCGTCATCAGGCAACTCACACTGGAGAGAAGCCATTTAAATGCTTGCAGTGTGAAAAGAGGTTCAGTGACAAGGGAACCCTTGTTCGTCATCAGGCAACTCACACAGAAATAAAACCATTTAAATGTTTGCAGTGTGAAAAGAGCTTCAGTCAAAAGAGCAACCTTATTCGTCATCAGGCAACTCACATTGGAGAGAAGCCATTTAAATGCTTGCAGTGTGAAAAGAGTTTCAGTGACAAGCGAAACCTTATTCATCATCAGGCAACTCACACAGGAGAGAAGCCATTTAAATGCTTGCAGTGTGAAAAGAGCTTCAGTAAAAAAAGAGCCCTTGTTTACCACCAGAGAACTCACACTGGAGAGAAGCCATTTAAATGCTTGCAGTGTGAAAAGAGCTTCAGTCGAAAGAGCAACCTTATTTGTCATCAGGCAACTCACACAGGAGAGAAGCCATTTAAATGTTTGCAGTGTGCAAAGAGCTTCAGTCTCAAGCACGTCCTTATTCGTCATCAGGCAACTCACACTGGGGAGAAGCCATTTAAATGCTTGCAGTGTGAAAAGACGTTCAGTGACAAGGGAACCCTTGTTCGTCATCAGGCAACTCACACAGAAATAAAACCATTTAAATGTTTGCAGTGTGAAAAGAGCTTCAGTCGAAAGAGCAACCTTATTAGTCATCAGGCAACTCACTCAGGAGAGATGCCATTTAAATGCTTACAGTGTGAAAAGAGCTTCAGTCAAAATGGAACCCTTGTTTACCACCAGAGAACTCACACAGGAGAGAAGCCATTTAAATGCTTACAGTGTGAAAAGAGCTTCAGTCGAAAGGGCAACCTTATTTGTCATCAGGCAACTCACACAGGAGAGAAGCCATTTAAATGCTTGCAGTGTGAAAAGAGCTTCAGTCACAAGAGAAACCTTATTAGTCATCAGGCAACTCACACAGGAGAGAAGCCATTTAAATGCTTGCTGTGTGAAAAGAGTTTCAGTAACAAGAGAAACCTTGTTCGTCATCAGCCAACTCACACAGAAATAAAACCATTTAAATGCTTGCAGTGTGAAAAGAGCTTCAGTCACAAGCACGTCCTTATTCGTCATCAGGCAGTTCACACTGGAGAGAAGCCATTTAAATGCTTGCTGTGTGAAAAGAGCTTCAGTCACAAGATCGTCCTTATTCGTCATCAGGCAACTCACACAGGAGAGAAGCCATTTAAATGCTTGCAGTGTGAAAAGAGCTTCAGTCACAAGAGAAGCCTTATCAGTCATCAGGCAACTCACACAGGAGAAAAGCCATTTAAATGCTTGCAGTGTGAAAAGAGCTTCAGTCAAAAGAGAAACCTTATTAGTCATCAGGCAACTCACACTGGAGAGAAGCCATTTAAATGCTTGCAGTGTGAAAAGAGCTTCAGTCAAAAGGGAAGCCTTATTAGTCATCAGGCAACTCACACAGGAGAAAAGCCATTTAAATGCTTGCAGTGTGAAAAGAGCTTCATTTTTAAGAAAAGCCTTATTAGTCATCAGGCAACTCACACTGGAGAGAAGCCATTTAAATGCTTGCAGTGTGAAAAGAGCTTCATTCATAAGAAAAGCCTTATTACTCATCAAGCAACTCACACAGAAATAAAGCTATTTTAATGCTTGCAATGTAAAAAGAGTTTCAGTCGGAAATCATACCTTGTTGATCATCAGGCAACTCACAGCGAAGAAAAACTTTTGTGTAGAAAGAGCTACAGTTGATATACAAGACTTCTTTTTAAATTGTCAACTCACACAAGAGAGAAGCAATTTAAATGTGTGAAAAGTGTGAAGAGCTTTTTGACACAACCCGCACGGAAGAAAAGGGGTAAAGGCGAGTTTGCTTGTTTTACATCAGAGGGGGCTAGAATCGTTGCCATAGAAACTGAGTTAAAAAGCCATGGCTTTTGGGGAAAATAATAACCTGACCCATTTTCTTTAATGAAATATCTCATTAAACATAAGTGATAATATTTTGAGAGCTAAAGGAAGCATATTTCAGGGCTTTTTATTTTCCATTCATGCATACTGGTTACTGCGACTATTTCCTGCCATTTATGTTCAGGGTTAAAAATACATTTAATCGAGAGGTTTGATGAGAAGTGTTGACATCAGTTTGATTAATTGCTAACAGCCCTGTGTATCATGTGATTGTATGTGGGACTGGGTTTCCTTTTATGAAATATCTAATAAAGCATAACTGATAAATTGTTTTCCATTCATGCATACTTGTTACTGCAAATATTTCTTGTCACATCCATAACATATAAATAATAGAAAATCATAGAATTGTAGAGTTCTAAGAGACCTCATGGGCCATCCAGTCTAACCCCCTGCCAAGCAGGAAAACTGCATTTTAAAAAATTAGGAAGATTTCAGAATATCAGCGAGAGATTCTGAATAAGCAAATAAACGAAGTAGAGATCAGGGCAATAATTAAAACCTTGGCACCAAACAAGTGTCCAGGCCCGGATGGCTTCTCATCACATTTCTATAAGGTGCATGCAGAGGTACTGATACCATCAATGTTGAAAGTGATGAACAAAGTTCTGAATGAACAAAAACTCCCACCCTCCTGGACCCAATCAAACATCACTCTGATACCAAAAGATGTCTCTGACACGATGACACCTAAAAGCTTTCGGCCAATTGCACTTTTAAACACTGATTACAAGGTATTTGCCGGAATACTGGCAGCAAGATTAAAAGTGGTCTTGAATGAAAGAGTACATAAGGACCAAACCGGCTTCCTTCCAGGCCGACAAATTAAAGATAATACTAGGTTGATTCTGAACATAATAGAATATTATAACAAGCATACCCAAAGATGCCGAAAAGGCTTTTGACAAAGTAAATTGGAATTTTATATTTGAGTTGATAAGAGGGATGGATATGGGATTTTATTTTGAGAATGCTATCAGGTCAATCTATGACAAACAAACGGCCAAAATTATTATAAACGGTCAATTGACAGAAGAAATTAAACTAAGGAAAGGCACAAGACAGGGCTGCCCGCTGTCACCCTTGATTTTTGTAATGACGTTAGAAGTTCTTCTAGAAAGCATAAGGCAAAATAAAGAAATCAAAGGGCTGAGAATTCCCAACAACACATATAAGGTATCGGCGTACGCAGACGACATGGTCTGCGTAATAGAAGATCCCCTGCAACAATGGGAGGAATGGTGGAACGAACTAACGGAGTATGGGGAAGTTGCCGGGCTAAAAATAAACAAAGATAAAACCAAATTTATTGTAAAGAATATGACGGAAAAGAAAAAAGGGATTTTGCAAAGAGTCACAGGAATTAAGATAGAAAAAATGGTCCGGTATTTGGGAGTCTTTTTGACAGCAAGTAATGCCCACCTACTCCAAAACAATTATGAAAGAAAATGGAGGGAAATAAGACTAAAGTTGGAAAAGTGGAGCAAGTTGCAACTTTCAATGATGGGCAGGATAGCCCTGATTAAAATGTCGGTACTACCAGAAATATTATTTTTGTTTCAAACAATTCCAATTTTAAGGTCAAAAGTAATGTTGGATGGATGGAGAAAGGATATAATAAAATGTGTCTGGCTGAACAAGAGGCCTAGCATAGGGTATCAACAATTGAAAGATAACATCACAAGAGGAGGAATGGCATTGCCGGATTTTCAAATATATTACGAATCAGCGGTACTGGGGTGGGTGAGAGAATGGGTAATACTGACAAAAAAGAAACTCTTGGCTCTGGAAGGAGAAGACCTCTTCCGGGGATGGCATAGGGTTTTAGAAACCATTTTATAAGGGCGGCCCTCATCATTGTGTGGGATAAATATAAAGAAAGGTTATGTAGTAAAACTCCCCTGTGGTTCTCTCCGAATGAGGCAGACCATAAGAGGGAAATCCCAAGGGAAAGATGGTTAACGTACAAAAATATATTAAAGATCAAAGGGGGGAAAGTGGACCTGCTGTCGCTGGAAGAGATGCAGAGAGTGGAACCTAGTTTAACGTGGTTCCACTACTGGCAAATTAAAGAGAACTATAAACAAGACCGGAAGAAGGGATTTGAAACAACAGACTCTAGCTGGTCCAAAATTGTAAAAAGTGACACCAAAGTCATACAGAAATCTTATCAACTGTTACTTGGTTGGGACACGGAAGAAAACCTGATCAAGGAGGTAATGATAAAGTGGGCCAGACTGGTGGGACATATCATAGATTTGTGTAAATGGGAAGAAGTGTGGGGCAAAAAACTAAAATATACCTATGCTGTCGAGATAAAACTGGTATAAGGTATTCTATATGTGGTATTTAACACCAGAAAAGCTCGCGAAGTTCAGTAAAGGAAAACTGAATGCGAAGTGTTGGAAATGTGGAGTAAATGTAGGCACTTACTCCCATGTGTGGTGGGAATGTAAGGTGGTAAAGAAATACTGGTGGGAGATATTTAAGAGGACAAAAGATATCCTGGGGAAAAAAATTGAGTTCAAACCAGAGTACTTTTTATTGGGGATATTTGATTTTGAGTTAGATAAAAATGATGACAAAATTTTCTTTTACTTGGCCGCCGCAGCAAGGATAAGTCTGGCCAGATTTTGGAAACTAAAAGAAGTGCCAACATACCAGGACTGGCTAAAAAAAGTATATGACATAATGAACATGGATCTGCTCACACAGAAAGTAGCGCAAAACAGGGTTTTTGAAAACAGAACGGACTGGAATAAATATACTGACTATCTTAAATTGAAGAAATATAAATTAATATGATTGAAATTAATACAGAATCGACGGGACGACAATACAGGACAACTAAGTTATGATAACAGGAAGGGGAAGCAAGGCTGACCCCCCTGTGCAATGGTGTAAAGAAGTACTGAGCCTCTGCAAAACGGACTAGGAGGATAACAGGGGAAATGTTTATGTGTAGGTGAGAGGTGGTGGTGGTTGGGGGGGAGGGGGGGTTACGATTTTATGTTTAAGTGTATGTTTAGGTCTATGTCGGTATGTTTTTGATGTCTTGTTTTTCTGTGGTTTGAATGAATAAAAATAAATATATATATATAAAAAAGGAAAATTGCATTTAAAGCACCCCTGACAGATGGACATCCATCTGTTTAAAAGCCTCCAAAGAAGGAGCCTCCACCATACTCCGAGGCAGAGAGTTCCACTGCTGAATGGCTCTCACAGTCAGAAAGTTCTTCCTAATGTTCAGATGAAATCTCCTTTCTTGTAGTTTGAAGCCATTGTTCCATTGAGTCTTAGTCTCCAGGGCAGCAGAAAACAATCTTGCTCCCTTCTCCCTATGACTTCCTTTCACATGCTTATACATGGCTATCATGTCTCCTCTCAGCCTTCTCTTCTTCAGGTGAAAAATGCCCAGCTCCTTAAGCCGCTCCTCATAAGACTTGTTCTCCAGACCCTTGATCATTTGAGTCGTCCTCCTCTGGACACATTCCAGCTTAGAGTCAACATCTCCCTTCAATTGTGGTGCTCAGAATTGGACACAGTGTGATTCCAGTTGTGGTCTAACCAAGGCATCTCTTCTCATACTTCTTTCTCTCACAAGCTTTGAAAATGACTTTTTCCTAGTTGGTAGCCAAGAATAGTAAATGGTGGCAGCGAAAGTTAACAAGTATTATGAGGGGGAGTTTAGGATAAGAAAACTACCCTGTCACATTCTCTCCACAGTTTAAAATAACAGATCTTTACATAATTGGCAGTTAAAAACAAATTAGAGAATTAGCGCACGCTGTAAGCTGCCTCATTATAAGGCCAAAATCCCATTGGCATCACATTAGATACGGTCGCAACTGTCGCACAAGTTTTAATTGTGTGAAAGCCCCCCGAGCCACCGCTGCAAGCTGAGATTCCAGGCTTAGCAATGAGTTCAGAAGGACTCCCAAGCTGCGAAAAGAAAAGAATGCTGTGATCACTAAAAGTCAACAAGGGTTTCTCAAAAACAAATCATGGTGAACTGATCTTGTCTCTTTTTTTAAAAAAAGGCACAAGCTTGGTAGACGTAGGGAAGGCTGTGGATGTAGCATATCTTGATTTCAGTAAGGCCTTTGACAAGGTCCCCCATGGTCGTCTTCCTGGAAAGAAGTAACTGGTGTCGTGCTCAGTGGCCCTGTGCCCAGTTCTGTTGCATGTCTTTATTAATGACATATTAATGACTTGGATGAAGATGTAGCGGGCAGGCTTATCAAGTTTGCAGATGACACCAAATTAGGAGAGACAGATAATACTCCAGAAGACAGGATCAGAATTCAAAGTGACATTAACAGATTAGAGTGTTTGGTCAAATCTAAAAAAGTGAGTTTCTAGAAAGAGAAATGCAAGATACTACACTTAGGCAGAAACAATGAAATGCAAAGTTATAGCATGGGTAACGACTGATTTGACATCCCTCAGTTTTAGTGGACAACAAATTAAACATGAGTAAACAATGTGATGCAGCAGCTTAAAAAGCCAGTGGAGTTTTGGGCTTCTTAAAAAAAAAGTGTCTAGATCCGTGATTTCCAAAGTGGGCGCTACTGCCCCCTGATGGGCGCTGCAGCGATCCAGGTGGGCGGTGATGGCCACAGGTGCATTTTGGGGGCGATGAATAACTAAGGCACGATGAATAACTAAAGCATGGCTGAAATCACTGGGTGGCTGTAAGTTTTCCGGGATTGAAGAGAGGAGCTTGCCATTTAGTGTGTGTATTTGCATGGCTGGCTCTACACTGGCTCTCTAATGCAGATCCAAACTGTATTGTGTGGCACTCTAGATCCACCCGGCTTGTATTGTGAGTCCTTTGTGTTGGGAGGATCATAAAGTCAAAAAAAGGAGGGGAGAGAGAGAGAGAGAGAGAGAGAGAGAGAGAGAGAGAGAGATCTGTGTGGATTGGGGCAGAGACTCCCCGCTTGGCCAAAAGGGCGAGAGAAAGGAGAAAGGAAGCTGCATTCCTTTGGAAGCCGGTTGCCTCTTTCCCTCGTGGAACAACCTCCCTTTCCCAAGGAAGCAGCCAGCCTTGGAGAAAGAAAAAGAGAAGGGCTTTGGCTACGATTCCACGGGAAGAGAAAGGGGAGATCAGGGCGTGTGTCGCCTTTGCAAGCACGTGGAAAGGATTGGGAAGATGAGCTGCGTGGGAAGGAAAGAGGGGGAGTTGCTTCTCGAATTCGGAAGGCTCATTGATTGCAGGTGAGCAATAAATCTCAGGAGCTCCCAAATGCCAAGGGATATTTTCTTCAAACCCCTCAAGTATTTCCAGTTGCTCATGGGAGGTCTCTATGCCAAGTTTGGAGTTTTCTGCTGGAGTTCAGAATGCTCATTGATTGCAGGTGAACTATAAATCCAAGCAGCTCCTAAATGCCAAAGTCTGTTTTCCCCAGACCCCTCCGGTATTCTCTGTTGCTCATGGGAGTTCTCTATGCCAAGTTTGGTTCAATGTTCACATTGAAATTTTGTTTTGCAAATTATGTTGTATTAACAGTTTTTTTCCTGGTGAGAAACCGCTGATCACAACAAGTAACACAATTCCTTAATTAATTTTTAGCAACTGTTATGTCACTTATACGTGCTATAAGAAGAAGGTAACATTCCCGCATACTCCCTCACTTGCATTGAGGCATGTACAATTGCACACTGCTACTGTTCATGTGGTGCCACTGAATTGCCGTTCCAAAACACGTGAGCACTACGAGCATTGCTGCGGGCAACTGCCACTCGTGCGATTGGTCGATCAAAAGGTTAAAGTCTGGAACGGCAGCAGCAGTACTGGTTACTGGCAGTACTACCAGCAGATTTTGGAGCACGCTATGAATCAGATTTCCCATAATTATTACGGGAAAATTACGGCGTAATATAACTCTAAGTTAGATTGTTGTGATTGTGACAAGTTAAAGTTAACAAACAAATAGTGCGACTATAATTGGTATTCTTTATTTATTTTGTAATAATTATATGTGCTTTACAGTTAATATGTTTATTGCATTAGTATTTATTTTAGGGTTTTTTTACAAAAATATTTCAAAAAATTACAAAAAATGTTAGTAATGCCTCCATAAAATTTTTATTTTGTATGCAGACAATAATGACTCAGCCAAAGAAAAAGTGTAGATAATATAATATCAAATATTTGAAATATGGCTTTATTGAGTCGCCTGTAAACAATACATTATCAATGTGCCTGATTTGCCAGAACGTTTTATCAAACGAAGCTATGAAGCCTTCTAGACTACAAGAATATTTGACTAAAATTCATGGTGATAAAAAAGATAAGGATTTATCTTATTTTCGAACACTAAAAGAAAAAATTACCAAATAACCGACATTGGCAAAACTCTTTTCAACCTCAACCACACAAGATGGCCATGGCTTGCTTGCTTCTTACAATATTTCGTTAATGATTGCCAAATCGGCAAAACCTCATACTATTGGGGAAGAACTAATTATACCGTCTATAAGTGAAGTAATACGCACTGTGCTACACAAATCATCTGATATTATCAAGAAAATTTCATAGAGCAATAATACAGTACAAAGAAGATTTGATGAAATGGCTCAAGATGTTGAAGATTCATTGTGTGGCTATTTAAAAACATCTCAGTTTTCTATTCAACTTGATGGGTCAACTTTGTTAGGAAATGAAGCTTTACTTTTAGCATAAGTGCGGTTCACAAAGGAAGAACAAATTTGCCAAGAATTATTATTTGCTAAATATTTGCAAACTGCTACCAAAGGAGATTCAATATTTCATGCATTGGATGACTTTGTTAAAGAAAAAGAAATACCTCTGAGTAATATCTTATCAGTAGCCACAGATGGTGCGCCAGCGACGGTAGGGCGCTACAGAGGTTTTCTTGCATATCTAAAAAAGGAAATGCCGAATGCATTCACAGTACACTGTATCATCCATCACCAACATCTACTTGCCAAAAATTTTAATGCACGCCTACATAATTCATTACAATATGTAATTAAAGCCATCAACACAATCAGAGGCAAATCATTGAATGACAGATCATTTAAACAGCTTTGTATTGAAAACGATGAAGAACTTAATCATTTACTGCTTCATTCAGAAGTTCGTTGGTTGTCAAAGGGTGCCTGTTTAGATAGGTTTTATAAGCTGTTTAACTCAGTGCTGGAGTTCTTGAAAGATAAAAATGATGCTTTACGATCCAATTTAATTCAATCCTAAAGTGACACCGCTTATTTGACCGACTTGTTTCAAAAATTTAATGAAAGCAATCTTCAGCTTCAAGGTGATAAACTGAATTTAATAAAAACAAAATCTGTTATTTCTGCATTTGTGGCAAAGCTTCTTCTGTACAAACAAAATTTTGGACAAGGGGAATTCAGCCAGTTCCCAAATTTATCAGGAGCAGAAAAAAAGATGAAGACATATTTTGTGAGCACTTGGATGCTCTCCATTCAGATATCAATCAATGATTTGATGATAGTTTGAAAATGAACATACCTGATTGGATTTTGGATCCTTTTTCAAGTGCAAACACAGAAGAATCTCCACAGTTACAAGAAGAACTGATGGAAGTAACTACAAATGATGAATTGAAATTTAAATTCAAAGGCGTCTACCAACAATTCTGACTGCAAAAGGAGAACCATCCCTACGTCTTATCCTGAAATATGGGCTGTAATTCAAAAGTTCTTAATTGCATTTCCTTCAACATATTTAGTGGAACGTGGATTCAGTGCGGTAACCAATTTATTAACAAAAAAAGAAACCGATTGCAAATAGTCAATTGTGGTGATTTGAGATTACTGCTGACAAAAATAGAGCCGAGGATTACTAGATTTATTTCATTTTTATTTATTTATTCAACTTATATACCGCCACTCCCAAAGGTTTAGGGCTGTTCACAGAGGTACAGCATACACAATTTAAAACAATAAATTAAAACAACATTAAAATTCAGTTAACACAATTCAAAGGCCTGCTGGAACAGATGAGTTTTGCAAGCCCTGCGGAAGCCCACCAGGTCCCGTAGTGCTCGGACCTCCAAAGTGATGGAGCAATGATCGTGAAAACCCTACCCCTGCACGATGTCCACGCCTGCACAGTTGCTTCCTGTGGCTCCTCGAGGAAGAAACCAGCTTGCCGTCAGCATTTTCAAGAACAGCTTCCATGTCGGCTTTTCCAAGGACAGTCGCCATCTTTGAAGACGCTTCCTGTGTCTGCCTCTCTGAGAAAAGAGGCAGCGGCGTCGATGGCGGTCTCTAGGGTTTCGCTGCGTTGCAGATGGTGCAGGACCCCTTTTCAAAATCATCAAAACGTCCAAGGGCTCCAGTTGCTCACTCGTGCTTCTCCGTCCCGACCAAGGGCATGGGCCCGCCAGGCTGCACTCAAAGGGGCAACTCTCCAAACAGGCAGCCCCAAGATGCCGATCGCCAAGCTCCCTCCTCTGGCTCCAGGAGTCCTGGCATTTGCCTGGGCTCTGTACCAATTTCTCCAGGCAGAGAGCAGCCCACCATGATCTCCTCCGGGACCGCATCGGCACCTACCTCACAGTTCTCGGGCCGCTCCTCCCTGGGAATACCAACACCAGGTAAATATTCATCTGTCGTGAAGGCTCTCCTCCCAATTGGGCATAGTTCTCTGGGGAAGTCCCATGACTGATCCCAGGTTAATTCACTTGACTCCCAGGGGCAGAATCAATTATCTTCTCAGCACCAAACTCCTGCGCGGAGTCCAAGGGGGACATCTGTGGGCAATTTGGCCAATTCAACAGCTCTCCAAAACGTCTCAGACAGCGGGCGAGATTATCATATGCTGTGACCAAAAGTCTCACCAATTTTGTGTCCAAGCTCTTGTTGTTCTTGCCAGACCATAAGCTGTCTGGGTTGTTATTTGAGTCGCTTTGTAAGTTGCCCAAGTAGTTCTGTCCCAAGGGGATATGGTCCAATGATTCTGAGGGCTCCGAAGACAGCAGGGCCTTGGCTGGGGCCTGCAGGCTATTCATGCCCGCCGGACTCCTTGTGCCAGAGGCTGCCCCTACCTCAGAGGCTGCAAAAACACCAGGGTTCTGTAAGTCATCCATCTGGAACCAAGACAGCAGTGCAAGTTGGTAATTTCACCGACTGTCTACTGGTCCGATTTCAGCGAGAAGTGTCCAAAAGAGGCAGAAGCAGCAGTTTCCAACAGAGCACTCTCAAGGAGCTCCTTACCGTGCCGCCATCTTGGTGTTCGGTTTAAGCTGATACCGGGATATTTCGGATGGAAACAATGTTCAAGCTCTTGGCCTTCCCAGGCAACTTTCAATTTCCTGTTGGCTTCACGGTTCCGTAGGTGGAAAGCACACACTTGTGTCTTGACGGGGTTAGGCTTCAGGTGGTTATCTTTGCAGTAGCTGGAGAGATCTTTCAAGGCATTAGCAAGTTGGATTTCAACTGTTTCAAAGTCTTGTGCTTGAGTTGTTAAGCCAATGTCATCAGCATATACAAAGCTCTTTGTGAGTGGTGGTTGTGGCTCATTGTTAGTAAAGATGTGAAACAAGGTCAGTGCAAAAACGCCTTGGGGTAAACCATTTTTTTGCCTCCTTCATCTACTTTTCCTGCCTTGAAACTCCACAGAGAAGTGACAGTTTTCTAAGAGGGTCTGGACAGTTTTTGTAAAATCATAGTCCTGGGTAATGCGGTAGACCTTTTGCAGCATTTTTCTCCTGCAGCACATTATAGGCTGCTATAAGGTCAACAAAACCTGTTCCAGTAATGCAACCTTTCTCATATCCTTCCTTGATGTGCTCAGTCAGATTAAGCATTTGGGCTGTACAGTTTTTCCTAGTCTGAAACCTGCTTGTGAAATAATCTGGGGTTCAATAACAGGTCCTAATCCATTTAGTAATATCCTCTCATATCTATCTATCTATCTATCTATCTATTAGGCATGGTTTAGAACCCAAAAATAGGAAATCAAAAATCTAATGGGGGGGGGGGATTTTTTTTATTAGTAATAGGAAGACTTACAAAAAATTTTACCAAAATTTCTAAAATGTAACTTAATTACTAACGAAATTCGTTAGTAGTTCATATGCCAGCGCATGCGCATTCCAGATGGTTTTGGCCTACAACTCCCAGAAATCCTAACAGCTGGTAAATTGGCTGGGATTTCTGGGAGTTGTAGGCCAAAACTTGAATAAATCACACTGAATTCTAGATGGGACTCTCCAAATAGGAAGGAGGGAGCAAAGGAGGGAGGGAGGGGGTATTCTATTCTTGGAAGCAGCAAAAGAAAAGGAGGAGGAACCCCCCCCCCGGCTCCTCGCTGCCTCTCTCTCAACCCGATCCCGAGGGAGCGAGGGCCCAAGTTTGCCCAGGCTGGTCATATACCTACATTCCATGCACATGCAATAATACAGCAGTAATAACAATGGGTATAAGAAGAGGTAAAATTCAAACCGAAGTATTCTGACTGGTCCCTGCCTCATGCGGTGCAAACGGGCTCTTCTCTGTGAGCCCGGGGAAAGCCAGCGTTTTCTGCTTGGGTGCACACACATACATATTCTTTGGGGGATTTGCTGCAGAATCTTCTCTATGAGCCCGGATTCTGCAGCAAATCCCCCAAGAATATGTATGTGTGTGCTCCCAAGCAACAAACGCTGGCTTTTCCAGGGCTAATTTCCCGGGCTAATAAGAGAAGAGCCCGTTTGCACCGCATGAAGGAGAGACCAGTCAGAATACTTCGGTTTGAATTTTACCTCTTGTTATTGTTATTACTACTGTATTATTGCATGTGCATGGAATGTAGGTATGACCAGTTGGATTACTTATAATATTAGGCACTTACAGTAGCATTCATTCTATTATACATTAGGTTGGTTTCTCACCCCAATACTCTTTGATGCTTTAGATCCTGGCAGGGCAGGAGAGGCAGGAAGCCTGGAAAAATGTAAACAGAGAGGTTTACTCAGAAGTAAATCCACAAGGAGGGCCCTTCATCCAAAGTGCCCTCCTTTGTGGATTTACTTCTGAGTAATCCTCTCTTTTTACATTTTTTCCAGGCTTCCAGCCGAAAGAAGGAGCGAGTTTAGGGCTTGCCTTGCCACAATACTTATTGGCAATGGAGGCGGGAGGGTGGTGAGAGAGAAGGAGGGTGCCCCCCCCTTACGACTTAATAACGACACTTAAGAAAATCCTGGCCCCCGAAGTTCGAAAAAGAAAGTCCACTTCCTGGTTGGCGTTCCAGGTGCGGAAATACTCGAAAGTAGCATTTCTTACGAAACGAATCATTTTCATAACTTTTTTCTCATGCCTACTATCTATCCATAAATGCTCTTGTCGTTGTGAGTATCTTAAAAACAAAAAAACCTACAGGGCCTATACCCACCAAATTTGGCAGCAAAATGTCTCACAACGCAAGATGTGAACAACAATAAAAATCCCCCCAAAGAACCCCTCAAAATTCATTAAGTTAACAAAATACAGATCCTCCGTTGTCCCGCTCTGGCCCTGTCCCCTCTCCCTCGCTGCACTTCCCCCTCCTTCCCTCTAGCGTTCCTTCTTTCCCTTTGGCAAGGAAGTGGGATTTGCTGATGAAATATAAGGCTTAATTAGATATATGGAATGACGACGATGCGATGGAAACTGATTTCAACATGACGCTGAGACTGCAATTGTATGTTTTTAATTGTTAATTTGTTATTATATGATTGGGGGGGGGGTTGCCTTGTTGCTGTGTTGTATTGAGGGCAGAGACTGCCTGTGTAAACCGTCCCGAGTCGCCTTCGGGCTGAGAGGGGCAGTATAGAAATGTGACAAATAAATAAATAAATAAATTAATGTGGTGGAGGGGCAATAAGAGGCCCCACCCCCTTCTCCAGCTCCATTCCCACTCTGGCCCCGCCCCTTCTCCCTCGCCGCATTCCCCCCTCCTTCCCTCTAGCCTTCCTTTCTTCCTTTTTTCCCTTTGGCAAGGGAAGTGGAAAGGAAACGAAAGGCAGGGGGGGGGGGGTATGATGAGTTGGCTTCCGGTATTAATATATAATCCCATTTGTTTAGTCCTCGGGGGTGGTAGTAGAGATGTGAGTGTCTTTGAAAATACTAAGGGGGGGGGGGGATGCAGTCTGTTCTTGGGGGTTCCTTTTGATTGATTGTCGTTAGTCTCCTTCCCCTTTGTCACGCGTCTTGAGCATGGTGCTCCAGTATCTCTAGTCCCATGAAGTGAGTGGAACGTTTTTGGAAATTTCATGGTTTTGGGGTCGCTGGGGCAGCAGGATCCTTCCGGGTCTTCATGTAGTTCAAGAACGACGACCAATCCGTCCTTTTCAGTGCTCTGCCGTCTGTCCCGCTTAAGTAATAGGAGAGCTTATCCATGCTCATGATGTCCCACACTTTGTCCTCCCAGTCCTCAAGTCGCGGTGGGGTGTCAGCCTTCCAGTGCCTCGCATAGACCATCCGTGCAGCCGTGGTCAGGTAGACAAACAGACGTTCTGAGTTCTCGTCCGGCATTTCGTCTTCCATCAGCAGACCCAGCAAGTAGGCTTCCGGTTTCTTTTCTAGTGTGGTGAGAAGGACTTTTTGGATACCGACGTGTATGGCCTTCCAATAGGTTATGGCTTCTGGACAGGTCCACCACATGTGGAAAAAAGTTCCGGGGTGTGACCCGCACTTCCAGCATTTCGACTGACTATCTTTGTACATCACACCCAACTTCTGTGGTGTCATGTACCACCGGAAGAACAGCTTATACCAATTTTCTTTGAGGTCTGTGGCATAAGTGATCTTCAGCTGTTTCCTCCAGATCTTTTCCCATTCGTGCAGACTGATGGGGCGCCCTACGTTTTGCGCCCATTTGACCATGCAGGTTTTCACTACCTCGGACTCTGTGGCCCATTCCAATAGCTTCAGGTAGGCTCTAGAGACAAGCTTTCTATCCTTTCTCAGGAAGGCCTTCCAGAAAGTCTCCTTGTCCTCAAAGCCGACCTGTTCATCCTTTCTGAACCATGCCCTTATGTGGAGGTACTGCAGCCATGTGAGCTGCTCATATTGGCTTTGCAGGTGGTCCATCGATCTCAAGCATCTCCTCCCTGCTACTTTGGTGGTGAGTTCTTCGTATCTAGGCCATCTTTTCCATCCCAGGATGGTCTTCTGGTGTGCTTCCATAGGGGAGACCCAAAGGGGGGTCCTGACGAAGAACCTCTCCTTGTATCTCTCCCATATCTGCATGAGGGCTGCCCTCAGGGGATGTTTTTTGAAGTTGGGGTCTGTTTTTGTGCTCCCGTACCATAAGTATCCATGCCATCCCGCCCTGAGGTCGAATCCCTCCAATGTCAGAAGATCCTCTCTGGACAAGTCTATCCAATCTTTTACGAAGGTCAGCCCACACGCTTCATGGTACATCCTTAGATCCGGGAGACCCAGGCCCCCCCTCTCCTTTCTGTCTATCAGGGATGTGTACTTGATTCTGGCTTTCTTGGAGTTCCATATGAAGTTAAGGATATCCTTTTTCCAAGCTTCGAAGATAGTACTGGCCTTAATGATGGGAATATTTTGGAACAAGTACAGTAGCCGTGGTAGGATGTTCATCTTAACTGCTGCTATCTTGCCCATGAGGGAGAGGTTGGCGCTTCTCCAATTCCCCAGATCGACTTGGACCTTTTTCCAGAGCACCTCGTAGTTGTTCTTGAATAGGTGGCTGTTCTGTGCAGATATCTGTATGCCCAGGTACTTAATTGACTGGGAGATTTGCATGCCTGACGAAGATCCCAGCAACTCCTGGCGGTCTTTAGACATGTTTTTTGTTAGGATTTTCGTCTTTCTTCTGTTTATTCTTAACCCCGCTAGTTGGCCAAACTTTTCTATCTCCGTCAGCCAGAGATGCATGGATTCCAATGGTCTTTCGACAAAACAGATTATGTCATCAGCAAATGCCTTCACCTTGTACGAGTATTTTCCGATTTTCGGACCTTGTAGCTAGGCATTGGATCTTATCGCTCGCAGCAGAATTTCCGTGGCCAGAATGAAGATCAGAGGGGAGAGAGGACATCCCTGTCTGGTCCCTTTTTGTATTCTAATTTTTTCCGTTGGTCGTCCATTGACCCAGACTTTTGCTGACTGCTCCTTATATATCGCCCCGATGGCGTTTTGGAATTTGGGGCCCAGATCCATCTTTGCCATAAGCAACTGAAAGAAGCCCCATCGCAGATTGTCAAACGCTTTCTCTGCGTCGAGGGCGAGGAAGGCAATTTCTTTTCGGGGATGTGCTTCATAATATTCCAACAGGTTGATGACTGTCCTGACGTTTTCTTTGCCCTGCCTGCCCGGTAGAAATCCATTCTGATCTGAGGCTATCCAGTCTCCAAGCCAGATCTTCAGCCTCGCCGCTAGGATGGAGGCCAGGATTTTATAGTCGATGTTCAATAATGAGATGGGTCTGTAATTGGCAACATTGGTCTCATCTGTGCCTTCTTTATGAATGATGACTATGTTGGCCTCCTTCCACATGTCAGGGGACGTACCCTCCGTGAGCACTCTGTTGTAGACTTTTTTCAGGAAGGGGGAAATTTCACAGCCCATGGTTTTGTAGAATCGAGCTGTGAGGCCGTCTGGACCTGGGGCCTTACTCATGTCTAAGTTCTTTATGGCGACGTCTATTTCTCGCTCCAAGATTTCTCTATTGAGAATGTCTCTGTAGTAACCTGGGATCTTGTCCAGCTTCTGATCCTCTAGATATTTCCAAATGTCTTCCTTGTTTCCGGAGGCTGTCGCGTATAGTTTGGCGAAGAATAGTTGGAACTCCTTTTTGATGTCGTCTTCTGCTGTGATCATTCCGTCTCCCACTTTAATTCTGGTTATATATCCCACCTGTTTCTTCCGTTTGATTTTGCGTGCTAACCATCTGCCCGGTTTGTTGGCATTCTGAAAGACTTTTTGTTTTACAAATTTTAAGTCCTTAGCGATTTGGTCGAGGTCAAGATGGTGTTTTTGCCTTCGCAACGCAGCCAGCTTGACGACCGTGACTCGACTGTCTGGGTGGTCCTTCAGAGTCCTTTCTTCTGCCGCGATTTTGGTTTGCAGCTCTGCCTCTCCCTGTTCTTTATCGCGTTGTGCTGTATGAAGTGCCCCCTGAGTACAGCCTTGCAAGCATCCCAGATCATTTCGGGGCTAGTTTCCTGATTGTCATTGAGCGCGAAGTAGTCCTTAGTTAGCTCCCTATATTTTTGTATGTCTTCCTCTTTCTTCAGTAAGTTGTCGTTAAGTCTCCAGCGTCGTACCGGGGGTCTTTGGTTAAAGCTCATCACAATTGGGCAATGGTCTGAGATGTCCCGAGGTAGGATATTTATTTGTGTTATTTTCGGAGCCAGAGAGTTCGTCGCCCAGACCATATCAATTCTAGACCAGCTCTGGTGCCTGCTGGAGTAAAAAGTAAAGTCCTTCTCCCCTTGGTTGTGCAGACGCCATATATCTAGCAAGGAAAGATCCGTCTTGAGACGCAGAAAAGTTCTTGGCAGTATGTTGGAGGGGTCAGGTTCTGGCCTTTTGCGTTTGAGGGCACTCTGGGTTTTGTCCAGGTGGGGCGCCAGAATTCCGTTGAAGTCTCCCAGTAGCACCAAACTATCATACACCTGTCCTTCTATGAGGCTCTGGAGAGTTTGGATGAAATCGGTTTTGGGCCCGTTTGGTGCGTATATGTTACATATCAACAGGCGCATTGTGCCTAGTTCGATCTGCACCCCTACTATCCTCCCCTCGGCATCTGCAAATGCAAGTTGGGCCGGTAGTTTCTCACTCACATAAATTGCCACCCCCCTTATCTTTTCTTCTGCCAGAGAGCAGAAGAGGGTTCCCATTCCTTTACTTTCCAGATGAGTTATGTGTGCTTTTTTGATGTGGACTTCTTGTAGTGCCACAATGTCGTACTTCTTTTTCCTTAGTAGGCTGAACGCTTTTTTTCTCTTTGAGGCTGAGTTCAGCCCATTGATGTTGTTCGAGAAGCAAGATATTGGGATTTGGAAGTCATACATCTGGCATCTCTTCTGTGTGGCTCGGTTCGTCATCTTTGTTTTCCATATTTCTATTCGTGGTGACCTTTTCCGTAGCTTGAGATCCGCAATTGGAGTGTGCAGACCCGTTCGGGGGGGAGTAGAATCGTCATTTCTTCGGCTGGTCGTTCTGGCCTTCATGCAGGGATGTTCTCTGTGGCAGATCAGTTTGTAATTTCTTATAGAACTCTTGGGCCTTGCTCACCGAGGTCAGCCAGTGCTTTTGGTCCTGGTAGGTGACCATCACCCCTTCAGTTCTCTCCCACCGGAACCTGATTTTTCTATTTTTCAGCTCCTCTGTGAGAAACCGGTAGTTTTTTCTCTTGAGCATTGCAGCGGTGGTAAACTCTTTCAGGATGATCACCTTAGCCCCTTTGTGCATGACCTGTGACTCCTTCTTCTTCATGAGCACCGCGTCTCTGGTCCTTTTTTTACTGAACTGGACCACCACATCTCGGGCCACCTTGTTCTGTCTCGCGTCCGCTGAGGGGACCCTGTACGCCCTTTCGATCTCCTGTTGTGTCTCCCCTTCATCCTTGCCCAGGATAGAGGCTGTCAATTTGCCCACAACCTTGACCAGATCTTCTTGGGGGTCTTCCTGCAGGTTCCGAAGACGAAGTCTGGTTTCCAGGTTGGATTGCTCCAGCCTTTCCTGCATCTGCTCCAGCTTCGTATTCCTCTCCTCCAGGTACTCCATGCGCCTTTGTATTTTTCCCTGCGCCGTCTCGATTTCGTCCTTGTCTAGTCTGATGGTTTTGATTTCCTCCCTCATGCTCGCTAGTTCTTTAGTCAGATCCAGTTTGATGTCTTGAAGTTGTTCCTGCACCGTTTTATTTTGTGATTCTTGTCTCGCCGCCGCTTGATCTACCTTCCTCTGGGTCTGTTCTTGTTTTTCTGAGAGCCTCTGGAGCTCTTTCAAGATTTCCTTTAATGTTGTATCTTCGCTGGCGGCTTGCCTCTTCTGGACCCCCTTGGCGTCCTTGAATATTTTTGGCGTGGTCATACTCTCTGCTTTGCCGTGCCCAATCCCGTTGGCTCTGTTGTGGGTGATTTGGAGCTGCTTTTTGTTTGTTGCCGCCTGACCTGGGCTGACCATCTAGGATGAGTGGGTGCCTGACTCTGCTCGGTGTGCCCTCACGACTCTGGAGAAGGAGTTTTTAGTTGCCCGTTGGGTGGATCTTGGTCTCTGGGGTGGGGGGTTGGACCCTTGAATGGGACCGTGTCTTTGTGAGACCCGTGTCTCAAGGCCACAGCAATTGTATGTTGTTTCCCGTTTGTGGACTAGCCACCGCCTGCCCGCCTTTGGAAGAAGGCGTGACAGTTTTGCGGCTCTGTGAGTGGGGGGGGGGGAGTCCTGTTTGGTTTCCCCCAAAGTTCACCGCTTGACAGGAGGGGGGGAGAGTTATGTCCCCTACAGCTGAGGTACTGCCTTATGTGCGCTGCGTCGTCTGGTTCCCCTCGTCTCTCTGATCTGTCTGGGGTGTCAGTTCAACTTGCCTTGGGGGGGGGGGTGAGCCCCTTGCATGGATGGAATTTGTTTGGTTGTGGGGCTTGCTGCCTGGCTGAAAATGTTGGGCCTCACTCTTTCTTGTGTGCTCTCCTTTCCCCACAGCCGGCAGCCCCCCTCTCCTCTCCCCTCCTCTTGTCTGCGCTCCTTCCCTGGATCACTGTCAGCTTTCCCCTTCAATGCTTGATCGGGACGCTGTCCCTTTATGTCGCCGGGCCAGGCGGTTTCTTTTGTCCCCTTTATTATTATTTATTTATTTATTTTTCTTCTTTTTTCCGGTCTTATCTGCCTTGCTTCTAAGCCTCTCCCCTTCCCCCCCCCGTCCCCCGTGTCTTGCGGGGACGGAGAAGACTGCACAGCAGGGGGTTTTCACTCTCCCCTCCCCTCAGCTCGGAGCGATCCCTTCGGGTGCTCCTCTGGCGCACTTCCGGTCCGCGCCTCCTCCTCCTCCCCACGGCCGTCCGTCTCTCCAAAGGGCCCCGGGTATGTAGTTCTCCTTGCTTCCGCCCAGTTTCGCGCCCTTCCCTGGGATTGGGCCGTGCTTCCCGCCCTTGGAGTCTTGCCTCTTCGAGAAGAAGACGAGAAGATGGCACCCCAGGTCGTCGTTTCAGGCCGCCATCTTGTGGCCCTCTCCTTTTGAGTTTTGTTTGTCCCATTTCCCCACTGCGAAGTCGAACAAATTGAGAGGGGGGGGCGGGGGTCCAGGGGAGCCGTCCCTCCCACTTCCTTCGGCCCTGTTGGCGTCAGACGTTCATAGGGGTCCCGCTGGGCCGATCCTTGTTTCGGGGGCGGTGTGAGTCCCCTGGTTCCCTTTCCCGGTCTCCTCCTGCCAGGTCCCTTCTGAAACTCACTTATTCTTTCCCCCTCCGGTCCCTGACGTTCTTCTCCTTTAGGTTGAGATGGGCTGGGCCGGCAGTGGTTGCGGGATGGATCCCGCTTCCCGTGTCCCGATCCGCTCGTCAAGTTGGGGTAACTCCGGGCCCGCTCGGTCGCCTCCTCTTGAGGAGGTGACGACCTTTGTGGCCTGCGGTGTTGCCCCTTGACTTCGCGTCTCCTTGATGGTTGTGGGCCACCTGGAGAGGGGGCGCAAATCGCCCTCCAACTTGGACAATGGATGGTGTCTTGAGGAGCCCTCAGGACACCCGACCTGCCTCCATCTTTGCCCGACCGGAAGCCTTCATTTACTATATTTCTGTACCGCTCCTCCTAGCCTGAAGGTGACTCGAGGCGGTTTACATATGGCAATCAATGCCCACAATAGAAAATACAATTAAAAACAATTAATAATAAAACCATAGAAAACAATAATCAATTATCAATTAAAACCATAAAATGCAATTATTAGCGTCACATCAGTTAAAATCATTTTCCGTTACATGGTCTTATCATTCCGTAGGTCTCAATAAAACAGTCAGTTATACTTTGTCTGCAAATGCCTGCTCGAATAGGCAGGTCTTAACTCTCTTTCGAAATGTTAGGAGGGAGGAGGCCAATCTAATGTCTCTAGGGAGGGTGTTCCATAGCCGAGGGGCCACCATTGAGAAGGCCCTGTCTCTCGTCCCCGCCAATCGGATCTGCGAAGAAGGCGGGAACAAGAGCAGGGCCTCTCCAGATGATCTTAAACACCTAGATGGTTCATAGGAGGAGATGCGTTCGGACAGGTAGGCTGGGCCAGAACCGTTTAGGGCTTTAAAGGCTAAAGCCAGCACTTTGAATTGTGCCCGGTAGCAAACCAGCAGCCAGTGGAGCTGGCACAACAGAGTCTGACTGACTGACAGACTGACTTTATTATTTCTGAGTCGCCCTCCACGTTAGTGCTCCGGGCGACTTACACACAACAAATTCCACAATTAAAATAGAGTATTTAAAACTAGATTAAAATATTCAGTGGTTAAATGCAGGGGCCAGGCTCGGTATTTGAGTTCCTGGTTCTGCATTAACCATGGGCTTTCCTAAATAGCCAGGTCTTCAGAGCGGTCAGGAACTGGGGCAGGTCGAGGGAGGCTCTCTGGTCCGAAGCCATCGAGTTCCAAAGAACGGGGGCCACAACGGAGAACGATCTCCGTCTCGTGGTCTCCAGGTGGGCCTCTTTCAAGCCTGGTACGTGAAGAAGGTTCTTGTTTGCTGGCCGCGGGGTCCTTGAGTAAGCAGGCATCAACAAGTGGTCTTTTAGGTATGTTGGGCCCCGGCCCCGTAGGGCTTTGAAAGCCAAGGTCAAGGTCTTGTGTAAGGCTCTATACTCAACGGGCAGCCAGTGCAGGCGCTGCAGAGATGGTGTAATGTGGCATCTCATCGATGTTCCTGTGAGAAGCCTGGCGGCCGCGTTCTACACAGACTGGAGCCTGCGGGTTAGTGACCGGGGTAGACCTACATACAAAGTGTTACAGTAATCCAGCCTTGATGTAACCGTGGCATGGATTACTGTAGCTAGCGCTCCGACGGAAGATAGGGCGCCAATTGTCTCGCTTGGCGCAGGTGGAAGAAGGCCCTTTTGCTCGTGGAGGCAACCTGGGCCTCCATCGACAATTTGGAGTCCAGGATAACACCAAGGCTTTTTACTGAGGGGGACGGAATCAGCGGTTCCCCTTCAAAGGGGGGCAGCGAGAAAGGTGGTTCTGGGCGGCCCGGCCATAAGATCTCCGTCTTTGATGGATTTATTTTAAGTTTGTGGGCGCGGAGCCATTTTGTCACTGCTTCTAGGCCTCGAGTGAAGTTTTCGGGCACCGAAGTTGCGCCAGGCTCCAGTTTCAGTAGGAGCTGGGTGTCATCGGCATATTGGTAGCACCCTATACCAGCCAACGGCCGAACATAGATGTTAAACAACGTTGGTGATAATATGGCGCCTTGGGGCACTCCGCACTCGAGGAGAGATTTCCTAGATGTTTGGCCTAGCCATTCAACTCGCTGACTACGTCTGCGCAGGAAGGAGATAAGCCAAGCTAAAGCTGTTCCTTGTATCCCTATGGCGGCAAGTTGTCGTATCAGCAGATCATGGTCCACCGTGTCGAATGCGGTGGTAAGGTCCAGCAATACCAGAACTACTGAGCCTCCCTTGTCTAGTTGGCAGCGGATATCGTCCGAGATGGCCACCCGGACGGTCTCGGTCCCGTGCCCGGGGCGGAACCCTGATTGAAAGGGGTCCAAGCCCTCTGATGTCAGCGTACTTGAGGGACCGACTCACCCCACACTGTCCCCCGAGATCACTACGCTCCGAGGATGCTAATTTGTTAGAGATACCCTCGGCGAAATCGGCTAAACTGACATCTACTCGCCGGAGGGCGTTCTCCGTTATAGCTCCTACGCTGTGGAACGCCCTCCCGGCTGGAACGCGGGCTATAAAGGACCTGCTCCCGTTTAGACGCGCCTGCAAAACTTATTTGTTTAAGCAGGCCTTCGGTGAGTAGGTCTGCATGGACGTTAAAGTCCCCTAGCACAATGAGTCTCGACGATCTAAGGGTCCAGTCTGCAACAAGGTCAAGTAGAGAGCTCCCGTTAGTAACCTGGCTGCCGAACATTGGACTAACTGAAGCTTCTGGGCAGTCTTCAGAGGCAACCCCACGTAGAGAGCGTTGCAGTAGTCTATTCGGGATGTAACCAGAGCGTGGACCACCGTGGCCAAGTCAGACTTCCCAAGGGACGGGTGCAGCTGGCGCACAAGCTTTAACTGTGCAAAGGCTCCCCTGGTCACTCAGTGCTTTTGATACAAAATAAATAAAGGAGCATTTTGAAGGTTCAGAAAGGTCTTTGTGACCTCCAGGGGACCCTGCAAGGCTGCCATGCCATCCCAGGGGATCCGCGTGGGATTAAATTATTGGGTCACTGTGAGTTATACACTCTGAGTGTATAAAAGCATTACAACACATGTGCAGAACCATATATATACACAGAACACATATACAAAACATATACACAGACTGGGCCACAGCAATGTGTGGCAGGGGACAGCTCTCTCTCTCTCTCTCTCTCTCTCTCTCTCTATATATATATATACACACACACACACACACACACACACACATATATACTAGCTTGGGGACCCGGCGGTGCCCGGGTTCTTTGAAAAGGGTATTGCTTGTTTTCGGATGTTAGGTAATATCAGTTTGGTCATATATTACACTATGTCTTAATCAAACTCCGACCCCACCTTCTTTAAAAAGAAACATCAGAAATATATTTTTCCCTTTTTATGTTTTGAATGAAGTAGGAGCTTACGTTGTGTAGGGAACAGGGCTGTTTTCAATTTTTGCTGGAAGGATGTCCGTCTATTTTGGGGCCTAGCACGGTGAGCCAGCCTGCAAGGATTTAGCAGAAGAGTCAAAAGGAGGGTTATAAGTTTCCATAAGCATAAGAAGGCATCATTTGAAAGGTAATGTGAATTCAGGCCTTACACAGTATCCCGTGAGCTGAGGGCTAGTCAGGAAAATCAAGTTAAGGACGCCTTACTGTTATTTCAGTCCTGACACAGTATCTCAGTAACTTGGGCGTAGTCGTGATAATCTAGTTGAGGAAGTGTTACTGTCAATTCAGGCCATACACAGGATCCCACGATCTGCGGCCTGATCTGGAGTTTCAAGTTAAGGAAGCCTTACTGTTTACTCAGTCCTTACATAGTAGCCCAGTAACTGAGGCCTAGTCCAGAGAATCAAATTTAGGAAGCCTTACTGTTAATTCAGCCAGGCCCTTCCAGGCCCTTTATGTAGTAACTGAGGTCTTGTCAGGAGAATCAGGTTAAATAGAGCATGCCTGAGAGGTTGCAATCTTTTAGGTGACCTCGAACAACACAGGAAACCCTCTCACTCCAGTGAAATCCTCTCCGAAAATGAACATTCCACTTCCAACGGAAAAAAACTGTCAACTGGCTAACTGCCCAAACCAAGATGGCGTCTCCTAAAGGGATATCTCTCTCTGACCAAACCGGTGCTAGGCCTGAGAGTCCCCTCTTTCCTCTGGAAGGGCCTCCTGCCCCCTGTCACACTCAACACGGATTAAGAAACACTGTAAAGGCTCAGAAAAGGTCTTTGTGGCCTCCAGGGGACCCTGCAGGGCTGCCAGGCCACCCCAGGGGACCCTCAAGGTATTAAATTATTGGGTCGCTGTGAGTTGTCCGGTCTGTCTGGCCATGTTCCAGAAGCATTCTCTCCTGACATTTCACCCACATCTATGGCAGGCCGCCTCAGAGGTTGTGAAGTTCACAACCTCTGTGTGTATATATATCTATATCTGTGTGTGTGTGTGTGTATATATATATATATTATATACATATATATATCTACATACATAAAAATGTAATGTTTGTTTGTGGATTAACATAACTCAAAAACCACTGGACGAATTGACACCAAATTTGTACACAAGACACTCTCAGGCCAAGGAGTGACCATCACTCATCAAAACACTGAAAAACACAGTAGAAGGGACTTAAAAAGCCAAAAAAACCAAAAAATATACATTACAACACATGTGCAAAACGACATGTATACACAAACACACATATCTACACAGACTGGGCCACAGCAACGTGTGGCAGGGGACAGTGCTCTCTCTCTCTCTCTCTCTCTCTCTCTCTCTCTCTCTCTCTATATATATATACTAGCTTGGGGACCCGGCCCTGCCCAGGTTATTTGAGAAAGGCACGTGGCTTGCAGTGGTCTCAGGAAGTTAGTGAAGGTACTTCAAGTCCCATCACCCATGGTCCATCCTACAAATGGCACCAGGATGTAGAGTGGGTCATGAGGGCTGTGTGTGTCAGGTTCGGTCTGGATCAGTCATTGGATTAGGTTTGCAGCAGTTTTGGGAAGCGAGTGAAGGTACTTCAAGTCCCATCATGCATGGTCTGCCCTCCTCCAAACTGCACCAGGATGTAAAGTGGGTCATGGGGGCTCTGTGTGCCAAGTTTGCTCTTGATCATTCAGTGGATGAGGGTTGCAGCGGTCTGGGAAAGTGATTGGAGGTACTTAAAGTCCCATCATCCATGGTCTGCCCTCCTTCAAACTGTACCAGATGTAGAGTGGGTTTTGGGGGTTTTGTGTGCCAAGTTTGGTCTGTATTGGTCATTGGATGAGGGTCACAGTGCTCTCAGGAAGTGAGTGAAGGTACTTCAAGTCCCATCATCCGTGGTCCGTCCCACACAAAATTGCACCAGGATGTAGAGTGGGTCATGAGGGCTCTGTGTGTCAGTCATTGGATTAGGTTTGCAGCAGCCTTGGAAAGTGAGTGAAGGTACTTCAAGTCCCATCATGCATGGTCTGCCCTCCTCCAAACTGCACCAGGATGTAAAGTGGGTCATGGGGGCTCTGTGTGCCAAGCTTGGTCTTGATCAGACAGTATGGTACAAGGAAGTATGGAAACTGGCAATAAATGACAAGTTAACATGTATATTAAAAGTAAAAAAAGAGGTATATGGAAACAAAGTGATTTTTTGAGGTATGGAGAAAATCTATTGAAAAAGGATTAGAAAAGGAAGAAGGAAGGTTACCTCCACAAGAAGAAATGAAATTTTGACGAATGATATGTAAAAGCAATGGCTTGGGGAGGGGGAGGGGGGAGCACAGCGGTGAGGGATACAAAAAATGTATAATAAAAACATAATGGAAGATGCTAAAGATTGAAGTATTGTAACTAGAAATGAATAACATGAATCTGCTGTAAATAGACATTGTATAATATTGTGTTGATAATGATAAAACAATAAAAATATTTTTTTTAAAAAGAAATAGGCCTCAAGCAAGGTATGTTTGTAGCAAAGACATTTCCCCCCCCAAAACCTAAAAGGCCCCTAAAAACGAGTAAAAAATTTCCCAGCCTCCTCTGCGGCAGCCAGCGAAACCCATTGGCCAACATCAGTTACCATAGTAACGGTGGGCAAAGCCACTTAGAATGCTGAGTGATTTCAGTTGAGGGTTTACGTGCCACGGCCAAGATCTAGGAGGGAGACAAATAGGGCACCAGGGACAGGCACCACTGACAAACACATACCCCCAGAATAACACAAAAGTAATACCTACACACAACACAATACGCACATAACACAACCTTTGCGCCTACTGCTCAACCCATTTGTATGCCATCCCTTCCACACAGGCATAAGCTGACCCAAAAGACAAGCCATGCCTCCTAAAAAGAACAGCATCGGACGACACACTCACAACGCTACAAACATCACACAAAAAAGGGCAGAACAAACACCAGAACAGAAAGACACTGCACTACACTAGCTTTTGCCATCACCATAAACAAGGCTCAAGGACAAACACTACAAATCTGTGGCACAGACCTTGACACAGAATGCTTCTCCCACGGACAACTCTACGTAGCGTGCTCCAGAGTTGGGAAACCACAGAACCTCTACATCAACACAGCAGACGGAAAGACAAAAAACATTGTATATGCACAAGCTCTGCAGAATGCCAGGAACACCACACACCGACAACTCCATAGGACTTCAACATCCCACCCACCTGAACAACCCACAACGACACAGCCATGACCCCACAAAGAACATAAGTAACATCAATTCCAACCCTTACATACTCAGACTTTCTCGCATCTCCTAAATAGGGCACAGCAACGCGTGCCGGGTACAGCTAGTAACATATAAATAATAGAAAATCATAGAATTGTAGAGTTCTAAGAGACCTCATGGGCCATCCAGTCCAACCCCCTGCCAAGCAGGAAAACTGCATTTAAAGCACCCCCGACAGATGGCCATCCATCTGTTTAAAAGCCTCCAAAGAAGGAGCCTCCACCATACTCCGAGGCAGAGAGTTCCACTGCTGAATGGCTCTCACAGTCAGGAAGTTCTTCCTAATGTTCAGATGGAATCTCCTTTCTTGTAGTTTGAAGCCATTGTTCCATTGAGTCCTAGTCTCCAGGGCAGCAGAAAACAATCTTGCTCCCTTCTCCCTATGACTTCCTTTCACATGCTTATACATGGCTATCATGTCTCCTCTCAGCCTTCTCTTCTTCAGGCGAAAAATACCCAGCTCTTTAAGCCGCTCCTCATAAGACTTGTTCTCCAGACCCTTGATCATTTGAGTCGCCCTCCTCTGAACACATTCCAGCTTAGAGTCAACATCTCCCTTCAATTGTGGTGCTCAGAATTGGACACAGTGTGATTCCAGTTGTGGTCTAACCAAGGCATCTCTTCTCATACTTCTTTCTCTCACAAGCCTTGAAAATGACTTTTTCCTAGTTGGTAGCCAAGAATAGTAAATGGTGGCAGCGAAAGTTAACAAGTATTATGAGGGGGAGTTTAGGATAGGAAAACTACCGTCACATTCTCTCCACAGTTTAAAATAACAGATGTTTACATAATTGGCAGTTAAAAACAAATTAGAGAATTAGCGCACGCTGTAAGCTGCCTCATTATAAGACCAAAATCCCATTGGCATCACATTAGATACGGTCGCAACTGTCGCACAAGTTTTAATTGTGTGAAAGCCCCCCGAGCCACCGCTGCAAGCTGAGATTCCAGGCTTAGCAATGAGTTCAGAAGGACTCCCAAGCTGCGAAAAGAAAAGAATGCTGCGATCACTAAAAGGCAACAAGGGTTTCTCAAAAACAAATCATGGTGAACTGATCTTGTCTCTTTTTTAAAAAAAGGCACAAGCTTGGTAGACGTAGGGAAGGCTGTGGATGTAGCATATCTTGATTTCAGTAAGGCCTTTGACAAGGTCCCCCATGGTCGTCTTCCTGGAAAGAAGTAACTGGTGTCGTGCTCAGTGGGGCTGTGCCCAGTTCTGTTGCATGTCTTTATTAATGCCTTGGATGAAGATGTAGCGGGCAGGCTTATCAAGTTTGCAGATGACACCAAATTAGGAGAGACAGCTAATAATCCAGAAGACAGGATCAGAATTCAAAGTGACATTAACAGATTAGAGTGTTTGGTCAAATCTAAAAAAGTGAGTTTCGAGAAAGAAAAGCAAGATACTACACTTAGGCAGAAACAATGAAATGCAAAGTTATAGCATGGGTAACGACTGATTTGACATATCTGAGTTTTAGCGGACAACACATGAAACATGAGTAAACAATGTGATGCAGCAGCTTAAAAAGCCAGTTGAGTTTTGGGCTTCTTTAAAAAAAAGTGTCTAGATCCGTGATTTCCAAAGTGGACACTACTGCCCCCTGGTGGGCGCTGCAGCGATCCAGGGGGGCGGTGATGGCCACAGGTGCATTTCGGGGGCGATTAATTAAGGCGGCGATGAATAACTAAAGCATGGCTGAAATCACTGGGTGGCTGTAAGTTTTCCGGGATTGAAGAGAGGAGTTTGCCATTTGGTGTGTGTGTATTTGCATGGCTGGCTCTACACTGGCTCTCTAATGCAGATCCAAACTGTATTGTGTGGCACTCTAGATCCACCCGGCTTGTATTGTGAGTCCTTTGTGTTGGGAGGATCATAAAGTCAGGAAAAGGGGGAGAGAGAGAGAGAGAGATCTGTGTGGATTGGGGCAGAGGCTCCCCGCTTGGCCAAAAGAGCGAGAGAAAGGGGAAAGGAAGCTGCATTCCTTTGGAAGCCGGTCGCCTCTTTCCCTCGTGGAACAACCTCCCTTTCCCAAGGAAGCAGCGTGCCTTGGAGAGAGAAAAAGAGACGGGCTTTGGCTACGATTCCACGGGAAGAGAAAGGGGAAATCAGGGCATGTGTCGCCTTTGCAAGCACGTGGAAAGGATTGGGAAGATGAGCCGCGTGGGAAGGAAAGAGGAGGGAGTTGCTTCTGGAATTCAGAAGGCTCATTGATTGCAGGTGAGCAATAAATCTCAGGAGCTCCCAAATGCCAAGGGCTATTTTCCTCAAACCCCTCAAGTATTTCCAGTTGCTCATGGGAGTTCTCTATGCCCAGTTTGGTTCAATGTTCACATTGAATTTGTTGTTTTGCAAATTAAGAAAAAGTGTAGACAATATAATATCAAAAAATTGAAATACTGCTTTATTGAGTCGCCTGTAAACAATACATTATCAATGTGCCTGATTTGCCAGAAAGTTTTATGAAACGAAGCTATGAAGCCTTCCAGACAACAAGAACATTTGAGTAAAATTCATGGTGATAAAAAAGATAAGGATTTATCTTATTTTCGAACACTTAAAAGAAAAAATTATCAAATAACCGACATTGGCAAAACTCTTTTCAACCTCAACCACACAAGATGGTTGCTTGCGTCTTACAATATTTTGTTAATGATTGCCAAATCGGGAAAACCTCATACTATTGGGGAAGAACTAATTATACTGTCTATAAGTGAAGTAATACGCATTGTGCTACACAAACCAGCATCTGATATTATCAAGAAAATTTCATTGAGCAGTAATACAGTGCAAAGATTTGATGAAACGGCTCAAGATGTTGAAGATTCATTGTGTGGCTATTTAAAAACATCTCAGTTTTCTATTCAACTTGATGGGTCAACTTTGTTAGGAAATGAAGCTTTACTTTTAGCATAAGTGCGGTTCACAAAGGAAGAACAAATTTGCCAAGAATTATTATTTGCTAAATATTTGCAAACTGATACCAAAGGAGATTCAATATATCATGCATTGGATGACTTTGTTAAAGAAAAAGAAATACCTCTGAGTAATATCTTATCAGTAGCCACAGATGGTGCTCCAGCGACGGTAGGGCGCTACAGAGGTTTTCTTGCATATCTAAAAAAGGAGGTGCCGAATGCATTCACAGTACATTGTATCATCCATCATCAACATCTAGTTGCCAAAAATTTAAATGCATGCCTACATAATTCATTACAATATGTAATTAAAGCCATCAACACAATCAGAGGCAAGTCATTGAATGACAGATTATTTAAACAGCTTTGTATTGGAAACGATGAAGAACTTAATCATTTGCTGCTTCGTTCAGAAGTTCGTTGGTTGTCAAAGAAAAAAAGATGAAGACATATTTTGTTTTTGTGAGCACTTGGATGCTCTCCATTCAGATTTCAATCAACGATTTGATGATAGTTTGAAAATGAACATACCTGATTGGATTTTGGATCCTTTTTCAAGTGCAAACACAGAAGAATCTCCACAGTTACAAGAAGAACTGATGAATTGAAATTTAAATTCAAAAGCGGCTACCAACAATTCTGACTGCAAAAGGAGATCCCTACGTCTTATCCTGAAATATGGGCTGTAATTCAAAAGTTCTTAATTGCATTTTCTTCAACATATTTAGTGGAACGTGGATTCAGAGCGGTAACCAATTTATTAACAAAAAAGAAAGAAACCGATTGGAATTAGTCAATCATGGTGATTTGAGATTACTGCTGACGAAAATAGAGCCGAGGATTACTAGATTTATTTTATTTTTATTTATTTATTCAACTTGTATACCGCCACTCCCAAAGGTTCGGGGCTGTTCACAGAGGTACAGCATACACAATTTAAAACAATAAATTAAAACAACATTAAGATTCAGTTAACACAATTCAAAGGCCTGCTGGAACAGATGAGTTTTGCAAGCCCTGCGGAAAGCCACCAGGTCCCATAGTGCTCAGACCTCGGGGAAGAGCATTCCAAAGCGATGGAGCAATGATTGTGAAAGATCTACGTCTGGTCGCCGTCAAACGAAAGATCCTGCAACAGGGAATTTCCAATAGGTCTTGATTTTCTGAACGCAGCGATCTCGGGTTTATACGGGATAAGGCGATCCATCAGATACACTGGCCCCAGACCATATAAGGCCTTAAAAGTGAGAACTAACACTTTAAAGGTGATCCGAAATTCAATTGGTAGCCAGTGCAGTTGCTGCAAGACTGGAGTTGTATGGCAACTCGCTGGCTCCCCGGCGAGTAGCCGAGTTGCAGAGTTCTGCACTAACTTGAGCTTCCGGGTCACCGTCAAAGGTAGGCCAATGTAGAGGGCGTTACAGTAATCAAGTCTTGAGATGACCGTAGCCTGGATCACTGTAGCTAGGTCGTTCCGAGACAGATAAGGAGCCAGTCGTCTAGCCTGACGCAGGTGGAAAAATGCAGCTCTGCTCACAGTGGAGATTTGGGCCTCCATTGTGAGCAGCGGGTCCAAAAGGACTCCCAGGCGCCTTACCGAAGATGACTGAGAATACACTGTTATATTTATATAAACCTTTTTGCGTATTTGTGTAACTGATGAGCCATTGAATTTGTGCACTGGGATATATATATCCTTTATGCTTTTTGCTTGTGTTTCCCGTTGCTGTTTGCACTGAGACCAGCACAACAGCCATATCATCCTGTTTTGTGTTTTTGTGGGACGTAATGCCTCGCCATCTGGATTTCCCCACTGCCCAGGCGACCCAGCCATAGGATCTCTGTCTTCGCTGGATTCAACTTCAACCTGCTGGCACGCAACCATCCAGTAACGGCCTCAAGGCACTGATGGAAATTATCGGGTACGGAGTCCGGTCAGCATTCCATCCTCAGAACGAGCTGAGTGCCATCAGCGTACTGATAGCACTCAAGCCCAAAGCTTCGCACCAGCTGAGCAAGTGGTCGCATGTAGTTGTTGAATAATAGAGGGGAGAGGATGGGCCCCTGAGGAACCCCACATGTAAGAGGGGACCTCTTGGAGACCAAACCTCCCCTCTCCACACGCTGTCCCCGATTGTGGAGGAAAGAGGACAACCATTTGAGGGCCGCCCCCCTAACTCCAACCACGGCTAAGTGGTGAGTCAAAAGATCATAATCGACTGTATCAAACGCTGCCGTGAGATCCAATAACATGAGCAGCGCCAATCCGCCCTGGTCAAGCTGACAGCGAAGCTGGTCTGTGATGGACACCAGCACAGTCTCCGTCCCGTGCCCCGTACGGAAGCCGGACTGGAAGGGATCTAATCCAGCTGTGTCATTTAGGAATTTCTGCAACTGCTCCAGTACTGCCCTCTCAATCACCTTAGCCAGAAACGGCAAATTTGAGACCGGGCGATAATTGGAGGGAACCGAACGATCTAAATCCGGCTTCTTCAGCAGTGGGGAACTCATAGCCTCTTTTAAACCCTCTGGAATTACTCCTTGCTCAAGGGAGCTATTTACTATATTCAACAGCGGGCCGCGTAGACCCTCCAGGCAAGATTTCACTGACCAGGAGGGGCACGGGTCGAGGGAGCAGGTGGTTGGTCGAGTTGTAGCTATGATCCTATTGACAGCCTCTGCGTCCAGCGGTGTAAACCAGTCGAGGGTGGGCCCAGCGAGTGGCCACAGGGTCTCAAGTTCCTTTACTGTATCAATCGTGGCTGGGAGGTCCTGGCGGAGCAGCGAGATCTTCTCTGCGAAATATATCTGAAAAGCCTCGGCAATAGGGACCTGATCACCACTTGTTGGGATGGTAGGGACCATCGTCAAAGATCGAATTAATTTAAACAATTGTGCCAGGCGTCAGCTAGTCGACGCTATCGAGGAGACATAGTATGATTTTTTCACCTCCAAGATAGCATACTCATAAGTATCCATAAACTGCTTATAAGCTGATCTCGACGCTTCGTCACTGAGTTCTCGCCACACGCCCTCATCAAAACATCCAAGGGCTCCAGCTGCACTCAAAGGGGCAACCCTCCAAACAGGCAGCCCCAAGATGCCGATCGCCAAGCTACCTCTTCTGGCTTCAGGAGTCCTGGCATTTGCCTGGGCTCTGTACCAATTTCTCCAGGCAGAGAGCAGTCCACCATGATCTCCTCCGGACCGTATCAGCACCCACCTCACAGTTCTCGGGCCGCTCCTCCCTGGGAAAACCAACACCAGGTAAATATTCATCTGTCATGAAGGCTCTCCTCCCAATTGGGGATAGTTCTCTGGGGAAGTCCCATGACTGATCTCAGGTTAATTCACTTGACTCCCAGGGGGCAGAATCAATTATCTTCTCAGCACCCAACTCATGCGCAGAGTCCAATTGAATTTAGCCAATTCAACAGCTCTTCAAAACGTATCAGACAATGGGCGAGATGATCATATTCTGTGACCAAAAGTTTCACCAATTTTGTGTCCAAGCTCTTGTTGTTCTTGCCTGACCATAAGTTGGGTTGTTATTTGAGTCGCTTTTTAAGTTTCCCAAGTAGTTCTGTCCCAAGGGGATATGGTCCAATGATTCTGAGGGCTCCGAAGACAGCGGGGCCTCGACTGGGGCCTGCAGGCTATTCATGCCCGCCGGACTCCTTGTGCCAGAGGCTGCCCCTACCTCAGAGGCTGCAAAAACACCAGGGTTCTGTAAGTCATCCATCTGGAACCAAGACAGCAGTGCAAGTTGGTAATTTCACTGGCTGTCTACTGGTCCGATTTCAGCGAGAAGTGTCCAAAAGAGGCAGAAGCAGCAGTTTCCAACAGAGCAGACTCAAGGAGCTCCTTACCGTGCCGCCATCTTGCCATCTTGCCATTCGGTTTAAGCTGATACTGGGATATTTTGGATGGAAACAATGTTCAAGCTCTTGGCCTTCCCAGGCAACTTTCAATTTCCTGTTGGCTTCACGGTTCCGTAGGTGGAAAGCACACACTTGTATCTTGACGGGGTTAGGCTTCAGGTGGTTATCTTTGCAGTAGCTGGAGAGTTCTCTCAAGGCATTAGCAAGTTGGATTTCAACTGTTTCAAAGTCTTGTGCTTGAGTTGTTAGGCCAATGTCATCAGCATATACAAAGCTCTTTGTGAGTGGTGGTTGTGGCTCATTGTTAGTAAAGATGTGAAACAAGGTCAGTGCAAAAACACTGCCTTGGGGTAAACCATTTTTTTGCCTCCTTCATCTACTTTTCCTGCCTTGAAACTCCACAGAGAAGTGACAGTTTTCTAAGAGGGTCTGGACAGTTTTTGTAAAATCATAGTCCTGGGTAATGCGGTAGACCTTTTGCAGCATTTTTCTGTTGCACCACATTATAGGCTGCTATAAGGTCAACAAAAACTGTTCCAGTAATGCAGCCTTTCTCATATCCTTCCTTGATGTGCTCAGCCAGATTAAGAATTTGGGCTGTACAGTTTTTCCTAGTCTGAAACCTGTCTGTGCAATAATCTGGGGTTCAATAACAGGTCCTAATCCATTTAGTAATATCCTCTCATATCTATCTATCTATCTATCTATCTATCTATCTATATAAATGCTCTTGTCGTTGTGAGTATCTTAAAAACAAAAACAAAAACCTATGGGGCCAATACCCACTAAATTTGGCAGCAAAATGTCTCACAATGCAAGATGTGACCAACAATAAAAATCCCCCCAAAGAACCCCTCAAAATTCATTAAATTAACAAAATACAGATCCTCCGTTGTCCCGCCCTTGCCCCTATCCCCTCTCCCTCGCTGCACTTCCCCCTCCTTCCCTCTAGCGTTCCTTCTTTCCCTTTGGCAAGGAAGTGGGATGTGGTGGAGGGGCAATAAGAGGCCCCGCCCCTGCTACGGCCCTGTTCCCCCTCTCCCTTGCCACATTCCCCCCTCCTTTCCTCTAGCCTTCCTTCCTTCTTTCCCTTTGACAAGGGAGGTGGAAAGGAAAGGCAGGAAAGAGGTAAAGAAGGAAAGGAGAAAAGGAAATAAAAAGTGAAAGAAGGAAGGAAACAGGGAAGGAAGAAAGGTACCTCTCTTTCATAATAGTCCAGATATCTACCTCTACTTCGAAAATTCTTACTATAGGCCTTAGCTACGCGTGGCAGGACACAGCTAATACTTTATATAGATGACATAGGAGTTAGATTGGCTGGTACTTCCTGGCATTAGAGTCATCTTTACCCCAAATTAATAAGAACATCAGCCCTGGCCTTGTCTTCCTCAACTGCCGAGTATGCCCGCCCTGTTTGGCATAAGTCTGCCCACGCAAAGCAGGTGAACATAGCATTGAACAAAAGATGCAGAATAATCACAAGATGTCTTAAACCTACACCTGTTGATAAACTCTACAAGCTAGCTGGCTTTGCCCCCCCTCCCCGATGTGCGTTGGGAAATTGCTGCTAACTGAGAGAGAAATAAGGTTGAACACTGAAAGCCATCCACTACCTGGCTACCAGCCTCCTCCCAGTAGTGGGCAGACCAAAAGACATCCAACAAAACGACAGTGTATGTGCATGACTCGCAAAACTCTGCCTCAGAGTAGGTTACTTCAAGGTGTATTACTAAGTCTAAAATACTTCAATATTCACAGTAGTAAAAGTACAATTCTCATATTATAATTCAACAAAGGATATACTAGTCACGGGAGAAGTAACAGACATAAAGAAAAGCATCTAGAAACAAGCAGTCCTAATAAGTCCTTGAGCTGCGAAAGGTCTTTGAGTCCAATACCAGTAGTTGTCGAAAAAGTGCGAGTCACACACATACATTGTTGTTTTGTTGGATGTTGTCATAGATATCTGTGCATTACACACAGATCAAAAGGCAACCTGGGACAATGGCACCACCTAAAAGAATCCCCCAGCTTGTGTGATTGTGGAGCAGAACAGATAACTCCACATTATTATTTCATATTCTTCTATCCCGCCGTTCTCCCCACAAGGGGGACTCAGTGCGGCCTCACATAGGTATCAACAATGCTTGCAATGTATACATCATAAAATACAAGTAAAACAGTATCTATATGCTTGTCCACTATGTCCTGCTTCATTTACAGAGGAAGAATGGTTTGAGGCTACAGACAATGCCGTCACTGTTGCCTGTTTTTGGTCAAAAGATATTTAGCTGCTTGTGCCCCTTCTATTTTCATCCGTTTTATCCAAATTTATTTATTTATTATTTATTTACTATATTTCTATACCGCTCCTCCTAGTCCGAAGGTGACTCGAGGCGGTTTACATATGGCAATCAATGCCCACAATAGAAAATACAATTAAAAACAATTAATAATAAAACCATAGAAAACAATAATCAATTATCAATTAAAACCATAAAATGCAATTCTTAGCGTCACATCAGTTAAAATCATTTTCCGTTGCATAGTCTTATCATTCCGTAGGTCTCAAGGCCTTGCACGGTTTGGGGCCTGTGTACCTGAGGGACCGCCTTACCTTCCCGCACGTTCCCGAGATCACTGCGCCGGAGGAGCAAAATTTGTTGGTTGTTCCATCGTCTCGCTCCTGCCATCTGTCCAGCACTAGACAGAGAGCTTTCTCTGCTGCGGCTCCAGTACTCTGGAATTCGCTTCCTGAGCACATTTGAGCGATCCCTGAACTCCTTCCCTTCCGAAGGGAATGTAAGACGGCTTTTTTCAGGCTAGCGTTTGGCTAAACCCAAATGTAATTGGCTCGCCCTGCCTCAGTCAAAGAATTGTAGACCCGTTCCACCTTGGTTATGTACTGTGTTTTTATTGTATGTTTTAATTGTATGTTTTATTATATGCTTGTAATTGTGATCCACCCCGAGCCTGCAGAGAGGAGCGGAATATAAAACCGAATAAATAAATAAATAAAACAGTCAGTTATACTTCGTCTGCAAATGCCTGCTCGAATGGACAGGTCTTAACTCTTTCAAAATGTTTTGAGGGAGGAGGCCGATCTAATGTCCCTAGAGAGGGCGTTCCATAGCCGAGGGGCCACCATTGAGAGGCCCTGTCTCTCGTCCCCGCCAATCAGATCTGCGAAGAAGGTGGGACCGAGAGCAGGGCCTCTCCAGATGATCTTAAACACCTAGCTGGTTCATAGGAGGAGATGCGTTTGGACAGGTAGGCTGGGCCAGAACCGTTTAGGGCTTTAAAGGCTAAAGCCAGCACTTTGAATTGTGCCCGGTAGCAAACCAGCAGCCAGTGGAGCTGGCACAACAGAGGAGTTGTACGCTCCCTGTACCCGCTCCCGTTAGTAACCTGGCTGCCGAACATTGGACTAACTGAAGCTTCCGGGCAGTCTTCAGAGGCAACCCCATGTAGAGAGCGTTGCAGTAGTCTATTCGGGATGTAACCAGAGCGTGGACCACCGTGGCGAAGTCAGACTTCCCAAGGGATGGGTGCAGCTGGCGCACAAGCTTTAACTGTGCAAATGCTCCCCTGGTCACTCAGTGCTTTTGATACGAAATAAATAAAGGAACATTTTGAAGGTTCAGAAAGGTCTTTGTGGCCTCCAGGGGACCCTGCAGGGCTGCCAGGCCATCCCAGGGGACCCGCAAGGGATTAAACTATTGGGTCGCTGTGAGTTGTCCGGTCTGTCTGGCCATGTTCCAGAAGCATTCTCTCCTGACGTTTCACCCACATCTATGGCAGGCCTCCTCAGAGGTTGTGAGGTTCACAACCTCTGTGTGTATACACACACACACACACACACACATCTATCTGAGTGTATACATATATACACACACTGTGTGTGTGTGTGTATATATACATATATACTGTATATATACATAAATAAAAATGTAATGTTCGTTTGTGGGATTAACATAACTCAAAAACCACTGGACGAATTGACACCAAATTTGTACACAAGACACCTCTCAGGCCAAGGAGTGACCATCACTCATCAAAACACTGAAAAACACAGTAGAAGGGACTTTAAAAGCCAAAAAACCCCCCAAAAACCCTATTACAACACATGTGCAAAACCACATATATACTCAAACACACACATATATATATACACAGACTGGGCCACAGCAACGTGTGGCAGGGGACAGCTCTCTCTCTCTCTCTCTCTCTCTCTCTCTCTCTCTATATATATATATATGTATATATATATATATATATATACACTAGCTTGGGGACCCGGCGGTGCCCGGGGTATTTGGGGACGGCATTGTGTGCCAAGGTTGGTCCTTATCTGATGTGTATGTGGCTTGCAGTGGCCTCAGGAAGTAAGTGAAGGTACTGCAAGTCCCATCGGCCATGGTCTATCCCCCTCCCAACAGCACCAGGATGTAGAGTGGGTCATGTGGGCTCTGCATGCCACATTTGGTCTTGATCATTCATTGGATGAGGGTCTCAGCAGTCTCGGAAGGTGAGTGAAGGTACTTCAAATCCCATCAACCATGGTCCATCCTCCTTCAAATTGCACCAGGATGTAGAGTGGGTCATGAGGGCTCTGTGTGGCAAGTTTGGTCTGTATTGCTCATTGGATGAGGGTCACAGTGCTCTCAGGAAGTGAGTGAAGGTACTTCAAGTCCCATCATCTGTGGTCCGTCCCACACAAACCTGCACCAGGATGTAGAGTGGGTCATGAGGGCTGTGTGTGTCAGGTTCGGTCTGGATCAGTCATTGGATTAGGTTTGCAGCAGTTTTGGGAAGTGAGTGAAGGTACTTCAAGTCCCATCATGCATGGTCTGCCCTCCTCCAAACTGCACCAGGATGTAAAGTGGGTCATGGGGGCTCTGTGTGCCAAGTTTGCTCTTGATCATTCAGTGGATGAGGGTTGCAGCGGTCTGGGAAAGTGATTGGAGGTACTTAAAGTCCCATCATCCATGGTCTGCCCTCCTTCAAACTGCACCAGGATGTAGAGTGGGTTTTGTGTGCCAAGTTTGGTCTGTATTGGTCATTGGATGAGGGTCACTGTGCTCTCAGGAAGTGAGTGAAGGTACTTCAAGTCCCATCATCCGTGGTCCGTCCCACACAAAATTGCACCAGGATGTAGAGTATGTCATGAGGGCTCTGTGTGTCAGGTTTGGTCTTGATCAGTCATTGCATTAGGTTTGCAGCAGTCTTGGAAAGTGAGTGAAGGTACTTCAAATCCCATCATTCATGGTCTGCCCTCCTCCAAACTGCACCAGGATGTAATGTGGGTCATGGAGGCTCTGTGTGCCAAGTTTGGTCTTGATCAGACAGTGGATGAAGGTTGCAGCTGTCTGGGGAAGTGATTGGAGGTACTGAAAGCCCCATCATCCATGGTGTGCCCTCCTTCAAACTGCACCAGGATGTAAACTCCCACCATGGCTGACTGCCTCAGGCCTTTGCCTTATCCCCCTCTGGCTGTTTGAGTGTCGGAATGTTCGTGTTGGCTGGCCAATTAGAGGCGTTATGCAAATACTCCCTCACTGGGAACCAATCATGTTGTCAGAATTAGAGGCCGGGAGCCAATCAGAACGCTGCCACATACAAACATACAAACATATACAAACATTCTGCTTGATTATTTACTAGCTTGGGGAGCCGGCGGTGCCTGGGTTATTTGAGGAAGGCATTATGTGCCAAGGTTGGTCCTAATAGATGTTTATGTGGCTTGCAGTGGTCTCAGGAACTTAGTGAAGGTACTGCAAGTCCCATTAATATGGCCCATCCCCCTCCAAACAGCACCAGGATGTAGAGTGGGTCATGGGAGCTCTGTGTGTCACATTTGGTCTTGATCATTCTTTGGATGAGGGTTGCAGCGGTCTCGGAAGATGAGTGAAGGAATTTCAAGTCCCATCATCTGTGGTCTGTCCTCCTTGAAACAGCACCAGGGTGTAGAGTGGGTCAAGGGGGCTCTGTGTGCTAATTTTGTTCTGCATTGGTCATTGGGTGAGGGTTGTGTTGTGAAGTGGACCATTGGGCCCCTGTGTGCCAAGTTTGGTCCTGATGTGTCTCTGCTGTGGGCCGCAGTGCCTGACTGCCTGAGGCCTTTCCTTTTCCCCCTGAGTCACTTTAGAATGTTTTAATGTGGCTGGCCAATTGTTTTTATTATACTGTGGTGGATAAAATGGCCCCTTAGGACAGCTTTACTTGCTTCCCATACGATGTGATCATGGGTATCATACGCAGTGTTTATTTCAAAGTATTGTTTTATTATTTTCCTGTACCTTTCTCTCTGTTCCTCATTCCGTATTAGGTCTTCTTTAAGAATCCATCTCCTTGTCTTTGGACTCGTCTGCCCTGTTTGAAATTCAAGCATGTTGCGGTCAGAGAATAATTATGGCAAAATCCTTTTCCCCCCATTTTTGTTAGTAAATTTATTGTGGACCACAGCATATCAATCCTTGACCAGGAGCTACGTCTGCTAGAGTAGCAGGTATAGTCCTTGGTTTCTGGATTCTGTTCTCTCCACCCATCTATTAAATCCAGCTCTGCAAGTATCGCTTTACCCTCTTTCGGTAACTGTCCTGTTCCCAAGGGCTCTCCATTCCCCCAGGTGTAATGATCTGAAGTTATAGAATGGTAAACTTTCAAGTTTATTTCTTTATTTACCGCATTTCTAACCCGCCCTTCTCAACTCCAGAAGGGGAACTCAGGGCGGCTTACATTCAACCTCATTAAGAGGCTATTTCAACAACACAATAAAATCACAGCAGAAACATAACATGATAAAAACAACATAATTAAAATCATACAAAATCATCATTAAAATGTTAAACCAGCCTCATCAGTCTTAATGCCAATCCAGTTCGTCCCTTAAGGTGCTGCTTGCATTTATTGACCAAACGCCTGGTCCCACAGCCATGCCTTTACTTCCTTTCGGAAAGGAACATATTGAGAAACTGTATGTTATTCACAGGTAAAGCTAACCCAACAGGGACCTGAAAGCGTAGATATACAGACTTAAGTTATTCAGCCCGAGAGTCCTTCTAGCGTAGCCCCAAATTACAACGCCAGGATTATGTAAAGTACTTCTTTCATCACAGCAGTAGCCCGTCCACTTCAGATTGAGTCCTGAAGCAGAACGCAGTGCCCGAAGGAAGGCAGAATTCCCACACCAAAATCGAGGGAAGACGGATTTTTCTACAGAATGAAGAAAACTAGTCTTGGGTCGCAACTGTATTCAAAGCGGTCTGGAACAGGTTGCAGAAAGGGAGCCCGCCCTCCTTTTCTAATCTGTCTTTTTCTGTGCTGTTTGTCCAGGTGCAGGACTCTTTTGCAGATGAGACCAGTCAGGAGGAGGAGTCTCCTTCAGACACTGTGTGTCTTGCCCAGACTGGAAATGGAGAATCCATCACTGTTGGTAAGAGACGGGCAGTGGTCCTTCTTGCACCTCTTCTTGAGTAGACCTGAAATGTTTGAGCTGTGTGAATTGGGAAAAAATGGGGAGCCTAGGAGCTTAAGAATGCTGTTGACATGAGACATTTCTCTACTATACTTATTTGTGCCACTTTCAGGGTTACTTGATTCCTTTGCTTCTCTCTGGATGTTTACGGTGGTGAATATGCTCTGTGCTCCATTGGCACAAATACAGAAACGAGTACAGTCTATTACTAAATACTATTTAAAACTAATACTACTCCCGAAACTAATACTCTACATTTACTGGGATTAGGTCGCAACACCCCCATATAAGAAAATAGTCCACGTTAAAGACCTGGGACCCAAATCCAAGGTGGGAGTTTAAAAGAGGGCCATGGGGCAAAGGGAAGTGGCGGGCTTCTGAGGAAAGGAAGTGTGGGGCCAGCCTGGAAAAGGGACCGATCTTTCCTCTCTTTCACAGGCAGAGAAACACAGCCAAGTGTCAGTAGCACATCTTTTCCTGATTCTTTCCGAAGAAGAGATTCTGCGGGACCAGATCAGGTAGGCAGCAGGATCCCTGGAAGCTGGGTCTCCTTGTCGCTTGAATATTGCCCTGACTCTAAATGAACCTCTTTCTTCTGCATTCCTTCCATACAATATGTTTTCAATGAATAACTTATTCAGAGATGTAAATCACAAAAGTCCTGTTTTTCTTCTCTCTTTGATGGTATTTTCTCCTGGTAAATAACATTTTCCCCCTTCAGGTGACTTTTGAAGACGTGTCTGTGGATTTCTCGGAGGAGGAGTGGGCCCTCTTGGATCCAAGCCAGAAAGCCTTGCACCTGCAAATCGTGGAGGAGAATTTAAGAATTGTGTCCTCTCTGGGTAAATCTCCATTATGCTTGTGGTTAACCAAATCAGTTTATAAGTTCCTGAAATTATTCAGTATTTCAAGGTGGCTGTGATTTACATACTGTTTTGAGGAGCGTTTTCATTCATAAAAAGAGAGAGAGAGAGGAGATACAAAACAGTATGTAAATCACAGCCTTATAGTCCCTTCCTTATAGGTAGCAAAAAAAAGTTGTGTGGTGCCTTTAAATCTCTCCTTCCATCTGCCTTTCCTTCGGAACACAATTTATATATAGTGTCCGTACTTTTCGTGCCCAGTCCTGGAACGTAACACCCGGGATAAGTGAGGGAAAACTATAATAATAGTTATTTCTTACCTGTCTCTCCTCACAGCTCGGGGTGGGTTACAACATTGCTAAAACACAAAATCAAAATGCATAATCATTTAAAAACACTCCGTAAAATACACATATTTAAATATTTCCCCATAAAATACTTATTTAAATACACAAAATAAAAGTTAGGCATAGAGTTGAAGTTTAAAATGCATCATTAGAACTGTCTGAGTAGGCCTGCCGGAAGAGAGAGGTCTTCGCTTGTGTCTTACATTCAAACAGCTGATCGAGGTGTCGGGAGTTCTACTGGCAGGTCGTTGCGCAGTTCCAGTCTTGGGGCGACCAATGAAAAGGCCCCCTGGATGGCGGTTGCCACTTGGGGTCTGTCAGGCTGGAGGAGACGCCTCCTCAGTGTTTGGGGTGAATTGTACAAGAGAAAGCGATCCTGTAGGTAACCTGGACCCAAACCATAGTGGGCCATGTAGGGAGCAAAACCACAACAATTTGTACTTTGCCCGGAAACTAATTGGCAGCCAGTGGAGTGACTTTAGGATATGTGCAAGATATTCAGTCCCGGATGTTCCCATAATCAAGCAGGTTGCCATATTTTGAAACAACTGGAGTTTCCGAACTGTAATGTAAAGTGCATTGCAGAAGTCCAACCTTTAGGTTACCAGCACATGCACTGCCATTTTAAAATCCTCCAAATTTAAGAAGGGGCATAGATGGCGGATCAGCTGACGCTGGGAGTAAGCACTCCTGACCGTCACATCTACCTGGGTTGACATTTTGAGAAACGGATCCAGGAGCCCTTGTCCCAAGCTGCGAAAACAGTCTTTTGGGGCAAGTAGAACCCCACCCAGAACTGGTCAAGACACACGGCTATCACTAGATTAGGACCCTTATTGGCAAAGCTCTGTTTTGTCTGTATTCACTTTCAGTGTGTTTTTCCTCATCCAGCCCTTTACCTCCTCCAGTCATTCATTTAGAGGAGACCCACTATCTTTAGCTGAAGCTGCTTTTGAAGGCATGGAGAAATACAGGTCCTTCTCAAAAAATTAGCATATAGTGCTAAAGTTCATTGTTTTCCATAATGTAATGATAACACTTAAACTTTCATATATTGCAAACCAACTGAAATATTTCAGGTCTTTTTTTTGTTTTGTACTGATGATTTTGGCATACAGCTCCTGAAAACCCAAAAATACTGTCTCAAAAAATTAGCATATTTGATCGGATGGAATATGCTAATTTTTTGAGATATGTATGCCAAAATCATCAGTATTAAAACAAAAAATACCTGCAATATTTCAGTTGGTGTGCAATGAATTGAAAATATATGAAAGTTTAATTTTTATCATTACATTATGGAAAATAATGAACTTTAGCACTATATGCTAATTTTTTGAGAAGGGCCTGTATATTGTCAGCATATTGATGGTCTCTCCCATCAGCTTCATGTAAATGTTAAAAAGCATTGGTGATAGAATGGCACCTTGTGGGACAGCAGATAACACAATGATGACGTGTGTGCTCTCTGTAGCCAGCCCTAGTTAACAATCTGACTGCAGCTAAATTTTGGACCAGCCGAAGTTTTTAAAAATCTGGAAAGGCTGCCCCAGGTATAATAATCCAAAGGGGAGGGAACTAAGGCATGTACTACAATGGGCATATCTGGCTTCTCGAAGAACAGGTGCAGTTGGTGCACAAATTCAAAATGTGCAAGGCACTCCTGGTCACATATGAAACCTGGGCCTCCAGATTCCATGCCAGGTCCAGGGAGCCCCCCAAACTGCGTACCCATGTCTTCAGTGGTAATGTAACCCATACTGCACAGGCTGATTCCCTATTCCCTGATATGCCTTCTCACTTACCAGTAGCATCTCTGTACTCTGGATTAAGTTTCAATTTTCCCCTCTGCAGCCCTTTACTGGTGAAAGACATTGGTTTAGTTGGAAAGGAGGAGTAGAACTTGGTGTCATCTGCATGGAGATGCACCACACTCCAAAACTCTGAATGAGCTCTCCCGTATATATGTTAATTACATAGGGGACAAAACAGATGCCACAGGGATCCCCCCAGGCAATGAACAAGGGATCGAACAGGACCCCCACCACACACCCCCACTCCCGCCTCAGCAGGAAGGAACAGAGCCACTGTAAAATGCCTCCAGTTCCCATCTAGGAAGTCAACCCAGAAGGATACCATCATTGATGATATTGAGAACTGCTGAAATATTCAGTGGAATCAATAGAGACACATTTTCCTCTTCTGTCTGTAGGCCCAGAAACACTGGGAAGGCTATAGTGAGACAACTAAACACTAAACCTTTAGGGTCTACTCAAGGAGTGAGTAGTAAGAACCTAAACATATAAAGATAATGAATAGTAGCTCATATAGTATGCGTATACAGTACAAAAATGTTTATATAAGAGGATCCATGTATATATAATCGACCTCCGTATGGTGATTAAATCATATACAGTAAATACAAGAAGAATTAATAACAGCCTTGATATAAGTGTTATTTAATCTATACAACAATAGTAATCAAGGCAACCAAAGAACGGTGTCAGAACAAAGTCAATGACCTGCAATATGTATCGGAAAACAACTCGCAGTCAGTTCAAATGTCCCAGATGTTCTAGCTTCACGCGGATTAAATATCTGGATAATCCGAAACAAGTGTTAGGTGGACAAAAAGTCGTTTCGTAGTCTTTGAATAGGCTGTATAATCCTCAGGACAGGAAGCAGCACACAAAATAAGATGGGATAATCCTTGTAGTCAAACGCTGTATACACATACTATATGAAGTACTCTTCATTATCTTTATCTGTTTGGGTTCTTAGTACTCGCTCGTTGAGTAGACCCTAAAGCTTTAGTGTTTGGTTCCCTCTGTAGGCCGTCAACCAAGGTTACCAAAGTGGTCTGTAGCATAAGCAGTAGACTTGTGCAATTCTTCCAAAAGGCCTGCCTTTTCAGGGTCCATTTTTGGTTAAACCCTCATTTTGTTTAATGGGAAGTTACTCATTTTAAGGCCTATCTGCATGAGACCCCATTTACAAATGCAAACCTGCCAAGTTTCAGAACAATTCACCAATCTACTGATTTTTAAAAGAATTATTTTAAGTTTTTACCATAACATTTAAAAAAATAAACTGGAAGAGAGGTGTGGAGAAGTAAGGTTTACTGTTCACCTTTCTTAAACCGTGGCAGGGCAGGCTATCCCACCGCTGCCACCAATTTGTGAAGGCGTCTGTAGGCTGTCCTTTCAATCCCAACACGCTGCCACCAATTTGTAGAGGATCCAAACTCACGACTGGGAGAACTATTTAAATCTGTGGCAGGGCAGGCTATTCCACCACTGCCACCAATTTGTGGAGGCGCCAAGTTTACAATTCACCTTTTAAAACTATGGAGACTTGTGAAGATTTGTGGAGAGGCTATTAACTGGACAGGGTGGACCCCCTTTTAGAATCCCACCACTCTGTCCCTAATTCACTATACAAATCACTGTCTTTAAACTGCTGCCACCATTTTGTGAGAGAGAAGTAATCTGAACCACTTTTGTGAGGGAAACTCTTCGTGAGGTAATGAACGCTTTCATGCGACAGGAATAAACTTTTGAAACTAGGTTTTACTTCAAAATCAATGGCACAGAGAGGTTTTTAGATTAAATAAAAACTGGTACAAAGCTTGGTTTGGTATAACTCTTCCGAGGAGGCACAACTTAAAAAAAGGTTACTAAATCTAGTTATGGCTTAACCAAAGTTACAATAGCCTAACTATTGTCATCAACCAGCTAGAATAGCTTTTCACTCTCTCAATACACAGGCACCCTGGCCTTTTCAGACACGTTGTCTTCCTATAGCCTTCAGGCTTTCTCTAAACTAACTGTATTCTCCAGCCTTAAACTAATCCTAACCCTGCTCTTTCCTTAGAGCTGATCAGACTTAACCACTCACTTTGAGCTCTTCCCTCTCTAAACTCTTAACTCTCTCTCTCTGAGCTCCTCACACACCGATCTCTTAACCCTATCTGACTAACTTTCCCTCCTTGGTCTTGTCAGTAGCCTTTTGACTCCTCCCACTACTGCTTCAGAGCCAAGTTGCTATGGCAACTGTGTGCTCTTTATCAGCTCTCTCTCTGCTGCTCACTCTCTCCCAACATTACAATACATATTCATTTATATAATACAATTAATCACCTTAACACAAGAGGGTTCTGAAAATTGTAGTCGCCAGTTGTGTCAGCCAATCAGAGCATGGACACAACCAGACTTTATATTCGCTGAGGAACAGAGACCCCCCCCCCCAATCATTCTCTGAGAGAAACTCTTGAGACTTTCAATGCCCGCCCCATGCAAGTGCTGCTGGGAAAGTGAGTTGCTAGCAGGGCCCTCCCTGGAGGAAGAGCCTAGGTGCTGCTGGAAGCAAGGAAAGACGCTGTAGTCAATCTCATCTTCTCCAAGAGCCCCATGGCAGACTCCTACCTCAGGTATAGTGCAGACTTAACTGCATTTTCCCCAGTAGCCGAAAACCTTCTCCTTTGAGCCGTTATACCCAGTTTTCCGGTCCCCTCCTCCCCGTTCTGTTTTTGGAGGATGAAACAAAATTGTGCACTGAAGATTACAAATGACTTTCGGTCAAACTTATCCGGGCCCAAGCCTAATAAGCAGGTTTCCTTGAGTAGATCAAAACACTGTAATTCAGCCTCTTTTTTTCATGCTGCCTTCCACTTTGCAGAACATTATTCCAGTGAGGTGCAGGATTTCATGTTTCTGTCCAAAGTAGGATGGCCTCAGTTTGACCCTTTCAACTCTCTAGGACAGTGGTTCTCAACCTGTGGGTCCCCAGATGTTTTGGCCTTTTAACGCCCAGTAATCCGAACACCTGGTAAACTATCTGGAATTTCTGGGAGTTGTAGGCCAAAACACCTGGGGACCCACAGGCTGAGAACCACTATCCTAGAAGTATTCAGTTAATCAGGTTCCCTCCCGTTCATGCTCTGTGCAGCCTCCATGAGAGAGCAGAGTTGAACATGCCAGGCATGGAAGAGAAGTGAATCAACGTGCATGCACCCCCTTTCCCCCTCTATACTTAAACCTATTTTAGTCAAAGTGGTCACTGGACAAAAAAGTAGGAAAATCCTGCTCTATATTTATACCTGTTTTAGTGTTTGGGGCCAAAGCCCCAAGAGGAGTGGCCTTTTGGAAAAAATGTAGTTAGTATTTTTATTAGTCCATAACATGTTTATGTATCGTTTTATCCAGTTCTATCAAGCCATTTAAGAGCCTTTGCAACCCATGGATAAACACTTTGATTTATGTATATATAGATTTCTCTATACAAAAGAAAGGATTACAATATATTCGAGTCCACACTTGTGAAGCCAACAATATTAAACACATTTTGCCTCAGGCCTGTACTAATTCTGAAGTTAAGTAATTCAACAGTAGGGAGTTGCTTTTTAAAAAAAGGCAAAGGGGTTAAGATGAGAGAAATAACATTTAATCAATAATATAAGGATTGACAAAACAAAGAATGTCAAATTCCAGTTTGTGCATCTTCATTCAATCCTTTTTAATATGGCAACTTTATTCTGGCTGCTAATCTGAATGTTGATGTTTGTTCTGCTGTGTGAACAAACCTTTGTGGCATCAGGCAGATCAAGGGTGTTTACCTTTCTTGTGCCAGAAGTACAGGGGATTCCAGATAAACAAGGGCTAAAAAAGAAACAGTTTTGTTTTCCCCAGCTCTGGTTGAGTTATGATTTACTTTGAGGCCTATTCTCTCGAATCTCGGATTGCAGAGAACCTTGGGCTAAGGAAACCCTGGTTGCATTGTTGTATACTTGGAGACTTATATCCTGGTATAAGATTTAGAGGAAAAACAAATAGTGATGGAAAGTGTTTTCTTGACTAAATGCATTTTGTAATTTGTTTACTTTTTAACTTTAATCTATTATAACCTTTTCTTTTTAACACATGGTCACACTACTCTTGTTCTTAAACCATGAAAATAGAGGAGTCACCATTTAAATGTTTGGAATGTGGAAAAAGTTTCTCTACCAAGTTTGGCCTTGTTTATCATCAGACAAGACACACAGGAGATAAGCCATTTAAATGCCCAGAGTGTGGAAAGAGCTTCCGTCTGAAATCACACCTTGTTGGCCATCAGGTAACTCACAAAGGAGAGACACCACTTAAGTGCCCAGAGTGTGGAAAGCGTTTCAATCAGAAGGGAGATCTTCTTCACCACAGGAAATCTCACACAGGAGAGAAGCCATTTAAATGTTTGCAGTGTGAAAAGAGTTTCAGTCAAAAGGGCAACCTTATTAGTCATCAGGCAACTCACAGAGGAGAGAAGCCATTTAAATGTTTGCAGTGTGAAAAGACTTTCAGTCAAAAGGGCAACCTTGTTAGTCATCAGGCAATTCACACAGGAGAGAAGCCATTTAAATGCTTGCAGTGTGAAAAGAGTTTCAGTCAAAAGGGCAACCTTGTTAGTCATCAGGCAATTCACACAGGAGAGAAGCCATTTAAATGTTTGCAGTGTGAAAAGAGCTTCAGTCACAAGCAAGTCCTTATTAATCATCAGGCAACTCACACAGGAGAGAAGCCATTTAAATGTTTGCAGTGTGAAAAGAGCTTCAGACGGAAATCATCCCTTGTTTACCACCAGAGAACTCACACAGGAGAGAAGCCATTTAAATGCTTGCAGTGTGAAAAGCGCTTCAGTCAAAAGAGCAACCTTATTAGTCATCAGGCAACTCACACAGAAATAAAGCCATTTAAATGTTTGCAGTGTGAAAAGAGCTTCAGACAAAAAGAGCAACCTTATTACCACCAGAGAACTCACACAGGAGAGAAGCCATTTAAATGCTTGCAGTGTGAAAAGAGCTTCAGTCAAAACTTATTACTTTTTAATCATCAGTGAACTCACACAGGAGAGAAGCCATTTAAATGTTTGCAGTGTGAAAAGAGCTTCAGTCAAAAAGGAGCTCTTATTTACCACCAGAGAACTCACACAGGAGAGAAGCCATTTAAATGCTTGCAGTGTGAAAAGAGCTTCAGTCAAAAGAGCAACCTTATTAGTCATCAGGCAACTCACACAGAAATAAAGCCATTTAAATGTTTGCAGTGTGAAAAGAGCTTCAGACAAAAAGGAGGCCTTGTTTACCACCAGAGAACTCACACAGGAGAGAAGCCATTTAAATGCTTGCAGTGTGAAAAGAGTTTCAGTCAAAAGGGCAACCTTATTAGTCATCAGGCAACTCACACAGGAGAGAAGCCATTTAAATGTTTGCAGTGTGAAAAGAGCTTCAGTCAAAAAGGAGCTCTTATTTACCACCAGAGAACTCACACAGGAGAGAAGCCATTTAAATGTTTGCAGTGTGAAAAGAGCTTCAGTCAAAAAGGAGCTCTTATTTACCACCAGAGAACTCACACAGGAGAGAAGCCATTTAAATGTTTGCAGTGTGAAAAGAGCTTCAGACAAAAAGGAGCTCTTATTTACCACCAGAGAACTCACACAGGAGAGAAGCCATTTAAATGTTTGCAGTGTGAAAAGAGCTTCAGTCAAAAGAGCCACCTTATTAGTCATCAAGCAACTCACACAGGAGAGAAGCCATTTAAATGTTTGCAGTGTGAAAAGAGTTTCAGTCAAAAGGAGCTCTTTATTTCATCAGGCAACTCACACAGGAGAGAAGCCATTTAAATGCTTGCAGTGTGAAAAGAGCTTCAGTCAAAAGAGCAACCTTATTAGTCATCAGGCAACTCACACAGAAATAAATCCATTTAAATGTTTGCAGTGTGAAAAGAGCTTCAGTCAAAAAGGAGCTCTTATTTACCACCAGAGAACTCACACAGGAGAGAAGCCATTTAAATGTTTGCAGTGTGAAAAGAGCTTCAGTCAAAAAGGAGCTCTTATTTACCACCAGAGAACTCACACAGGAGAGAAGCCATTTAAATGTTTGCAGTGTGAAAAGAGCTTCAGTCAAAGAGCAACCTTATTAGTCATCAGGCAACTCACACAGGAGAGAAGCCATTTAAATGTTTGCAGTGTGAAAAGAGCTTCAGTCAAAAAGGAGCTCTTATTAACCACCAGAGAACTCACACAGGAGAGAAGCCATTTAAATGTTTGCAGTGTGAAAAGCGCTTCAGGCAAAAGAGCAACCTTATTAGTCATCAGGCAACTCACACAGGAGAGAAGCCATTTAAATGTTTGCAGTGTGAAAAGAGCTTCAGTCAAAAGAGCAACCTTATTAGTCATCAGGCAACTCACACAGGAGAGAAGCCATTTAAATGCTTGCAGTGTGAAAAGCGCTTCAGTCAAAAGAGCAACTTTATTAGTCATCAGGCAACTCACACAGAAATAAAGCCATTTAAATGTTTGCAGTGTGAAAAGAGCTTCAGACAAAAAGAAGCCCTTGTCTACCACCAGAGAACTCACGCAGGAGAGAAGCCATTTAAATGTTTGCAGTGTGAAAAGAGCTTCAGTGACAAGAGAAACCTTATTTGTCATCAGGCAACTCACAGCGAAGAAAAAACCGGGTGTAGAAAGAGCTGCAGTTGATATACAAGACTTCTTTTTAAATTGTCAACCTACTCGGAAGAAAAGGGGTAAATGCAAGTTTGCTTGTTTTAGATCAGAAGGGTCTAGAATAGTTGTCATAGAAACTGAGTTAAAAAGCCGTGGCTTTTGGGGAAAATAATAACCTGACTCATTTTCTTTAATGAAATATCTCCTTAAACATAAGTGATAATATTTTGAGAGCTAAAGGAAGGATATTTCAGGGCTTTTTATTTCCCATTCATGCATACTGGTTACTGCGACTATTTCCTGCCATGTATATTCAGGGTTAAAAATACATTTAATCAAGAGGTTTGATGAGAAGTGTTGAAATCGGTTTGATCAATTATTAACAGCCCTGTGTATCATGTGATTGTATTTGGGACTGGGTTTTCTTTTATGAAATACCTAATAAAACATAACTGATAAATTGTTTTCAATTCATGCGTACTTGTTACTGCGAATATTTCTTGTCCCATCTATAACATGTAAATAATAGAAAATCACAGAATTATAGAGTTCTAAGAGACCTCATGGGCCATCCAGTCCAACCCTCTGCCAAGCAGGAAAACTGCATTTAAAGCACCCCTGACAGATGGACATCCATCTGTTTAAAACCCTCCAAAGAAGGAGCCTCCACCATACTCCGAGGCAGAGAGTTCCACTGCTGAATGGCTCTCACAGTCAGGAAGTTCTTCCTAATGTTCAGATGAAATCTCCTTTCTTGTAGTTTGAAGCCATTGTTCCATTTCGTCCTAGTCTCCAGGGCAGCAAAAAACAAGCTTGCTCCCTTCTCCCTATGACTTCCTCTCACATGCTTATACATGGCTTTCATGTCTCCTCTCAGCCTTCTCTTCTTCAGGCGAAACATGCCCAGGTCTTTAAGCCGCTCCTTATAGAGCTTGTTCTCCAGACCCTTGATCATTTTAGTCGACCTCCCCTGGACACATTCCAGCTTAGAGTCAATATCTCCCTTCAATTGTTGTGCTCAGAATTGGACACAGTGTGATTCCAGGTGTGGTCTAACCAAGGCAGAATAGAGGGGTAACATGACTTCCCTGGATCTAGACACTAGACTCCTATTGATGCAGGCCAAAATCCCATTGGCATCACATTAGATACGGTCGCAACTGTCGCACAAGTTTTAATTGTGTGAAAGCCCCCCGAGCCACCGCTGCAAGCTGAGATTCCAGGCTGAGCAATGAGTTCAGAAGGACTCCCAAGCTGCGAAAAGAAAAGAATGCTGTGATCACTAAAAGTCAACAAGGGTTTCTCAAAAACTAATCATGGTGAACTGATCTTGTCTCTTTTTTTAAAATAAAAAAGGTACAAGCATGGTAGATGTAGCATATCTTGATTTCAGTAAGGCCTTTGACAAGGTCCCCCATGGTCGTCTTCCTGGAAAGAAGTAACTGGCGTCGTGCTCAGTGGCCCTGTGCCCAGTTCTGTTCAATGTCTTGGATGAAGATGTAGCAGGCTTATTAAGTTTGCAGATGACACCAAATTAGGAGAGACAGCTAATACTCCAGAGAGTGGCCACAGGGTCTCAAGTTCCTTTACTGTATCAATCGTGGCTGGGAGGTCCCGGCGGAGCAGCGAGATCTTGTCTGTGAAATAACTTTGAAAAGCCTCGGCAATAGGGGCCTGATTGTCACTTGTTGAGATGGTAGGGACCATCGTCAAAGATCGAATTAATTTAAACAATTGTGCCGGGCGTCAGCTAGTCGACGCTATCGAGGAGGCATAGTATGATTTTTTTCACCTCCAAGGTAGCATGCTCATAAGTATCCATAAACTGTTTATAAGCTGATCTCGATGCTTTGTCACTGAGTTCTCGCCACACGCCCTCTAGCCATCTCTTCTCCTGCTTCATTGACCTAGGCTCCTCAGTGAACCAAGGAGATCAGTGCTTGCGAGGTCAGAGAGGGTGTCTAGGGGCGATCTCGTCAAGTGCATTGGACAACTTGATGTTCCATGAGTCCACCTGCATCTCTACCAAGTCAATGACAGGCTCCAGGTCCGTCAGAGCATTCAGGAACCTACTAGGTTCCATAAGTCTCCTTGGGCGAAGCCAAATTGGTTCAGCACCCCTGCAGGGTGGAGGGGCATGCTCCAATCGGATTCTCAAGGCGCAGTGGTCCGACCATGGCACCTCCATTATGGAGGATAGGATCACTTGGATTCCAGCACTGATCCAGTGTGTGCCCAGCCCAATGTGTGAGCCCAGTATTACAAAGTGAGAGTCCTAGTGTCGCCATACTAGGTCCGTGGCTGCTGTGGAAAATGAGCCTGCATCGGCATGGACGTTGAAGTCCCCCAGAACAATAAGTCTAGGGAACCTCAAGGACCACTCCGATATGGTCTCTAGCAGCTTTGATAGACTTTACACTGGTGTGCTAGGTGCACGGAACACCAGCAGAAAGGTTACGGCTCCCACATTGCGTTTACGGCTCATAGATCCAAAACTCGGGGCTCTGGCAGAGCAATTAAAAACTTTTTTGTCCCCAAAAGACTGGAGGATCGCACTCTTCACAGCCTTCGTCGAGTTCAGGCCTCCCATGGATATATCATCAGGTTCTTTCAGGGGTGTCGGGGCTACAGACCTCTTCCAACTTCCAAACCCCACCCCCAAAAGGTCCTGGTCTTAAATATTCTCTGATGCTTCCGCGGTCGCTGCTTTGAAGATCTTACTATGTTAGCCTTGATCAACTGCACCGCAGTTCTCCCATTTCTCCAAGATGTGTCAGCAGCTCCAGCTTCCCCTCCGGAAACTCCTCCTCTGCTCTCACCGGAGGTGGTGTCTGCAGCCAGATGCCGCTTCTGCATCCTGTGTGTGCATGCACGACGTCCACGCCTGCGCAGTTGCTTCCTGGGGCTCTGCAAGTAAGAAACCAGCTCGCCATTATCATTTTCAAGGACAGCTTCCATGTCGGCTTTTCCAAGGACAGTCGCCATCTTTGAAGACGCTTCCTGGGTCTGCCTCTCTGAGAAAGAGAGGCAGCGCCGTCAATGGCGGTCTCTAGGGTTTTGCTGCATTGCAGACGGTACTGGACTCCTTTCCAAAATCATCGAAACTTCCAAGGGCTCCAGGTCCAGCAGCCCAGCTGATGCAGCCCCCACTCTTGAGGCGCTCGTGCCTCTCCGTCCCGACCAAGGGCATGGGACTGCTGGGCTGCACTCAAAGGGGCAACTCTCCAAACAGGCAGCCCCAAGATGCCGATCGCCAAGCTCCCTCCTCTGGCTCCAGGAGTCCTGGCATTTGCCTGGGCTCTGTACCAATTTCTCCAGGCAGAGAGCAGCCCACCATGATCTCCTCTGGGACCGCATCGGCACCCACCTCACAGTCCCCAGGCCGCTCGTCCCTGGGAAAACCAACACCAGGTAAATATTCATCTGTCGTGAAGGCTCTCCTCCCAATTGGGCATGGTTCTCTGGGGAAGTCCCATGACTGATCCCAGGTTAATTCACTTGACTCCCAGGGGACAGGATCAGTGATCTTCTCAGCCCCCAACTCCTGCGCGGATTCCAAGGGGTGCATCTGTGGGCAATTTAGCCAATTCAACAGCTTTCCAAAACGTCTCAGACAGCGGGCGAGATGATCATATTCTGTGACCAAAAGTCTCACCAATTTTGTGTCCAAGCTCTTGTTGTTCCCGCCAGATCATAAGCTGTCTGGGTTGTTATTTGAGTCGTTTTTTAAGTTGCCCAGGTAGTCCTGTCCCAAGGGGATCTGGTCCAATGATTCTGAGGGCTCCGAAGACAGCAGAGCCTCGGCTGGGACCTGCAGGCTATCCATGCCCGCTGGACTCCTTGTGCCGGAGGCTGCCCCTACCTCAGAGGCTGCAAAAACTCCAGGGTTCTGTAAGTCATCCGTCTGGAACCAAGACAGCAGTGCAAGTTGGTAATTTCACTGGCTGTCTCCTGGTCCGATTTCAGCAAGAAGTGTCCAAAAGAGGCAGAGGCAGCAGTTTCCAGCGGAGCACTCTCAAGGAGCCACTTACCGTGCCGCCATCTTGCCATTACATATCCCCTATATATCCCCACCACACTCTCCGCAATTGCGACGGACAGGATGCAATATATCGCTTATCATGCCCCATCATACCCTTCTCATACCAGGTTCTTCTCATTAAGATGATTTTGAATGTTTTAACTTTTTTTGTATTACCTTTCTATTCAATAAATAGTTTCATAATTTTAAATTTCTAATTTACACCTTTCTTTACTAAATTATACAAAAAAGATAAAAACATTAATACATATATATTTCTGTTTAATTGCTATTAAAATTTAAGCTGGCACAATTACGGAAATCCAACAAAACACCGACAATTGAAAACTGGCTGTTGAAAGTTTGGGATATAATCAATATGGATTTGCTTACTCAAAAATTAACAGACAATAATACGCAAAGACAAAAAAAACAAAATGGGAAAAATTTACTGAATTTATTTGAAAAGACAATGTAGAAATTTATGTCCAGGAGTTATAAAAGAGTCTCAAAGACTAAATAACAAACAGAAACCAGATGGCCGACTGATTGAAAGTATAGTGAAAAGAGTTGTTAACACAACCTAGAGGAACGTGGAAGTTATATGTATACAATATTTCCTTTTTTCCCTTTATTCACTCCCCAACCCTACCCCTCTATCCTTGCCTGCTTTTCTTTTATAAATTGTTCTCACACTTCTTTCATGCTCCAACCTATTGGACACAATCTATTCTCAATATTTTTTTTTATTTTTTTAAAAAAGAAAGTTTTTTATTTTCTGGTTAGTATTTTGCTCGTGCACACATCCACAGACATGGATAGGCATATAGGTATAGGCCTTCTTCGTAGATCCGATTGGCGGGGACGAGAGACAGGGAGTAGTCTATTCGGGATGTAACCAGAGCGTGGACCACCGTGGCCAAGTCAGACTTCCCAAGGTATGAGCGCAGCTGGTGCACAAGCTTTAACTATGCAAATGCTTCCCTGGTCACTCAATGCTTTTGATACGAAATAAATAAAGGAGCATTTTGAAGGTTCAGAAAGGTCTTTGTGACCTCCAGGGGACCCTGCAAGGCTGCCATGCCATCCCAGGAGATCTGCGTGGGATTAAATTATTGGGTCGCTGTGAGTTCTCCAGTCTGTCTGGCCATGTTCCAGAAGCATTCTCTCCTGACGTTTCACCCACATCTATGGCAGGCCTCCTCAGAGGTTGTGAGTTTCCCAACCTCTGAGTGTGTGTGTGTGTGTATGTATGTATATATATATATATATATATACACACACACACACACAAATATCTGAGTGTATACATGAGTTTTATAACTCCTGGACATCTGTGTGTGTGTATCTACGTAAATAAAAATGTAATGTTCGTTTGTGGGATTAACATAACTCAAAAACCACTGAACGAATTGACACCAAATTTGGACACAAGACACCTCTCAGGCCAAGGAGTGACCATCACTCATTAAAACATTGAAAAACACAGTGGAAGAGACTTAAAAAGCCAAAAAAAAATTCATTACAACACATGTGCAAAACCACATATATACACAGAACACATATACACAGACTGGGCCACAGCAACGTGTGGCAGGGGACAGCTCTCTCTCTCTCTCTCTCTCTCTCTCTCTCTCTCTCTCTCTCTCTCTCTCTCTCTCTCTCTATATATATATATATATATACTAGCTTGGGGACCCGGCGGTGCCCGGGTTATTTGAAAAGGGTATTGTTTGTTTTCGGATGTTAGGTAATATCAGTTTGGTCATATGTTATGCCATGTCTTAATCAAACTCCAACCCCATCTTGTTTAAAAAGAAACATCAGAAATATATTTTTTCCCTTTTTATGTTTTGAATGAAGTAGAAGCTTATGTTGTGTAGGGCAGTGTTTTTCAACCTTTTTTGAGCTGCGGCACATTTTTTACATTTACAAAATCCTGGGGCCCACCACCAACCAAAATGAAACTCTAACACAGTAATACATATAGTTAAAATGTTTTTAAATGTATTTATACACCTAGTGTGAAACCTGGGCCTGTTTCGATGAACACAACATAGATATTACTTACTCTCACATATTTATACATGGCTATCATGTCTTCTCTCAGCCTTCTCTTCTTCAGGCTAAACATGCCCAGCTCTTCAAGCCGCTCCTGATAGAGCTTGTTCCCCAGACCTTTGTGAAATTTCACCCTGAGTGAAACTTGCTTCCAGTTAACTATGGATGTCATGAAGCTGTTATAAACAGTTCCTTGGGGGGGGGGGGGACTCTCGAAAAATCCAGTAAAATAGTAAAAAAAAGAAAACAAACCTTTTCCAAGCGGAGAGGCTCAGTTTGTTTCTTGGAAACCTGTGAAGGGGGCTGCTAGGAGGGGGGAGAGTGCCAATTTCCCACGGCACACCTGATGATCGCTCACGGCACACTAGTGTACAACGGCACACTGGTTGGGAAACACTGGTGTAGGGAACAGTGCTGTTTTCAATTTTTGCTGGAAGGATGTCTGTCTATTTTGGGGCCTAGCAGGGTGAGCCAGCCTGCAAGTCCTGCAAGGATTTAGCAAAAGAGTCAAAAGGGGGGTTATAAGTTTCCATAAGCATAAGAAGGCTCATCTCGGTCATCTCGAGGCTGGATTACTGTAACGCGCTCTACGTTGGCCTTCCCCTGTCGGTGACCAGGAAGCTCAAGTTGATGCAGAACACTGCCACCTGGCTCCTGTCTGGCACGCCAGCAGGTTGCCACATAACACCTACTTTGCAGGATCTGCACTGGCTGCCAATTGAGCACCGGATCACCTTCAAGGTGCTGGTCCTCACCTTTTAAGGCCTTGCACGGCCTGGGGCCAGCGTATCTGAGGGACCGTCTCTCCCCATATTGCCGTATGAGATCACTTCGTTCAGAGGATACCAACCTTTTGGCTGTCCCCTCCGCTAAAGCAGCCAAACTTACATCCACTCGTCGAAGGGCATTCTCGGTGATTGCACCAACACTCTGGAATGCCCTTCCTGCAGACACGCGCGCCATCCACGACCCGCTCTCCTTCAGGCGGGGGTGCAAGACCCACCTGTTTCAGCTCGCCTTCCAGGTGTAGTTCCTAGTGGTACGCCCCCCCCTGCTGGAAGCGACTTTTATCCCAGGTCGCTTTTAACTGTCGTTTATTGTGACATTTTAATGATGTTTTTAATGCTCTGTTTTTATTCTGTTGCTGTTTTACTCTGTGTTTTTCTCCTGGTGTTGTGAGCTGCCCCGAGCCCGCCGGGAGTGGCGGCATAGAAGCCGAACGAAATAAATAAATAAGGCATCATTTGAAAGGTAATGTGAATTCAGGCCTTACACAATATCCCGTGAGCTGAGGGCTAATCAGGAAAATCAAGTTAAGGACGCCTTGCTGTTATTTCAGTCCTTACACAGTATCCCAGTAACTTTGGCGTAGTCATGATAATCTAGTTGAGGAAGTGTTACTGTCAATTCAGGCCATACACAGGATCCCACTATCGGCGGCCTGATCTGGAGTTTCAAGTTAAGGAAGCCTTACTGTTTACTCAGTCCTTACATAGTAGCCCAGTAACTGAGGCCTAGTCCAGATAATAAAATTTAGGAAGCCTTACTGTTAATTCAGTCAGGCCCTTTCAGGCCCTTTATGTAGTAACTGAGGCCTTGTCAGGAGAATCAGGTTAAATAGAGCATGCCTGAGAGGTTGCAATCTTTTAGGTGACCTCGAACAACACAGTAATGCTCTCAGTGCAACAGGAAACCCTCTCACTCCAGTGAAATCCTCTCCAAAAATGAACATTCCACTTCCAACGGAAAAAAACTGTCAACTGGCTAACTGCCCAAACCAAGATGGCGTCTCCTAAAGGGATATCTCTCTCTGACCAAACCGGTGCTAGGCCTGAGAGTCCCCTCTTTCCTCTGGAAGGGCCTCCTGCCCCCTGTCACACTCACCACGGATTAAGAAACACTGTAAAGGCTCAGAAAAGGTCTTTGTGGCCTCCAGGGGTATTAGGTTGCTGTGAGTTGTCCGGTCTGTCTGGCCATGTTCCAGAAGCATTCTCTCCTGACGTTTCACCCACATCTATGGCAGGCCTCCTCAGAGGTTGTGAGGTTCACAACCTCTGAGTGTATACAAACACACACACCTATCTGAGTGTATACATATACACATCTCTCTGTGTGTGTGTGTGTGTGTGTGTATATATATCTCTACGTAAATAAAAATGTAATGTTTGTGGATTAACTCAAAAACCACTGGACCCAAGAGCCCTCTCAGGCCAAGGAGTGACCATCACTCATCAAAACACTGAAAAACACAGCGGAAGGGACTTAAAAAGTCATAAAACAAAAAACACATTACAACGCATGCACAAAACCACATATATATATATACACAAACACACATATATACACAGACTGGGCCACAGCAACGTGTGGTAGGGGACAGATAGATACATAGATAGATAGATACACACACACACACACTATTGACTATTATGAGTGTTGACACCATTATTTCATAACCAAGGCCAGAGGTGTGTCTGCATTGACAGGTCTTCCAGGACAGAGAGAGAGAGAGGCTCCCTGAGGGGGAAGAGTCCCTGTGCCTTCCTCTGAAGGGTTAAAGCGAGCGAAAGGGGATCCTAGAGGGGAAACAGGAAGGAAGGAAGAGCCTCTCACAGTCCCTTCTGGCCAGTGGTGAGCGCGTCCCTTCCTAGAGGGGCGCCGGAAGAGACTTGGGCTGCCTGCAGGGGTCCTCCGAGGGGGAGAGGAGTGCCGCTTCCGGAAGGGAGCCAGTCCTCCTCGGGCGGGCCTGCTCTCCCCTGGGCGGCTTCTCTCCCGGCTCTTCTGTGGGATCCGCCCACCCATCCCTGCTCCCAGCCTGGCCGCCTCTTTCTTTCCTGGGTAAACAAGGGCCTTTCCCTCCCTCCGCATGGCTTTCTGCCCCGTCCCTTCTCCAGCCTCCTTCCCTGGCAGTGTGGACTCATCTCATCCAGTTCAAGGCAGGGAGCCAGGGGTGGACGGGGTCCTGGGACGGGGGGCCTGCCAGGGAGGGAGGGAGGGGGGCGGCCAGGAGGGAGGCCCAGGCCCTTTCTTTTTCGGAGGAAGGGGCTCTGGAGCCCCCCCCTGAAGCTGGCCAAGGGCTCCCTGCACTCCCCCCCTCCTCCCTTCTCCCTCAGAGGAGGCCTCCTTCCTTCCTTCCCAGCCTCCCCTGCAGAGCCCTCTGCCAGGGCCTGGGATCTGTGGGGCCTGATGGAGGGCAGAGAAAGGCCGCAGGAACAGACCCGCCACCAAAAAATGGTGTGTTAGGATCTCCAAAGGAGGGAAAAGAGAGAGCAAAGGTTCAAGGGGCTGAAGGAGGGAGAGGACTCCCGGGGACAGTGTTGCTCTGTGAGGAGGAGGGACCCTCTCCCCGAACCCTTTCTCTCCAGAACAAGAAGCCAGTCCTGCGCTCAGCTATCACGGTAAAGCATGATCCACCTTGACAGTATTCACGTGACCTTCTGTCTCCTTTGTGTTGCAGGCCCTGCTGCCAGTTCTTCCCCTTCAGATATCGACTGCGGGGAGAGGAGAGAATATCTTCCTCCAGTTTGGAGGCATTTAAGACGCCCAGAAGAAAGATGGGAGCGCAAGAGTCAGAAGGAGAAGTATTCTCTTTTCCTGTCGAGAATAAGAGAGCATTGTGGGAGGACCCTTGGAGGAAAGACCGGGAAAGCAGTCTGCTCCACTCAGAAATTCACGGCCAGCGTTTCTCTCATTTCCGCTATGAGGAGGCCTTGGGGCCCCGGGAGGTGTGCAGCCACCTCCACTTCCTCTGTTGCCAGTGGCTGAAACCTGAGGAACATACAAAGGCGGAGATGCTGGACCTGGTGATCCTGGAGCAGTTCCTGGCCGTCCTTCCTGCGGAGATGGAGCGCTGGGTGAGGGAATGTGGGGCAGAGACCAGTTCCCAGGCCGTGGCCTTGGCTGAAGGCTTCCTCCTGAGTCAGGAAGAGGAGAGGAAGCAGCAGAAGCCCCAGGTGAGAAAGAAAGAGAAGTTCATGTTATGGGACCCAGGTGTGTTGACCTAGAAAAAGAGACTTGGGGTGCCACAACTGCCCCCTTTCCACCTCCCAAGGGCTCTCACGGAGAGGAGGGGCCAGTCCGCCCCATTCCCCAGGTGTAACGATCTGAAGTTATGGAATGGTAAACGGTGAAGTTTATTTATTTACTAGCTTGGTGACCCGGCAGTGCCTGGGTTATTTGAGAAAGGCATTGTGTGCCAAGGTTGGTCTTTGGTACTTCAAGTTCCACCATCCATGGTCCACCATCCTCCAAACTGCAGTAGAAGATAGAGTGAGTCATGGGGGCTCTGTGTGCCAAGTATTGTCTTTATCGGTCTTTCTTGGGGGCCGCAGCGGTCTTGGGCAATGAGTAGAGGTAGCTGAGGTCCCATCATCCACGGTCTGCCCTCCTCTAAACTGTAGAATGATGGAGACTGGGTCATGGGGGCACAGGGTGCCAAGTGTAGCCTCTATAGGTCTTTGTGCAGGGCTGCAGTGGTCTGTGGGAAATGAAGGCTTTGAAAGTACTACAAAACCCATAATCAATGGAGGTACCTCAAGTCCCATCCATGGTCCACTCTCCTCCAAACAGCAGTAGAATGTAGAGTGGGTCGTAGGGGCACTGTGTGTCAAGTTTGGTCTTTATTGTTTTTGGTTGGGGGCACAGTGGTCTGTGGGAAGTGAAGCATGTGAAAGTACTAAAAATCCCATAATCCGTGGTCCACCTCCCCTAAACCTCACCAGGATGTAAAGGGGGGTAATGGGGGTTGTGAGTTTGGTCTCAACCAGTCATTGGATGAGGGGTGCAGTGGTTTCAGTACGTGAGTGACGGTAATGCAACTCCCATCTTCCATAGTACCTCCTCCTTCAAACTGCACCAGCATGTAGAGTGGGTCATGGGGGCTTTGTGTGCCAAGTTTGGTCTTGATCAGTCACTGGATGAGGGTTGCAGTGGGCTCGGGAAGTGAGTGGAGGTACTTGAAATCCCATCATCCATGGTCCGCCCTCCTCTAAACTGCAGTAGGATGTAGATTGGATAATGGGGGCACTGTATGCCAAGTGTAGTCTTTATGGGTCTTTGTTCAGGGCTGCAGTGGTCTGTGGGGAATGAAGGGTTTGAAAGTACTGCTAATCCCATAATACGTGGATGTACTTCAAGTCCCATGATCCATGGTCCTCCCTCCTCCAAACTGCAGTAGAAAGTAGCATGGGTCATAGGCGCTCTGTGTGCCAAGGTTGGTTACTGTTAATTCAGGCCATACACAATGTCCCATTAACTGAGGCCTAGTCAGGAAAATCAAGTTCAGTAAGTCTTACTGTGAATTCAGGCTAAGGCCTAGCCAAGAGAATGAAGTTGAGGAAGCCTTACTGTCAATTCAGGCTGAGTCCTAGTTTGTAAAATCAGCTAAAGAAAGCCTTTTTTTGAAGTACTCTCTCTGGCACCTTTGAGATTTGGGATGTAGTAATGCTGTCCAATCAGAGTCAGTTTTGCATATTCTCCCTCAATGGCAACCTATCATGTTGTTTGAATGTAGAGTCTTTGATTCTTGGATGCTGGCCAATCAGTCCTTTATGCAAATACTCCCTCAGTGGCAACCAATCCCCTCTTTCTGTTGGAGTTCTGAGGCTGGCCAATCAGAGTCCTTTATTCAAATAATCCCACAGTGGCAACCAATCGATACGCTGCCGCATATTCCTCCTGCCCTCCGCACCTCCCGCCCTCCGCAAACACTGACTTTTATTATATACACTAGCTTGGGGACCTGGCGGTGCCGGGTTATTTGAGGAAGGCATTGTGTGCCAAGGTTGGTTCCTATTAGATGTTTATGTGGCTTGCAGTGGTCTCAGGAACTTAGTGAAGGTACTGCAAGTCCTATTGGCCATGGTCCATCCCCCTCCAAACGGCACCAGGATGTAGAGTGGGTCATGGGGGCTCTGTGTGTCACATTTGGTCTTGATCATTCTTTGGATGAGGGTTGCAGCGGTCTCGGAAGGTGAGTGAAGGTATTTCAAGTCCCTTCATCTGTGGTCCATCCTCCTTGAAACAGCACCAGGGTGTTGAGTGGGTCAAGGGGACTCTGTGTGCTAATTTTGGTCTGTATTGGTCATTGGTTGGGGGTCGCGTTGTGAAGTGGGCCATTGGGCCCCTGTGTGCCAAGTTTGGTCCTGATCCATCACTGCTGTGGGCCACAGTGTCTGACTGCCTGAGGCCTTTCCTTTTCCCTCTGAGTCACCTTAGAATGTTGGAATGTGGATGGCCAATCGGAGTCCTTTATGCAAATACAATTTCAGTGGCAACTAATCCCTTCTGACTGAGGCCGTAGAATGTTGGAGTTCTGAGGCTGGGCAATCAGAGTCCTTTATGCAAATAATCCCATAGTGGCAACCTATCGAAAAGCTTTCACATATTCCTTGGCACGTCCGCACCTCCCAGAAAATGAACATTTCATTTCCAATGGAAAAAAACTGTCATTTGGCTAACTCAAGCATTCAGTTGCATTCTGTTTTGCTGGCCAATCAGAGTCCTTTATGCAAATAGTTCCTCAGTGGCAACCAATGCCCACTGTCTGGTGCTTTAGAGTGTTGGAGTACTGAGGCTGGCCAATCAGTGTTCTTTATGCAAATAATCCCACAGTGGCAACCAATCGAAATGCTGGCACATATTCCTCTGCACCTCCCATCCTCCGCACCGCCGCAAACACTGACTTTTAATAGATAGATAGATAGATAGATAGATAGATTTACCGCATTTCTAACCTCGCCCTTCTCAACCCCAGAAGGGGAACTCAGGGCAGCTTACATTCAACCTCATTAAGAGGCTATTTCAACAACACAATAAAATCACAGCAGAAACATAACATGATAAAAACAACATAATTAAAACCATACAAAATCATAATTAAAACGTTAAACCAGCCTCATCAGTCTTAACGCCAATCCAGTTCGTCCCTTAAGGTGCTGCTTGCATTTATTGACCAAACGCCTGGTCCCACAGCCAGGCCTTTACTTTCTTTCGGAAAGGAACATACTGAGAAACTGTATGTTATTCACAGGCAGAGCTAACCCAGCAGGGACCTGAAAGCATAGATATACAGACTTAAGTTATTCAGCCCGAAAGCCCTTCTAGCGTAGCCCTAAATTGCAACCTCCGGTTATGTAAAGTACTTCTTTCATCACAGCAGTCGCCCGTCCACTTCAGATTGAGTCCTGAAGCAGAATTCAGTGCCCAAACGAAGGCAGAATTCCCACACCAAAATCGAGGGAAGACCAATTTTTTTACAGAAAGAAGAAAACTAGTCTTGGGTCCCAACCGTATTCCATGCGGTCTGGAACAGGTTGCAGAAAGAGAGCCCGCCCTCCTTTTCTAATCCATCTTTTTCTGTGCTGTTTGTTCAGGTGCAGGACTCTTTGGCAGATGAGACCAGTCCGGAGGAGGAGTCTCCTTCGGGCGCTGTGTGTCTTGCCCAGACTGGAAATGGAGAATCTATCACTGTTGGTAAGGGACGGGCAGTGGTCCTTCTTGCACCTCTTCTTGAGTAGACCTGAAATGTTTGAGCTGTGTGAATTGGGGAAAAATGGGGAGCCTAGGAGCTTAAGAATGCTGTTGACATGAGACATTGCTCTACTATACTTATTTGTGCCACTTGCAGGGTTACTTGCTTCCTTTGCTTCTCTCTGGATGTTTACGGTGGTGAATATGCTCTGTGCTACATTGGCACAAATACAGAAACTAGTACAGCCTATTACTAAATATTAAAAGTACTCCAGAAACTAATACTCTACATTTACTGGGGTTAGGTCGCAACACCCCCATATAACAAAATAGTCCAAGTTAAAGACCTGGGACCCAAATCCAAATACAGTCAACCTTCTACATTTCCTGGGATTATTTGCAACATCCCCTAAAACAAAATAGTCCACATCAATGCCTGGGAACCAAATCCGAGGAGAGTTCAAAAGAGGGCCAATGGTGCAAGGGGAAAGTGGTAGCTTTCCAAGGGAAGAGACTGTGGGGCAGCCTGGAAAAGGGACCCATTTCACCCTCCCTGTTGTCTTTCCTCTCTTTCACAGGCTGTGAAACATGGCCAAGTGATAGCACAGCTTTTCCTGATTTTTTCCTAAGAAGAGATTCTCCAGGAGCAGATCAGGTAGGCAGCAGGATCCCTGGAGGGGAGGGGAAGCCCAGTCTCCTTGTCCCTTGGATATTGCCCTGACTCTAAATGAACTTTTTAATATCACAAATGTCCTTTTTTCTGTCTTGGGTGGCATTTCCTCCTTGCAGATAAGATTTTTCCCCCTTCAGGTGACTTTTGAAGACGTGTCTGTGGATTTCTCAGAGGAGGAGTGGGCCCTCTTGGATCCAAGCCAAAAAGCCTTACACCAGCAAATCATGGAGGAGAATGTAGGGATCCTGTCATCTCTGGGTAAATCTCCATTATGCTTGTGGTTAACCAAATCACTTTACAAGTTCTAAAAAATCATCCAGTGTTTCAGATCCCTTCCTCTGAAGTTATAGAAAACAAGCTCATTCCATAGCCATATAGGGACCAGCACAAGAAGACAATTGGCACTTGGGTGGAGTTGCCACATAAGATGAATTCTAGGCACTGGTTATTTTTCATCCACCAACCATGCTTGTGATGGTGGTGGGAATGAGACAAGGGCTTCTCTTTGAGGATTCCTGCACCCAGATGGGTTTGGACTACGAAATACAATTAATCAAATTGCCTGGACCTGAGCCATTTAGGTCTTTATAGGTCATCACCAGCAATTTGAATTTTGTCTGGAAAAAAATTAGCAGCCAGTGGAGCCGTGGCAGCAAATAATAATACTAATACAGTGTTGCCTTGCTACTTTGCGGTTCACTTTTCACGGACTTGCTATTTTGCGGGTTTTTGCAGTACTTGGTCTGCACATGCGTAGTACTCCCGCCATTGGCTTGCAGCCCCGCCAGTGGTTGTCTATCCCAGCTTGTTTACCCTAACAGGCCGCCAATGAGGCTTGGAGGTGAGGCTGCCTCTCAGTTTATGAATGGTTGCCGTTGCCCAGAGTGGCATTCCAATCCCACCTCCTGGCAACAATGGAGTGTGGAAGGGGGTTTCACCCTCCCCCTTGGGAGAGTGGCAGCCAATCAAGGTGGCTGTGATTTACATACTGTTTTGAGGGGTGTTTTCATTCGTAAAAAAGAGAGAGGAGATACAAAGCAGTATGTAAATCACAGCCTTATAGTTCCTTCCTTACAGCTAGCCAAAAAAAGGTGTGCGGTGCTTTTAAATCTCTCCTTCCTTTTGCCTCACCCTTGGAACACGATATATATATATATATATATATATATATATATATATATATATATATATAGTGTCCGTACTTTGCAAATTTTCACTTTTCGTGCACAGTCCTGGAAAGTAACACCCGGGATAAGTGAGGGAACAGTATAATAATAATGTTATTTCTTACCTGTCTCTCCTCACAGCTCAGGGTGGGTTACAACATTGCTAAAACACAAAATCAAAACACATAATCATTTAAAAACACTCCGTAAAATACACATATTTAAATATTTTGCCATAAAATACATATTTAAATACACAAAATAAAAGTTAGACATAGAGTTGAAGTTTAAAATTCATCATTAGAACTGTCTGAGTAGGCCTGCCGGAAGAGAGAGGTCTTAGCTTGTGTCTTAAATTCAAACAGCTGATCGAGGTGTCGGGGGTTCTACTGGCAGGTCGTTCCACTGTCTTGGGGCGGCCAATGAAATGGCCCCCTGGATGGCGGTTGCCACTTGGGTTCTGTCAGGCTGAAGGAGACGCCACCCAGAGGACCTCAGTGTTTGGGGTGAATGGTACAAGAGAAAGCGATCCTGTAGGTAACCTGTACCCAAACAATGTAGACCATGTAGGGAACAAAACCACAACAATTTGTACTTTGCCCGGAAACGAATTGGCAGCCAGCGGAGTGACTTTAGGATACGTGCAATATGTTCAGTCCCTGATGTTCCCATAATCAAGCAGGCTGCCATATTTTGAAACAACCGGAGTTTCCGAACTCCAATGTAAAGTGCATTGCAGAAGTCCAACCTTTAGGTTACCAGCACATACACTACAATTTTAAAGTCCTCCAAATTTCAGGGGCACAGATAGCGGATCAGCCGAAGCTGGGAGTAAGTACTCCTGACCGATGCATCTACCTGGGTTGACATTTTGGGAAACAGATCCAGGAGCCCTTGTCCCAAGCTGCCAACACAGTCTTTTGGGGGAAAGTAGAACCCCACCCAGAACTGGTTGAGACACGTCTATCACTAGATTAGGACCCTTATTGGCAAAGCTCTGTTTTGTTTGGATTTACTTTCAGTGTGTTTTTCCTCATCCAGCCCTTTACTTTCTCCAGGCATTCATTCAGAGGAGACACGCTATCCTTGGCTGAAGCTGTTTTTGAAGGCATGGATAAATATATTTGGGTGTCATCAGCATACTGATAATACCACACCCCATGCCTACAGATGATCTCTCCCAGCAGCTTCATGTAAATATTAAAGAGCATTGGGATAGACTGGCACCTTGTGGGACACCAGATAACACAATGACTTGTGTGCTCTCTGTAGCCAGTTCTAGTTAACAAGTCTGACTGCAGATCTTTGGACCAGATAGAGTGTATTATAATAATCCAAATGGGAGGGAACTAAGGCATGTACTACTATAGGCAGATCTGGCTTCTCAAGGGACAGGTGCACTTGGTGCACAAATTCAAAATGTGCAAGTCACTCCTGGTCACACCGGAAACCTGGTGTGGAGAAGTGACCGTTTGACCACCGTGGTAGGGCAGGCTTCCTCTTATTTAATCCCACCACTGCCACTAATTTGTGGTGATGTCCTTCTTCCTGACAAGACTGAGGCTTATTTTTAACTTCAGACAGGGTGGATTTTCCCTTTTTATTACTGTGCCACCACTGTCACCAATCGTTGAGATTTAAACTGTGAGGCAATGTGAATTCCAATGGCCAATAGATTTTTACGCTGCCACCCTGAATTTCTAAAACACAGAGGCTTGGTTTTTAAAATAACAGTAAATTGGTTTATTATTGAACAAAGTTGCAAAGGTACATAGCGTGGTGGGGGTTTTTTTGTTTTAAAAAAAATTATCCCTCACCACTGTGCTCCCCTCCCCCCTTCCCAAGCCATAGCTTTTACATATCATTTGTCCAAAATTTCATTTCTTCTTTTGGAGGTAACTTACCTTATTTCTTTTTTAGTCCTTTTTCGATTAATATTCTCCATACCTCATCAAAATCACTTTGTTTCCATATACCTCTTTTTACTTTTAATATACATGTTAACTTGTCATTTATTGCCAATTTCCACACTTCCTTGTACCATTCCTCTATTTGTATATTTATTTCTTTTTTCCAATTCCTTGCTATAAGCAATCTTGCTATTGTTAATAGGTTTGTTATCACATCTTTATCCTTTTTCCCTAATTGTTTATTATTATATAATGATAAGGCTATACTATGAGTTCTTTCAATTTTAATATTCATTATATCTTCTATTTCTCTAAATACTTTCACCCAAAATTGACATATATTTACATTGCCACCACATATGTATATATGTTCCTGTTTCTTGGCATCCTCTCCAGTAATTTTTTGAGTAGTTTTGATTTATGTTTGCTATTCTTACTGGTGTAAGGTACCATTTCCATATTAACTTATAATTTTCTTTAACTCTTATTGATAATTTTTTTAAATGGCTTTGTCTCCATAATTGTTGCCACTCTGTTTCCTTTATTTTTAACCTTGGTGGTTACAAAATGTGCTTGTTCACTTCTTCAGACAGTTGTTACTGAGTTACTATATCAATTCTTGTTCCTAAGTGTGTTCAAATAGACAAACTGACAGTCTTCTCCCTTTCTGACTGCAGCTTCGCTGAATAAAACAGGCACTTCTATACTAGGCACAATGCCTTTTCCTGCCCTTAGTCTTCCCTCAGCACAGTCTAGAACTGCGTCCCTTCCGCACAGTCCTTAAACTCCCAAAAACCTCTCTCTTCACTGCCTAATCCCAACCCTCTTCTTCAACTGCCAACTCTCCTCCGTAACTGACAATTTCCAACTGCCAACTGACACTTTTTCAAAAATTCCCTCCTCTTTCTGCGTCGGTTGGCTCCTCCCCCTCTTGGCTAGAGCTGGTTGTCATGGCAACGCCCACAGCCAGGCCTACTTCTAACTAATAGGGACTCCAAGCCCTTATACATACTTGAACATTCCCATTTCAAATCAACCAATTTTAAAACAAGTACATTTCAACACACTGTATACAGACATTTAGATACTCGCACCTTTACCTGTGAGTCAAAATGACACTTCTCCACACCTGGGCCTCCAGATTCCATGCCAAGTCCAGGGAGTACCCCCCAAACTCCAGTGATAATGTAACCCCATCCATCACAGGCTGATTCCCTGTTCCCATAGATGCCTTCTAAGTGAGCAATAGCACTTCTGTACTCTGGATTAAGTTTCATTTTTCCCTTCTCCAGCCCATTACTGGTGAGAGAGCTTGGTTTAATTGGAAAGGAGTAGAGCTTGGTGTCATCTGCATATAGATTGCACAGCACTCCAAAACTCTGAATGAGCTCTCTTGTATATATGTTAATTGCATAAGGGACAAAACAGATGCCTTGCAGGCAATGGGCAAGGGATTGAACAAGAATCCCCTAGCAGTACTTTCTGGGTTTGCATCTCCAGGAAGGAACAGAAACACTGTAAAATGCCTCCAGTTCCCATCTAGGAAGGCAACCCACAAGGATACCATCATTGATGATATTGAGAACTGCTGAAATGTTTAGTGGAATCAATAGGGACACATTCTCCACTTCTGCTGGGTCCATCTGTAGGTCATCAACCAAAGTTACCAAAACAGTCTTTCACATAAGCAGTAGGCTTGTGCATATCGGGGGCCCATTTTTGGTTCACCCCTTATTCTGTTTACCGGGAAACATTAAGGCTTAATCATCTGTCATTTTAAGGCCTATCTGCATGAAACCTACCTCAGTTTTAGACCCCATTTATTTATTTACATCATTTACTGTATATTCCGTCCTTCTCACCCCGCATGGGAACTCAGGGCGGATCACAATGCATATATACAGGCAAACATTCAATGCCATTGACATACAACATATATAGACAGACATGGGGCAATTTAACATTCCAGAAATCAGTTAAGTTTAGCCTCCCCACAAAGTGGTACCTAAAGTTCCTACTTGACAGATGCAACTCTCTTTCGGGTTGCAAAGGTCAACAACAAGCTACACAATTTGGTCAAGAGCTCACCCCGACCCGGGCAGACCTCGAATTCATGACCTTTTGGTCAGTAGAGATCTTATGCAGCTGACACCCAGCCAGCTGCGCCACATTCCTGGTCTGCCATGTTTCAGAACAATTTACCAATCTACCAATTTTTTAAAGAATTATTTTAAGTTTTTACCATAACATTTTGTAAAACAAGTCAAACCATAACAGAGTGTTCTGGGAATTGTCGCTAGTTGTGTCCATTCTTAGCCAATCAGAGCATGGACATAACCAGGCCATTTATTCACTGAAAAACAGAAAAACTTCAACTCCCATCATGTTCCGAGAAACTCAGAGACTTCTCGATGCCTGCCCCATGTAAGTGCTGCTGGGAAAGTGAATTCCTAGCAGGGCCCTCTCTGGAGGAGGAGCCCAGCAAACGTTCCAAAAAGAAATGGAGACTGGGCTGTCGTTGCTGCCAGGGAGTGAGAAAAGACGTAATTAATCCCATCTTCCCCAGGAGTCCCTGCAGCAGACTTAACTCTATCCTCTCCAGTAGCCGAAAACCCTGCTCCCTTTATCCGTATTGGCCAGCTTTCTGGTCCCATTTTCCACATTCCGTTTTTGGAGGATTAAACAAAATGGTCCACCGAATATTACAAATCACTTTTGATCCAGGGCCAAGCCTAATAAGCAGCTTTCCTTGACTGGATCCAACCACTGTAATTCAGCCTTTCTTTTTTCCTTCTGTCTTCCACTTTGCAGAACATTACTATCCTTTTCAGTGAGGTGCAGGATCTCATGTTTATGTCCAAAGTAGGATGGTCTCATTTTACCCCTTCAACTCTCTAGGATAATTCAGTTAATCAGGTTTCCTCCTGTTCATGCTGCATGCAACCCCTAAGAGAGATCGGGGTTTAACGTGCCAGGCATTGAAGAGAAGTGAATCAACGTGCATGCACACGCTTTTCCCCTCTCTATTTACACCTATTTTAGTCTTTGGTCCCTAGTCAGAGTGGTCCCTGGCTAAAAAAATGTTGGGAACCACTGCTCTATATTTACACCTGTTATGGTGTTTGGGTAATTTTAGGAGCCTTTGCAGCCCATGCATAAACACTTTGATTTATGTATATATTGTTTTTTCTATATAAGTAATACAATATTACCAGCCTACACTTGAGAAGCTAACAATATAAAACACATTTTGCCTCATGTCTGTACTAATTCTGAAGTAAAAATAAAAGCAACAGTAGGTGCTTTAAAAAAAAGATGAAGGGGTTGAAATGGGACAAATAATATTTAATCCATAATATAAGGAGTGACAAAACAGAGAATGTCAAATTCCAGTTCTGTTCATTTTCAGTCGTTTTTAAAATGGCAACATTATTGTGGCTGCTAATCTGAATTTTGATGTTTGTTCTGCTGTGTGATGCCATGAGGTTAAGTTCACTTACCTTTGTGGCATCAGGCAGATCAAGGGTTTTTACCTTTCTTGTGCCAGAAGTACAGGGGATTCCAGAGAAACTTGGGCTAAGGAAACAGCTCTATTTTTCCCAGCACTGGTTGCATTATAGTTTACTTTGAGACTTATATTCTGGTATAATATTTAGAGTAAAAAAAACCCCAGATGTTATTTTCTTAACAGGCAGCGTTGGAAAGGGCTGTCTTGGCTAAATGCATTTTGTAACTTGTATACTTTTAAACTTTATTTTGATATAAGCTTTTCTTTTCAACACATGGTCACACTTCCATGTAAATAGAGGAGACAACATTTAAATATTTGGAATGTGCAAGAAGTTTCTCTTGGAGGTTTGGCCTTGTCTATCATCAGGCAACTCACAAAGGAGAGACACCACTCACATGCTCAGAGTGGTTGAAGAGCTTCAGTCAGAAATCACACCTTGTTTACCATCAGAAAACTCACACAGGAGAAAAACCGTTTAAATGCCCAGAGTGTGGAAAGAGCTTCAGTCAGAAGAACAAACTTATTAGTCATCAGGCAACTCACACAGGAGTGAAGCCATTTAAATGCTTGCAGTGTGAAAAGAGCTTCAGTCACAAGCACATCCTTATTCGTCACCAGGCAACTCACACAGGAGAGAAACCATTTAAATGTTCAGAGTGTGGAAAGAGCTACAGTCAAAAGATAAGCCTTTTACGTCACCAGGCAACTCACACAGGAGAAAAACCATTTAAATGCTTGCAATGTGAAAAGTGTTTCAGTCAAAAGAGAAGCCTTATTAGTCATCAGGCAACTCACACAGGACTAAAGCTATATAAATGTTTCCAGTGTGAAAAGAGCTTCAGTCAAAGGAGCAACCTTATTAGTCATCAGGCAACTCACAAAGCAGAGAAGCCATTTAAATGCTTGGAGTGTGAAAAGAGCTTCAGTCAAAAGAAAGGCCTTGTTTACCAGCAAATAGCTCACACAGGAGAGAAGCCCTTTAAATGCTTGCAGTGTGAAAAGAGCTTCCGTCAAAGGAGCCACCTTATTAGTCATCAGGCAACTCACACAGGAGAGAAGCCATTTAAATGCTTGCAGTGTGAAAAGAGCTTCAGTCAAAAGATCAACCTTTTTAGTCATCAGGCAACTCACACAGGAGAGAAGCCATTTAAATGCCCAGAGTGTGGAAAGAGCTTCAGTCAAAAGGGAAGTCTTATCAGTCATCAGGCAGTTCACACGGGAGAGAAGCCATTCAAATGCTTGGAGTGTGAAAAGAGCTTCCGTCATAAGAGAAGCCTTAATAGTCATCAGGCCACTCACACAGGAGAGAAACCATTTAAATGCCCAGAGTGTGGAAAGGACTTCAGTCAGAAGGGAGCCCTTGTTCGTCATCAGGCAATTCACACAGGACAGAGGCCATTTACGTGCTTGGTGTGTGGAAAGAACTTCATTCAGAAGGGAACCCTTGTTTGTCATCAGGCAATCCACACAAGGGGAAAGGTCATTTAAATGCTCAGTGGGTGGACAGAGCTTCAGATACAAGTCAAACCTTGTTAGTCACCAGACAACTCACATCAGAGAAAAACCAGAGTGTGGAAAGAACAGCAGTTGAAATACAAGCGTTATTTCTTAATTGTCAACCCACACAGAAGAAATGGGGTAATAATAATAATACTGTTTATTTCTATTCTGCTCTTCTCACCCCGAAGGGGACTTAGTGCGGATTACAATACACATATGACATCCCTGTCGGAAGACATACAATTTTACACACAGACAGTAGTGCAGTTTTTAGAAGGATTTCTTCTTTCCTGGCTGCGTCATACAGGGTGTGCGTCACAGGATGTGGATGCTCCATTACAATATCATTATGTCATTGCGCCTTTATGTCACAAGGGGGTGCTGTTGTTCCATCCTCATGACAGGAGGTTCTGTTTCCACCACTTCCGCTTCTCCCGGCATTCAGACGTTGTAAAGTTTGTGTAAAAATCCTTCCCCACTTTCCATGGTCCCCAAATTGTTGTTTATTCACAGCTGGGCTGTTGAACTGCTTGGGTGGGCAGTGGACAGGACTCAAATAGCTGGTCATCCAAGCCAGCTCGGGGATTTGAACTAGCAACCTTCCGATTGCAAGCACAGCTGTGTTACCGCTGTACTATCTCCTTGGCAAGTTCCCTTGTTTTACATCAGAGGGTGCATGAATCTTTGTGATAGAAACACTGAGTTAAAAGGCTGTGGCTTTTGGGAAAAATAATAACCTGACAAATTTTATTTCATGAAATATCCTCATTACACATAATTGATAATATTTTGAGAGCGAAAAGGATATTTCAGGTTCTTTAAATCCACTCATGCATACTTTTTACTGCAAATATTTCCTGCAATGTATATTCAAGAATACATTAAATTGAGAAGTTGGATGAAAAGTGTGGGAATGGGTTTGATTAATGACTAACCGCCCTGTGTATCATGTAATGGTATGTATGTGTAACTGGGTTTTCTTTTATGAAATATCTAATAAAGCATAACTGATACATTGTTTTATGTCCATTTGTGCAGACTTGTTACTGTGAATATTTCTTGTCCTATCTATAACATATAAATAATAGAAAATGTATTACATGTGTGTTTATTCAGTCTCAAAAATACATGCCGTTTCTTAAAATATGTAGGTGATAATTAATTAATCCTGAAGAAAAGGCAAGTTTAAAATTCTGAGTTTATTCTGTATGTTTTTGATATTCATTGAATAATTTTGCACTGGATCTATTTGCTAAGGTCTAACAGAAAAAAGGAAGTGATCAATAATTACTAAAGCTGCCTCAATTAATCCCCATGTTAAATTCCTAGCAGAATCTGAATGACCATCTGGTTAATTGTGAGCTTGGAATGTTGTGTTTGAAAGTTAATTTGGCAATTTTGATCCATTCACATGGGGGAATAAAATTATTCCCACTAAGTATTGCTCTTGTCCTTTAAAGCAACCTCTCGCAAGTAGGCTAGCCCCCACAGTACTGCAATGATGACTTTCCCCAGGATTTATTCAGGGATCCTCTTGGCATCCTTCAGGACTTGATCGAGGGAGCCTTCGTCCATGTGCTCCATACAGATGCTGATCTCCCCATCGCTGTAGAAAGCGCCGTAGAAACCCACCATGTGAGGGGAGTTGCATTCATGAAGCACTTGGAGCTCGCTGATAATCTGGTTCCGGATGGTGGACTTGATCTCCAAGTGAATCAGCTTCCGTGCCATGATTAGCACTGAAGGTTTGTGTTGTACTTTAGTGACCACCCTGCTGTTGCCGGCTCCCAGCTCCAAAATCCTCTCAAAGTCCATCTTTCAGCTCCTCTTCGGCCTTCTGTGGGAGGAAGGCCTTCAGCCACTTTTTCTGCTGCTCAACCAGCTTCAGTTCTTCCAACTTCTTCTGGAGGTCAACAAGGTGAGCTTCAGCTCCATAGGTGGGCTCCCCTGAGGCTGGGGGTGATGTTGAGGGCCGGCGGGACCAGCTTCCTCTTGGCCAGCTTGGTGAAAGGCGCTCCCTCTGTAAAGGGGAAATCCTCCTTCCCTCCTTTCCCCAACAAGGGCCCTACTTCATGGTCCAGCTTGAGGCCTCAGACTCGCCCGCCAAGGAGCACCAGGCCTACATGTCTGGCCCCACAAACAACCAGATTATTTAATGGTGGTCAGAATTAATTTAAGGCTATCCAGGAAGGATCAGGTACTTTCAGATGGAATACCCACAGATCTTCTCTTAGCATGTATAATGTTTGTGTTCGAATAGTGTTGGTGTGATCTATAAAGACAGAAGGGGGGGAGAAAATTGGAATGGAGGAATCCGTAATTAAAACTTCAACATAGTTATCCAAATTCCTAGAAGTGGATAAGTAACACTAAATACAATTATATATTCAGAATGCGGTTCAGGAAATGTCCTTCTGTGTAGAACAGAGGTTCTCAAAGTTTTTCAGCCGTCGAACCCTTTTGGAAGCAAACATTTATCATGGAGCCCGAAGAAATCTTAGAATTTAGTTCTATCTGTCTATGTTCCATGTGGCATATTACACACTATACGTATAGGGATGTAGGAATAATAAGGTAAATATATTACTAAAGGAAACAATAGCCAAAAATAACTGGGGACATTATTATTTATTATTTAAATCTACAAGATGATTTTTAGCAACTAGTAAAGATATTTGAAAAATGATAGAATGTTACATGAACACAAGGACAGAAAGTGAGGTGGACTCTTCTGAAGAGGGACACTGACAACAAAACAAACTCCACAGGGGTGTTAACCCTTGTGATTAACTATTATCTGAGATTAATTGGGGGAAAGGAAGGGAGAAAGAAGCTTTCGGGTTTAATAGAATAATTTTAAATTATTTTCGTTGCCACTTCATAACTGTAATTTTGCTACTGTTATGAATCGTAATGTAAATATCTGATATGCAGGATGTATTTTCATTCGCTGGACCAAATTTGGCACAAATACCCGAGGGGGCGGCGTGAGACGGAGAGAGCGAAGGAAGGATAGAAAGGAGGGGATGCTTAGGGTAAGGGTTAGGGCAAGGTTTAGGGTTTGGGTTATGGTAAGGGATAGGGGTTACAGTTAGGGTATGGTTTAGGGTAAGCGTAAAGGAAGGTTTTGGGTTTGGGTAAATGTTAGGTAAGGAGTAGGCCTGCAAGGAGGAAGTTAAAAGGAGGGCAGGAGACTTTGGCTCCTCCAGAGTGGAAGGTGCAGCCTAGAGACCAACTCTCCTCGGTGGCAGCTACACCTCGCTGCCCCCTCCCCATTCTCAGTCTACTGGCAAGTGATAGCTCACTACAACAACTACACAGGTGAGAGAACCTTATCAAATAGACACTGCAACCAATGTGGAAGATCAATAGTATAATATAGCAAAAATACTCAATCACTAGCATCAATCATATATAACCAATATCAAACCGTTTGTGGAAACCAAACCACACTCACAGGGTCCAAAAAGGACCTGGAGTACCTCAGGCAGAAAATATGTGCCAATGCATCCAGTTGTCGTGATAATATCAGTCCTGCAGCACAGATACGTGTCCAAAGCGGGATATCCAAAAGTCTGAAGGCCTAAAATAGCAAACCAATGTACGTGTAGGCAGGTCCACAAAATGAAACCATCAAGGTGAAGCAGTGCGAATGAAGCCGCCAGAAATAGAGCGGAAAATAGAGCTCTCTATTTCTGGCAGCTTCATTTGCAGTGCTTCTCCATTGTGGGAGTTGAAGTCCAAAACACCTGGAGGGCCAAAGTTTGCCCAGGCCTGGTTAGGCTTAGGGTAAGGTTCAGTGTTAGGGTTTCACCATTTAGGAACTATTACATTCCTTCTATATTATCTGTCTCTGGCCTGCCTTATATGACCTCAGTCTCTCTTGCATCTCCATAATGCTGGTTTGGGCCTCCAATGTGGCCTGGGCCTGGAAAGGCATTCCTCCTTTTCCCCCCCCTCCCTCAGCCCTGCTTGCCGGAAGGCCAGGCCTGTCCCTTTTCCCGCTCTTTCCCAGAGAGGAGGAGGGGAGAAGCCAAAGTCATGCTTCCTAGAGAGGCAGAGGAAGGGAGGGAAGAGGGAAAGCAGGAGCCCCACCTTTTCCCAGCCAGTGGTGAGCGCGTCTCTTCCTAGACGGGCACCGGAAGAGGCTTTGTTTGGCTGCAGGGGGTCCTCCCAAGGGGAGTGCCACTTCCGGGAGGGAGCCAGTCCTTGGAAGGATGGCGGTGGAGGTGGGTGCCTTCCCTCTTCTGTCCCGGAGAGAGAGGGGGGAGTGAGGGGGGCGCCATGGGGGAGCCTCCTCGGCCTCTCTCATCGGGAAGAGCAGCCCCTGTGGGGCTGGAAGTGGGCAGGAGAGGCTGCAGTGGGAGAGGCCCCACCGCCTGCCCTCAGGGGAGCAGCCTGGGGAAGGATGGGGAGGGGTTCCCAAAGGAGAAGGGAGACTGAGAGAGGCCAAAGGACCAAGCAATGGAGGAGAACCCGGGTGAGGGTCTTGGTCTTTGGGAAGGAGAGGATCCTTCTCCCCGAACCTTTTCTCTCCAGGTCCAGAAGCCAGCCATGAATTCAAACTACAAGAAAGGAGATTCCACCTGAACGTGAGGAAGACTGGGAGAGCTGTTCAGCAGTGGAACTCTCTGCCCCGCAGTGTGGTGGAGGGTCCTTCTGTGGGACTGTGGCGCAGCTGGCTGGGTGTCGGCTGCTTTAAGATCACTACTCACTGAAAGGTCATGAGTTCAAAGCCAGCCTGGGTCAGAGTGAGCTCCCAACCATTAATAGCCTAGCTTGCTGTCGACCTATGCAGCCCGAAAGACAGTTGCACCTGTCAAGTAGGAAATTTATGTACCGTTTTATGCAGTGAGGCTAATTTAATTTACAATGCCATAAAACCTTCCAGCAACTTGCGGAAGAATGAGGAAGTACACACACTCTCCACACCCAGAAGCCAGTCATCCATTCAACATTCATAGAATCACAGAGTTGGAAGAGACCTCGTGGGCCATCCAGTCCATCCCCATTCTGCCAAGAAGCAGGAAAATCGCATTCAAACCACCCCCGACAGATGGCCATCCAGCCTCAGTTTAAAAGCCTCCAAAGAAGGAGCCTTCCACCACACTCTGGGTCAGAGAGTTCCACTGCTGAACAGCGCTCACAGTCAGGAAGTTCTTCCTCATGTTTAGATGGAATCTCCTATCTTGTAATTTGAAGCAATTGTTCCATTGCGTCCTAGTCTCCAGGACAGCAGAAAACGGTTCTGCTGCCCAGCTTACTTGTCCAAACACATCTGTTTCTACGTCCCACGTCATAGTCCAAGATCATCTGGGGAGGCCCTGCTCTCACTCCCTCCAGCATCGCAAATGCAGCTGGTGGGGATGAGAGACAGGGCCTTCTCGGCGGTGGCTCCTCGCCTGTGGAATGCACTCCCAAACGAAATAAGATCGACTCCATCTCTCCTCGCTTTTAGAAAAAAGCTAAAGTCGTGGTTCTTGGACCAGGCCTTTGAGCAGCAGATGTAAATTGTACCTTTGGATTTGACTGGATTGACACTTTGGACTTGACTGGACTGACAATGTGTTCCGCTTGATGGCTTTAATTAACTGTTGTTGTATGTACTGGTTTTTAATGTAATATATTTAATGCTTTTTAATGATGTTGATTATATGGTGTATTTTTATATTGTATTGTGGTGGTGCGGCCTGTAGTGCTGCAAATGTAAGCCGTCCTGAGTCCCCCTGTGGGGGTGAGAAGCTACGGGGTACAAATACCATAAATAAATAATAAAACAATAATAATAATAAACTTTATTTATACCCTGCCACCATCTCCCCAATGGGGACTCAGGGCAGCTAACATGAGGCCAAGCCCTTCAAAAATACAATACAACACAGTGAAAAGCAAAATACAAAACAAAATACATCAGAAATAATATTAAAAAGAAAGAAAAAAAGAAATATCTATACACACACACACACACAATTACAATAATAAAGGAAATAATACAGGAAATTCACACACAAGAACCAAATAGGATGGGCAGGCCAAATGAAAACAATAAAATAATAAAACCCTAGGGTGAGATAGGAGTGGGAGATAGCAAATGAGGAGGCCCAAAATAATGAAATAGTGGGGACAGATTTTCAGTTTAGGATGGGGGGAAAGTACATCATAGAGGAACACTATAGAATGGAGCAACACACCTGGAGGGGATGGTCACTCTTCAAAGGCACAACGGAAAAGCCAGATCTTGAGATATTTCTTAAAGTCTGCGAAGGAGGGGGCTTGCCTAATCTCACCAGGTAGTGAGTTCCAAAACAAGCTTGCTCCCTCCTCCTTATGACTTCCTCTCACATATTTATACACAGCCCTCATGTCTCCTCTCCGCCTTCTCTTCTTCAGGCTAAACATGCCCAGCTCTTTAAGCCGCTCCTCATAGGGCTTGTTCTCCAGACTCTCGATCATTTTAGTTGCCCTCCTCTGGATACATTCCAGCTTGTCAATATTTTTCTTCAGTTGTGGTGATCAGAATTGGACACAATATTTCAGATGTGGTCTAACCAAGGCCGAATAGAGCATGGGTAGCATGACTTCCCTGGATCTAGACTCTTGATGCAGGCAAAAATCCTGTTTTTTACACGTACTGCTCTCGAGCCACGTGTCCCCCATTTTGTATCTTTGCATTTCATTTTTTTCTGCCTAAGTGGAGTATCTTGCATTTGTCCAAATTCCTTCTGAATTTTGTTAGTTTTGGCCCATCTCTCTAATCTGTTAAGATCATTTTGAATTCTACTCCTTGGCTATCCCTTCCAATGGCATATAAGTGTTGAATTAATGCTCGCCTTTTACTTTGTGCTTGACTTCACCATGGAGGCTCAGGAATAGGCGTCCTCTCCCTTGGCTCGCTGGTGGAAGGACTCTTGGCTTGATCCCTGTCAATCACTTTTCTGTCTTCTGAAGCTGTAAAAATATTTGTTTTTTAAAAACAACCGGGCTATAGTGCAGCTAGTTAGTAGCCAGCTGCATTAAATCACCACTGACGGAGAGGTCATGAGTTCGAAGCCATCCCGGGTTGGAGTAAGCTCCCGACCATTAATAGCCTAGCTTGCTGTCGACCTATGCAGCCCGAAAGACAGTTGCATTTGTCAAATAGGAAATTTATGTACCATTTTATGCAAGGAGGCTAATTTACAATGCCATAAAACCTTCCAGCAACTTGCGGAAGAATGAGGAAGTACTCAACCAAAGGACCCGGTGTCACAAGTAGATGGTGAAGCGCCAGCTCCCCCTCTGGCCAGAACTGGGCAATACCCTCATGAAGCCGGAAAAGCTGGAATGTTAAATTGCCTCTGTCTATTTATTTATTTATTTAAAACTTTTGTGCCCCGACCTTCTCACCTCCGTAGAGGGACTCAGACCAGCTAACAGCAAGATTCAATGCTATACAATTTAAAAACAACTACAACAACATATTAAAATACATAAAAAGCCCAGCATAAAACCACATCGCCACTAAAAACAATTCCACTTGATCTGTAAACGTGGTTGTTCATTCAGACTATAGCCAATCTCAGCCTATTCTGGGAAGGCTTCATTCCACATCCAAGTCTTCACAGCCTCCTAAAGGACAACAGAGAGGGGGCAGATCTAGCATCACTTGGGAGAGAGTTCCACAGCCAAGGGACCACCACAGAGAAGGCCCTGTCTCTCGTCCCCACCAGTCGCGCTTGCGAAGATGGCGGGACCGAGAGCAGGGCCTCTCCGGAGGATCTTAATGTCCTTGATGGTTCGTAGGGGAGAATCCATTCAGACAGGTAAACTGGGCCTATGGCATTGAATGTTTGCCATGTATATGTACATTGTAATCCGGCCTGAGTCCCCTGCGAGGTGAGAAGAGCAGAATATAAATGCCACAAATAAATAAATTAATAAAAAATTTCCTTCCTCAAGAGTATTCACATGAGCTCATTCATCTTGTTTTGTTTGCAGGCCGAATCAGTTCTGCCAGTCCTCCCGTTTTGAATATCATTTGGGAGAAGAGGTGGACACATCTTGATCCAGTTTGGAGGCAGCCTAGAAGCACAGAACCAAGATGGAAGGGCCAAGATGTGGGGCAGAGACCAGTTCCCAGCCCGTGGCCTTGGCTGAAGGCTTCCTCCTGAGTCGGGCCGAAGAGGAGAGGAAGCGGGAGAAGCCCCAGGTGAGAGAGAGATTCACCTTGTAGTTTCAAGCAACCAAGACTAATGGTTTTGAAGGATAATGTAAAACTCTTCTGAACTCCTCTGGCCGGGATTATTGCATTCGGTTTCAGGGAGCTAATTTTAACAATCATAGAATCAAATTGTTTTGAAGGATGATATAAAATTCCTTTTCCATATGTTATGGACATTTTCGAAATATGGGTGGCTCAGCCAGCAAAACAGGTGATTGCAATTTCAGCCTTCTGAACTCCTCAGGCCAGGATTATCACATCCGGTATCAGGTAGATAATTTTAAGAGTAGTACAAAGAAGTTGGAATGGGTTCAGATAAGTGTCAGGATACGAGGATCCAGGTGTGTGTTCACCCTGGAAAAGAAACAATGGCTCCCTTTGCACCCCCCCCCCCCAAGGATTCTCACGGAGAGGAGGGGGCAGTCATTTCCATTCCCCAGGGTGATATAACCAGGTGTAATAATCTGAGGTTATAGGATGGTAATCATTGAAGATTAAAAGGAATGTATTGAGAATTCCAGTGGTGTGTATTTTATTTATTTCATTTCTATCCCGCCCTTCTCCCCACAAAGGGAACTCAGGGCGGCCTCACATAAGCATCAATGTATCAACATATACTATAAAATGTCAATTAAAACCGTGAAACTGAATTTAAAACATTATACAATACATTAACAAATTAATTAACAATAAATTAACATGCCGCTAAAACCAAGATCCAGCCAGGTAAATCCAATGTCGCAATGTTCAAAAATTTCCTATCCCAAGTTGCCGCTAACCTCTAGTCAGATGCCTGGTCCCAACGCCATGTCTTCAGTTGTCTTCTAAAGGACAGGAGGGAGGTGGCCAACCTGACGACTTAACGGAAAGAGTTCCACAGACGGGGGGACACTGCCGAGAAGGCCCTGTCTCTCGTCCCCACCAACCGCGTTTGCGAAAGTGGTGGGATTGAGAGCAGGGCCTCTCCTGGCGATCTTAAGTTTCGTGATGGTTCATAGCAGAAGATACGTTCGGACAGGTAATCTGGGCCAGATGGTTAACTCCTCTAGCCCGCCACCTTCCTCCCATCACTGGCAGAAAACCAGATCTAATGTGTGTCCAGCACAGTGAGTGGGGCCTGATATTAGTTGGGACAGCCCCATGGTTGACATGGAAGACATGAAGTCCTGAGCTGCTCCTGATAAGGTGGACTCTGCATGGATGTTGACGTCTCCCAGCACTATAAGATGATGAGACTCCAACGCCAGGCTTGAGGCTAGCTCAGGTAAGGAGACTGTAGTGCAGTGGGGCGGTCGGTACACTAACAGAATCCCTATTCTGTCCCGGCCACCAGTCCTCAGGTGGGCACACTCGAACATGGTAGACTGCGGGATGGAGCACCTGATCAAGGAGATGGAATCCCTATAGACTACTGGGACCCCCCACCCCATCCTCCAGATCTCGGCTGGTGCTGCACTGAGTAACCTGGCGGACAAAGCTAGGAGAGATTAATCATTATTTCAGAGGAAGCAACTGGCTGAACCATTTCTGAATACTCTTTCCCTAAAAAAACCTATGTTGTTCACAGGTAGAGATAACTAAACAGGGACTTGAAAGCACAGACATACTGTACAGACTTAGGTTACTCAGCCCGAGAGCCCCTCTAGGGTCGTCCCAAATGAGAATCCCAGGATTACCTAGAATTCATCAAATTTGGCAACTCCACCCGTAAAGTACTTTCTTCATCTCAGCAGTAGCCCTTTTACTTCAGAGCAAGTCCTGAAGCAGAATGTGGTGCCCAAAGGAAGGCAGAATTCCCACACCAAAATCAAGGAAAGACAGATTCTTCTACAGAATGAAGAAAACCAGTCTTGGGTCCCAACCACAATCCCAGCGGTCTGGAACAGGTTGCAGAAAGAGAGCCCTCCCTCCTTTTCTAATCTGTCTTTTTCTTTGTCATCTGTGCTGCTTGTTCAGGTGCAGGACTCTTTTGCCGATGTGACCAACCAGGTGGAGGAGTCAGACATGTCGGCCGTCTATATTGGAGAAAGAGGAGAATATATCATAGTTGGTAAGGGTGGTGGTGGTACTTCTTGCTTGCTCACCTCCTCTTGAGTAGATCTGAAATATCTAAACTGTCTGAACTGGGAAAAAAAAGGGGGAGCCGGGGAGCTTGGGAATGCTGTTGACAGGAAACATTTCCCTACAATACTTATTTGTGCCACTTCCAAAGCTACTTGATACCTTTGCTTCTCTCTGGATGTTTATGGTGGTGAATATGCTTTTTGCTACATTGGCACAAATACAGAAACTTATACAGTCAACCCTCTACATTTCCTGAGATTAGGTCGCAAGACTCTCATAAAACAAAGTAGTCCACATTAAAGACCTGGGACCGAAATCCAAGGAGAGAGTTTCAAAGAGGGCCATGGAGCAAGGGGAGAGTGGCAGACTTCCGAGGGAAGGAACTGTGGGGCAGCCTGGAAAAGGGACCGGTCTCACCCTCCCTGATGTCCTTCCTCTCTTTCACAGGCAGTGAAACACAGCCAAGTGACAGTAGAACAACTTTTCCTGATTCTTTCCTAAGAAGAGATTCTGCGGAACCAGATGAGGTAGGCAGCAGGATCCCTGGAGGGGAGGGGATAGTCCAGTCTCCTTCTCCCTTGAATATTGCCCTAAATGAACCCTTTTCTTCTACATTCCATAATATTTTTTCCCCTTCAGGTGACTTTTGAAGATGTGTCTGTGGATTTCTCGGAGGAGGAGTGGGACCTCTTGGATCCAAGCCAAAAAGCTTTGCACCAGCAAGTCATGGAGGAGAATTTAGGAATTGTGTCATCTCTGGGTAAAGCTCCATTATGCTTGTGCTTAACCATATCCGTTTACAAGTTCTAAAAATCCTCCAGTGTTTCAGATCAACTTTCTCTGAAGCCATAGAAAATAAGCTCACTCCATATCCAGGTAGGGGCCGGCCCAAGAGGACAATTGGCACTTGGGTGGAGTTGCCACATTTAATGAATTCTAGGCAATGATTATTTTCCATCCACCGACCATGCTTGTGATGGTGGTGGGAGTGAGACAAGGGCTTCTCTTGAGGTGGCCATATTGGTTTGTACAAGGAGATACAATGAGTGAAATAGCATGAATCTGAGCCATTTAGGTCTATATAGGTCATAACCAGCCATTTAAATTGTGTCTGGAAACAAATTGGAAGCCAGGAGAGCCATGGCAGCAAATAATAATAATAATAATAATATGATTTCTTACTCTTCTCTCCTCAGAGCTCAAAGTGAGTTACGATATTGCCAAAACACATAGCCATTTAAAAACACTTCACATATTAAAACATATTTCCATAAAATACACAAAACAGTCTCTCCTCGCTTCTGCCTCACCCTTGGAACGCGATATATATATAGTGGCCATACTTTGCAGATTTTCACTTTTCGCGCACGGTCCTGGAACGTTACACCCGCGATAAGTGAGGGAACACTGTTATAATAATGTTATTACTTACCCATCTCTCCTCACAGCTCGAGGTGGGTTACAACATTGCTAAAACACAAAATCAAAACACATAATCATTTATTCTGTCCAATATACATGTTTAAATATGTTTTCATAAAATACATATTTAAATACACAAAATAAAATTTAGATGTAGAGTTGAAGTTTAAAATTAATCATTAGAACTGTCTGAGTAGGCCTGCTGGAAGAGAGGGGTCTTCACTTGTGTCTTAAATTTGAACAGCTGATCTTGCTGTTGGGGCTCTACTGGCAGGTGGTTTCACAGTCTTGGGGCGGCCAATGAAAAGGCCCTCTGGGTGGTGGTTCTGGCAAGCTGGAGCAGATGCCCCCCAGAGGATCTCAGTTTTGGGGTGGATTGAATAGGATGAAGGCGATCCTGATGGTAACCTGGACACAAACCATGTAGGCTATGTAGGGGGCAAACCTCCAACACTTTGTACCTTGCCTGGAAACTACCATATTTTCTGGCGTACTAGAAGACTTTTTAATTCTGGAAAACCCTTGCTGAAATTGGGGGTTGTCAAATACCGCAGGTAAAAAACAAATCACTTCCTGTTTTGGGTTGAGGCAAGGGAGGTGGGCGGCTGTCCTGCGCTGGAGCAGGGCGCCTGAAGCAGCAGCAGCTGCTGCACTCTTCTGGCGCCAATTTCTCCCATTGCTGGGCTTCAGCCTCACCGAGGCGCTCTTCTGCTTTGTGTCCGCCTCAGCTGTCAGTGCGACGGAGGAGGAGGAGGCGATATACTCGCCAGATAGCTACATTGCCTCCTCCTCCATCGCACTGACAGCCGAGGTGTGCCTGGAGCCCCTTGGTGAAACTGAAGCTCGGCAGCGGAAGAGGAGGAGGTGATGCGACCATCCAATGAGTATATTGCCGCCACCTCCACTGCATTGACAGCTAAGGTGAGCATAGAGTGACAGAGCCTTTCAGTAAGGCTGAAGCCAGCGCTGGAGGAGCGCAGCAGCTGCTGCTACTTCGGGCAACCTGCTCCAACACAGGGCAGCTGCCTGCCTCCCTCGCCTGTTAGGAGCCTCCATCTTGTTTTGTATCCAAAACAGGAAGTGATGAACATAGCGGTTAGCTGGCTGTGGCAGTGTCTGGCTGCCAGTGGAAGGGAGGCCGCCTCTATGGAGCTGAGAAGCCTCCTCAAAGCCCAGGAGAGGAGGCTTTGGGGCCTGAAGGGGCTGGCAAGAGGGATAGTCTAATAGAGTGAGTATATCCAAAAATTGAAATTTTAAATTGAAAAGTTGGGGGGTCATCTTATGCGCCCAGTCACCTAGTATTCCGGAAAATACGGTAATTGGCAGCAAGTGGAGTGACTTTAGGATATGTGTGATATGTTCAGTACTTGATGTTCTCATTAGCAACCAGGCTGCCGTATTTTGAAACAACTGGAGTTTCTGAACTTGGACCAAATATAGCCCAGTGTAAAGCACAATGCAGAAGTCCGGTCTTGCGGTTACGAGCCCGTGCACTGCCATCCTAAGGTCCTCCATATCTAGGAAGGGGCGCAGCTGGCATATCAGCCGAAGTCAATAGTGGTCCTGACCTTCGCATCTACTTGGGCAGACATTTGGAGAGACAGATCCAGGAGCCCTTGTCCCAAACTGCAAACACAGTCTTTCAGGGAGAGTGTAACCCCACCCAGAACTAGTTGACACACCTCTATCCCCAGATTAGGACCCTCTTTGGCAAAGCTCTGTTTTGTCTGGATTCAGTTTCAATTTGTTTTTCCTCATCCAGACCTTTATCTCCTCCAGGCATTCATTCAGAGGATGCCCTCTATCCTTAGCTGAAGCTGTTTTTGAAGGCATGGAGAAATATATTTGGGTGTCATCAGCATACTGATAACACTGCACCCCATGCCTACAGATAATCTCTCTCAGAGGCTTTGTGTAAATATTAAAGAGCATTGGGATAAAATGGCACCTTGGGGGACACCGGATAACATAATAATGACTTGTGTACTCTCTGTAGTCAGCTCTAGTTAACAGTTTGATTTCAACTCTTTGGACCAGCCGAAGGTTTTTAAAATCTTCAAAGGCTTCTCCAGGTAGAGTCTATTATAATAATCCAAATGGGAGGTAACTAAGGCATGTGCCACTATGGGCATTAAACCCAGGCCTCCAGATTCCATACCAAGTCCAGGGAGTACCCTCCAAACTGTGGACCCGTGTCTTCAGTGATAATGTAACCTATACTGCACAGGCTGTAATATTCCCTATTCCCTTATCTGCCTTCTGACCGGCGAATAGCACCTCTGTACTCTGGATTAAGTTTCAATTTGTCCCTCTCCAGCCCATTACTAATTAGAGACATTGGTTTAGATGGAAAGGAGGATTAGAGCTTGGTATCACCTACATATAGATGCACCACACTTCAAAACTCTGAATGAGCTCTCCCGTATATATGTTAATTGCATAGGGGACAAAACAGATGCAATAGGCAAGGGATCGAACAGGAATCCTCCAGCAATACTTTCTGGGTTTGCCTCTCTAGGAAGGAACAGAACCACTGTAAAATACCTCCAATTCTCATCTAGGAAGGCAACCCACAAGGATACGATCTATTTACTGGGAAGTTAATCGAATAGGAAAGTGTTGCCGTTTTCATTCAGCCAAGATTCAGCCCGTTGGCTACAATGGGAAACTTTAAGGCTCAATCCTCAGTCATTTTAAGGCCTAACTACATGAAACCTATCTCGGTTTTAGACCCCATTCACAAAGGCAGGCCTGCGAAATTTCAAAACAATTTACAAATCTATTGATTCTTTAGAATTATTTTAAGTTTTTACCATAACATTTAAAAAAAATAATACAAACCATAGGAGAGGGTTCTGGGAATTGTAGTCGCCGGTTGTGTCGTTTCTCAACCAAACAGAGCATAGACACAACCAGGCTTTTTATTTGCTGAGAAACAGAGAAAAACTTCCAACTCCGATCATGCTCCAAGAGAAACTCAGAGACTTTTCAGTGCCCGCCCCATGCAAGTGCTGCTGGGAAAGTGAGTTCCTAGCAGGGCCTTCTCTGGAGGAGGAGCCTAGCTAACTTTCCAAAAAGAAATGGTCGCTGCGCTGCCGCTGCTGGGAAGCGAGGAAAGACGCTGTAATTAATTCCACCTTCTTCAGGAGCCCCCACGGTAGTCCCCTACCACAGGTATATTGCAGGCTTAACTCCATCCTCTCCAGTAGCCAAAAATCCTGCTCCCTTGATTCGTATTGGCCAGTTTTCTGGTCCCCTCCTTCCTGTTCTGTTTTCAGAGGATTGAATGAAACGGTCCACCAAATATTATAAATCACTTTCGGTCAAACTGATCCGGGTCCAAGCTTAATGTGCAGATTTCCTTCAGTAGATCGAAATACTGTAATTCGGCTTTTATTTTTTCATGCTGCCTTCCACTTTGCAGAACTTTTCCAGTGAGGTGCAGTATCTCATGTTTCTGTCCAAAGTAGGATGACCTCAGTTTGACCTCTCAAACTCTCTAGGACAGTTGTTCTCAACTTGTGGGTCCCCAGATGTTTTAACCTAGAAATCCTAACAACTGGTAAACTAGCTGGGATTTCTGGGAATTGTAGGCCAAAACAACTGGGAAACCACATGTTGAGAACCGTCGCTCTAGGAGTATTCAGTTAATCAGGTTCCCTCCTGTTCATGATCTGTGCAGCCTCCAGGAGAGAGCAGGGTTGAACATGCCAGGCATGGAAGAGAAGTGAATCTACGTACATGCACCCCCTTCCCCCTGTTGTAGTCTTTCATTCCTTGTCAAAGTGGTCCCCAGTCAAAAAAAGGGACACCTACATTAATCTTTGGGGCCAAAGTCCCAAGAGGAGTGGCATTTTTGAAAAAAATATAGGCAGTATTTTCTGTTGGTCCAAAACAGGTTTATGTATCCAGTATTACCATTTATATCAAGCCATTTAGGAGCCTTTGCAGCCCATACATAAACACTTTGATTTATGTATATATTGATTTCTATATCCACCAAAAATTAATACAATATATACCAGTCCACACTTGTGAAGCCAATAATATAAAACACGTTTTGCCTCAGGCCTATACTAATTCTGAAATTAAGAAAATCAACAGTAGGGAAGTGCTTTAAAAAAGACAAAGGGGTTAAAATGGGAAAAATAAACATTTAATCAATAATATAAGGAGTGACAAAACAGAGAGAGAGAGTGCCAAACTCCAGTTATGTGGATCTTCATTCAGTCCTTTTTAATATGGCAACATTATTCTGGCTGCGAATCTGAATGTTGATGTTTGTTCTGCTGTGTGATGCCATGAGGTTAAATTCACTTACCTTTGTGGCATCCGGCAGATCAAGGGTTTTTCTCTTTCTTGTGCCAGAAGTACCGGGGGTTCCAGAGCAACTTGGGCTAAGGAAACAGCTCTGTTTTCCCCCAGCCCTGGTTGCATTATAGTTTAATTTGAGACTTACAGTATATCCTAGTACAATATTTAGAGCAAAAAAAAAAAAAAAAACCAGGCAGGGTTGGAAAGGGCTGTCTCAACTAAATGCATTTTCTAATGTCTCCTCTCACACAGGAGCGGGACTATTTAAATGCCTAGAGTGTGGAAAGAGCTTCAGTCAGAAGGGAGATCTTCTTTACCACACAAAAACTCACACAGGAGAGAGACGGTTTAAATGTCCAGAGTGTGGAAAGAGCTTCAGTCATAAGAAAAGCCTTATTAGTCATCAGTCAACTCACACAGGAGAGAAGCCATTTAAATGCTTGCAGTGTGAAAAGAGCTTCAGTCACAAAAACGTCCTTATTCGTCATCAAACACTTCACACAGGAGAGAAGCCATTTAAATGCCCAGAGTGCGGAAAGAGCTTCAGTCAAAAGATAGGCCTTGTACATCACCAGGCAATTCACACAGGAGAAAGGCCATTTAAATGCCCAGAGTGTAAAAAGAGTTTCAGTCAAAAGAGAAACCTTATTAGTCATGAGGCAACTCACACAGGAGTAAAGCTATATAAATGTTTTCAGTGTGAAAAGAGCTTCAGTCAAAAATGCAACCTTATTAGTCATCAGGCAACTCACACAGGAGAGAAGCCATTTAAATGCTTGCAGTGTGAAAAGAGCTTCAGTCAAAAGAAAGGCCTTGATTACCATCAGATTACTCACACAGGAGAGAAGCCCTTTAAATGCTTCCACTGTGAAAAGAGCTTCAGACAGAAGGGCAACCTTATTAGTCATCAGGCAACTCACACAGGAGAAAAGCCATTTAAATGCTTGCAGTGTGAAAAAAGCTTCAGTCAAAAGAAAAGCCTTATTCGTCATTGGGCAACTCACACAGAAGAGAAGCCCTTTAAATGCTCAGAGTGCGGAAAGAGTTTCAGTCAAAAGATAGGCCTTGTACGTCACCAGGTAACTCACACCGAAGAAAAGCCATTTAAATGCTTCCAGTGTGAAAAGAGCTTCAGTCAAAAGAGAAACCTTTTTAGTCATCAGGCAACTCACACAGGAGAGAAGCCGTTTAAATGCTTGCAGTGTGAAAAGAGCTTCAGTCAAAAGAGTTACTTTATTAGTCATCAAGCAACTCATACAGCAGAGAAGCCATTTAAATGCTTCCAGTGTGAAAAGAGCTTCAGTCAAAAGAAAGGCCTTGTTTACCATCAGGCAACTCACACAGGAGAGAAGCCCTTTAAATGCTTGCAGTGTGAGAAGAGCTTCAGTCACAAGGGCAACCTTATTAGTCATCAGGTTACTCACATGGACGAGAAGCCATTTAAATGCTTGCAGTGTGAAAAGAGCTTCAGTCAGAAGGGAAGCCTTATTAGTCATCAGGCCACTCACACAGGAGTGAAGCCATTTCAATGCCCAGAGTGTGAAAAGAGCTTCAGTCAAAAGGGAAGCCTTATTAGTCATCAGGCAATTCATACAGGAGAAAGGCCATTTAAATGCCCAGAATGTGGAAAGACCTTCAGTCAAAAGGGAGGCCTTCTTCGTCATCAGGCAATTCACACAAGATAGGCCATTTGAATGCCAAGTGTGTGGAAAGAGCTTCAGATACAAGTTCAAGGGGTTAATGAGCTTAATAGTGAAAAATGCTGAAATGTTGGCTTGAAATGAAAGTGCCCTTCTTTGGAAAAGGGAACAGAAAGAACGAAGGCAAAGGGGAGATTGTGTGTTCCAGATACACAGAATGCCAAACATCAGTGACCTGACAATTCAATGCTTATTTTAAAAAACCAAATAATATAATGTTTATATATGCTGGTGCTGCATGTGTAGAGCAATTGAGGCTAGACGACTGGCTCCTTATTTATCTAGGAACAACCTGGCTACGGTGACTAGGTGACGGTCATCTCAAGATTGGACTACTGTAACGCCCTCTACATTGGTCTTCCTTTGTCAGTGATCCGGAAGCTTAAGCTGGTGCAAAATGCTGCCGCCCGACTTCTCGCATTACTCCAATCTTGCAGCAATTGCATTGGCTACCGATTGAGCACCAGATTACTTTCAAGGTGTTGGTTTTGACCTTTAAGGCCTTATATGGTCTGGGGCCGGCGTACCTTAGGGCCCGCCTCACCCTCCTATCAACCCCAGAGATCACTTCGGTCAGAAGACCAAAACCTGCTTGAAGTCACCAACATCCAGACTTTTCATTTGTCGGCAACCAGAAGCAGAGCCTTCACGATCGTGGCTCCAAATTTGTGGAATGCTTTACTGGCAGAAACACGACCCATCCAAAGCTTACCGCCCTTCCGGAAGGCATGTAAAACATTCCTTTTCCAGCAAACATTCGGTTTTCTGCTGATTGGGATTCTGTTGTTCTTAAAAAAAATTAATTGTGTTTATGTATATTGTTTCTGGAAGTTTTGTAAACTGCTCCAAGCCTTCAGGGAGTGTCAGTATACAAGTCGAAATAATAAATATAATTGTCAAGATGTAAAATACTGAGAAAAGCATGTTTTTAAGAACCTGATTGGTTAAGGGGTGTGAGGGAAACGGGTTACACCATGGCCTAGTAAAAAGTGTATAAAAGATAACAGAAAGATTGTAAGAGCATGGCCAGCTCTGTTTGAAGTCACTCGCTATCTTCAGCTGTTTTCGTCCCTGCGTGGCCATGCTTGAAAATAAAAGATTTTTTTCTACTTCACCTAAGGAGACTGGTAGTTCGTTTCTGATTGCCTGCTCTGCTGGACCGAGGTTTTAGGGGTTCCCTTTCAAAGTCACACCTTGTTAGTCATCAGGCAACTCACAGCAGAAAAAAACCAGAGTGTGGAAAGTTGAAAATACAAGCCTTCTTTTTAAATTGTCAACCCACACGGAAGAAATGGCGTAAAGCAGGGGTGCTCATTAGGTAGATCGCAATCGACTGGTCGATCCCAGGACCGAAGGAGGTCGATCCCAGCTGGATGGGGCACTTCTGAGGGGGCGGAGCCAGGCTGCGTGAAGCCCCGCCCCCTTCCCAGGCTTTAGTGCTTCCGCAGCTTCTGGAGGCAAGAGGGGGGGAGTGCCAAGGCAGTAGTGGCATAGATAGCCACTATTGGCTTGGCATTCCCCCCTCTTGCCTCCAGAAGCTGTGGAAATGCTAAAGCCAGAGGTGGAGGGGGCAGAGCCAGGCCGCGCAAAGCCCCTCCCCCCAGCTTTAGCGTTTCCGGAGCTTATGGAGGCAAGAGGAGGGAAATGCCAAGGCAGTAGTGGCATAGATAGCCACTACTGGCTTGGCATCCTCCCCCCCCCTCATGCCGCCAGAAGCTGCAGAAACCCTAAAGCCAGGGGGGAGGGCGGAGCCAGGCCACGCGAAGCCCCGCCCCCTTCCCCCTGCTCCGCCCTGGTAGATCTTTCAGACTTGGTTTTATTAGAAGTAGCTCGCATGCTGAAAAAGTGTGAGCCCCCCTGGCGTAAAGGCAAGTTCCCTTGTTTTACATCAAGGGGGCATGATTCTTTGTCATAGAAACACTGAATTAAGAAGTCATGGCTTTTGGGGAAAATAAGAACCTGACCCATTTTCTTTTGTGAAATATCTCATTAAGCGTAAGTGATAATATTTTGAGAGTGAAAGGAGGGATATTTCAGTGGGGTTTCTTTTAATCCACTCATGCATACTGGTTACTGCAAATATTTCCTGCCGTGTATATTCAGGACTAAAAATACATTTAATTGAGAAGTTTGATGAGAAGTGTGGAAGAGCATGTATGTGGGAATGGGTTTTCTTTTATGAAATACCTAATAAAGCATAACTGATAAACTTGGCACAGTTATTAGTCCTTCTCTACAAGCTTACACAATATTCTTCTTGATCTTGTATTACAAAAAAATACCCACCCTCCCCTTCTCTTCCACTTGGTCCCAAAATGTTCTGTTAATCATAGTCTATGGCAGACCTGGGCAATTGCCGGCCCTCTGGGTGTTTTGGACTTCAACTCCCAGAAATCCTAGCCAGTTTACCAGCTGTTAGGGTTTCTGGGATTTGAAGTCCAAAACACCTGAGGGCTGGCAGTGCCAGGTCTGGTCTATGGGGATTCCATTTTTCCCCATTTGCTTTGAAGAGTCCTGTATTTGCCAATAGGAGTGGGGATTTGATTTGACATCTTGTTTAGACTCCTGATACCTTCTGAGATATCTGCCAACATCAGTGCGCTGCCGCAAGAAAATCTTCTGTACCTACCAGTTCCTAAGGAGTGCGTCTAGAACAGACCTGGGCAATTGCCGGCCCTCAGGTGTTTTGGACTTTAACTCCCAGAAATCCTATCCAGTTTATCACTGTTAGGATTTCTGGGATTGAAGTCCCAGCACTGCCCAGGTCTGATCTAGAAGCTACAAGGCGTAGGGACTTTTCGGTCTCAGCTCCAGTGTTGTGGAACCCGTTGCCACCCTATATGAGAGCTATGCGTGACCTACGATCTTTTGGGCAAGCTCTCAAGACATGGCTCTTCAGCAGAGCATTTAATCTGTAACTAAGCTGATGTCTTTGTTTCTGTTTAATTTTTTGATTTTATTGTTGCATTGCTTATTTTATACTATGTAAGTCTCCCAGAGCACCTTGGTGGAGGCGACAAAATAATAAACGATGATGATGATATCTCCCAATTTAATTTGACATTTCCTTGTTCCCTTTCTATATTTTGTCTCTTGCTTTTTTGCCAGGGTCCATTATGTGGCCAAAGTATTTCATCTTTGCCTCTAATATCCTTCCCTCCAATGAGCAGTCGGGCTTTATTTCCTGAAGTATGGACGTGGCAAGAAGACCCAACCAGTCCATACCTCAGGAAATAAGGCCCAACTGCTCATTGGAGGGAAGGATATTAGAGGCAAAGATGAAGTATTTTCACCACTTTATGAGAAGACAGGAAAGCTTAGAGAAGACAATGATGCTGGGGGAAATGGAAGGAAAAAGGAAGAGGGGCCGACCAAGGGCAAGGTGGATGGATGGTATCCTTGAAGTGACTGGCTTGACTCTGAAGGAGGAGCTGGGGGTGGCCACGGCCAACAGGGAGTTCTGGCGTGGGATGGTCCAGGAGGTTACGAAGTGTTGGAAGCGACTGAACGAATAAACAACAACAAAAGATTCTGTGGTGGTTCCTTCTGAGACGCTGCTTCTTTTCTTTGTGCATCTTCATCCATTTCTCCAGATTTATTTGGCTCCCCTTGTTCACTTATCCGTTCCTCCTCTTCAAAATGGTTCCTTCTGCGATACTGCTTTCTGGTCTTTGATTTGTAAATCCTCCCCCCAACACACTTAATTCCCTTTGTTCATATACAGGTTTTTCCTCTTCCGGAGCCAAGCCTGCCCTCTTCAAGTTGGTATTAAACTGTTCAAGCTTGGTATTCGCATCATTGAGCCGTCCTTTGATAGATCCTGGATTCGATGATGCACGGTGCTGTTTGATAAGGGCACACCAGAGATCAAGTCTGAAGTTTTTTTTTGTCCCCCAGGTAGTTCACTACCATCACTATTACAGTATTATATCCTTCGCAGTTCACTTTACGCAGTCTCGCTGTTTTGCGGATTTTTTAAATGAATATTAATATAAAATATTTACATTAGAACAGGCCTCAGAAAGGGAGGCTGGTGGTGCGGCCCCTCGCATCCTGTTGCTTTTTTTTTTTGCTCATTCTATCTGGCTCGGGGTGCAAGCGGATGTGCTTGGTCCTCATTCCAGGCAGGGCTGCAGTCCACCGGCGGCCCCGATAACCCCCCAACAACATCCAGTCCTGCCCCGGCAAAGCGGCAGGGAAGGCCTGCCTCCCTGGCAGTAATACTCTATATGCCCACATTTGAATACTGGTGGGATTGGGGGAGGTTGATCTTCTCATTTGGGACCTGTAGTTGCTGGGATTTATAGTTCACCGACAATCAAAGAGCACGCTGAACTTCACCAATGATGGAATTGAACCAAACTTGGCACAGAGAACTCCCATGACTAACTGGAATACTGGAAGGGTTTGGTGGGCATTGACCTTGAGTTTGGGAGTTGTAGTTCACTTACATCCAGAGAACTCAAACAATGATGGATCTGGACCAAACTTGTCACGAATACTCAAGATACCCAAGTGTGAACACTGGTGGAGTTTGGGGAAAATAGACCTTGACATTTGGGAGTTGTAGTTGCTGGGATCTATAGTTCGTCTACAATCAAGGAGCATTCTGAACCCCACCAAGGATAGAACTGGGCTGAACTTCCCACACAGAACCCTCATGACTAACAAAAAATGTGTTTTCTGATGGTCTTTGTCGACCCCTTTGACACCGCCCTCGTGACCCCCAGGTTGAGGAACACTTGTCCTAATGTGATTCACAATGTTTTTGTTTTTTTTCAGTACGGCCTCACTAGAAACTCTATAGACTCTGAAGCAGGATCATGAGCAGCATGTTCCGAACTCAAGCCCAAGGAACAACTCCTGCGAATACTGAATCTCCTATTTTATATTAAGTGGAGGTGGTGGGGGGAGAGTGTATTGGTGTTTGATAACACAAAGCAGCCCCACACAGAGGGCATGACGTTAATTCAAACGGAGTGTAATTCAGGTATGTACATGGCCAGGTCTAGTGTCTCAAGCAATGTATGCAGTTGGTGCACAAGGATTTAACTTGCAAAAGTCCTCCTGCCCATTCCGGATACTTGGGCCTCTAGGTTCAACTCTGAATCCAGGGATTCCCCCAAACTGCAGCCCCGTGTCTTCAAGGGGAGCGCAATCCCATCACCCACTGGTTGAATCCCTGTTCCCTGATCAGCCTTCTGACCCCCCAGGAGCAACACTGGAAGGTGGAAAATACAGACAAACACATTTCACTTTTATTCGAGAGAGATATTGAGGAATGATCCAGTACTTTTGACTTGATTGCTTCTTCCCTACCTCGTAAAGCAGATTTTCTCAACCTGGTGTCAGAGTGAGGGGGAACACCCAAGGGCCCCCTGCCTTCAAGCTAATCTGACCTGCAGCAGAGAGTTCCACAGTTCCTGGATGTCCCATTGGGCCAACATCGCTGGGAGTGTGGCTACAGCAGCAGCTTCAACAAGCAATCTTTCTTTACTTTGCCTTCTTCCCCTGACCCTAACATTGTAACAAATCCCCCAATAAAGTATCGTTCAATTGCAACTTTTCCCTCTTCATAGTGATATATTTATTTATTTATTTATTTATTTATTTATTTATTTGGACTTATATGCCGCTAACTCCATACGGCTCGCAGCGGCTTACAAAGTCAAGAAACAACAATACAGAATAAAAAGACAGACAAGACAATACACCAGAGAATACATAAATAGACATACAACATACAGGGTGAGACATCACAGGGTGAACAACAGCAGATAGGGGAGGGGAAGACCAGGCTCATGCCAGAGGGCAGAGCCACCCGGTGGAGCTATCGAGGGCGACCATCAAATGGGGGGAGCCGGGGGGGGTCCCACAAATCGAGGAACGTCCTCAAAGACTCCAAGTCTAAGCAGTGACAATCACTGTGGTGTCGGTTGTTGCCAGCCTGTAGACCATGCCTCGTCATCGGCGGCTTGTCCACCCTCCTAGGTTGGGGGTTCGCCGGTGGAGGCGCCCCGTGCCTGCGGGCAGTGTTCCGGAAAGTCCTGGGACGGGGCCCTCCGGGGGGCACCTTCTGGAAGACAGCTGCCGTGGGGGGGGAGCTATTACAGAGCAGGGGAGGGACGTCCTCCGGCCCCTACCCCGTCCTCGACCCGTCTCGGCCGCATCGGGTGTCCATCGGACTTGGGCGACCCACCGGGCCCGGGCTGGCCACAGTCAGGGGGACCGCCGGCAGCCGCCCCGCACGTCGCCGGGGCCCCGAACCCGCCAGGACTCCTCGATGTCCACCGCATCTGTCGCGGGCCGCCTGTGCAGCGGCAAAGGGGAGCTCGCGGCTTTGGGCGGCGGGACCGGTGGCGGCGGCAACTCCACGACAGGGGCCGCCGGGGGCGCGGTCCCAGCCACTGGGGCAGGTGGAGGGGGCGGGGCCAGGGATGCCGGGCTGAATGGGGCCGGCGCCATGTTGGGGCAGCCAGCCAATGCCTCCACCGTCGAGCCCGGGGGGATAGCGTCCCAGGGCCGCCCACGGGCTCCACCACTGGACCGCCGTCGCTGTCACTGGGGTCTCGACCGTGGGCGGGTCGCCTCCTCCGAGAGGGGGCCCCTCGGCAGCCCGCCGGCCTTCCTCCGAAGGTCCATCTGTGGGGTCGGGGCTGGCCACTCCACTCGGCCTTCTCCCCTCCAGACTCGGGTGCGGGGAAGTCAAACAAGGCGGGCCCAGTGCTCCGCCGGTCGCGCCCCCTCCAGGCCCAGGGCAGGGGCCCGGGCAGCGGGGGGCGGCCGCGCCACACAAGGACGCCAGCGCCAGTCCCAGCCTGTCCAACTCACCCAGCCAGAAGGCCAGCCCTCGACCAACTGGCCGAGATGATGGGCGAGGCCGGCAAGGTCCGGCGGTACGTCCCTGGTGTTCCCGGGTTGTTCGCTAGCGTCCCCTTGGGTGGAGTTGGAAGGGGTAGAAGGCCCGGCCTCTTCCAGGCCCGGCCAAGGTACAGGGGACCAAGCCAGGCACCCCTGGGGGGTCACTGTGGTCGCCGCAGTCGCTGTAGTCCCCAAGCCGGGGGTAGTGATCTTAATGCAGCTGACACCAGCCAGCGGCGCCACAGTCCCGGTGCCAATGAGAACTATTGAATCCACAAGGCACCATGGCTACATCTCATGAAGGTCCAGCTTCTTGCTTAGAGGAGAAAGAAAAGTCTGAAGCTTTTGGCCCTCTGCCGACCCCTCTCTCCTCCAAAGGATCTCCTGGTTGGAAAAGTGCCAACCTCTCGGTCCGTTGTGCTGACCCCCAATCCCACGTGCACCAGGCCCCCTTTTCTCCATGGCGCACGTGGCTCAAAGCCAGGCTCTGTCTCCTTTCAAGGAAGGAAGAGAGCTTAGGAAGTGGGTGCTTCCCTTGTTCTCAGTCAGTGTGCGTGTCTCCGCGTGTGTGAGGAGGCCAACCTGTGTGTGGAACAGGCCTGGGCCCACTCCGGCCCTCCCTCCGGGTGTTTTGGGCTTCGGCCTCTCTTCGGCCCTTTGGAGAAGGAATGGGAAGAAGACTCCCCAGGAGGAGAGGAAGGAGGAGAAGAGACAGGCTGCAAAGAGCAGGAGGGGGAAGAGGCCACAGGGGCCAACTCTTCTCTCCTGTCCCAGCCGGGCAAGGGAGGGCGAAGGGGAGGGGTGTGGGTCCTAGAGGGGCAGGAAAGGTCTGAGGAGGAGGAAGCCCACTTCCTTCCTGCCTCTCTGGGAACCAAACACACCTGGCCCAGATCACCTGTCCGAAGGTCTCTCCTGGGACGAACCCTGGGAGGGAGGGAGGAAGGTGGCGGTGTGGAGGAAGGGCCTGGACTCCTCCTGCCCTGGACGGGCCCTCCTCTGGCCAGGCTCAGGCTGAGGGCGCCCTCTCCCCTCCACAGGGCTGGAGGACCTCTGGACACGGTCTGCCCCGGGAGGCTTACTGTCTCCAACTTCCTCAAAGCATGAAATTTTCCTTTCCCGAGCCACAGATCGCTGCCGGCTCGCCTGGGATGCTCTTACAGCTTCCCGGGGAGGCCGAAACGGTGTTCCTCTGAACCATGGATACGGAAACCCACTGGGCCCCTGTATCTGCGGGTCAACAGATCACCTCCGTTTTGGTGTCATATTTTTCCTAGACTAATTATAAGTCTAGCTGCTATCTGGCTTTTACTCTTTGGGCCCCTACGCCCCGGGAATAACCTTTTTAAATCAGAAAAAGATAAACTTCAAGTAGGAGCCAGCTAATTGTCATCCATTGCGACAGCTAGGAATCTTTTCTCCTTTTGACTAGCGTACATGGACTGCGTGAATTGTATTTTAATTTTGTTCTTATTGAATTTATTTCTGTTTATATTTTTATATTTTAATTTTCTGCTGCAGTCTCGTGGATGTCCAGAAGCCAGTGACCTGGGGAGCTTGCTGTGGTCACCCCTTGGGACCTCCGGGAAGCAAGCAGGCCACTCTGGCCCCATGGCGAGACGGGATTTGTAGTTTTCTTCTCTGAATGGACAGACCTCAGCTCCCCGCATCTGCAGCAATCCCCAGGGTGGATCAAATGAATCCACCCGACCCCTTCCTTTACATTTATGAACTTTCTTGAACTTTTATGAAATTTTGCCCACCTCCTAAGGCAGTGATTCTCAACGTTCCTAGTGCCATGACCCCTTAATACAGTTCTTCATGTTGTGGTGACCCCCAACCATAACATTATTTTTGTTGCTACTTCATAACTCTAATTTTGCTACTGTTATGAATCGTAATGTAAATATCTGATAGGATGCATTTTCATTCACTGGACCAAATTTGGCACAAATTCCTGATACGCCCAAATTTGAATACTGGTTGGGTGTGTGTGTGTGTGGATTGATTTTGTTATTTGGGAATTGTAGTTGCTGGGATTTACCGTTAACCTACAATCAAAGAGCATTCAGAACTCAACTAATGATGGAGTTGACCCAAAACTTGGCACACAGAACTCCCATGACCAACAGAAAATACTGGAAGGATTTGGTGGGCATTGACCTTGAGTTTTGGAGTTGTAGTTCACCTACATCCAGAGAGCACTGTAGACTCAAACAATGATGGATCTGGACCCAACTTGGCATGAAGACTCAAGATGCCCAAATGTGAACACTGGTGGGAGTTTGGGGGAAATAGACTTGACACTCGGGAACTGTAGTTGCTGGGATGTATAGTTCACCTACAACCAAAGAGCATTCTGAACCCCACCAACGATGGAACTGGGCCTAACTTCCCACGCAGAACCCCCATAACCAACAGAAAATAATGAGTTTTCTGATGGTCTTTGGCGACCCCTCTGACTCCCGCTCGCGACCCCCCAGGTGTCCCGACCCCCAGGTTGAGAAGCACTGTCCTAAGGCATCTTTTCTCAACCTGGTGTCAGAGGGGTCCCCAAAGACCATCAGAGAACATAGTATGTTATGTTGGTCATGGGGCTTCTCTGCGGGAAGTTTGGCCCAATTCTATTGTTGGTGGGGTTCAGAATGCGCTTTGATTGTAGGCGAACTATAAATCCCAGCAACCACAACTCCTGAATGTCAAGATCTATTTCCCCCAAACTCCACCAGTGTTCACATTTTGGGCATATTGAGTATTCGTGCCAAATTTGGTCCAGATCCATCATTGTTTGAGTCAGCCGCAGCATGCCATGCCTGGCTCCTGCTCCCCTTCCTCCCCACGAGGGCCCCAAGACCCTTTCCCCAGGCCCTGCTGCCCTCCAGCCAGGCCTGGCCCCCCACCCTGCCCCCCTGCACGCCGTGTTTTTCTGCCCACGTGGAGGGAGCCTCCTGCATTCTTCTCCACTGAACTCCAGGCTTCTGGCAGGGAGGCCAGGAGGAGACAAGCCCAAGCCAGGCTTCCTAGACGGGCACCGGAAGAGGCTTTGTTTGGCTGCAGGGGGTCCTCCGAGGGAGAGCGCCACTTCCGGGAGGGAGCCAGTCCTGCGAGGGATGGCGCTGCAGGTGGGTGCCTTCGCGCTTCTGTCCCGGAGAGAGAGGGGGGAGGGGGGGCGCCAGGGGGGAGTCCCCTCGGCCTCTCTCCGCCCAAGGCCTTCAAGGGCAGCTGTGGGGCTGGGAGGGGGCGGGAGAGGCTGCAGTGGAGAGGCCCCACCGCCTGCCCTCAGGGGGCCTGCCTGGGAAAGGAGGGGGAGGGGTTCCCAGAGGAGGAGGGAGAGAGGCTGGGAGAGAGCAAAGGAAGGGCCTCGCCAAGCCACAGCTCTCAATGTTATGAAACCCTGGGAGTTATAGTTTTCCAAAGAGTGCTGAGACCTCATCAGACTACAACTCCAAAATGCTGTGAAACCCTGGGAGTTATAGTTTGCCAAAGAGCGCTGAGGCCTCATCAGACTACAACTCCAAAATGCTGTGAAACCCTGGGAGTTATAGTTTGCCAAAGAGCGCTGAGGCCTCATCAGACTACAACTCCAAAATGCTGTGAAACCCTGGTAGTCATAGTTTTCCAAAGAGTGCTGGGGCCTCACCAAACTACAGCTCCCAATGCACTGAAACCATGGGAGACATAGTTGTCCAAAGAGTGTTGGGGCCTCATCAGACTACAACTCCAAAATGTTGTGAAACCCTGGGAGTTATAGTTTGCCAAAGAGCACTGAGGCCTCATTAGACTACAACTCCAAAATGCTGTGAAACCCTGGGAGTTATAGTTTGCCAAAGAGCGCTGAGGCCTCATCAGACTACAACTCCAAAATGCTGTGAAACCCTGGGAGTCATAGTTTGCCAAAGAGCACTGGGGTCTCACCAAACTACAGCTCCCAATGCAGTGAAACCCTGAGAATCATAGTTTTCCAAAGAGCGCTGGGGCCTCATCAGACTACAACTCCAAAATGTTGTGAAACCCTGGGAGTTATAGTTTGCCAAAGAGCGCTGAGGCCTCTTTAGACTACAACTCCAAAATGCTGTGAAACCCTGGGAGTTATAGTTTGCCAAAGAGCGCTGAGGCCTCATCAGACTACAACTCCAAAATGCTGAGAGTCATAGTTTGCCAAAGAGCACTGGGGTCTCACCAAACTACAGCTCCCAATGCAGTGAAACCCTGAGAATCATAGTTTTCCAAAGAGCGCTGTGGTCCCTGTAAACTACAGCTCACCTCCCTGAACCTTTCCTCTCCGCACCCAGAAGCCAGTCATTCATTCAATTCATGTTCGCCGTTGACTTTGTGCCTGACTTTGCTGTTGAGGCTCAGGAATAGCCGCCCTCTCCCTTGGACTCTTGGCTCGATCCCTGTCAATCACTTTTCTGTCTTCTTTTATTTTTTTGCAAAGATTTTTATTTTAAAAAGAGTTTCAGGAAAAGAGGGGGAACGTCATATACGTTTGTTTTTTTTATAAAAGGACCGGGCTGTGGCGCGGCTAGTTAGTAGCCAGCTGCATTAAATCACCACAGACCAAGAGGTCATGAGTTCGAAGTCAGCCTGGGTCGGAGTAAGCTCCCGACCATTAATAGTCTAGTTTGCTGTCCACCTATACAGCCTGAAAGACAGTTGAATCTGTCAAGTAGGAAATTGAGGTACCACTTTATGACGCCATAAAACCTTCCAGCAGCGTACAGAAGAATAAGTACTTCATCACAGGACCCAGTGACACAAGTGGACGATGAAGCGCCAGCTCCCCCTGTGGCCAGAACTGGGCATACCCTCATGAAGCCGGAAAAGCTGGAATGTTAACTTGCCTCTGTGTCTCTCTATATGTTGTATGTCTAAATGGCATTGAATGTTTACCATGTATATGTGCATTGTAATCTGTCCTGTGGGGTCAGAAGGGTTGGAATATAAATGCCATAAATGAATGAATGAATGAATAAAACGTCCTAGCTCAAAGAGTATTCTCGTGAGCTCATCTTGTTTTGTTTGCAGGCCGCATCAGTTCTGCCAGTCCTCCCGCTTTGAATATCATTTGGGAGAAGAGGTGGACACATCTTGATCCAGTTTGGAGGCAGACTAGAAGCACAGAACCAAGATGGAAGGGCCAAGATGTGGGGCAGAGACCAGTTCCCAGCCCGTGGCCTTGGCTGAAGGCTATCTCCTGAGTCAGGCCGAAGAAGAGAGGAAGTGGGAGAAGCCCCAGGTGAGAGAGAGATTCACCTTGTAGTTTCAAACAATCAAGAATAATGATTTTGAAGGATAATGTAAAACTCTTCTAAACTCCTCAGGCCGGGATTATTGCTTTGAGTTTCAGGGAGGTCCCAGGTGTGCGTTCACCCTGAAAAGGTAACTTGGAGCACCACAATTGCCCCCTTTGTACCCCCCAAGGGCTCTCACAGAGAGGAGGGGGCAGTCACCTCCATTCCCCAGGGTGGTATAACCACGTAGAATGATCTGAAGTTATGGGGGTAGTAAACTTAGAAGATTAAAAAGAATGTATTGAGAATTCCAGTGGTGTGTATTTCAGAGGAAGCAACTGCCTGAACCACTTCTGAATATTATTTCCCTAAGATACTATGTTATTCACAGGTAGAGATAACTCAACAAGGACCTGAAAGCACAGATAGACTTAGGTTACTCAGCCTAAGTGCCCCTCTAGGGTGGCCCCAAATGACAACCCCAGGATTACATAAAGTATTTCCTTCATCTCAGCAGTAGCCCTTCTGCTTCAGATCGAGTCCTGATGCAGAGTGCAGTGCCCAAACGAAGGCAGAATCACACACCAAAATCAAGGAAAGGCAGATTATTCTACAGAATGAAGAAAACCAGTCTTGGGTCCCAACCATAATTTCAGCGGTCTGGAACAGGTTGCAGAAAGAGAGCCCTCCCTCCTTTTCTAATCTGTCTTTTTCTTTGTCATCTGTGCTGCTTGTTCAGGTGCAGGACTCTTTTGTGGATGAGACCAACCAGGTGGAGGAGTCACACATGTCGGCCGTCTATATTGGAGAAAGAGGAGAATATATCATAGTTGGTAAGGGTGGTGGTGGTACTTCTTGCTTGCTCACCTCCTCTTGAGTAGACCTGAAATGTCAGAACTGTCCGAATTGGAAAAAAAGGGGAGCCTAGGAGCTGAAGAATGCTGTTGACAGGAGACATTTCTCGACAATGCTTATTTGTGCCACTTTCAAAGTTACTTAATTCTTTTGCTTCTCTCTGGATGTTTATGGTGGTGAATATGCTATTTGCTACATTGGCACAAAAACAGAAACTAATACGTTTAATCCTCTACATTTCCTGAGATTAGGTCGCAACACTCCCATAAATCGAACAGTCCACATTAAAGACCTGGGACTGAAAACCAAGGAGGGAGTTTAAAAGCGGGCCATGGGGCAAGGGGAGAGTGGCAGACTTCCGAAGGAAGGAACCGTGGGGCAGCCTGGAAAAGGGACCCATCTTTCATCTCTTTTACAGGAGGTGAAACACAGCCAAGTGACAGTAGAACAACTTTTCCTGATTCTTTCCTAAGAAGTGATTCTGCGGGACCAGATCAGGTAGGCAGCAGGATCCCTGGAGGGGAGGGGATAGTCAAGTCTCCTTCTCCCTTGAATATTGCCCTAAGTGAACCTTTTTCTTCTACATTTCATAATATTGTTTCCCCTTCAGGTGACTTTTAAAGATATGTCTGTGGATTTCTCAGGGGCGGAGTGGGCCCATTTGGATCCAAGCCAAAAACCTTTGCACCAGCAAGTCATGCAGGAGAACTTAGGAATTGTGTCATCTCTGGGTAAAGCTCCATTATGCTTGCGCTTAACCATATCCGTTTACAAGTTCTAAAAATCATCCTATGTTTCAGATCAACTTTCTCTGAAGCCATAGAAAATAAGCTCACTCCATATCCAGGTAGGGGCCGGCCCAAGAGGACAATTGGCACTTGGGTGGAGTTGCCACATTTGATGAATTGTAGGCAATGGTTTTTTTTCCATCCACCAACCATGCTTGTGATGATGTTGGGAGTGAGACAAGGGCTTCTCTTGAGGAGCCAAGATGGGTTTGTACAAGGAGATACAATGAGTCAAATTACATGAATCTGAGCCATTTAGGTCTTTATAGGTCACAACCAGCAATCTGAATTGTGTCTAGAAACCAATTGGATGCCAGTAGAGCCATGGCAGCAAATAATATTAATAATAATTTGATTTCTTACTTGTCTCTCATCACAGCTCGAGCTGAGTTACAACATTGTCAAAACATAACCATTTAAAAACACTTCATAAAATACACCTGTTAAAACATATTTCCATATAATACGTAAAATACATAAAACAGTCTCTCCTTGCTTCTGCCACACCCTCGGAATGCAATATATAGTGTCGTGCACAGTCCTGGAATGTAACCCCCGCAATAAGTGAGGGAACACTGTAATAATAATGTTGTTTCTTACTCGCCTCTCCTCACAAGTCAAGGTGGGTTACAACATTGCTAAAACACAAAATTAAAAACACTCCGTAAAATACTCATATTATATATCTTTCCATAAAATACATATTTAAATACACAAAATAAAACTCGTCATTAGAACTGCCTGAGTAGGCCTGCCGGAAGAGAGGGGTCTTCACTTGTGTCTTAAATTTCAACAGCTGATCTAGCTGTTGAGGCTCTACTGGCAGGTCGTTTCAAAGTCTTGGGGCGGCCAATGGAAAGGCCCTCTGGGTGGTGGTTCTGGCAGGCTGGAGCAGATGCCTCTCAGGGGATCTCAGTTTTTGGGGTGGATTGAACAGGATGAAGGCAATCCTGAAGGTAACCTGGACACAAACCTTTTTGCCAAACCTCCAACACTTTGTTCTTTGCCTGGAAACTACTGTATTTTCCGGCATGCTAGACGACCTTTTAACCCTGGAAAATCCTTGCTGAACTTGGGGGTCCTCTAATACACCAGGTATAAAAAATCACTTCCTGTTTTGGGTCGAGGCAAGGGAGGTGGGCAGTTGCCCTGCACTGGAGCAGGGCGCCCAAAGCGGCAGCACCTGCTGCGCTCCTCCGGTGCCACTTTGTCCTGCTGCTGGGCTTCAGCCTCACCAAGGGGCTCTTCCACTCTATGCCCGCCTCGGCTGTCAGTGTGGCAACGGAGGAGGCAACGATATACTTGCTGGATGGCCACGTCACCTCCTCCTCTACCGCTGACAGCCGAGGCGGCCTGGGGTGGAAGAGCCCCTCGGTGAAACTGAAGCTCAGCAGCCAGAGGGCAGCCAGAGGGTTCTGCTTGTCTCCTGCTGCCGGGCTTCAGCTTCACGGATGGGCTCTTCCTCTCCAGGCTCGCCTTGGCTGTCACTGCGCTGGTGGCGGCGGTGGAGGAGGCAATTTAGCTGTCTGGCGAGTATATCGCCTCCTCTGCCACACTGACAGCTGATGTGGGCCTGGAATGGAAGAGCTCCTCAGCAATGAAAGACAAGCGGTGCTGGAGGGCAACCCTCAGGCTTCGGCTTCACCCGGGGGCTCTTCCACTCCAGGCCCACCTTGGCTGTCAATGTGGTGGAGGTGATATACTCACCGGACAGCTAAATTGTTTCCTCCACCACCACCGCAATGACAGCCAAGGTGGGCCTGGAGTGGAAGAGCCTCTCGGTGAAGCTGAAGCCCGGCAGTGGGAGACAAGTGCAACCCAAGGGCTGCCCTCTGGCGCCGCTCGTTTCCTGCTGCTGAGCTTCAGTTTCACTGAGGGGCTCTCCCACTTCAGGTCCGCGTCAGCTGTCAGTGTGGCAGCAGAGGAGGAGGAGGAGGCGATGCGGCCATCCAATGAGTATATCACCTCCTCCACAATATACTCATGTGACTAATGTTGCTGTCCTTGAGCAAGCAAGGATCACCCGCATTGAGGCCATGCTATTGAGTATACAGCTGTGCAGGGCAGGGCACGTCTCTAGGATGGAGGACCACCGCCTCCCAAAGATACTACTCTATGGTGAAGTTATCCAAGCTGCGGGAGGCTTTCTGCTCTGTGGTTATCAAAGGGCTAAAGAAATAAACAGCCATAAGTCTTCTAAAGCTACTTTATTAACAGATAAAATACAGACATAGTAAAAGTCTGTCCGCTCATTTCAGCAGTCAAAAAATATGGCACCTGGCTTCTGCAGCTATCAGCTACAAGTCACTCCTATGCATTCCAGGAGTGACAAACGTAGTGTCCGGATCAAAGTTCAGGAAGCTATAATATACCATTGTAATACTGTCTAGAAAACACACACACAGTATTCTGTTTACTTAACACTACAGTCACTGGACAGCTCCCCTGCATTCATTCACACACAGAAGCACATAACTGGAATGCAAAATGCAAACAGCGTAGAACAAACTACAAGTTATCTAGCTTTAAAACACCAAATATTAAAATCTCCATTTATATTAATCTTCACAATCCCCTCTGAGATTTTCATATTACTGTTTTTAAAGCTTAAGCACAATTTAAAACAACTTAACACAGTGTTAAAAATAATGTAAATAAAATCAATAAATGTTAAACTTGGATATTTCTCAGCTTTGCTTCAAGTCTCCTGGACTCTCTTAGACCAGTGTTTCCCAACCTTTTTCGAGCCGAGGCACACTTTTTACATTTACAAAATCCTGGGGCACACCACCAACCAAATTGACACAAAATGACACTCTAACACAGTAATACATATAGTTAATATGTTTTTCAATGTATTTATACACTCAGTGTGAAACCTGGGCCTGTTTCGATGAACACAACATAGATATCCTGGCAGGAATGGCAGAAAGACATAAACTTCCCACACAGAACTCCCATAACCAAGAGAAAATGTTTGGTGGGCATTGACCTTGAGATTTGGAGTTGTAGTTCACATAAGAACATAAGAAGAGCCATGCTGAACCGGACCTCAGCCCATCTAGTCCAGCATTCTGTATCACACAGTGGCCCACTAGTTGTACACAGGGATCTCGAGCAGAAGATTCACCTATATCCAGAGAGCACTGTGGACTCAAACAATGTTGGATCAGAACCAAACTTGGCATGAATACTCAATATGCCCAAATGTGAACACAGATGGAGTTTGGGGAAAATAGACCTTGACATTTGGGAGTTACAGTTTCTGGGCTTTATAGTTAACACACAATCAAAGAGCATCCTGAACTCTTGCACAATGGAATTGAACCAAACTTGGCATGAATACTCAATATGCCCAAATGTGAACACAAATGGAGTTTGGGAAAATAGACCTTGACATTTGGAAGTTACAGTTTCTGGGCTTTATAGTTAACACACAATCAAAGAGCATCCTGAACTCTTGCACAATGGAATTGAACCAAACTTGGCATATTGAACTCTCATTACCAACAGAAAGTACTGAAAGGGTTTGCTTGGGAATTGACCTTGAGTTTGGAAGTTGTAGTTCACCTACACCCAGAGAGCACTGTGGACTCAAACAATGTTATGTTATGCTGTTGTTTGTTTTCTATCCAGAATCACAATGTTGGAAGGGGGCTCACCACTTTAAGGTCCCTAAAACAGGCATGGGAAAACTTCGGCCCTCTGGGTGCTTTGGACTCCAACTCCCACCATTCCTAACAGCCTGAGGCCCTTTCCTGCTTAAGTGGCTAGTGTGCCATGAGCGATCATCAGGTGTGCCGTGGGAAATTGGAACCTCCAATACCCTTTCTTCCTCCTCCTGCCAAACAGTTTTTCTTTTCTTTTTTTTAAAAAAAATAGTCTTTATTGGTTTTTACAACATATAAAACATTAAACACAATACAATTGTTAAAAAAAGAAACAGTGGGTAGAGGACAGAGAAAGAGAAGGGGAAGGGGGGCAGGGGAGGGAGGAAGGGAAGGCTACGGGTCAGGGGAAAAGGCAGAAGAAACAGAAGTATCGTGGCGTGAAATTCCATTGATTTTTTAGCATCAAGGTAGCCGTGTCTCAACTTAAACATGTTATCGTTATCATTATCACATCTCTTAAATCACGTGCTAAAGTACTTTCTAATTTTAAAGAAAAAAGAAGAAAAGAGATATGATTAAATTGCCCTGTTTCCATTTAGAACACTTTTTCATCTCCACTCGGGCTCCCTTCTTCCCAGCCTCGATCTGCTCGCTTTGCTCTGGGGCGAGTCTGCGCAGTAGCGCCTGCCCGGATCACGTCTTCCTCCCTGCCCCCTCCCCTCCTGAACACGCTCACGCTGCCCCCTCAGATCAAAATGGCGGCAGAAGCGGCAGTGTAGAAGAAAAAGTGTTTGGCAGGAGGGGGAAGAAAGGGCGCGAAGGGCGGAAGGGGGAGGAAGAGGTCTCTGCCAACTGGCATGAGCAAACTTGGACCTTCCAGGTTTTTTGGACTCTAACTCCCACCATTCCTAGCAGCCTCAGGCCCTTTTCCTTTTCCCCCCTCAGCCACTTAAGCAGGAAAGGGCCTCAGGCTGTTAGGAATGGTGGGAGTTGAAGTCCAAAGCACCCAAGGGCCAAAGTTTTCCCATGCCTGTTTGAGGGACCTTAAAGTGGTGAGCCTCCTTCCAACATTGTGATTCTGGATAGAAAACAAACAACAGCATAACATAACATTGTTTGAGTCCACAGTGCATTACGCTTGTGACTTTGAAACCAGTGATCTTCTGTCATCAAATAAACCAAGTTAGTGTTCCTTTGCCAAGAAGCCTCTCTGTCTCATTGTGGAAACCTCCTAGTATATGGGGGCAGCTTAAAAGTCAGAAATAAATAAGGGATTTTTGACAGGGTAACTCTTATAGTATTATCTCCTGGTTATGGGAGTTCTGTGTGGGAAGTTTGATTCCATTCCATCATTGGTGGAGTTCAGAATGCTCTTTGATTTTGGGTGAACTATAACTCCCAGCAACTACAACTCCCAAATTACATTTTGTGTCATTTTGGTTGGTGGTGTGCCCTAGGATTTTGTAACTGAAAAAAATGTGCCGCGGCTCAAAAAAGGTTGAAAAACACGGATGTAAATCTTCATTCCGTCCTTTTTAATATGGCAACATTATTCTGGCTGCTAATCTGAATGTTGAAGTTTGTTCTGCTGTGTGATGCCATGAGGTTAAGTTCACTTACCTTTGTGGCATCAGGCAGATCAAGGGCTTTTCTCTTTCTTGTGCCAGAAGTACAGGGGATTCCAGAGCAACTTATGCTAAGGAAACAGCTCTTTTCCCCAGCCCTGGTTGCATTATAGGTTATTTGAGACTTGGTATAATATTTAGAGCAAAAGGAAAATAGATTTGTTTTCTTCACAGTGTTGGAAAGGGCTGTCTTGACTAAATGCATTTTGTAATGTTTCCTCTCACACAGGACAGAAGCCCTTTAAATGCTTGCAGTGTGAAAAGAGCTTCGGTCACAAGCACCACCTTATTCGTCATCAGGCAATTCACACAGGGGAGAAGCCATTTAAATGTTTGCAGTGTGAAAAGAGCTTCAGTTACAAGGACCACCTTATTCGTCATCAGGCAACTCACACAGAAAAGCCATTTAAATGCTTGCAGTGTGAAAAGAGCTTCAGTGAAAAGAAAGGCCTTGATTGCCATCAGATAACTCACACAGGAGAGAAGCCCTTTAAATGCCCAGAATGTGAAAAGAGCTTCAGTCAAAAGGGCAACCTTATTAGTCATCAGACAACTCACACAGGAGAGAAGCCATTTAAATGCCTGCAGTGTGAAATGAGCTTCAGTCAAAAGATAGGCCTTGTACGTCACCAGGTAACTCACACAGGAGAGAAGCCCTTTAAATGCTTGCAGTGTGAAAAGAGCTTCAGTCAGAAGAACATCCTTAGTCGTCATCAGGCATCTCACACAGGAGTAAAACCATTTAAATGCTTGCAGTGTGAAAAGAGCTTCAGTTTCAAGCACCACCTTAATAGTCATCAGGCAACTCACACAGGAGAGAAGCCATTTAAATGCTACCAGTGTGAAAAGAGCTTCAGTCAAAAGGGCAAGCTTATTAGTCATCAGGCAACTCACACTGGAGAGAAGCCATTTAAATGCTTGGAGTGTGAAAAGAGCTTCAGTCAAAAGAGTTACCTTATTAGTCATCAAGCAACTCATTCAGCAGATAAGCCATTTAAATGCCCAGAGTGTGGAAAGAGCTTCAGTCAAAAGAAAGGCCTTGATTACCATCAGACAACTCACACAGGAGAGAAGCCCTTTAAATGCTTGCAGTGCGGAAAGAGATTCAGTCACAAGGGCAACCTTATTACTCATCAGACAACTCACACTGATGAGAAGCCATTTAAATGCCCAGAGTGTGAAAAGAGCTTCAGTCAAAAGGCAAATCTTATTAGCCATCAGGCAATTCACACAGGAGAGAAGCTATTTAAATGCCCAGAGTGTGGAAAGGGCTTCAGTCACAAATGCAACCTTATTAGTCATCAGTTAATTCACACAGGAGAAAAGCCATTTGAATGCCCAGAGTGTGGACAGAGCTTCAGATACAAGTCACACCTTGTTCGTCACCAGGCCACTCACAGCTGAGAAAAACCAGAGTGTGCGAAGAGCAGCAAGTTCCCTTGTTTTACATCAATGGGGCATGAATCTTTGTCATCGAAACACTGCGTTAAGAAGTCATGGCTTTTGGGGAAAATAATAACATAATCCATTTTCTTTTGTAAAATATCTCAATCATAAGTAATAATATTTTGAGAGGGGGGTTTCTTTTAATCCATTCATGCATACTGGTTACTGCAAATATTTCCTGCCGTGTATATTCAGGGCTAAAATTACATTTAATTGAGAAGTTTGATGAGAAGTGTGGGAATGGGTTTGATTAGTAACTAACAGCCCTGCGTATCATGTAATTGTATGTATGTGGGAATGGGTTTTCTTTTATGAAATACCTAATAAAGCATAACTGATAAATTGTTTTCTATCCATTCATGCATAACGGTCATTGTGAATATTTCTTGCCCTATCTATAACATATAAATAATAGAAAATGTTTTACAGGTGTGTATATTCAATCAAAAAAATACATTATGTTTCTTAAAATAAGTGAGTGCTAATTAAATGATTTATCCTGAAGAAAAGATGTGTTAGAAGTCTGAATTTATTCTGTATCTTTTGATATTAATGGAATAATTTTGCACTGAGTCTTATTTGCTAAGGTCTAACAGAAAGAAGAAAGTGATTAACGATTACCAGAGCTGCCTCCATGAATGCCCTTTGCAGATCCTCCTTGCAGAATCGGAATGATGATTTGCAGACCATCTGGTTGGTTGTGAGCTTGTTATGTTGTGGTTGAAAATTAATTTGGCAATGTTAATCCATTCAAACGGGGGAATGAGATTACTCCCACTTAGTATTGCTCTTGTCCTTGAAAGCAACCTTCCTCAGCCTTGACCTTTTCTCCAGACTGACTAGGAAACAATCACTTAAGATTTTCCAAGGGACACTGGTAATTTAACATGTCTGGAAACTGTCATATTTGGAAAGGCTGTCCTAAATATAGGCTCAGTTCAACTAAGCTTTTGTCAATTACAGTGTTCCCTCACTTATTGCTGGGGTTAGGTTCCAAGACCTCCCGCAATAAGTGAAAAACCACGATGTAGGGATACTCTATTTATTTTAATATTTATACATTATTTAAGTAGTTATACACTACTTTAGGGCTTTATAAACTTAAAATAAAGTGAAGGAAAGGCCCTTCAAGGCTGGAGGGAAGGAGGGAGGACTGGGGAGGGAAAGTGCCTCTGAGAGCGGCAGCGGAAAACCCCCACCAAACAGCGAAAATACCATGATATATATTTTAAATTAATATTTTTTAAAATCTGCGAAACAGCTAGTCCGCAATAAGCGAACCGCAAAGTAGCGAGGGAACACTGTATTTGTAATTCTCTGTTTGCTATTAGTTTCCATCATTTTCAGCATTAATGCAATTTGCTTGCTCATCAAACAACCCGGCTCCCTATCCCACTCTCTCCCTCCCTCGTTCACTCACTCACCGGGCTGGTTCCCAGTGGCAAAGGTGGCGGCAGGAGAACCAGGAGCCTGCCATTCATCAAGAGGGGTGGGACGCGACTGGCGCAGGCTGGATACATGTGCCCGGTGGACCCACTGCATTCAATTTTTACACAGCAGTGCTTTTCTCATCACCGATTTGTGTGTACTTTTGGGGGGGTTTAGGGGCATTGGATAATACAGAGTGTCATATGAGCGAAGGTTGGCTAAGCGAGACACTACTGCATGTCTTATAGAAGGGATTTAACCACATTATTTAAAATATATATGAATCAGTACTCAATTTTTAAATCTTCAAGTTTACATAATATTCTTTTTTTTTTAAATTAAATTTTTATTGAAAGTTTTGAATACATACAGATGAAAAGAAAAAAAAGGGGGGGATGGTTTTGGGGTAGGGCGGATTGAGGGTATAGGGAGGGATGGGGGTGGGTGGGAAGGGGTACGGGTTAGGGGCGGTGAAGGAGGTTGTTTGGTCCGGGATCTGGGAAGGATAGTAATGGGTAAGGATGCTGAGAAAAGGTAGGGATAGGGGTAACTTGTTTTCTTCTAAGTTCCTTGTTCATGGGTGCTTCTTGTTTTTTCGTACAGTCTCTCTCCTTGTTAAGCTGGACATTTCTTTTTACAAGTCTTCTTTTTAGGCTCTTTTTCCTTCCTTTTCCAGAGACGGGTCTTCATAACCCTCTTGGTATAAAAGCAATCTGTTGTTTTTAGTTTTTGTCCTTTAAAAAAAACAAAACTCTTTTCCCTTAGCCTTCAAAATCTTTCCAGTGTTTGGTGTCCATTGTCCGTTCCTTGTCTTTTAGTGTAGCTGGATCTGTACCTTTTCGTTTTCCTCGGCTTCCTTTCTAACCATTCTCTTTAGGAGATTCGAGGCCTTTTATATCCATCCCCAGGATGCCACATCTCGTAGGCCTAAAATACGCCTCTAGAGAGTAGGGGCAATTTTTCTTTAGGTTTTTCTTTCTTCCTTGCTGGGTTGTTCTCCTCCAGCTTCTCTTCCTATTGGGCTGCGTCCCAATCTTTTTGTTTTCGTTCTTATCTGTATCCAGGATGGGGCTTTTGGGTGTTGCAGCGGCCTCTTGGTTTTTCTTCTTCTTTTTTTGGGGGCAGAGGTTTTAGGGCCCTTCGAAGCCGTTCTTGCAGCTTCCAGTGAAGCTTCCTCACTATTTTGGAGTGAGGTCCTCTTTCTTCTGATATTTCTTGTGGTTTTGATTCTCCTTCCCTCTCTTCTCTCTGCCTTCATGTATTGTTGCGTTTTCCCCCTTGACCTGGGGTGCGTCTTTTCCATCATCATAGAGGGTCAGCAGCTCTGGCATTGTGGGAGCGCCTCTTCGGTTGGTTCTGTTCTTGCACGTTGGGAGTGCTCCCGGATCGTTCCCCATTTGCTTTTCTTGCCGAGACATTATGGCATCCATCTTCCGTAGGTATCCATCCTGAGCTTCCCCTATTTTTCGTAGTTCTGCAAGGATGTCCCTCAAAGTTATTCCTTCCTCCTCTGGTCCCTCTTCTTGCATCATCCTCCGCTCTTTTGCTCTTTACCACTCTGGCCTGACTGGGGTGTTAGTGCAGCTCGTCTTTGGGAGGGGGTGCAAATTTAATATACTGTAAAGTTTTGCTTGATGTGGGGTCTACTGCCTGGCTGCAGGGTTGAACCTTCTTCTCCCTTATGTGCTCCCCTCTTTTCACAGCAGGCGGCCTCCCCCTCCTTTTGTTCGCACTCCCTTCCTGTGCCCCTGTTACCTTTCCCCTTCAGTGCCTGGTCGGAGCCCTTTCCCTGGGTGGAGCTAATCCAGGTGGTTCTTCCGCTCTTCCGTCTCATAGCTTGCCTGGCTTCCAGACCTCCTCCCCTCCCTCCCCCCATTTCTGGTGCTGGGAGAGGTGGGGGCCGCCAACAGGACTTTTCTTTTTATTTGTTTATTTTTAGTATTGTTATTTGTCCGGGGGGTCCCATCGGTTGTGCCTCCGATGTACTTCCAGGCCCTTCTTTGGGATTGGCTGGCGTTTCCCGCTCTTGGTGGCTTGATTTCTGCGGGGAGAAGACGGAGATGGCGCCCCAGGTCGTTGTTTCAGGCCGCCATCTTGGGGCCTTTTTCTCTTGTGGCTGTTCTGCTTTGTTTTCCCCCCTCTACTTGTTTAAAGTCGCTGGGAAGGTGGGGGGGGGGGAGCGGGAGTCCAGGAGAGCCGTCCCTCTCACCGTCTCTCTTCCGTCTCTCTTTGGATCAAGTGTCCGTGAGGTTCCCGCCAAGTTGGTTCTTACTTCGGGATCTGTATGGATCCCCTGGTTTCCTCGCCCGATCCCCTCCTGTAAGGTCCCCTTCCGCACTCACTGCTTCTTTCCCCCTCCGTGGGCTGGCTGTCTCCTCCTTTGAGTTGAGGTGGGCTGGGCAGGCAGTAGCTGCGGGATGGGTCCCGCTTCCCGTGCCCCGATCCGCTCGCCAATCTGGGTGGTACCGGACCCGCTCGATCACCCCCTCTTGGGGAGGTGGCGATCTTTGGGGCCTGCGGCGTTGTCCCTTGACTTTGCGTCTCCTTCATGGGTGTGGGCCACCTGGAGAGGGGGCGCAAATCGCCCTCCGATCCGAGCAACGGTTGATGCCTTGAGGAGCTGTCAAGGCACCCGACCTGCCGCCATCTTTGCCCTCTATGGTCCCTACATAATATTATTCTTGATCTTACGAGGGGCGTTCATTAAAGATTCCCCCTGGCCCACTTCCTGTGGACTGAGAGTAATGAAACTTGGCATGGTTATTGGTCCTTCTCTACAGCTTACATAATATCCTTCTTGATCTTGTATTACAAAAAAAAAAACTTCCAAAAAACCCCATAAAAACTCCACCCTCCCCTTCTCTTCCACTTGGTCCCAAAATGTTATGTTAATCATAGTCTATGGGGATTCCATTTTTTCCCCATTTGCCTTTGAAGAGTCCTGTATTTGCCAATTGGAAGTGGAGATTTGATTTGACATCTTGTTTAGAGTCCTGATATCTTCTGAGATATCTCCCAACTTAATTTGACATTTTCCTTGTTCCCTCTATATATTTTGTCTCTTGCTTTTTTTGCCAGGGGTCCATTATGTGGCCAAAGTACTTCATCTTTGCCTCTAATATCCTTCCCTCCAATGAGCAGTCGGGCTTTATTTCCTGAAGTATGGACGTGGCAAGTAGATCCAACCAGCTTAGAGAAGACAATGATGCTGGGGAAAATGGAGGAAAAGAAGAGAGTGAAAGTGTATAACAGAAAGGAAGTAAGGGAAGAAATAAAAGGGTGTACGAGGGTAAAGGAAGGAAGGGCGAGAAATGCAAGGCAGGCCTCCAAATAAATAAATAAAACTTTATTTATATACTGCTCTATATCCCCGAGAGGGACTCAGAAAATGGAAGAAAAAAGGAAGAGGGGACAACCAAGGGCAAGATGGATGGATGATATCCTTGAAGTGACTGGCTTGACTCTGAAGGAGCTGGGGGTGGCCACGGCCAACAGGGAGTTCTGGCGTGGGATGGTGATACAGCCGGTTTTCGTCCTGGCCATGGGACAGAGACTATCCTGGTCGCCATCACAGATCAACTTTGTCGCCAGCATGGTAGAGGGGGATCGGCGCTGTTGGTGCTTCTTGACCTCACAGCAGTGTTTAGTACTGTTGATTACAATCTACTGATCCATCGTCTCGCAGTATCTGAAGTTAGCAGCCTAGCCCTCAAATGGCTTGACTCATTTCTCCGTAACCGGAAACAACGTGTGGAGTATATGGCCCATGTCTTTGAAAGTTCCCCCCTCTTGTGCGGGGGTACCCCAGGGTGCAATTCTTTCTCCTCTACTTTTTAACATCAACGTGTGATCGCTGGACAGCCTGGTACGCAGTTTTGGTCTGGAGTGTTACCAGTATGATGATGATACCCAGTTACTTCTGCGCCTGGAGCCTGGGGCAATCTCAATACCGGACAATTTCATCTTATGTCTGGAGGCGGTGGCAAATTGGTTGCAAGCTAGCAGATTGAAGGTAAATCCGGCGAAGACCAAGATCCTGTGGCCCAGCCATCCGACAGAAGTGATGCATCCCCTGCCCACTTTCGATGGTGAACCTTTGTCTCTATCTGCCACTGTCACAAGCCCGGGTGTTGTTCTAGACCTGCTGCTCTCAATGGAGGCCCAGATTGCCGCTGTCAGTAAACACACCTTTTTGCATCTCCGCCAAGCAAGACAGCTGGCACCTTACCGTACGAGAGAAGCCCTGGCAACTGTCATTCATGCCACTGTTACATCTAGGCTGGACTACTGTAATGCACTACACGTCGGCCTTTCTAGATCTACAACCTGGAAGATTTGCATTGTCCAGAATGCAGCGGTCAGGCTACTTACAAAAACGCCTTTGAATTGCCACATTACGCCAACTCTTCAACATTTACCTTGGCTGCCAGCGGAACACCGGGTTCTGTATAAGATGCTGGTCCTGACCATTAAGGCCTTATACTGTCAGGGGCCGATGTATCTCGGAGACCGTCTCTCACCATATGGCCATCAGTGGCTGCTCCGACCCTCTCAACATAACTTGCTTTATATACCAGGTCCCAAAGAAGTACGTCTTGTGAGCACAAGGCAAAGGGCTTTTTCTATCTCTGCCCCAGCCTTATGGAACTCACTGCCTCCGTACATGAGAGCTATGTGCGACCTGCATCCTTTTACCCAAGCACTTAAGACCTGGCTATTCAGTAGAGCAGTGTTTCCCAACCTTTTTTGAGCCGTGGCACACTTTTAACATTAAAAAAAATCCGGGGGCACACCACCAACCAAAATTACACTCTAACACAGTAAAGAACGGCTGGGGGATGGTGGCCTGCTGGGAGCAGCTGCTGGGAGTGCCAAAGCCGGGGGAGTGGGGGAAGCCAGGCCGCACCATGCCCCGCCCCCTCCACATGGCTTCAGTTCTCCCACAGCTTTGCCAGCCTTGAGGGGGCAGTGCCAAGCCAGCGGTGGCAGAGCCAGCACAATGCTGGCTTGGCACTGCCTTCTCAAGGCTGGCGAAGCTGTGGGAGCGCGGAAGCCGGGGGAGGCAGCGGAGCCAGGCCCCCCCCCCTCCCCCCGGCTTCAGTTCTCCCACAGAGAAGAAGCATGAGCGGTGGACGGGCTTCAGTAGGTGGGGCTCCTCCGCGCGGCTTCAGCGAGCGAGGGGTGAGAGTCGTGGCGGGAGTCATGGCGGATTGGAGGCTGGCTGGGGAAACGACCAAAGGAGGCGGCGCCTGGCCCCTTCTTCTTTTTCTTCGCCGCCGCTTGGCCCTTCCTCCTCCTCTCCCAAGCAGCAGGAGTTCGGCAGGAGGAGGGGGGAAGGAAGGGGGGGCAGAGAGCTTTTCTCGCGGCACACCTGATGATCGCTCATGGCACATTATAAAACAGCTAAAAACAGTTAAAACAGTTTAAAAAGTTAAAAGTCCCCCCCGCCCCCACTATAAACCCCAGTGATCGAGCACATAGCATCTGTGACAGTGTGGCAGTGACGCGGCGGGATGGCAGGTTGTTACAAATACCAGTCAGGGGCCAAATGCCTGCCTGAACAACCAGGTCTTACAGGCCCTGCAGAAGGTCATTAATTGAGAAGTTCGGTGAGTAATGTAGGAATGGATTCGATTAATGACAAACAGTCCCAATGTATCATGTAATTCTATGCATGTAGGACTGGGTTTTCTTTTATGAAATATGTAATAAAGCATAACTGATAAATTGTTTTGTATCAATTTACACATACTGGTTACTGTGAATATTTCTTGTCCTATCTATAACATATAAATAATATATGTTATGATATATCATAAATAATACAAAATCTATTACGTGTGTATGTATTTCCAAAAACACATGGCGTTTCTTTAAATATGTAACTGAGAATCTAGTTTATCCTGAAGAAAAGGCATGTTTTGAATTCGGAGTCTTTTCTGTATGTTTTTATATTAATTGAATAATTTTGCACTGAGTCTATTTGATAAGATCTAAAGGAAATGATTAACAATTAACAGAGCTGCCTCCATTACTCCCCATGTTAAATTCCTAGCAGAATCTGAATGATAGAGTTGGAAGAGACCTCATGGGCCATCCAGTCCAATCCCCTGCCAAGAAGCAGGAAAATTGCATTCAAAGCACCCCTGACAGATGGCCACCCAGCCTCTGTTTAAAAGCTTCCAAAGAAGGAGCCTCCAGCACGCTCTGGGGCAGAGAGTTCCACTGCTAAGCAGCTCATTAGGAAGTTCTTCCTAATGTTCAGATGGAATCTCCTCTCTTGTGGTTTGAAGCCATTGTTCTGCGTCCTAGTCTCCAGGGCAGCAGAAAACAAGCTTGCTCCCTCCTCCCTATGACTACCCAGCACATATTTATACATGGCTACCATGTCTCCTCTTAGCCTTCTCTTCTTCAGGCTAAACATGCCCAGCTCTATAAGCTGCTCCTCATAGGGCTTGTTCTCCAGACCCTCAGGCATTCAAATATTATTTTATCTTTTTCTCTCTCCTTGGAGAAGCACCTGTTAGGCCAGATCCTGCTTTCCTGCAGCCTGCCAATGTACAGTTCCAAAACTTCCATAACACCATAACTTCAAAACAACAAAATGCATCCTTTCCCTAAGCACAATGCCAAGAACCAGATCTCTGTTTTCCATAAAGTAGGCCCTGACTCCTTGCACAAAATCTAAGGTTCCAAAAGCGCACTGCTTCCTCTTCCCTTGAGAAAGAAGCCCCAAAGTGTACAGAATCATGCTTTCCCATAGCAGATCTGACACTCTCCGAATACAACATCTCTGTCCTTCCCTTGGAGCAGAGAGGTGGGTGAACCAGACTCCTCAGGTCGGTCACATTTGAGCATTATTAGACTGAGTCTTTTATAGGAATATTCTATTGATGTCGTCCCAAAGTTGTAAATGAATGATAGACATCTTCCATCCTGGTTCCATCTCAGTTTCCTGTCCAGATGTTGATCTTCTCGATTGGTGTTGACAAACACAAGTCTTATGTTGACTTCCTTCTTAACATTGTAAACATTTATCTTATCACTGTCCCGTTCTTCTGAGTTTACTTTTCAGTTCTTTTTAGCAGGTTCTAATCACAGTTCGTCATTGCAGGCCTTAATATTTTACTGGTGTTTCCAAAATTATTAACCCATTCTGTCACTCCTTCCCACCTGTTACTAAGGAGGCTGTTCAGACCTTGAACCGCTGTTTAGCTGCTGTGATGGTCTGGATGAGGGCAAACAAATTGAAACTGAATCCAGACAAGACAGAGGTCCTCCTGGTCAGTCATAAGGCCGAACAAGGCATAGGGTTACAGCCTGTGTTGGATGGGGTGACACTCCCCCTGAAGACACAGGTTTGCAGCTTGGGAGTGATCCTGGATTCATCACTGAGCCTGGAGCCCCAGGTTTCGGTGGTGGCTAGGGGAGCTTTTGCACAATTAAGACTTGTGCGCCAGCTGCATCTGTACCTTGGGAAGTCTGACTTGGCCACGGTAGTCCACGCTCTGGTTACATCTCGAATATATCACTGCAACACGCTCTACATGGGGCTGCCTTTGAAGACTGTTCAGAAGCTTCAATTGGTCCAACAGAGAGCTGCCAGGAGCGGCACTCACAGAGCGCACAACCCCTCTGTTGCACCAGCTCCACTGACTTCCAGTTTGCTACCGGGCACAATTCAAAGTGCTGGCTTTAGCCTTTAAAGCCCTAAACGGATCTGGTCCAGCTTATCTGTCAGAACGCATCTCTCGCTATGAACCATCTAGATGTTTAAGATAGTCTGGAGAGGCCCTGCTCTCGGTCCCGCCTTCTTCACTGACCCGATTGGCGGGGATGAGAAACAGGGCCTTCTCAGTAGTGGCCCCTCAGCTATGGAACGCCCTCCCTAAGGACATTAGATCGGCCCCCTCCCTCCTAACATTTTGAAAGAAAGTTAAGACTTGGCTGTTCAAGCAGGCATTTGCAGATGAAGTATAATTGTTTAATTGAGACATACGGAATGATATGACGATGCGACGGAAAATGATTTTAACGATGAGACGCTGAGAACTTGGGAAGTCTGACTTGGCCACGGTAGTCCACGCTCTGGTTACATCTCGAATATATCACTGCAACGCGCTCTACGTGGGGCTGCCTTTGAAGATGGTTCGGAAACTCCAATTAGTCAAACGGGCGGCAGCCAGATTACTAACTGGAGCGACATACAGGGAACATACCACCCCTTGTTATGTCAGCTCCACTGGCTGCCGGTTCGCTTCCGAGCACAATTCAAAGTGCTGGTTTTGACGTATAAAGCTCATATGGTTCTGGCCCAGGTTACTTGTCCGAACGTATCTCCCTCTACATCCCACCTTGTAATTTAAGATCATCTGGGGAGGCCCTGCTCTCACTTCCGTCAACATTGCAAATGCGTCTGGCGGGGACGAGGCACAGGGCCTTCTCAGCCGTGGCCCCCCGCCTATGGAACGCCCTCCCAATTGAGATAAGGTCGACCCCATCCCTCTTGGCCTTCAGAAAAAAACTGCAGCCACTTTCACAGGCCAGGGCGGATATGTGGCAGCCACTTTCACAGGCCAGGGCGGATATGTGGCAGCCACTTTCACAGGCCAGGGCGGATATGTGGCAGCCACTTTCACAGGCCAGGGCGGATATGTGGCAGCCACTTTCACAGGCCAGGGCGGATATGTGGCAGCCACTTTCACAGGCCAGGGCGGATATGTGGCAGCCACTTTCACAGGCCAGGGCGGATATGTGGCAGCCACTTTCACAGGCCAGGGCGGATATGTGGCAGCCACTTTCACAGGCCAGGGCGGATATGTGGCAGCCACTTTCACAGGCCAGGGCGGATATGTGGCAGCCACTTTCACAGGCCAGGGCGGATATGTGGCAGCCACTTTCACAGGCCAGGGCGGATATGTGGCAGCCACTTTCACAGGCCAGGGCGGATATGTGGCAGCCACTTTCTATGTGGCAGCCACTTTCACAGGCCAGGGCGGATATGTGGCAGCCACTTTCACAGGCCAGGGCAGATATGTGGCAGCCACTTTCACAGGCCAGGGCGGATATGTGGCAGCCACTTTCACAGGCCAGGGCGGATATGTGGCAGCCACTTTCACAGGCCAGGGCGGATATGTGGCAGCCACTTTCACAGGCCAGGGCAGATATGTGGCAGCCACTTTCACAGGCCAGGGCGGATATGCCACTTTGGCCAGCCAGCCACTTTCACAGGCCAGGGCGGATATGTGGCAGCCACTTTCACAGGCCAGGGCAGATATGTGGCAGCCACTTTCACAGGCCAGGGCGGATATGTGGCAGCCACTTTCACAGGCCAGGGCAGATATGTGGCAGCCACTTTCACAGGCCAGGGCGGATATGTGGCAGCCACTTTCACAGGCCAGGGCGGATATGTGGCAGCCACTTTCACAGGCCAGGGCGGATATGTGGCAGCCACTTTCACAGGCCAGGGCGGATATGTGGCAGCCACTTTCACAGGCCAGGGCGGATATGTGGCAGCCACTTTCACAGGCCAGGGCAGATATGTGGCAGCCACTTTCACAGGCCAGGCGGATATGTGGCAGCCACTTTCACAGGCCAGGGCGGATATGTGGCAGCCACTTTCACAGGCCAGGGCAGATATGTGGCAGCCACTTTCACAGGCCAGGGCGGATATGTGGCAGCCACTTTCACAGGCCAGGGCGGATATGTGGCAGCCACTTTCACAGGCCAGGGCGGATATGTGGCAGCCACTTTCACAGGCCAGGGCAGATATGTGGCAGCCACTTTCACAGGCCAGGGCGGATATGTGGCAGCCACTTTCACAGGCCAGGGCGGATATGTGGCAGCCACTTTCACAGGCCAGGGCAGATATGTGGCAGCCACTTTCACAGGCCAGGGCGGATATGTGGCAGCCACTTTCACAGGCCAGGGCGGATATGTGGCAGCCACTTTCACAGGCCAGGGCGGATATGTGGCAGCCACTTTCACAGGCCAGGGCGGATATGTGGCAGCCACTTTCACAGGCCAGGGCAGATATGTGGCAGCCACTTTCACAGGCCAGGGTGGATATGTGGCAGCCACTTTCACAGGCCAGGGCGGATATGTGGCAGCCACTTTCACAGGCCAGGGCGGATATGTGGCAGCCACTTTTCACAGGCCAGGGCGGATATGTGGCAGCCACTTTCACAGCCCAGGGCGGATATGTGGCTGCCACTTTCACAGGCCAGGGCGGATATGTGGCAGCCACTTTCTGCCCTGGCCTGTGTATGTGGCAGCCACTTTCACAGGCCAGGGCAGATATGTGGCAGCCACTTTCACAGGCCAGGGCAGATATGTGGCAGCCACTTTCACAGGCCAGGGCGGATATGTGGCAGCCACTTTCACAGGCCAGGGCAGATATGTGGCAGCCACTTTCACAGGCCAGGGCGGATATGTGGCAGCCACTTTCACAGGCCAGGGCAGATATGTGGCAGCCACTTTCACAGGCCAGGGCAGATATGGCAGCCACTTTCACAGGCCAGGGCGGATATGTGGCAGCCACTTTCACAGGCCAGGGCAGATATGTGGCAGCCACTTTCACAGGCCAGGGCAGATATGTGGCAGCCACTTTCACAGGCCAGGGCGGATATGTGGCAGCCACTTTCACAGGCCAGGGCGGATATGTGGCAGCCACTTTCACAGGCCAGGGCGGATATGTGGCAGCCACTTTCACAGGCCAGGGCAGATATGTGGCAGCCACTTTCAGGCCACTTTCCAGGCCAGGGCGGATATGTGGCAGCCACTTTCACAGGCCAGGGCGGATATGTGGCAGCCACTTTCACAGGCCAGGGCAGATATGTGGCAGCCACTTTCACAGGCCAGGGCAGATATGTGGCAGCCACTTTCACAGGCCAGGGCAGATATGTGGCAGCCACTTTCACAGGCCAGGGCAGATATGTGGCAGCCACTTTCACAGGCCAGGGCAGATATGTGGCAGCCACTTTCACAGGCCAGGGCCACAGGCCAGGGCGGATATGTGGCAGCCACTTTCACAGGCCAGGGCAGATATGTGGCAGCCACTTTCACAGGCCAGGGCAGATATGTGGCAGCCACTTTCACAGGCCAGGGCGGATATGTGGCAGCCACTTTCACAGGCCAGACCCAGTCCACATCCTACTGAAGTTTGGAGGGGGACAGAACATGGATGATGGGTCTTGCAGTACCTTCCCTCACTTTCCAAGACTGCTACAAACCTAACCCTATGATTGATCAACACCAAACTTGCCACACAGAGCCCTCATGACCCACTCTACATTCTGGTGCAGTTTACTGTGAGACGGACCACGGATGATGGGACTTGAAGTACCTTCACTCACTTCCGAAAAAGAATGCATCCCTCATCCATTCACCAATACAGACCAAACTTAGCACACAGAGCCCCCATGACCCAATCTACATCCTACTACACTTTGGGGGGGACGGGACACACAGAGATGATGGGACTTGCACTACCTTCAGTAATTTCATGATACCACTGCAACTCCCAATAATGATGGATCAAGACCAAACTTGGCACACAGAGCCCCCATGACCCACTCTACATCCTGCTGCGCTTCACAAATAACCCGGGCAGGGCCGGGTCCCCAAGCTAGTAAATAAATAAAAAATAAATCCATGCATACCCACACATCATATTAAATTCATATTTGTCAAATCTGCACATTGAATGTCTTGTGACGCACACACACACTATTGACTATTACTGGTGTTGAGGCTCTTATTCTGTAATCAAAACAAGAGGTGTGCCTGCATTGACAGATGGCCTTAACATCCCCAAAGGAGAGAGAGAGGCTTCCTGGGGGGAGGAGTCCCTGGTCTTGCTCTGAAGGGTTAAAGCGAGCGAGAGGGCTTCCTAGAGGGGAAGCAGGAAGGAAGAAAAAGCTTCCCACACCCTTCCTAGAGAGGCGCCGGAAGAGGCTTGGGCTGCAGGGGGTCCTCCGAGGGGGAGAGGAGTGCCGCTTCCGGAGGGGAGCCAGTCCTCCTTGGGCGGGCCTGCGCTCGCTTGGGCAGCTCCTCTCCTCTCTTCGGTGAGAGTACGCTTGCCATCTCTTTCCCGGGTAAACAAGGGCCTTTCCTCCAGCGCTGCCTCCTGGCCTTTCCTGGCGGTCTCTTCCCTTTCTTCTCCCGGGGTAAGACAGAGAGGGAGAGGCCGAAGGAGTGGGGCCTCTAGCAGGCAGGCTCTGGGCCCTTCCAGGCAGGCCCTCTTGGCCAGGAACGGACCCTAGGTTTTCTGTTTATCCCAGATTATCTGCAGTGCGGACTCATAGGACCCAGTTCAAAGCAGAAGACCTGGGATCAGACCCTGGGGTGGAGGGCCTGCCTGGAAGGGCCCTCAGGCGGCAGAGGGAGGGAGGTGGGCAGGAGGGAGGCCCAGGGCTCTGGGGCCCCCTCTGAGGCTGGCCAAGGGCTCCCTGCTCTCCCTCCTCTTTCTCCACAACTTTCCCCTTCCCTGTTAATGCTTCTGCCTCCTTATCTGGCAGTGTGGACTCATATAATCCAATTTAAAGCTGGGATCCTGGGATGGAGGGCCTGCCTGGAAGGGCCCTCAGGCAGCACAGGGAGGGAGGCGGCAAGGAGGGAGACTCGGGCCCTTGGTTTCTTGGAGGAAGGGGCTCTGGAGGCCCCTCTGAAGCTGATCTAGGGCTCCCTTCCCTCCCTCTTCTGCCTCCTCCTTGGCATCCTTCTCTTTCCCCTCCTCCTCCTCCTCCTCCTTTCCTTCTCCTCTTTCTTCAGAGGAGGGCCCCTTCCTTCCCAGCCTCAGCTGCAAATCCCTCTGCCTCGGACTGGGATCTGTAGGGCCTGAAGGAGCGTAGAGAAAGGCTGCAGGAACAAACCCTCTGGCATCTGCCACTCAGGCCCTTGGTTTCTTGGAGGAAGGGGCTTTGAAGGCCCCTCTGAAGCCAGCCTAGGGCTCTCTTCCCTCCCTCTTCTTCCTCCTCCTTGGCATCCTTCTCTTTCTCCTCCTCCTTCTTTCCTTTTCCTCCTTCTTCGGAGGAGGGCTCCTTCCTTCCCGGCCTCAGCTGCAGGCCCCTCTGCCTGGGACTGGCATCTGTGGGGCCTGAAGGAGGGCAGAGAAAGGCCGCAGGAACAGACCCTCCGGCATCTGCTGACAGGAAATGATGTGGAAGGATCCCCAAAGGAAGGGGAAGAGAGAGCAAAGGTTCAAGGGGCCGAAGAAGGGAGAGGACTAGGGGGACAGTGTTGCTCTGTGAGGAGGAGGAGGGGACCCTCTCCCCAAACCCTTTCTCTCCAAATCAAGAAGCCAGTCCTCCGTTCAACATTCCTGGTAAAGCATGATCCCACCTTGACAGTATTAACGTGACCGTGCTTATCTCCTTGGTTTTGTAGGCCCCGTCGGTTCTGCCAGTTCTTCCCTTTCAAATATCATCTGGCAGGAGGGCATCTTCCTTCCCAGTCTCACCTGCCTGTGTCTCTCTTACAGGGATCGGGAAGTGAGCCCGCCTTGCCTTGTTCTTAGGCAACAACATACCTGGATTTTGAGCTGTGGTGCCAATAATAATAATAATAATTTATTTATACCCCGCCACCATCTTCCCAAGGGGACTCGGGGCGGCTTACATGAGACCAAGCCCAACAACACCTCAATAAAACAACAACACAGCAAGCAAATAGAGTACAATTAATATAACTCACATATAAGCAATAACACACAAATATTTAAAACCTTATGGCCCGGCCAGATGTAATATATTAAAATTTTAAAATAAACACTGGGCGCGAACAGAGGTAGGATGTATCTAAGCAGGAGGCGTTTAAAGGATGATGTAGGGAGATCAACCCAACGGGTAGTTAAAGTGCTTCTGGGGACATTATGCAGGGAATTGGTCAGAGCAGGAGGTGGCAATGAGGGCAGGCTTTGAGCTGCTTTATTTATTCTGTGCAGGAGGAAGGGGCTCTGGAGGCCCCTCTGAAGTCAGCCCAGAGCTCCCTGCCCTTTTCTCCTCTTTCTCCTTCAGAGGAGGGCGCCTTCCTTCCCAGCCTCAGCTGCAGGTCACTTTGCCTGGAACTGGGATCTGTGGGGCCTGAAGGAGTGCAGAGAAGACCACAGGAACAAGTCGTCTGGTATCTTGCACCAGAAATTGAATTGGAAGGATTCCCAAAGGAAAGGAAAGAGATAGCAAAGGTTCAAGGGCAGTGGTTCTCAACCTATGGGTCCCCAGGTATTTTGGCCTACAACTCCCAGGAATCCCAACCAGTTTACTCACAGGTTGAGAACCACTGTTCTAGGGGCTGAAGAAGGGAGAGGACTACGGGAGGACCATGTCGCTCTGTGAGGAGGGGACCTTCCCCCAAATGCTTTCTTTCCAGATCAAGAACCCAGTCCTCAATTCAGCATTCATGGTATACCATTATCCCACCTTGACAGTATTAACATGGCCTTATTGTTTGTTTCGTAGGCCCTGTCAGTTCTGCCAGTTCTTCCCATTCAACTTTCATCTGGCAGCAGAGGAGGAAAGTTCTTCCAGTTTGGAGGCAGCCTAGAAGCTCAGAACTAAGATGGAAGGGCAAGAGCCTGTTGTTGTCAAGTTAGAAGTATTATCTTCCGCTGTTGAAGCAGAGAGCAGTAGAGCATTCTGGGAGGACCCTTGGAGGAAATACCAGGAAAGCAATCTGCTCCATTCAGACCTTCAGTGCCAGCGTTTCTGGCATTTCCGCTATGAGGAGGCTGAGGGACCCCGAGAGGCCTGCAGCCGCCTCCACTCTCTCTGCTGCCTGTGGCTGAAGCCCGAGCAACACTCTAAGGCGGAGATGCTGGACCTGGTGATCCTGGAGCAGTTCCTGGCCATCCTTCCTGCGGAGATGGGGCGCTGGGTGAGGGAATGTGGGGCAGAGACCAGTTCCCAGGCCGTGGCCTTGGCTGAAGGATTCCTCCTGAGTCAGGAAGAGGAGAGCAAGCAGGAGAAGCCCCAGGTGAGAGAGAGAGAGAAAGGGAGAGGGGGGGGGTCATCTTGTAGTTTGAGGGAACCAAGAATAATTGTTTTGAAGAATAATGTAAAACCCTTCTGAACTCTGCAGGCGATGCTTATTGCATTCACTTTCAGGTGAACAAGTTCAGAGAAGCATTAGGAAAGGAGAACCCAGGTATGTTCACCCTGAAGAAAAGACACGAGGAGCCACTCTTGCTCCCTTTGCACCCCCAAGTGCTTTAATGGAGAGGAGGCGGCAGTCCTTTCAATTCCCTAGGGTGGTATCACCAGGTACAAGGATCTGAAGTTATAGGATGGTAAACTTTGTGTGGTAATGTAAAATAAACCACATGTAGGAGGGGGCAGTCCTCTTTTTTTGTTCCCCAGAGTGGTATAACCAGATATAACGATCTGTAGTTATAGGATGGCAAACTTTAAAGATTAAAAGGAACATATTGAGAACTAGCCGTCCCATGTTGCTGTGGCCCAGTCTGTGTATATGTGTTTTGTGTGTGTATATTTGTATATATGTGTGTGTATATATGTGTGGTTTTGCACATACATTGTAATGTAATTTTTGTTCAGTGGCTTTTTAAGTCTCTTCTGTGTTTTTCAGTGTTTTTATGAGTGATGGTCACTCGTTGGCCTGATAGTTGTATTGTGTCCAAACTTCATGTCAATTGGTCCAGTGGTTTTTGAGTTATGTTAATCTCACAAATGAACATTACATTTTTATTTATATAGATTCCAGCAGTGTGTACTTCAGAGGAAACAACTGGATGAACCACTTCTGAATATTATTTCCCTAAGAAACTATGTTATTCACAGGTGGAGATAACTCAACAAGGACCTGAAAGCACAGACATAAAAACTTAGGGTACTCAGCCCGAGAGCCCCCCTAGAGTAGCCCCAAATTACAACCCCAGGATTACGTAAAGTACTTCCTTCATCTCAGCAGTAGCCCTTCCACTTTGGATCGAGTCCTGAAGCAGAGTGCAATGCCCAAACGAAGGCAGAATTCCCACACCAAAATCAAAGAAAGACAGATTCTTCTACAGAATGAAGAAAACCAGTCTTGGGTCTCAACCATAATTCAAGCGGTTGCAGAAAGAGAGCCCTCCCTCCTTTTCTAATCTATCTTTTTCTTGTGATCTGTTCTTCAGGTGCAGGACTCTGTTGCAGATGAGGCCTGTCAGGTGGAAGAGTCTCCTTCAGACATCATGTGTGTTGTCCAGACTGGAAATGGAGAATATATCATAGTTGGTAAGGAATGATGGTGATTCCTCTTCCTTGCTCACCTCCTCTTGAGTAGATCTGAAATGCCTGAGCTGTGTGAATTGGAAAATTTTGGGGGAGCCTGGGAGCTTAAGAATGCTGTTGACAGGAGACATTTCTCGACAATACTTATTTGTGCCACTTTCAAAGTTACTTGATTTCTTTGCTTCTCGCTGGATGTATGTGGTGGTTAATATGCTCTTTGTTGCATTGGCACAAATACAGAAACAAATGCAGTCAACCCTCTACATTTCCTTGGATTAGGTTCCAACACCTATGTAAAACAAAACACTCCACATCAATGCCTGGGACCTAAATCTGATAACACAGTTTAAAAGCGGGCCATGGGGCAAGGGTTGAGTGGCAGGCTTCTGAGGGAAGGAACTGGGGGGCAGCCTGGAAAAGGGACCGGTCTCACTCTCCCTGGTGTATTTCTTCTCTTTCACAGGCAGTGACAGATGGCCAAGTGACAGTAGCCCATCTTCTCATGATTCTTCCCTAAGAAGAGATTTTGTGGGACCAGATCAGGTAGGCAGCAGGATCCCTGGAGGGGAAGGGAAGCCGAGTTTCCTTCTCCCTTGAATATTCCCCTAAATGAGTCCAGACTCTAAATGAACCTCTTTCTTCTACATTCCTTCCATACAAGATGTTTTCAATGAATGAGTTATTGAAAGACATAAATCACAAATTGCCTGGGGTGTTTTTTCACCACTTGGGTGGCATTTCCTCCTCACAGATAACATTTTTTCCCCTCCAGGTAACTTTTGAAGACGTGTGTGTGGATTTCTCAGAGGAGGAGTGGGCCCTCTTGGATCCAAGCCAAAAAGCCTTGCACCAGCAAATCATGGAGGAGAATTTAGGGATCGTCTCATCTCTGGGTAAAGATCCATTATGCTTGTAGTTAACCAAATCAGTTTTCAAGTTCAAAAAATCACCCAGTGTTTCAGATCTCTTCCTTTGAAGCCATAAGAAACCATCTCATTCCAAACCCCAAATGGGTGGCAGCCCAAGAAAAGAACTGGCACTTCGTTGGGGTTGCCATATTGTATGAAATTTAGGCATATTGTTATTTTCCATCCACCAACCATGCTTGTGATAATGGTGGGAGTGAGAAAAGGGCTTCCCTTGAGGAATCTAGCTCCCAGGTAGGTTTGTACAAGGAGATACAATCAATCAAAAACCTGGACCTGAGCCATATAGGTCTTTATAGGTCATAACCAGCAATTCAAATTATGCCGAGAAACAAATTAACAGCCAGTGGAGCCGTGGTGCTTTCTGTAAACAGTGTTAGTTATCAGAGTGATGGTAGCTCTTTGGATTGGCCAAACTTTAAAAAAAAACTTCCAGGACTGCCCCAAGTAGAGTAATTATGGGGCAGACCTGTGCCTTCAATGGTAATGTAACCCTATCGATCACAGGATTAATCCCTAATCCATGATCTGCCTCCCAACTGACCAGTAACATTTCTGTCTAGTCTGGATTAAGTTTCAGTTCGCTTTTTTCCAGCCAATTGCTGATGAGAGACAGTGGTTTAGTTGGAAAGAAGGAGTAGAGCTTGGTATCATCTGCATATAGATGGCACTGCACTCCAAAATTGTATATTATTTATATTTACAGTATTTATATTCTGCCCTTCTCACCCCGCAGGGGACTCAGGGTGGATTACAATGTACACATACATGGCAAACATTCAATGCCATAGACACACAACACATATAGACAGACAGTCAGAGGCTATTTAACATTCCAACTTTTCTGGCCACCAGGGGAGCTGTCACTTCACCATTCATCTGCGACACTGATGAAGTACTTTCTGCATTCCCCGCATGCTTTTGCTGGAGATTTTTTATGGCCTCGTAATTTTTTGTTAAATTAGCCTCCCCACACATAGGTGGTACCTAAATTTCCTACTTGACAGATGCAACTGTCTTTCGGGTTGCAAAAGTTGACAATAAGCTACACAAAGTTGGCCAGAAGCTCACTCCGACCTGGGCTGGCTTCAAACTCATGACCTTTCAGTCAATAGTGATCTTAATGCAGCTGACAACCAGCCAACTGCGCCACAGTCCCGGTTCCTCTTAATGACCTCTCCCATATATGTGTTAATTGTATTGGGGGGGTGAACAGATGCCTGGGGGATACCACAGGAAATAGGTAAGGGGTCAATCAAACAGGAATCCCCCAGCAGCACTTTCTGGATTTTCCTCTCCAGGAAGGAACAGAGCCACTGTAAAATGCCAATTCCCATCTAGGAAGGTGACCCAGAAGAATACCAGTGTTGACAATATTGAAACTGCTGAAATGTTCAGTGGAATCATTAGGGACACGTTCTCCACTTCTGTTTGGGTCCCTCTTTAGGCCGCCAACCAAGTTTTCCAAAGCAGTCTGTCGCATAAGCAGGTTTTTTTGAGTGGATCGACCCACTGTAATTCAGCATTTCTCTCTCTTCCTGCTGCCTTACACTTTGCAGAACATTCTTGTCTTTTCCAATGAGGTACAAGATCTCATGTTTATGCCCAAAGTAGGGTGGCTTCAGTTTGGCCCCTTCAACTCTCTAGAACAGTGGTTCTCAACCTGTGGGTCCCCAGTTGTGAGAATTTAAGTTCCTTCCCATTGATGGTCTGTGCAGGCGCCAGGAGAGAGCAGGGCAGAAAGCTCCAGACATTGAAGAGAAGTGAATCAACATGCATGCACCCTTTTATATACACACACCTATTTTTGTCTTTGGAGCCAAAGCCCCAAGAGGAGTGGCCTTTTATTTTAAATCTAACCAGTATTTTAAGTTGGTTCATGAAGGATTTCAGCCAGGTCTATCAAGCCATTTCAGAGCTTTTCTAGTCTATACATCCACATGTTGACTTGTGTGTGTGTGTGTGTGTGTGTGTGTTTGTGGATGAACACTGTTTTTAATGTTTGATACCTTATTGTTTTATTGTTTTAATGTTATAAGTCAATATATTGTAAACCGCCCTGAGCCAATTGGAAAGGACAGTATAAAAAAAAAAAAATCAAAATTATATATATATATATATATATATATAGAGAGAGAGAGAGAGAGAGAGAGAGATTTCTCCATACACAAAAATTAATACAGTAAATACCAGTCTACACTTGTGAAGCTGATGATATAAAACAGATTTTGCCTCATGCCTGTACTAATTCAACAGTAGGTGGTGCTTTAAAAATACGAATGGGTTAAAATTGGAGAAGTAACATAAGGAATGACAAAACAGAGAGAATGTCAAACTCCAGATCTGTCCAGCTTCATTCAATCCTGGCAACTGTATTCTGGTGTCTAATCTGAATTTGGATGTTTGTTCTGTTGCCCGATGCCATGAAGTTAGGTTGACCTACCTTTATGGCATCAGGCAGATGAAAGGTTTTTGCTGTTCTTGTGCCAGAAGTACAGGGGATTCCAGAGAAACCTGGGCTAAAGAAACAGCTCTATTTTCCCCAGCAATTGTTGAGCTATAATTTACTTTGAGGCTTATATTTTGGTATAATATTTAGAGCACAGATAAAAGAGATGTTCTTCTCTTAATATCAACTGTTGGAAAAGGCCGTAGGAAAGGGCTGTCAGAACTAAATGAATTTTGTAATTTTGTATACTTTTAACTTTAATATATCCTTTTCTTTTCAACACATGGCCACATTTCCCTTCTTCTCAAACCATGTAAATAGAAGAGACTCAATTTACATATTTGGAATTTGGAATGAATTTCAATTGGAAGGAAGTGCCCACCTTTTGTCAAGAAACTCACACAAGGGATAAACCATTTAAATGCTTGCAGTGTGAAAAGAGCTACAGTCAAAAGAGAAACCTTATTAGTCACCAGAAAACTCACACAGGAGAAAAGCCATTTAAATGCTTGCAGTGTGAAAAGAGCTTCACTCACAAGTACGTCCTTACTCGTCACCAGGAAACTCACACAGGAGTAAAACCGTTTAAATGCTCGGAGTGTGAAAAGAGCTTCAGCCAAAAGAGCCATCTTATTAGTCACCAGGAAATTCACACAGGAGAGAGGCGATTTAAATGCTTGGAGTGTGAAAAGAGCTTCAGTCACAAGAACGTCCTTATTCGTCACCAGGCAATTCACACAGGAGAGAGGCCATTTAAATGCTTGCAGTGCGAAAAGAGCTTCAGTCACAAGAATGTCTTTATTCGCCATCAGGCAACTCACACAGGAGAGAAGCTATTTAAATGCTTGGAGTGTGAAAAGAGCTTCAGTCAAAAGGTAAACCTTATTAGTCATCAGGCAACTCATACAGGAATAAAGGCATATAAATGCTTGCAGTGTGAAAAGAGCTTCAGTCAAAAGAGCCACCTTAATACTCATCGGGCAACTCACACAGGAGTAAAACCATTTAAATGCTTGCAGTGTGAAAAAAGCTTCACTCACAAGCAAGTCCTTATTAGTCATCAGGCAACTCACACAGGAGAGAGGCCATTTCAGTGCTTGCAGTGTGAAAAGTGGTTCAGTAACAAGACCGTCCTTATTCGTCACCAGGCAACTCACACGGGAGAGAAGCCATTTAAATGCTTGGAGTGTGGAAAGAGTTTCAGTCAAAAGAGAAACCTTATTTGTCACCAGGCAACTCACACAGGAGTAAAGCCATTTGAATGTTTGCTGTGTGAAAAGAGCTTCAGTCACAAGACTGTCCTTATTCGTCATCAGGCAACCCACACAGGAGAAAGGCCATTTAAATGCTTGGAGTGTGGAAAGAGCTTCAGTCAGAAAGGAGGTCTTGTTCGTCACCAGGCGACTCACACAGGAGAGAGACCATTTAAATGCTCAGACTGTGGAAAGAGCTACAGTCAGAAGGTAGACCTTGCACGTCACCAGGCAACTCATATGGGAGAAAAGCCATTTAAATGTTTGGAGTGTGGAAACAGCTTCAGTCGGAAATCAAACCTTGTTCGTCATCAGGCAACTCACAGCAGATAAAAACCAGTGTGGAAAGAGCTGCAGTTGAAATGTAGTCATTTTAAATTGTCAACCCACATAGAATAATAACCTCATCAATTTTCTTTTATGAAATATGTAATTTTAGCATAACTGGTAATAATTGAAGAGAAAAAGGGTATTTCAGGTTTGTTTTATCCATTCATGCATACTGGTTACTGTAACTATTTCCTGCCATGTATATTCAGGGTTAAAAATACATTTAATTGAGAAGTTTGATGAGAAGTGTGGGAATGGGTTCGATTAATGACTTACAGCCCTGTGTTTCCTGTAATTTTATGTATGTGAGTCTGGTTTTCTTTTATGAAATAGCTAATAAAACATAACTGACATTGTTTTGTATACATTCATATATACTGGCTACTGTTAATATTTAATTGTCCTATCTATAACATGTAAATAAACCATAATTCTTAAAGATGTGTGTGTGTGTGTATTCAATCTTCAGAGTCACATGGTTTCTTAAAATATGTGAGAATGAATTAGTTTATCCTGAAGAAAAGATTTACATACAGTACAAGATTTATTATGGTCAATGACCAGCATAAAAATGTACAAACATCAGCATGTACAAACATTAGGGTACACATACATGTACAAACACATGTACACAAATGTACAAACGCCAGGGTACACACAGGCAAAGTTTAAAACCCAATCTTGAATAAGATAGTTAAAATGGTATTAAACATTTAAATGCTAAAATGACAATGGCAAAACCGAAATAAATATTAAAACTTTCTAAGACTGTGACCGCATCTTGCACCGACAAGCTATTGCTGCTGCACAGAAGCTGGCGACCCTGACAGTGACCTTGGGGTGTTGGTCAGACAAGACAGTCTTTCTCAACCAGTGTGCCGTGGCACACTAGTGTGCCGTGACTGACCTCCTGCTGTGCCGCGAGAAAAGCTCCCTGCCCCCCTTCCTCCCCCCCTCCTGCTGAACTGCTGCTTGGGGGAGGAGGAAGGGTCGGGCAGTGGCGAAGAAAAAGAAGAAGGGACCGGGGCGCTGCCTCCTTCGGCCGTTTCCCCAGCCAGCCTCCAATCTGCCATGACTCTCACCATGACTCTCGCCCCTCGCTCGCTGAAGCCGCGTGGAGGAGGAGCCCTGCCCACTGAAGCCCGTCCACCGCTCATGCTCCTCCTCTGTAGGAGAGCTGAAGCTGGGGGGAGGGGGCAGGGTATGGCGCGGCCTGTAGGAGAGCTGAAGCTGGGGGTAGGGGGCAGGGCATGGTGCAGCCTGGCGCAGCCCCCTCCCCGGCTTCGGCACTCCCAGCAGCTGCTCCCAGCAGGCCACCAACCCCCAGCTGTTCTTTACTGTGTTAGAGTGTCATTTTGGTTGGTGGTGTGCCCCCGGATTTTTTTAATGTTAATAGTGTGCCGTGGCTCAAAAAAAGTTGGGAAACACTGAGACAAGAGATAATCTATAGAAAACCTTGCAGATCTCCCGGGTAGGCTTTCTAAAATTGGATTTATAAAACGTTTGCGAAGGTCACGGTAAAAAGAGCAGTACAAGAAAACGTGCTCCACAGTTTCCGCTGCCTGTGCCTCACAGGGACATAGGCGTTCATTGTATGGTACTTTGTTGTATCTTCCCTCCAATACAGCAGAAGGGAGTACGTTGAATTTAGCCAAAGAGAACGCCTTCCTATGTTTAGGGATAGTTAGGTTGCCTAAGTACTCTGCAGAAAGCAGCGCCCTTCCGCTACCTTTGAAGATTGGAAAAGTAGAGGCTGCGTTTAGGTAGTTTTGCAGCTCTGTGTCCCAGATACGCTGTCGCATGTTTTCTTTGGCTTTTGTATAGCCCAGTGCTGTCCAACTTCTACTGGACCTAGGGCCGGACTTCCAGTCACTGAAGACCTGGGGGGCCGCTCCGCCCCCGCCCCCAGCCCCGCCCCCCCCCTCCTCCTAAAGTGTCACGCCAGCCTCAGAAGCGGCGATTTCGCTTCTGAGGCTGGCGTGATTTTTAGGAGGGAAGGCAAAGCCAAGGGGAGCCCTCCATGGCTTCTCCTTCCCTCCTAGTGTCATGCCAGCCCCTCCCCTGTTCTGCCTCTTCCACCGGCGCCCTGATCAGGGCGCCGGTGGGAGAGACAGAACGGAGAAGCCCCGTGCCTGAAGAGGAGGAAAGCAAGCGCTTGCCTTCCTCCTCTTTAGGCACGCCTCCTCTCTACCTGGCTTCTCCTCCCTGCACCGCCCCTTGTCTCGAACTCGCAGCGGCGGCACGGAGAGAAGGACAGAGGGGCGGTGCAGGGAGGAGGAGCTGGCTCACTTCCTCCTCCCTGCCCTGCCTCCCCTCCCGGCCGCCATTAAAAAAATTTTTTTTAAATTTTTTTTTAATGGCGGCCGGGGCATAGCTGGGGCCGGAGCCAACAGGCTGGGGGGCCGTGTACGGCCCCAGGGCCGCCAGTTGGACAGCCCTGGTATAGCTCATGGTCAGAATGGTATTGGCTGAAAATCCAAGGTTGAGGATTTTCTCATGAACTAACTTTTTCCACCTTGATTGGAATGGATCACTGAGGGTCAATGGGGCCAAGCCTTTAGGCAGAAACATTAGTTTTAACCAAAGATTTAGTTTATAGATCCACATCCGAGTCTTAACAGAGATCTGTACACACACACACACAGATCTTGGATCTATGGCAGGATCCTCCGAGGTTGTGAGGTCTGTTGGAAGTTAGGCAAGAGGGATGTATGTGCGGGTGTATACACAGACACACACACTGCCTGGATCAATGGCAGGATCCTCCGAGGTTGTGAGGTCTGTTGGAAGTTAGGCAAGAGGGATGTATGTGCGGGTGTATACACAGACACACACACTGCCTGGATCTATGGCAGGATCCTCCGAGGTTGTGAGGTCTGTTGGAAGTTAGGCAAGAGGGATGTATGTGCGTGTGTATACACAGACACACACACTGCTTGGATCTATGGCAGGATCCTCAGAGGTTGTGAGGTCTGTTGGAAGTTAGGCAAGAGGGAGGTATGTGCGTGTGTATACACAGACACACACACTGCCTGGATCTATGGCAGGATCCTCAGAGGTGAGGTCTGTTGGAAGTTAGGCAAGAGGGAGGTATGTGCGTGTGTATACACAGACACACACACTGCCTGGATCTATGGCAGGATCCTCAGAGGTTGTGAGGTCTGTTGGAAGTTAGGCAAGAGGGAGGTATGTGCGGGTGTATACACAGACACACACACTGCCTGGATCTATGGCAGGATCCTCAGAGGTGAGGTCTGTTGGAAGTTAGGCAAGAGGGAGGTATGTGCGTGTGTATACACAGACACACACACTGCCTGGATCTATGGCAGGATCCTCCGAGGTTGTGTGTGTGTGTATATATGTGTGTGTATGTGTATGTGTACACACATGTACACACACACCCCACTTGCCTAACTTCCAACGGGCCTCACAATCTCTTGAGCAGTGGTTCTCAACCTTCCTAATGCTGTGACCCCTTAATACAGTTCCTCATGTTGTAGGGACCCCCAATCATATTATTTAATTGCTACTTCACAACTGTGATTTTGCTGTTGTTATGAAGCATAATGTAAATTTCTGATATGCAGGATGTATTTTCATTCACTTGACTAAATTTGGCACAATACGTCCAAATTTGAAAACTGGTGGGATCGGAGGGAGAGATTGATGTTGTCATTTGGGAGTTGTAGTTGCTGGGATTTCTAGTTCACCTACAATCAAAGAGCATTCTGAACTCCACCAATGGTGGAATTGAACCCAACTTGGGACACAGAATTCCCATGACCAACAGAAAATACTGGAAGGGTTTGGTGGGCATTGACCTTAAGTTTTGGAGTTGTAGTTCACCTACATCCCGAGAGCACCGTCAACTCAAAACAATGGTGGATTTGGACCAAACTTGGCATGAATATCAATATGCCCAAATGTGAACACTGGTGGAGTTTGGGGAAAATAGATGACATTTAGAAGTTGTAGTTGCTGGGATTTATAGTTCACCTACAATCAAATAGCCTTCTGAACTCCACCAAAGATAGAATTGGGCTGAACTTCCCCCCCCCCCCACACACAATGATCAACAGAAAATGCTGTGTTGCTGATGGTCTTTGGCGACCCCTCTGACACCCTCTTGTGACCCCTCCAGGGGTCCCGACCCCCAGGTTGAGAAACACTGCTCTTGAGGATCCTGCCATAGATCCAGGCGAAACGTCAGGAGAGAATGCTTCTGGAACAGTTTTTCCATACAGTCTGGAAAATGCACAGGAAGCCATCGACTCCGGCCAGGAAAGCCACCTACACGTACATGAATACTTTGATTAGAGAGAGAAATGGGGGAAGGGTGCAGGGCTTTGACCTGGCTGCTTCTTGCCTGCCTCTTAAGGGTTAAAAGGACCGAGAGGGATTCCTAGAGCTTCTTCCGGCTAGTGGCAGGCGTGGCCTTCCTAGAGAGGCGCTAACAAGTGCTTCCGCCGGAAGGGGCCCTCTGGAGGGCTTGGGGAGGGGAGGCAGCAGCAGCAGGGCCTCGTAGGCGTTCGTCTCCGGCCTGGGCTCGTCGTGGTCAGTGGCTTGCCTTGTGTTCCTGGCGTGGGTTGTGTGGCCTGAGGGGGGCTTGGTGGGGAAATGCAGGGGGATATGGGGAGGGATCCTGGCAGGATGAGGAGGCCTTTGTGAAGGTCCCAGAGGCTGAACCAGGGGAGGGGACCCTCTCTAGGAATCTTCACTCTCTAGGCTAGTGTTTTTCCACCTTCCTAATATATAAGCCCCTCTGGTACTGGGATTTATAGTTCACCTACAATCAAGTTGCTGGGATTTATAGTTCACCTACAACCAAAGAGCACGTGGACTCAAACAATGATGGATCTGGACCAAACTTGGCACGAATACTCAATATTCCCAAATGTGAACTCTGGTGGCTCTTGAGAAAACAGACCTTGACATTTGGGAGTTGTAGTTGCTGGGATTTATAGTTCACCTACAATCAAAGAGCGTGTGGACTCAAACAATGATGGATCTGGACCAAACTTGGCACGAATACTCAATATTCCCAAATGTGAACTCTGGTGGCTCTTGAGAAAACAGACTAAACAAACAAGTACTGTTATTACCAGAGTACTGAAACAAGGTTTTGGACCAAAGTAATAATGACGTGGTACTATTTCACATATACAGTATTATTTATATTAGAGAATAACTGAGTGGGGTTATACTCACGGACCACATAGAGTAAACAATGGATTTACACAGTCAGACTTGGGCATATCACAATAAAGACATTCAAGCCCATATATTCCCGTCCAGGGTCCCCCGTAAGATCATGCGGTATGAAATGTCCAAATAATCGAGTATAAGTCCCATAGAAGTAAATTAAATTGAAGACACAATTGTCAGTACGTGGAGCCGATCGAAGTGTAGTCCAGGAGCCGGGTTAACGGAAGTCACCAGGTCCTGCTCCGTTTCACGCCGATTGCGCTTTATCAAAACCCAAATTAACAGTCAGGCTATCGAGGCATCCACAATTCAGAATTCAGTCATGCGGCAAGCACGGGCCAAACTCAGGGGATTTATAGTTCACCTACAATCAAAGAGCGCGTGGACTCAAACAATGATGGATCTGGACCAAACTTGGCACAAATACTCAATATTCCCAAATGTGAACTCTGGTGGCTCTTGAGAAAACAGACCTTGACATTTGGGAGTTGTAGTTGCTGGGATTTATAGTTCACCTCCAATCAAAGAGCACGTGGACTCAAACAATGATGGATCTGGACCAAACTTGGCACAAATACTCAATATTCCCAAATGTGAACTCTGGTGGCTCTTGAGAAAACAGACATTGACATTTGGGAGTTGTAGTTGCTGGGATTTATAGTTCACCTCCAATCAAAGAGCACGTGGACTCAAACAATGATGGATCTGGACCAAACTTGGCACGAATACTCAATATTCCCAAATGTGAACTCTGGTGGCTCTTGAGAAAACAGACCTTGACATTTGGGAGTTGTAGTTGCTGGGATTTATAGTTCACCTACAATCAGAGAGTACAATGGACACAGCCCACAATGGATCTGGACCAAACTTGGCACACTACCTACATGGCCAACATTGAATACTGATGGGGTTAGGGGGTGTGTTTCTGTTTTTGAATTCTGGGAGTTGTAGTCCACCAATACCAAAAAGGAAATGAAGGACAGGCAGAGAGAGCTTCCATTTTCTCTGTCAGAAGGGTTCCTAAGGCCATCAGAAATATGTGTTTTCTGATGGTCTTTGGCGACCTCTCTGAAATCCTTCACGCGACACCCCCCCCCTCCGGGGTCCGGACCCCCAGGTTGAGAAACGCTGCCATAGATGTTCATACAGAGACCAGTGATCGGATGAGGGCTAAGGTGTATACACAGACACTTTCCATATTTATGGGCCTTGGTTATGGACCTTGACATTTGGGAGTTGTAGTTGCTGGGATTTATAGTTCACCTACAATCAAAGCATTCTGAACCCCACCAAGAATAGAATTGGGCCAAACATCCCACACAGAACCTCAGAGACCAACAGAAAATACTATATTTTCTGATGGTCATTGACAACCCCTCTGACACCCCATTGCGACCCTCCCCCAAGGGTCCCGACTCCTACATTGAGATACACTGCTCTACGTCAAGTCCCCCATTCAACATTCATGGCATTAATGTATTAACATGACCTTATTTATCTTGTTTGCTTTGTAGGCTCTGCCAGTCCTTCCCATTTGATTGTTGTTTCAGAGAATAGGTGGATACATCTTCATCCAGAGTGAAGAAGAGATCAGGGAAGACAGTTCTCTCTTGTCTCCTGCGGCATCAGAGCCCTTCCCGCACCACCAATGGCCGCTCTGGGGCCACAGTGAAAAAGGGAGCAGAGAAGACAGTTCCCTCTTGTCTCCTGCGGCATCAGAGCCCTACCCCCACCACCAACTGCCGCTCTGGGGCCACAGTGAAGGAGGGAGCAGGGAAGACCATTCCACTTTGTCTCTTGCGGCATCAGAGCCCTTCCCCCATGGTCGCTCTGGGGCCAGCGTGAAGAAGGGAGCAGAGAAGACAGTTCCACCTTGTCTCCTGCGGCATCAGAGCCCTTCCCCCACCACCAACTGCCGCTCTGGGGCCACAGTGAAGGAGGGAGCAGGGAAGACCATTCCACTTTGTCTCTTGCGGCATCAGAGCCCTTCCCCCATGGTCGCTCTGGGGCCAGCGTGAAGAAGGGAGCAGAGAAGACAGTTCCACCTTGTCTCCTGCGGCATCAGAGCCCTACCCCCACCACCAACTGCCGCTCTGGGGCCACAGTGAAGGAGGGAGCAGGAAGACCATTCCACTTTGTCTCTTGCGGCATCAGAGCCCTTCCCCCCATGGTCGCTCTGGGGCCAGCGTGAAGAAGGGAGCAGAGAAGACAGTTCCACCTTGTCTCCTGCGGCATCAGAGCCCTACCCCACCACCAACTGCCGCTCTGGGGCCACAGTGAAGGAGGGAGCAGGGAAGACAGTTCCACTTTGTCTCTTGCGGCATCAGAGCCCTTCCTCCATGGTCGCTCTGGGGCCAGCGTGAAGAAGGGAGCAGAGAAGACAGTTCCACCTTGTCTCCTGCGGCATCAGAGCCCCGCCCCCACCACCAGGGGCCGCTCTGGGGCCAGAGTGAAGAAGGGAGCAGAGAAGACAGTTCCGTCTTGTCTCCTGCGGCATCAAAGCCCTTCCCCCACCACCAACAGCCGTTCTGGGGCCACAGTGAAGAAGGGAGCAGGGAAGACAGTTCCCTCTTGTCTCTTGCAACATCAGAGCCCTTTCCCCACCACCAACGGCCGCTCTGGGGCCACAGTGAAAAAGGGAGCAGGGAAGACCGTTCCACTTTGTCTCCTGCGGCATCAGAGCCCTTCCCCCATCACCAAGGACCTCTCTGGGGCTACAGTGAAGAAAGGAGCAGGGAAGACAGTTCCATCTTGTCTCTTGCAACACCAGAGCTCCTCCCCCAACAACAATGTAATATTATATAATACTAATATTATGAATGATCTATTAGTATTATGCTAATAATATAGTACATTTTTCTGTCGTATGTGTATTGTAATATGCACTGAATCCCCTTCGGGGTGAGAAGAGCGGAATAGAAATAAACAGTATTATTATTATTATTATATTTCTATAGATATGACTTGTAAGCCATTCTGAGTGAGACGGGCAGCATATAAATGTCATAAGTAAATAAATAAATCCAGTTTGGAGGCAGCCTAGAAGCACAGAGCAAAAATGAAAGCATTGGCTGTCTCCCAGTTAAAAACATTGTCTTCAGCTGCTGAGAGAGAGAACAGTAGAGCATTCTGGAAGGACCATTTGAAGAAAGATCGGGAGAGCAATCTGCTCCATTCAGACCTTCAGTGCCAGCGTTTCTGGCATTTCCGCTATGAGGAGGCCGAGGGACCCCGAGAGGCCTGCAGCCGCCTCCACTCTCTCTGCCGCCTGTGGCTGAAGCCGGAACGACACTCCAAGGCGGAGATGCTGGACCTGGTGATCCTGGAGCAGTTCCTGGCCGTCCTTCCTGCGGAGATGGAGCGCTGGGTGAGGGAATGTGGGGCTGAGACTAGTTCCCAGGCCGTGGCCTTGGCTGAAGGATTCCTCCTGAGTCAGGAAGAGGAGAGGAAGCAGCAGAAGACCCAGGTGAGAGAGATTCATCTTGTATTTTCAAGTAGCCAGGAATAATTGTTTTGAAGGATGATATATAAAACTCTTACCCATATGTTAGGGACATTTTCCAACTATGAGTGGTGCAGCCAACAAAATAGATGATTGCAATTTTAGCTTTCTGTACTCAGATCGGGATTCAGTTAGCTGATTTTAAGAGTAATACAATCACGTTGGAATGAGTTTAGAGAAGTTTTAGGAAAAGAGGGCCCAGATTCGTTCACCCTGGAAAAGAGGCTTGGGATGCCACAATTGCCCCCTTTGCATCCCCCAAGGGCTCTCACGGAGAGGAGCAGCCAGTCCTCTCCATTCTCCAGATGGTATAACCAGGTACACGTATTTGAAGTTACAGGGTGGTAAACTTTGAAAGTTAAAAGGGATGGATTGAGAATTCGAGTGGTGTGTATTTCAGGGAAAGCAACTGACTGAACCACTTCTGAATATTCTTTCCCTAAGAAACTATATGTTATTCACAGGTAGAGATAACTCCACACAGACCTGAAAGCAGATATACAGACTTAGGTTACTGAGCCCGAGATCCCCTCTAGGGTGGCCCCAAATTACAACCCCGGGATTACATAAAGTACTTCCTTCATCTCAGCAGTAGCCCTTCCACTTTGGATTGAGTTCTGAGGCAAGAGTGTAAGGCCCAAACAAAGGCAGAATTCCTTTTTAAAATATTTTTTATTGTTGTTTTATTGTTTTGTCCCACTCCCACCCTCCCCTCCTTGTACATGCAATTTATACAGCAAGGTACAGAAGTTATACTTATTTATTATTATTTTTATTTATTAACTATATTTATACCCCGCACCCATCTCCCCAAGGGGACTTGGGATGGCTTACATGAGGCCAAGCCCAATAACACATAATAAAACATAGAAATTATAAAAAACAATACAATCAATAAAACTCAAACACATGCAATAACAGACCATTTAAAACAATTTCGGGTGGGCCAAATGTGAATGTTAAAAATTTTAAAATAAATAAACACTGGGTTCAGACAGAGGTAGTTTGCATATAGTCGGAAGGCTTTGAGCAGGGGTGCCCACACTTTTTCAGCATGCGAGCTACTTATAATAAAACCAAGTCAGAAAGATCTACCTACCTCCTCAAGGCTGGAGAGGGGAGGGGGCGGGGCTTGGTAGAGCTGAAGCCAGAGGGGGCGGAGCCAGGCCGCACCAAGCCCCGCCCCCTCCCCCTCTGGCTTTGGAGCTCCCAGCAGCTTCTCCAGGCTTGAGGATGGCAATGCCAAGCCAGTGGTGACATGGCTAGCACAAAGCTGGCTTGGTACTGCCATCCTCAAGCCTGAAGAAGCTGCTGGTAGACCAAAAGCCAGAGGGGGCGGAGCCAGGCCGCACCAAGCCCCACCCCCTCCCCTCTGGCTTTGGAGCTCCCAGCAGCTTCTCCAGGCTTGAGGATGGCAGTGCCAAGCCAGTGGTGGCATAGCTAGCACAAGGCTGGCTTGGCCCTGCCCTCCTCAAGGCTGGAGCAGCTGCTGGGAGTGCCGAAGCCGGGGAGGGGGCGAGGCTTGACGCGGCCTGGCTCCGCTCCCTCTGAGAAGCTCCCCATCCGGCTGGGATCGACCTCCTTCAGTCCTGGGATCGACTGGTCGATCATGATCGACTTCCTGGGCAGCCCTGGGGAGGATACTATGGGGCAGACATACAACAGGTAATTAAAGTGCTGAAATATCAATCTCAGTCTTAATTTTTCCACTCCACAGTTTAGCACATTCTCCAAATAATTCATAACTGGTTCCCACATCCTCTTAGTTTTTGTAACTTTTTCAATTTTTTCTATATTGTTCCAGTTGCAATTTGTTATTTCCACATTTAACATATTAACTATATACTTATACCAATTAGTCAGTGTCCATTTTGTTTTATCTTTCCCCAAATTACAACCCCGGGATTACGTAAAGTACTTCCTTCATCTCAGCAGTAGCCCTTCCACTTTGGATCGAGTCCTAAAGCAGAGTGCAGTGCCCAAGCGAAGGCAGACTTCCCACACCAAAATCAAGGAAAGGCAGATTCTTCTACAGAATGAAGTAAACCAGTCTTGGGTCCCAACCACAATCCCAGCGGTCTGGAACAGGTTGCAGAAAGAGAGCCCTCCTCTTCTAATCTATTTTTTTCTTGGTGATTTGTGTCACACATTTAGGTGCAGGACTCTTTTGCAAGTGAGACTAGTCAAGTGAAGGAGTCTCCTTCAGACACCATGTGCATTGCCAAGACTGGAAAAGGAGAATATATCACAGCTGGTAAGGAATGGGAAATGGTCCTTCTTGCTTGCTCACCTCCTCTTGAGTGGACCTGAAATATCTGGATGAGGATGTACAAATTGAAATTGAATCCAGATGGGACAGAGGTCCTTCTGGTCAATAGGAAGGCTGCACAGGCTATAGGGGTACAGCCTGTGCTGGATGGGGTTACACTGCCCTTGAATGTGCAAGTTCACAGCTTCCTGGACTTATTGTTGAGCCTGGAACCTCAGGTTGTGGCAGTGGCTAGGGGGGCTTTCACACCATTAAAATTTGTGCGGCGGCTGCACCTGTACCTTGGGAAGTCAGACTTGACCACAGTGCTCAACACTTCCAGGCTAGATTACTGCAATGCATTCTACGTGGGTTTGTTTTTGAAGACTGTTCAGAAGCTTCAAATAGTCCAACGAGAGGCAACCAGGTTAATACCTGGGGCGGCATACCGGGAGCACACAACTCCCATGCTACATCAGCTCCACTGACTACCTGTTTGCTACCGAGCACATTTCAAAATACTGGCTTTGGCCTATAAAGCCCTAAACGGCTTTGGCCTAGTTTACCTGTCCAAACGCATCTCCCTTTACGAACCACCACATAAATTAAAATCTTCTGGGGAGGCTCTGCTCTCTGTCCCACCACTGTCACAGGCATGATTGGCAGGAGTGAGAGAGAGGCCCTTCTCAGTGATTGCCCCCTGGGTATGGAACTCCCTTCCTGGTGAGATTAGATCAGCCCTCTCCTTCCTCTCCTTCAGAAAGATAGTAAAGACCTGGCTGTGGGACCAAGCCTTTGGGACAATGCAATGAGTTTTAAACAACTGATTTAAGAGGAGATGTAACTGATTTTAGTGTTTGTGTATATTTATAGTTATTTTATGTCCCGGCATGGAATGCTTGCCGTATATAATGATAATAATGATAATAATAATGATAATAATCTTTATAACCCGCCTCCATCTCCCCAAATGGGACTCGGGGCGGCTAACATGAGGCCAAGCCCAAAGAAAACAATATACATTGTGCTCTGCCCTGAGTTTCCTTCGGGGTGAGAAGGGCAGAATACAAATGTTTCAAATAAATAAATAAATGTCTGAGCTGTGTGAATTGAAAAAAATAAGGAGCCTAGGAGCTTAAGAATGCTGTTGACAGGAGACATTTCTCTACAATACTTATTTGTGCCACTTTCAGTGTTACTTGAATCCTTTGTGTCTCTCTGGATGTTTGAGATGGTGAATATGCTCTTTGCTGCATTGGCACAGATACAGAAATTAATACAGGGAACCCTCTGCATAGCTTCCAAACAAATAGTCCACATTAAAGACCTGGGAGGGAGTTTGAAAGAGAGCCATGGGGCAAGGGGAGGGTGGCAGGCTTCTGAGGCAAGGAACTGTTGGGCAGCCTGGAAAAGGGACCCGTCTCACCTTCCCTGATGTCTTTCCTCTCTTTCACAGGCAGTAAAACACGGCCAAGTGGTAGTAGTTCAACTGTTCGTGAATCTTTCCTAAGAAGAGATTCTGCGGGACCAGATCAGGTAGGCAGCAGGATCCCTGGAGGGGAGGGGAAGCCCAGTCTCCTTGTCCCGTGAATATTGCTCTTCCTCTAAATCAGCGGATCGCAACCTGTGGGTTCTCAGGTGTTTTGGCCTACAACTTCCAGAAATCCCACCCAGTTTACCATCTGTTAGGATTTCTGGGAGTTGTAGTTTTGAGTCCCCCAAACATTTGGGGACTCAAAAGCTGAAAACCACTGCTCTAAATGAACTTCTTTCTTCTTCTACCCTCTTTCCATCCAAGATGTTTTCAGTGGATGATTTATTATCAGTCCCACCTCAATCTCAAGCCCGGTTGGTGGGAACGAGAGAGCGGGTCTTTCTTCTTGATGGCTACTCTGAATCTCCCTGCTCGGGGAAGCCAGACAGGGCCCCTTCCTACTGTCCTTTCGATGGCAGGCTAAAAATTCAGGCAGGCTTTGAAAGAAGAAGGTTTTTAAGATTGTCAGGGGCTGCTGTGAATTTATATGCTTTTATAGAGCCCCCGGTGGTGCAATGTTCTGTCCTGGCAGGACTGAAGACCAACAGGTAAGAGGTTCAAATCCAGGGAGAGCATGGAAGAGCTCCCTCTTGTCAGCTCTGGCTCCCCATGCGGGGACGTGACAGAATCCTCCTACAAGGATGGTAAAATATCAAAACATCCGGGCATCCTCCGGCAACATCCTTGCAGACGGCCAATCCTTTCACACCGGAAGTGACTTGCAGTTTCTCAAGTTACTCCTGACATGTGTGTATGTGTATGCTTTTATGGTTTTAACCTGAATTGTTTTTAATCTTAATGAGGTTGAATACTGTTCTAATATTTGTATATTAGTATATATTGAGTTGTATTATAATGCTTTTTATTGTGAGCCACTTTGAGACTCCGTATGGAGAGAAGGAGCAGGATATAAATAAACGTAATAAATAAATATTTCCACCTGGCAGATAACATTTTTCCCCCTTCAGGTGACTTTTGAAGACGTGTCTGTGGATTTCTCAGAGAAGGAGTGGGCCCTCTTGGATCCAAGCCAAAAAGCCTTGCACCAGCAAATCATGGAGGAGAATTTAGGAATTGTGTCATCTCTGGGTAAAGCTCCATTATAATTGTCGTTAACCAAATCAGTTTACAAGTTCTAAAAATCATTCAGTGTTTCAGATATCTTCCTCAGAAGCAACAGTATAGGAAACAATCTCATTCCATATCTATATAGGGGCCAGCTCAAGAAGACAATTGGCACTTGAGTGGAGTTGTCACATTATATGAATTCTAAGCACATGGTTATTTTCTATCCACCCGCCATGCTTGTGATGGTTGTGGTAGTGAGATAAGGGTTTCTCCTAAGTATCATAGTGCCCAGGTGGGTTTGAACAAGGAGACACAATCAGTCAAACAACCTGGACCTGAGCCATATAGGTATTTAAAGGTCATAACCAGCAATTTGAATTGTGTTGTTGAAGGCTTTTATGGCCAGAATCGCTGGGTTGCTGTGAGTTTTCCGGGCTGTATGGCCATGTTCCAGAAGCATTCTCTCCTGAGGTTTCTCCCATATCTATGTGAGGCATCCTCAGAGGTTGCCTCTTGTTTAAAGGTTGGGTACTTGTTTAGAAGGTGGTGAGTGTGTTGTTAAGGCTTTGGGGTTGTTCTGGTTTCTAAGGGACTGATACCTCTGCATGAGGACTTGTGTTTAAGGCCGTCTGCCTGACCAAGCAGTAGCTCCTCTGTCTACTCTGAATTAAGTTTCAATTTGCCCTTCTCTGCCTATTACTGGTGAGAGACATTGGTTTAGTTGGAAAGGAGGAGTAGAGCTTGGGGATAATCTGCATATAGTTGGCACAACACTCCAAAACTTTGAATAAGCTCTCCTGGATATATGTTAGTTGCATAGGGGACAAAACATGCCCTGAGGATCCCGCATGCAATGGACAAGGGATTGAACAGGAATCCCCTAGCAGCACTTTCTGGGTTTGCCAGGAGAGAGTGGGTCTGAACACACCAGGCATTGAAGAGAAGTGACTCAACATGCATGCACCCTTTTCCCCCTTTTCGTCTTTGGGTCCATGAGGAGTGGGCTTTTATTTTAAATCTTGCCAGTATTTTAAATTGGTCCATGAAGGGTTTATGTACCAAGTGTAATCCTATTCTATAAAGCCATTTAGAACGTTGACTTATTCATATATAGATTTCTCCATACACAAAAAAGTAATACGATAAATACCAGTCCACACTTGTGAAGCCTCAGGTCTCTACTAATTCGGAAGTAGAGAAAATCAACAGTAGAGGGATTTTTTTTTAAAAAGACTAAGGGGAGAAATAACATTTAATCAATAATAAAAGGAGTTACAACATGGAGAGAATGTCAAACTCCAGCTCTGTGCAGCTTCATTCAATCCTTTTCAAAATGGCTTCTCTTGTTTTTTTTAAATACCGTATGTACTGGCGTACTAGATGCCTTTTTAGGCCTGAAAAATCTTATTAAAAGTTGGGGGTCGTCTAGTACTCCGGGTGTACATTTAAAATAATAATAATTAAGAGAAAATCCAACAACGTACCTTAGAAAGAAGGAGGGAGGAGGGAGGGCACAGGGAGGAGGAGTGGCAGGCCGTATTGCCCTTGCCCTGCCTCAAAGCGGGGGCTGCTGCGGGCTGCATCAGGACGGCGGGGGTTCTTTCCTGCCTTCTCAGTCGGCTCCAGAGTGTCCTCGCCATTGTGGTGGCGATCCTGGGCTTTAGCTCTCTTGCATGGAGGGTCGTGCGTTGGTAGAGGGAGGGGTGGGCCCGAGGGTGGAGGCAGGGCCAGCGCCGGACTCTCTGTCTCTTCCTCATGTGTGGAGAGGCTCCTTTGGACGACTTCCTGTAGCCCCGGATGAGCTGGCTGAGGCATTCTGGGAGCCGTAATTTCGGTTCCCAGAATGTCTCAGCCAGTTCATCCGGGGCTACAGGAAGTCGTCCAAAGGCTCCTCCCCACCATGCCGCCAGCACTGATGCTCCCATGCTGGCCATTCGGAGGCATGAGGAAGAGGCAGAGAGCCCAGCGCTGGCCCTGCCTCCACCGACGTGCGACCCTCCATGCAAGAGGGCCAAAGCCCAGGATTGCCACCGCAACGGCGAGGGCACTCTGGAGCCGCCGGAGAAGGCAGGAACCATTGCTGCCTTGGTGCAGCCTACGGCAGCCCCCGCTTCAAAATACATGTATCAATAGCCAGTCCAATGCTTAATTCCATTAAGTGCATTGAAAGTCCCAAAAATCCATGCGCCACAGTCCAGAAGCGTCTCCAATGACGCACAGAGTCTCGCGGGAGTAGCGGGTGCTCTTGCGTGGCTTGGACAAACCACGTGTCCGGAAAGAGGATGATCACGGTAATCCTTGAGGGCAAACTGTACTCCATATTTGCCCAAGCCACGCGAGAGCACCTGCTACTCCCGCGAGACTCTGTGCGTCATTGGAGACGCTTCTGGACTGTGGCGCATGGATTTTTGGGACTTCCAATGCACTTAATGGAATTAAGTGTGCAATGGACTGGCTATTGATACATGTATTTTGAGGAAATTGTGGTTATTTGTAAATTGACATATGTCTTGCAGTGTGTTTATATGATCCATACAGCCAACCAGGCTGTTGTAGCACAACTCACGTGTCCTGATACATAATACAGAAATATTTTTGCAATTGTTCTCTCTGATTTATATGAGATTATAGACACATGTCTCTTGGTTTGTTTCAGATCAAGGGTTTTTACCTTTCTTGTGCCAGAAGTACAGGGGATTCCAGAGCAACTTGGGCTAAGGAAACAGCTTTGTTTTCCCCAGCCCTGGTTGCATTATTGTTTACTTTGAGACTTATATCCTGGTATAATATTTAGAGTAAAAACAAAGCAGATGTTATTTTTTTTAACAGGCAGTGTTGCTAAGGGCTGTCTCGACTAAATGCATTTTGTAATTTGTATTCTTTTTAAACTTTAATCTAATTTAAGCTTTTCTTTTCAACAAATGGTTGTTCTCAAACCATGTAAATAGGGGATACACCATTTAAATATTCGGAAGATGGAGTGAATTTCAGTAAGAAGGAAGCACGCACCGTTTCTCAAGAAACTCACACAAGGGAAAAACCATTTAAATGCTTGGAGTGTGGAAAGAGCTTCTGTCAGAAGGCACACCTTGTTCGTCACCAGGCGATTCACACAGGAGAAAAGCCATTTAAATGTTTGGAATGTGGAAAAAGTTTTTCTCAGAAAGTAGGCCTTGTTCATCATCAGGTAATTCACACAGGAAAGAAGCCATTTAAATGCTTGGAGTGTGGAAAGAGTTTCAGTCTAAAGAGAAACCTTATTAGTCATGAGGCAACTCACACAGGAAAGAAGCCATTTAAATGCTTGGAGTGTGAAAAGACCTTCGGGCACAAGAAAACCCTTATTAGTCATCAGGCAATACACACAGGAGTAAAGCCATTTAAATGCTTGCAGTGTGGAAAGAGCTTCCGTCAGAGAGGAACACTTTCTCGTCATCAGGCAACTCACACAGGAGAGAAGCCATTTAAATGCTCAGAGTGTGGAAAGGGCTTCAGTCGAAAGAGAAACCTTATTGGTCATGAGGCAACACACACAGGAGAGAAGCCATTTAAATGTCCAGAGTGTGGAAAGAGATTCAGTCAGAAGAGAGGCCTTGCTTACCATCAGGCAACTCACACAGGAGTGACTCCATTTAAATGCCCAGAGTGTGGAAAGAGCTTCACTCAAAAGATAAGCCTTGTGCGTCACCAGACAACTCACACGGGAGAAAGGCCATTTAAATGCTTGGAGTGTAAAAAGAGTTTCAGTCAAAAAAGAAACTTTATTTCTCACCAGGCAACTCACACAGGAGGGAAACTATTTAAATGCTCAGTTTGTGGAAAGAGCTTTCGCCATAAGAGAGGCCTTGTTCGTCATCAGGCAACTCATAAAAAGAGAAAAGACACTCACACAGGAGAAAAACCAGACTCTGGAAAAAGCTTCAGTCGACATACTGGCTTTAATTGTCAACCTGCACGGAAGAAATAGTCAACCCATGGGGTAAAGACAAGTTCCCTTGTTTTACCTCAGAGAGGGCATGAATCTTTGTCATAGAAACACAGAGTTAAAAAGCCGTGGCTTTTTTCGGGAAAATAATAACCTGGTCAACTTTGTAGATGAAATAAGTGATAATATTTTGATATCATGAATACTTTTAAAACAAAGGTTCCTTTATTGCAATTTTTAGTGTGAGAGGGTATATCAGAATTTCTATACAAAGAACGACATTGGACATACAGATTCTATGTTACTACATTGGATTGGCTAACAAACAAACAAAGGGGAGTTATATTTTTACTCAGCATTCACATAACCCGTATATATTCATTCATCCTCATGCATCCAAATATTATCCTTTTCTCCCCTGTGCTGTCATCTGGAGAAGAACACCTCTAAGGCCAGACCCTGCTGCCTTGCAAATCTGTCAACACATAGTACCAAAACACCAAAGTGCATCCTTTCCCTAAGAACAATGCTAAGAATCTGTTTTCCATGCAGCAAAACCTGATTCCCTGTAACATGTATCATGACTACAAAACTCTCTTCCCTTCAATCAATCAATCAATCAATCAACTTTATTTCTTATGAGTCGCCCTCCACCAAAGGTGCTCTGGGCGACTTACACAATTAAAATAAACAGGTTACATAGTCACAGCTTGTTACTTCCCTTGAGGCCAGGACATGATACTGAGACAGCCTTGGTCGCCTTAGTGCAGTGTTTCCCAACCTGTTTGGAGCCGCGGCACACTTTTTACATTTACAAAATCCTGGGGCACACCACCAATCAAAATGACACAAAATGACACTCTAACACAGTAATACATATAGTTAATATGTTTTTAAATGTATTTATACACTCAGTGTATTCTATGATTCTAGTAAATAGGTACAAAAAGTGAATAAGAATCGATCACAAATGCATTTCTCTATGTTACATATTTGTAACTGCATTAGTGAATTCCACCCCTTTTATTTACAAAGATAAAACAACAGAAGAAGCAAAATTTAAAGAGAACTAACGCAAAATAGAAGGGGACAGAGTCAATTTGGATAAGGACTGTTTTAGAAAACAGGAGTAACTTAAATAATTACTTAAGAAATAAACACAGAAATAACACCAATTTAAACACAACACCGCCTCCTTCCCTGTCCCAATGGCGCAGACGCAGTCTGGATCGTGCCTTCCCCAGCAGGTTACGTTCTCTCTCTCTCTCAATCTCTCCCTTCTTCTCCCTCTAAGGAGCAACAGGTGCGCATGTGCCTCTGGGGCTCGCAGGTGTGCAGGGGCTTTCCCCTCCTTGTGGTGGATCCGCGGGGTGGCTCCACGTCCGCGCATGCACGCTGCTTCCTCCTCTCCTCCTCCTCGGAGCTGCAGGTGCCAGGAGGCGGCGGCTGGAGCTGCTGCGGCGCTGCTGTCAGGCGGACCTTTCCCTTCGTCGGTGCAGGGCAATCGGGATCGGCGAAGAAGGAGCCTCAGCCTCTGGTCCGAGCGGCCCTCGGGTGAACCAGGAAGTAGCGAGTTTATGGAGCGCTCCTCTACGGAAAACTCATGATATTTGATGAAATCACGGAAGTGAGTGCAAAAAACAAAGTGTATCCTCACAATGTTACCCAATGTTAGTTCTGGGATCCGCATGATAACACAGTCAGTTTGCGGACAATTTAAAGAAGCAGCACCATAATCATAGCGACAAGGTAGAAAGCTGGCTGGGCAAACTTGGACCTTTCAGGTGTTATTGACTGTGTCATTGTGCAGATCCCAGAACTGACATTGGATAATATTGTGAGGATACACTTTGTTTTTTGCACTCACTTCCGTGATTTCATCAAATATCGCAAGTTTTCCATAGAGGAGCACTCTGAACTCTCTACTTCCTGGTTTGCAACTTCTCCGCTCTCTGTGGCGACCACGCCGAACTACCTTATGTAAGAGTTTTGATTTTCTCCAGCAGGATTGGGTACTTTGAATGTGTTTTTTGCGTATGATTATGTATGATTAATTGTGCATTTTGTACTGTGACGTAGCGGCGCTCCTTTAATAAAGTTCCAGTTTTCCGCGGCACACCAGGTGATCGCTCACGGAACACTAGTGTGCCGCGGAACAGCGATTGGGAAACACTGCTTTAGTGGATGATCTACGCCAGGAGCTAGACAAGGGGAGTGTGTCCCTATTGGTTCTGCTGGACCTCTCATCGGCCTTCGATAGTGTCAATCACGGTATCCTTCTGGGATGCCTCGCAGGAATGGGCCTTGGAGGTACTGTTTTACAGTGGCTCCACTCCTTCCTGGAGGGTTACGCCCAGAAGGTATTGTTAGGGGACACCTGCTCGGCCCCCTGGCCATTGTACTGTGGGGTCCTGCAGGGTTTAGTACTGTCTCCTATGTTGTTTAACATCTACATGAAACTGTTAGGGGAGATCATCTGGAGTTTCGGGATGCTGTGGTGGCTCCTCGGCTGTGGAACTCCCTCCCAAGCGAAATTAGATCTGCTCCATCCCTCCTGACCTTTTGGAAACAAGTGAAATCCTGGCTATGGGATCAGGCCTTTGCAGACTAGGCTGACCTGCTAGCAAAGCGGCGGCTTTAATGGACTTGGCGGACTGCTTTTAGGACGATGACTTAAATCGGTGACTGAATGTTTTTATACTGTTTTTAATTAAATTGTATATTTATGCTTTTGTTTTTGGGCACCTTGGTGTGCCGGTTGTTAGCTGCCCTGAGTCCCTCTGCGGAGGTTGAGATAGGATAGAAATTTCCGAAATAAATAAACAAACAATTGCAGATCTGCCACTCCCAAGTTACACCGTCTCTCTCCTTCCCAAGAAGCAGAGCGGCGGGTGGGCCAGACTCCTCTGGAGTGTCACAATTTTTGGATTGTAATAAGGTCTCTTATATAGCAATATTTCCGCTGATGTTGTTCCAAAGTTGTAAATGAACGATAAGACAATTTTCATCCTGAAACATGTTGATGCCATCTCAGTTTCCTGGCAGATGTTGACTCTGTGTAATTGGTGTTGACAAATGCAAACCGCCTTCTGTTGACTTCCTTCTTAACATAAGGAACCTTGTAAACATTTCCTTAACTTGAAAGAGTCATGGTCTCTGATTAATGTAAACGTGTTTCTCCCCAAAAGTTCAACAGTTAATCATTCTCACAGTTCTTACCAATGTCAGCAGTTCATCAACTTGTAATCAGTTTCCTGAGTGTAGTTCATGATTTTTTTCATTGCAGGGCTGAATTCCTTATGATGGTGTCTTCAGCCAAATCAGTACACTTTTCATACAATTTATTCAAACCATACATACATATTTCATTGAAACATTGAAAGCTTTTCTTTTACCCATTAATGCATACTGGCTACTGCAACTATTTCCTGTTGTGTATATTCAGGGTTAAAAATACTTTTAATTAAGAAGTGTGATGAGTAGTGTGGGAATGGGTTTGATTAATGACTAACAGCCCTGTGTTTCGTGTAATTCTGTGTATGTGGTAGAGGGTTTTTTTAAATATGAGTCGCTCTGCGGGGGTGAGAAGAGCGGGGTAAAAATGATGTAAATAATAAATAATAAGATATTTTACTGGGACTGTGGAGCAGCTGGCTGGGAGTCAGCTGCATTAAGATCACTACTGACCGAAAGGTCATGAGTTTGAAGGCAGCCCGGGTCGGAGTGAGCTCCCGACCAAAAAAATTGTGTAGCTTGTTGTCGACCTTTGCAACCCGAAAGATAGTTGCATCTGTCAAGTAGGAAATTTATCAGTACCACTTGTGGGGAGACTAATTTAACTGATTTATGAGGCCATAAAAATATCCAGGAAGTATGCAAAGAATGAGGAAGCGACAGTTCCCCTGGTGGCCAGAAGCTGGAATGTTAAATAGCCTCTGAGTGTCTGTCTATATATGTTGTGTGTCTAAGGCATTGAATGTTTGCCATGTATAAGTACATTGTATTCTGCCTTGAGTCCCCTTGCAGGGTGAGAAGGGCGGAATATAAAGACTGTAAATAAATAAATAATAAAGCATAACTGATCAATTGTTTTCTATCTGTTCATGCATACTGGTTATTGTGAATATGTAACCATGTGCTCCTGCAGGTTACGATACAAAGGAAGGCTGAAACTAAAACAAGTAAAACCCGCATTCTGAACTTTAGGAGAGCTGACTTCCAATAAATGAAGGAAATTCTGAGTGACATTCCATGGACGCTGATAATAATAGATAACAGAGTTCAGGATGGAAGGGAATTTTTCAAGGGTGAAATACTCAAGGTGCAATTTCAAACAGTGGCAGCAAAGAGAAAAAATAACACAAGTGCAAAGACTCAGAATGGATGTCCAAAAAACTTAACTGTGCTAAGACTCAAAAGAGACATGCACAAGAGGTGGAAAAGGGGAGAAATCACCAAAGAAGAATTCAAATGAATAACCAACTCCTATAGGGAGAAGGTTCGCAAGGCTAAAGCACAAAATGAGCTCAGACTTGCCAGGGACATTCTCTCTGGCATTACTTCGCGAATGAAGATTCTTAAGAAGGACTCATCCCACGCTTTTTACAAGCGTGTTGATGACTAAAAAGGCCAATGTGAGATAGGCAAGTCTGGCTGCAGAAAGCACAGCTAAAGTCTCCTTGGGTGATGTTTCCAAGTTGCGGTTCTTTCTGCGTTGTCGTTTCTCTTCGAGAACCATTCGGCGTGTCTTCTCGAAAGAGGCCGCAGCATTGTGGATAGTGCGTCTCCATGCCTCCCGATGTGAGGCCAAGGTGGACCATTGTTGGTGATCAATCTGGCCGAGCCTGAGATGTTGTTTCAGGGAGTCCTTATATCTCTTTTTTGGGGTGCCTCTCTTGCGCTGACCTGTGGTGAGTTCACCGTAGAGTAGTATCTTTGGGAGGTGGTGGTCCTCCATCCTAGAAACGTGCCCTGCCCAGCAGAAAACAAGTTTGCTCCCACCTCCCTATGACTTCCTCTCACATAGTTATCCATGGCCCTCACCATGTCTCCTCTCAGCCTTCTCTTCTTCAGGCCAAACATGCCCAGCTCTTTCAGCCGCTCCTCATAGGGCTTGATTATTTGAGTCGCCCTCTGGACACTTTCTAGCTTAGAGTCAACATCTCTGCCTTCAAATGTGGTGCCTAAAATAGCATGGCTGAATCAGGAAGGAATAGTTCAGCACACTTTATTGTTTATTATTATATTATACCCTGCTTTATCTCCTATGAAGAGGACTCCAAGCAGCTTAACATAGAAATGTTAAAGTAAAGGTTTCCCCTGATATTGTCTAGTTCTGTCCAACTCTGGTGGTTGCTTGCTCCCTCCTCCCTATGACTTCCTCTCACATATTTATACACAAGGCCCTCATCATGTCTCCTTTCAATCTTCTCTTCTGCAGGCTAAACATGCCCGGCTCTTTAAGCCGCTCCTCATAGGGCTTGTTCTCCAGACCCTGGATCGTTTCAGTCTCCCTCCTCTGGACACCTTCCAGCTTGTCAATATATATTATTGACTATTATGAGTGTGGATACTATTGTTTTATAATCTACTTAATAGGTGTGTTTGCATGAAGGGGTTGCCTTCCATTCCCCAAAAGGAGGGGGGCTTCCTGAGGAGGAGGAGAGGCTGGGTCTTCCTCTGAAGGGTTAAAGCGAGCGAGAGGGGTTCCTAGAGGGGAAGGCGGGAGGAAAGAAGAGCCTCCCACAGCCCGAGCCCCGCCCCTCCTGGCCTAGAAGGGCACCGGAAGAGGTCTGCAAGGGGTCCTGCGAGAGGGGAAGCGGAGTGCCTTCCGGAAGGGGCCCAGTCCTCCAGATCCTTCTCTTCTGCCCATCCATCCATTCATGCGACTACGCTGACTGCCTCTTTCCAGGGTGAACAAGGGCCTTTCCTTCTTCTGTCTCGGTCTTTACCTCATGGCGGGGAGAGAGAGAGAGAAGGGCGGGAGGGCCGTGTGGCTGGCGGGGTCCCTGCTGCTCCCTCGTGGTTCCCGGGTTATCTGGCAGTGTGGACTCACATAATCCGGTTCAAAGCAGGAAGCCTGGGGCGTAGGGCCTGCCTGGAGGGGCCCTCAGGCAGCAGAGGGAGGGAGGCGGGCAGGAGGGGGGCTCGGGGCCTTGGTTTCTCTGAGGAAGGGGCTCTGGAGGCCCCTCTGAGGCCGGCCAAGGCCTCCCTGCCTCTTCCTCCTTCCTTCCTTCCCAGCCTCAGCTGCAGGTCCCTCTGCCTCTTTTGCAGGCTCAGGACGCTTCCAGGCAGCACCCCCCCCCCCCCTTTATATATATATCTTTCTCAGGATCTGGTCCCAGGTTTTCTGTTTATCCCAGATTATCTGGCAGTGCGGACTCATGACTGTGAGAGCTGTTGAGCAGTGGCACTCTCTGCCCCAGAGTGTGGTGGAAGCTCCTTCTTTGGAGGATTTAAATAGAGGCTGGATGACCATCTGTCGGGGGGTGCTTTGAATGCGATTTTATTGATTTATTTAGGCTAAGTATATGCTGCCCTTCTCACCCCGAAGGGGATTCAGAGCGGCTTACAAGATATATATACATGCAATATATTATATTATTAGCGAAGCACGATGTCAGTATTCTATATTACTATATTGTACTATACCTTTATACTGTAATATTAGTAATATCTATATATATATAATCCGAGTGGTCGTGGGATGTCGTATATAGACAAAGAAACTATGGCTCGCAGAGGCACCAAACTTGGCAGCCTACTGGACCATTACACTCGCTACAGACAACAGCAAAAAAGCCCGACCTACATACCTCCCAGCACCCCAAAAACGATCCCCAAAAAATGCCAACCTCGGCCACCCGCTGCCAGCGCGAACGTTTAGAACGTTCGCACATGGCAGCCAGAGCGCTCCTCCGCCTCCTCAGGAAGAGAGCGGCGGGGGACCTGAAGGAGGAGGGAAACCGGCCCTCCCCCAGCCCCTCCCACCTCCTTCCGCACCCCCACCCCGCCGCAGCCGTCCCGGCAGCTTCCTCCCACCTCCGCCAGGATCGGGACCCCGGTTCTCTCCCGATCCCTGAGGAGGCAGGAGGGAAGCTTTTCCCGGCACCTCTTTTCCCTCCTCTCCCCGCCCCTCCACCTCCTCCAAAACACCCTCCCACCCCGACTCCCCTTCACCCCGCCTCCTCCTCCTCCCTCCCACCCCACCCGCGCCCGACTCCTTACCTGCCGCATCCTCGCCGCCCGGTTCCAAAGCCTGGCGGGGGTCGGGCAGGAGGCGGGACACGCTCCCCTCCCTAGCCCCTCCCACCTCCTCCCGCGCTCCTCCCCGCCGCCCGGTTCCGAGGCCTGGCGGGAGGGGGGGGGCAGGAGGCGGACATCCCTCCCCCTCCCTAGCCCTCCCACCTCCTCCCGCGCTCCTCCCGCCGCCCGGTTCCGAGGCCTGGCGGGAGGGGGGGCAGGAGGCGGGACATCCTCCCCTCCCTAGCCCCTCCCACCTCCTCCCGCGCTCCTCCCGCCGCCCGGTTGCGAAGCCTGGCGGGAGGGGCGGGCAGGAGGCGGGACATCCCTCCCCCTCCCTAGCCCCTCCCACCTCCTCCCGCTCCTCCCCCGCCGCCCGGTTCCGAGGCCTGGCGGGAGGGGCGGGCAGGAGGCGGGACATCCCTCCCCTCCCTAGCCCTCCCACCTCCTCCCGCGCTCCTCCCGCCGCCGGTTGCGGCCTGGCGGGAGGGGGGGGCAGGAGGCGGGACATCCCTCCCCCTCCCTAGCCCCTCCCACCTCCTCCCCGCTCCTCCCCGCCGCCCGGTTCCGAGGCCTGGCGGGAGGGGGCGGGGCAGGAGGCGGGACATCCCTCCCCCCCTCCCTAGCCCCTCCCACCTCCTCCCGCCTCCCCCCGCCGCCCGGTTGAGGCCTGGCGGGAGGGGGCGGGGCAGGAGGCGGGACATCCTCCTCCCTAGCCCTCCCACCTCCTCCCGCGCTCCTCCCCCGCCGCCCGGTTGCTAAGCCTGGCGGGAGGGGCGGGGCAGGAGGCGGGACATCCCTCCCCTCCCTAGCCCTCCCACCTCCTCCCGCTCCTCCCCGCCGCCCGGTTCAAGCCTGGCGGGAGGGGGCGGGGCAGGAGGCGGGAGAGAGAGGGAAAGAGACTCCGCGCGCCCGGTCCAGAAACAGCTGGGAGGCGGAGGAGGAGGCAGCGGAGGGGGCGCCACGGCCCCGCCTTTTCCCGGTGGCGAAGGTCCCCTTCGGCCCAGTGATGCCGAAGGTCCCTATCGGAGGAGAAGGAGGAGGAGGACACAGCAGGCACCACACCACACACACAAAAGCCACAGCGAAGCGTGGCCAGGTCAGCTAGTTACATATAATATAAATACATAATAACAGTATAGTTAGTATTATATTGTATTTCATTATGCTATTATACATATTACATGTACATACAATATATTATATTATATTATTAGCATAACACAGGAGGCAAGGTGGAAGTGTCTTCCTGGCCCCCCCTCTTCCCTCTGGTCCCAGAGCAGCAGCTGGTTCTTGGCTGAATGGGGTTGGGCTGGGTGGCCCCTGAGGTCTCTTCCAACTCTGATTCTGTGTAATCCAGTTCAAAAGAGAAGAACTGGGATCGGATCCTGGGGTTTAGGGCCTGCTTAGTAGAGCCCTCGGGCAGCAGAGGGTGGGAGGTGGCAAGGAGGGAGACCCAGGCCCTTTGTTTCTTGGAGGAAGGGGCTCTGAGGGTGGCCAAGGGCTCCCTTCACACCTTCCTCTTCCTCCCCTTCCCCTCCTTCTTCAGAGGAGGTGCTTTCCTTCTCAAACTCCGCTGCAGGTCCCTCTGCCTGGGACTGGGATCTGTGGGGCCTGAAGGAGTGCAGAGAAAGGCTGTAGGAGCAAACCCTATGGCATCTGCCGCCAGAGAATCTTATAAATATTACATGTATATACAATATATTATTAGCATAACACAGGAGGCAACGTGGAAGTGTCTTCCTGGGCCCCCTCTCTTCCCTCTGGTCCCAGAGCAGCAGCTGGTTCTTGGCTGAATGGGGTTGGACTGGGTGGCCCAAGAGGTCTCTCCCAACTCTATGGTTCTGTGTAATCCAGTTCAAAGCAGAAGAACTGGGATCAGGTCCTGGGGTTTAGGGCCTGCTTGGTAGAGCCCTCGGGCAGCAGAGGGTGGGAGGTGGCAAGGAGGGAGACCCAGGCCCTTTGTTTCTTGGAGGAGGGGGCTCTGAGGGTGGTCAAGGGCTCCCTTCACACCTTCCTCTTCCTCCCTTCCCCTCCTCCTTCTTCAGAGGAGGTGCTTTCCTTCTCAGCCTCCGCTGCAGGTCCCTCTGCCTGGGACTGGGATCTATGGGGCCTGAAGGAGTGCAGAGAAAGGCTGTAGGAGCAAACCCTATGGCATCTGCCGCCAGAGAATCTTATAAATATTACATGTATATACAATATATTATTAGCATAACACAGGAGGGAACGTGGAAGTGTCTTCCTGGCCCCCTCTCTTCACTCTGGTCCCAGAGCAGCAGCTGGTTCTTGGCTGAATGGGGTTGGGCTGGGTGGCCCGTGAGGTCTCTTCCAACTCTATGATTCTGTGTAATCCAGTTCAAAAGAGAAGAACTGGGATCGGATCCTGGGGTTTAGGGCCTGCTTAGTAGAGCCCTCGGGCAGCAGAGGGTGGGAGGTGGCAAGGAGGGAGACCCAGGCCTTTTTGTTTCTTGGAGGAGGGGGCTCTGAGGGTGGCCAAGGGCTCCTTATTATAAATATTACATGTATATACAATATATTATTAGCATAACACAGGAGGGAACGTGGAAGTGTCTTCCTGGCCCCCTCTCTTCACTCTGGTCCCAGAGCAGCAGCTGGTTCTTGGCTGAATGGGGTTGGACTGGGTGGCCCGTGAGGTCTCTTCCAACCAAATGATTTTGTGTTATCCAGTTCAAAGCAGAAGAATTGGGATCAGATCCTGGGGATTAGGGCCTGCCTGGAAGGGCCCTCAGCAGCAGAGGGAGGGAGGTGGGCAGGAGGGAGGCCCAGGCCCTTTGTTTCTTGGAGGAAGGGGCTCTGGAGGCCCCTCTGAGGCCGGCCAAGGGCTCCCTGGCCTCCTTTCCTCTTCTTCCTCCTCCTCCTCGGTCTCCTCCTTCCCCTTCTCTTGCAACGATGGGGAAGAGGGGCCACCTTGCCTTGGTTTCAGGCAAGAAAATACCTGGATTTCAAGTTGTGGAGCCAAATCCAGATGTTGGAGCTTGTACCGGTAAAGACTAAGAGCTATTGGACCGCAATGTGCAGACTGAGTTGGATGATGTTTTTAACTTGGTGAATTGTATATGTATTTTAACTTATATGTATTTTTAACTTATATCTAGATTGGATTACTGCAATGCACTCTACCTGGGGCTACCCTTGAAGACAGCTCGGAAACTACAACTTGTCCAACGTTCAGAGGCCAGACTAATAACGGGGGCAAATTACAAAGAGCAGTCTACCCCTCTGTTTAAGGAGCTCCATTGGCTGCCGTTTGTTTTCCGGTCCCAATTCAAGGTACAGGTCATCACCCTTAATGGTTTGGGACCCGCGTACCTTCATGACCGTATCTCTCTCTATGAACCTGCCTGATCCTTCCGATCTTCGGGGGAGGCTCTACTTTCACCCCTACCAGTATCTATGACAATCTCAGTTCCGCCTTGTGGGAACAAGGAAGAGAGCCTTTTCCTTGGTGGCTCCCCGTTTATGGAATACATTGCCTGGTGAGATTAGGTGTGCCCCCACCTTAGAAAGTTTTAAGAAGAATCTCAAAACCTGGCATTTCCACTGTGCTTTTGGAGATTAACCATATAATCTCATATTGCCATTAATCCTCAATCGTTGTGTTTAGTGCACCCCTCCCCGCCTGCATGAAGGTCCCTTTTTTCGACTCCATCTTGGAAGAGTTCCTCCCTTATAAATAATCTGCTCCACAGCTATGTCACCCCCTGTTTTTATCTTTACTATTTTAATCTGTACATGCGGCCCACTCATGGTTCTGCTTTTATGAATAATTTTAATGTAATTTATTGGTTGTTGTACTCTTATAGTTTATGTTTTTTGTAATTGATTTTGTTGTTGTTGTTGTTGTTTTGTTTTTATTTATTGTATTGCATTGCTGGGCTTGGCCTCATGTAAGCCGCCCCGAGTCCCCATTGGGGAGGTGGTGGCGGGTACAAATAAAATTATTATTATTATTTGTATGTTGTTTTAACTGGTATTTATTGTTGTGCATTGAATTCTTGCTGTTAGCCGTTCTGATTCCCTCCACGGAGGTAGAGAAGAACGGGATATAAAAGTTCTAAATAAATAAATAATAAATAAATAAATAAATAAATTCAAAACACCCATAGGGCCTCTCTTTGAGTTATTAAGAGAAAAGCAGGATGCAAGTTAATAAAATGATATACAGTAAATAATGAATGTTTTCTGTCCTTTTCAGGATGTAATATCCCCAAGAACATTGCCTGTTTCTGTCTTGAGAGAGAATTTAGCCCAATGGAAAAGAGTGTCGGAGGCTGTATGCAAGAACGGAATAAAGAAGCGTAAGCCTGATTCATCAGGCTGCGAGCCGGGAAAAGCCTCTTCTTCTCATCAGGAGAGGAGCAGAGGGAAATTCCAGAAAATAAGTGCTGGAGGTGGGTCTAGCGAGAGGGAGGGAGCGGGTGGGGTTCCTTCTTCTGTCCTTGTGCTTCCGGGCAGGGGTATCGGGGCCTTCACCACGCAGGGTCAGGCAACAGAGGCCGGAAGGTGGCAATGAGGGCAGGCTCAGAGCCCCTTTGTTTATTCTGCAGAGGAGGAAGGAGCTCTGGGGACCCCCTGAGGCAGGCCAAGGGCTCCCTGGCCTCCCTGCCCTTTTCTCCTTCTCCTTCTTCAGAGGAGGGCTCCTTCCTTCCCAGCCTCAGCTGCAGGTCCCTCTGCCTGGGACTGGCATCTGTGGGCCTGAAGGAGAGCAGAGAAAGGCCGCAGAAACAGACCCTCCGGCATCTGCTGACAGAAAATGTTCTGGAATGATTCCCAAAGGAAGGGGAAGAGATAGCAAAGTTTCTAGGGCAGTGGTTCTCAACCTCTGTGGTCCCCAGATGTTTTGGCCTACAGCTCCCAGAAATCCCAGCCAGTTTACCAGCTGTTAGGAGATATGGAAGTTCGACTCCTTATCCATTTGCCATTCTGTGTTCGTTATTTCATCATACTGTATTTATTCAATTATGCCGTGTTATCAAAGGCTTGCTCAAAGAGCCAGGTTTTTACTCTTTTCCAAAGGCCAAAACATCTGGGGAACCAACAGATTGAGGACCACTGTTCTAGGGGCAGAACAAGGGAGAGGACTTCGGGGGACAGTGTTGCCCTATGAGGAGGAGGGGACCTTCTCCCCGAACCCTTTCTCACCAGATCAAGAACCAGTCCTCCGTTCAACATTCACGATACAGTATTATCCCACCTTGACAGTATTAACATGACTTTATTTGTTTTGTTTGTTTTGTAAGCCCTGTTAGTTTTTCCTCTTCAGATATCGACTGGCGGGAGAGGAGGGAAGTTCTTCATCCAATTTGGAGGTATTTAAGACACACAGAACCAAGATGGAAGGACAAGAGCTACCTTCCGTCCAGTTAGAAGCATTTTCTTCTGCTGTTAAGGCAGAGAAAAGTAGAGCTCTCTGGGAGGACCCTTGGATGAAAGACCTGAGGAGCAGTCTGCTCCATTCAGACCTTCAGTGCCAGCACTTCCGGCATTTCCGTTATGAGGAGGCCTTGGGGCCCCGAGAGGCTTGCAGCCGCCTCCACTCTCTCTGCCGCCTGTGGCTGAAGCCCGAGCAACACTCCAAGGCGGAGATGCTGGACCTGGTGATCCTGGAGCAGTTCCTGAGCATCCTGCCCCCAGAGATGAAGCGCTGGGTGAGGGAATGTGGGGCACAGACCAGTTCCCAGGCCGTGGCCTTGACTGAAGGATTCCTCCTGAGTCAGGAAGAGGAGAGGAAGCGGGAGAAACCCCAGGTGAGAGAGAGAGAGAGAGAGAGAGAGAGAGATTCATCTTGTAATTTCAAGAAACTAAGAATGATTGTTTTGAGGGATAATGTAAATCCCTTCTGAACTCCTCAGGCTGAGATTATTGCATTCACTTTCAGGTAACTAATTTTAAGAATAGTAGACGGGTTGGAAGGAGTTCAGCGAAGCATTAGGAAAAGAGGACCCAGGTGTGTTCATCCTGGAAAAGAGACCTGGAGTGCCACAATTGTCCCCTCTGCACCCCCAAGGGCTCTCATGAGAGGAGGGGGCAATAATCTCTATTCCCTTGGGTGGGATAACCAGGTGTAATGATTTGAGGTTATAGGGTGGTAAACTTTGAAGATTAAAAGGAACATATTGAGAATCCCAGTGGTGTGTATTTCAGAGGATGTGTTTTTGTGTATATGTGTGTGTGGTTTTGCACATACATTGTAATATATTTTTTGTTTTCCAGCTTTTAACATCTCTTCTGCTGTGTTTTTATGAGTGATGGTCACTCGTTGGCCTGATAGGTGTATTGTGTCCAAATTTTGTGTCAATTGGTCCAGTGGTTTTTGAGTTATGTTAATCCCACAAATGAACATTACATTTTTATTTATATAGACTCCAGTGGTGTGTATTTCAGAGGAAGCAACTGGCAGAACCACTTCTGAATATTCTTTCCCTAAGGAACTGTATGTTATTCACAGGTAGAGATAACTCAACAAGGACCTGAAAGTACCGATATGCAGACTTAGGTGACTCAGCTCGTGATTCATCCCAAATTACAGTCCCAGGATTATATAAAGTTCTTCATCTCAACAATAGTCCTTCCACTTCAAATCCTGAAGCAGAGTGCAGTGTCCACACGAAGTCAGAATTCCCACATCACAATCAAGGAAAGATGAGACTCTTCTACAGAATGAAGAAAACCAGTCTTGGGTCCCAACCATAATTCAAGTGGTTGCAGAAAGAGAGCTCTCCCTCTTTTTCTAATCTCTCTTTTTCTTTCTGATCTGTTCCACTTGTTCAGGTGCAGGACTCTGTTGCAGATGAGACCGACCATGTGGAGGAGTCTCTTTCAGACATCATGTGTGTTGTCCTGACTGGAAATGGAGAATATATCGTAGTTGGTAAGGGATGGGCAGTGGCCCTTGCTTTCTCACCTCCTCTTGAGTAGACTTGAAACTGTGTGAATTGGGGGAAAAACTGGGGAGTCTTAGTGCTTACAAATGCTGTTGACATGAGACATTTCTCTACTATACTTATTTATACCACTTTCACAGTTACTTGATTCCTTTACTTCTCTTAGAATATTTACAGCCAGCCCTCTGCATTTCCCGGGATTAAGTCACAACACCCCCGTAAAACAAAATAGTCCACATTAAAGACCAGGGACCCAAATCCAAGGAGGAAATTTAAGAGGGCCATGGGGAGAGTGGCAGGTTTCTGAGGGAAGGAACTGGGCGGCAGCCTGGAAAAGGGACCCATCTCACCCTCCCTGGTGTCCTTCCTCTCTTTCATAGGCAGTGAAACATGGCCAGATGACAGTAACACAACTTTTCATGATTCTTTCCTAAGAAGTGATTCTGCGGAGCCAGATCAGGTAGGCAGCAGGATCCCTGGGGGGAGGGGAAGCCCAGTCTCCTTCTCCCTTGAGTATTGCCCAAACCTCTCTCTTCTACATTCCTTCAGTCCAAGATGTTTTTAATCAAGGATGCAAAACACAAATTGCCGGTTTTTCCCCCCTCCACTTGGATGGCATTTTCTCCTTGCAGGTAACATTATTATTTTTTGTTTTCAGATGACATTTGAAGATCTGTCTGTGGATTTCTCGGAGGAGGAGTGGGCCCTCTTGGATTCAAGCCAAAAAGCCTTGCACAATGAAGTCATGGAGGAGAATTTAGGGATCGTGTCCTCTCTGGGTAAAGCTCCATTATGCTTGTGGTTAACCAAATCAGTTTACAAGTTCTAAAATCCAGTGTTTCAGCTCTCTTCCTCTGAAGCCATAGAAAACAAGCTCATCCTCTGTTCCACATCAGGGGCAGACCAATGAGACAATTGGCACGTGGGTGGAGTTGTTAACAATAACAATTGTTATTTTCTATCCACCAACCATGCTTGTGACGGTGGTGGGAGTGAGACGAGGGCTTCTCTTGAGGCGCCCAGATGAGTTTGTACAAGGAAGGTACAATGAGTCAAATAGCATGAATCTGAGCCATTTAGGTCTTTATAGATCATAACCAGCAATTCGAATTGTGTCTGGAAACAAATTCACAGCCAGTGGAGTCATGGCAGCAAATGTCTTGTGTGCTCTCTGTAACCAGCCTTAGTTAACAGTCTGACTGTAGCTCTTTGGATGGGTGAAAGCTTTAAAAAATCATCCAAGGCTGCCTCAAGTAGAATGATTATAGTAATCCAAATGGGATGTAACTAAGGTATGTAACCAAGGGCAGATCTGGGTTTTCAAGGAAGAGGTGTAGCTGGTGCAAGGCACTCCTGGCCATGCATGAAACCTGGGCCTCCAGATTCTATGCCAAGTCCCAAACTGGGGACCTGTGTCTTCAGTGGTAATGTAACCCTATCCATCTCAAGATGAATCCCTAATCTGTGATCTGCGTGCCAACTGGCCAGTAGCACCTCTGTCTAGTCTGGATTAAGTTTCAGGTGGTTTGCCCTTTTCCATCCCATTACTGATGAGAGACATTGGTTTAGTTGGAAAGGAGGAGTAGAGCTTTGTATCTGCATATGGATGACACAGCACTCCAAAACTCTGAATGACCTCTCCCATATATACTTTAATTGCATAGTGGACAAACTAGACAGCCCATTAGTTATGAGATACATTGATTTAGTTGGAAAGGAGGAGTAGAGCTTAGTATCATCTGCATATAGATGCACCACACTCCAAAACTGAATGACCTCTCCCATATATACTTTAGTATCTTGGTATAATATTTAAAGCAAAGATAAAAGAGATGCTTTTCTCTTAACACCCAGTATTGGAAAGGGCTGTCTTGACTAAATGCATTTTGTGATTTGTATACTTTTGACTCTAATATAACCTTTTCTTTTCAACACATGATCACACTTCCCTTCTTCTCAAACCATATAAATAGAGGAGACACCATTTCAATATTTGGAATTTGGAATGAATTTTAATTGGAAGAAAGCACCCACCCTTTGTCAAGAAATTCACATAAAGGATGAACCATTTGATTGCTTGGAGTGGGAAAAGAGCTTCAGTCAGAAATCAAACCTTGTTCGTCACCAGGCAACTGAAACGGGAGAGAAGCCATTTAAATGCCCCGACTGTGGAAGGAGCTTCAGTCAGAAGAGAGTTTTTGTTCGTCATCAGGCAGCTCACAAAGGAGAGAAACCATTTAAATGCTTGCAGTGTGAAAAAAGCTTCAGTCGTAAAACAAACCTCATTCGTCACCAGGCAATTCATACAGGAGAAAAGCCATTTAAATGCCCAGAGTGTGGAAAGAGCTTCTATCAAAAGGCACACCTTGCCATTCATCAGTTAGCTCACACAGGAGAGAGACAATTTAAATGCTTGGAGTGTGGAAAGAGTTTCAGTCAGAAGAGAATTTTTGTTCGTCATCAGGCAATTCACACAGGGGAGAGACTCTTTAAATGCCCAGAGTGTGGAAAGCGCTTCAGTTGGAAGGCAGACCTTGTTCGCCACCAGAAAATCCACACAGGAGAGAAACCATTCAGGTGCTTAGAGTGTGGAAAGAGCTTCAAGCGGAAGATAGCCCTTGCTTGTCACCAGGCAATTCATACAGGAGAGAAGCCATTTCAATGCCCAGATTGTGAAAAGAGCTTCTGTCAGAAGGTAGTCCTTGTTCGTCATCAGGCAACTCACACAGGAGAGAGAGTGTTTAAATGCCCAGAGTGTGAAAAGAGCTTCAGGCAGAAGAAAGACCTGGTTTGCCATCAGAAAACTCACACAGGAGAGAGACCATTTGAATGCCCAGAGTGTGGAAAGAGCTTCAGTCGTAAATCAAATCTTGTTCGTCATCAGGCAACTCACACAGGAGAGAAGCCCTTTCAATGCCCAGAGTGTGAAAAAAGCTTCTGTCAGAAGTCACACCTTGTTCGTCATCATTTAGCTCACACAGGGGAGAGACCGTTTAAGTGCTCAGAGTGTGGAAAGGGCTTCAAAAGGAAGATAGTCCTTGCTCACCATCAGGAAACTCACAAAGAAGAGAAACCCATTTTAATGTTTAAGAGTGAAGAAATACAGGAAGCAGTCCTTGTTCATCATCAGGCAACTCACACAGGAGAGAAATCAGAGTGGGGGAATGAGCTTGAATCGAAATACGAGCCTTCTTTTTTAATAGTCAACCCACACAGGGAAGAAGCCCTATGCTTAAAGAGCTTCAATGAGAACGAAAATCTTCTTCATTGTGAAATATGTCACAATGAAGATAAATCATTTAAATGCCTATAATGTGGAAAGAGTTTCAATCAAAAGCAGTGTTTTTTGTCATCACGCAGCTAACACAGGGGAAAAATAATTTATATGCTTGGAGTGTGGAAGGAACTTTAGTCAGAAGATAAATCAAAACATCAAAGCTGTCACATTGGGAACAAGCCATTTAAATGCTTGGAGTGTGGCAAAGCTTTCAGCTGGAAACAAAAACTTAATTCATCATGAAGTAATGGACACAGACAGGGGAGAAACCATTCATATCCTTGGAGTATGGAAAGAGTGTCTGTCTTAAGAGCGGTGTCACTCATCATCCAGTAACTCACATATGAAACTATTTATTTATGGCGTCAGAAGCTTCAGTCTCAAGAAATACTTCAATTTTCTTGAAGTATTTCTTCAAGAATACATCATGCACTTTACCGACCGAAATGATTAGGATTTAAAGAGCTTCTGTCAAAAGATTCAGTTCACAACAAGCGTCCAGCACAGGAGAAAAATTATTTAATTCTTCATAGTGCTGGTAGAGCTGGAGTAAGACAAGTTCTCTTGTTTTACATCAGAGAGGGAATGAATCTTTGTCTCAAAAACACGAAGTTACAGAAGCCTGGGCTTTGGGGGAAAATAATAATCTAGAATAATAGAATAATAAGAGTTGGAAGAGACCACATGGGTCATCTGGTCCAAACCCCTGTCATGCAGGAAAAACACAAACCTGATCAGTTGTCTTTGATGAAATGTGTAATTAAGCATAAGTGAGAATGTTTTGAGAGCTAAAGCATATTTCAGGTTTTTAATCATTTATTTTTTATTATTTCTGGTATTTCTCTACCCCCGAAAAGGGACTCAGGACAGCTTACATTCGCAACTATTCATGCATACTGGTTACTGCAAATATTTCCTGTCCTGTTAGGGTTTAAAAATACATGTAATTAAGAGGTTTGATGAGAACTGTGGGAATGGGTTCGATTAATGACTAACAACCCTCTATATCATGTTATTCTATGTATTATATGTATGTGATATTGGGTTATTTTTTAATAAAACATAACCAATAAATTGTTTTCTATCCAGTTACTGTGGCTATTTCATGTCCTATTTGGAGCATATACATAAAAGAAAATTTATTACAGATGGGTGCATTCAATCTCAAATTAACACTTGGTGTTTCTTAAAATATGTAAGTGAGAATTATTCTAGTTTAGCCTGAAGAAAAGGCATATTTTGAATTCTGAGTCTCTTCTGTAAGTTATGAGAGGGAAAGGGAAAGGAATTCCCCTGACATGAAGTCCAATCGTGTCCGACTCTTGATGCTCATTTCTAGGACACCTCCAAAGTCATATGACTGCATGGAGCGCTGTTACCTTTCCGCTGGAGCAGTACCTATTGATCTACAGCAGTGGTTCCCAAAGTGGACGGTACCACCCCCTGGTGGGCGGTGGGGCGATTTGGGGGGCGCTAAACCCCTGTAAGGGGGCGGTGGGGGCGGTAGCGTGAGCCAGGTGACAGGCTACCATCCATCTGTGTGTGTGTGTGTGTGTCTCTCTGTCTCTTCTCCCCTCCTCCTCCTCTTGCCAAGCAAGGGATAATAATAATAATAATACCTTTGGGCTTCCCTTCCAACTGGTTGAGTCTTATAACAATAATAATAATGTCCTTCAGCATATTTAGTGGAACGTGGGTTCAGTGCGGTAACCAATTTATTAACAAAAAAAGAAGCCAATTGCAAATAGTCAATCGCGATGATTTGAGATTACTGCTGATGAAAAGAGAGCCGAGGATTACTAGATTGGTGGCAGCATACCAGGTTCATCCTTCTCATTAAGATGATTTTGAATGTTTTAACTTTTTTTGTATTACCTTTCTATTCTAAGTTCAATAAAGTTTCATAATTTCAAACTTCAATGTTTCTAATTTACAACTTTATTATATTTTATGAAAAGGTAGAAATATTAATACATATATCTTTCTGTTTAATTGCTATTAATAATTTTTTTAAAAATAATTTCTAGGGGGGGTGAGTAATTTTTTTTCTGGAAAGGGGGTGGTAGGCCAAAAATGTTTGGGAACCACTGGTCTACAGTGTTCCCTCGTTACTTCGCAGTTCACATTCCGCGAACTCGATATTTCGCAGGTTTTTTCTTTAAAAAAACAATTTAACTAATGAAGGAACACTGTAGCAAGGAGGGAAGAAGAGCTGCCCCCTCACCCTCTTTACCTTCCTCTTACTCCTTGTCGCTTCATGTGCCTCTTGCTGCCACTTGGCCCTGCACCACCACCTCAATTGCGGGGCCTAGGCAGCAGCAAGAGGCCCAGGCGACGACGAGGAGGAAGAGGAAGATAAAGAAGGCGAGGAGGCGACTCTTATTCCTTCCTCACCTGCTTTACCTTCACCTTCCTGCGCATGGCTGCTGCCAGTGGTGCTGCCGGTGGCGCCCAGGAGCAGGAATACAAAGGTAAAGCGGGCGAGGGGGCGATCCTTTTCCCTCTTTGCCCCCTTTGCCTTTGTGTTCCTGCTCCTGGGCACTGCCGGGGTGGCACCCAGGAGCAGGAAGGCAAAGGTGAGGAGGGGAGTAGGTGTCCCTATTTTGCGATTTTTCACTTGGTCATGGAATGTAACCCCCGCGATAAGTGAGGGATCACTGTACTCTCATTTGCATGTTTTCGAACTGCTAGGATAGCAGAAGCTGGGGCTAACAGCGGGAGCTCACGCTGCCCCCAGGATTTTAACCTGCGACCTTTTGGTCAGCATGTTATGATAGTAATAGAATAATTTTGCACTGACTCCATTTGCTAAGGTCTAAAAGGAAAGAAGGAAATGGTTAGCAATACAGAGAGAGGCCTTATGTTTGGCATGGATTCATCTCTGAGTGATTTGGCTCTAAATCACGGGTGCTCATTAGGTAGATCGCGATCTACTGGTAGATTGCGTAGGGCATCCTGGTAGATCGCAGGCAGGGTGGGAGGACAGTGTGTGTCAACTGTAAAATAGGATGTGTGGAAGGGCCCTGGGTTATCTGAGGTCCTTTCCACACCGTTGAATAAATTCCCATGTTATCTGCTTTGAATCAGATTATATGGCAGTGTGGACTCTGAAAACCCAGTTCAAAGCAGATATAGTGTTATATGTTTCACATTTTTGTAGTGGGTAGGTAGATAATTTTGACTTTGTTGTTTTATAAGTAGCTTGCATGCTGAAAAAGTGTGAGCACCCCTGCTCTAAATCTACAGCTCCACCCATTGAAACAGGGAGCTGGTAGAAAGCAGAATGCAGAGGAAACCTCATGGGGCGAACAAGGCCTGCATCCCAAATAAGTAAAGTAGTCTACCTAAAGAAGCACCGGGAATGTGGCGCAGCTGGATGGGTGTGAACTGCATAAGATCTCTACTGACCAGAAGGTCATGAGTTCGAGGCCTGCCCGGGTCAGGTTGAGCTCTCAACCAATTTGTGTAGCTCGTTGTCGACCTTTGCAACCCGAAAGACAGTTGCATCTGTCAAGTAGGAAATTGAGGTACCACTGTGGGGAGGCTAAATTTAACTGATTTCTGGAATGTTACATTGCCTCTATGTCTGTCTCTATATGTTGTATGTCAATGGCATTGAATGTTTGCCTGTATATGTGCATTGTGATCCGCCCTGAGTCCCCTGCGGGGTGAGAAGGGCAGAATATGAATGACGTCAATAAATAAATACCTGGCTACGCTAAACAAATTCAAATCTCCAGGAGCGGACGAACTACATCCGTAAGTAGCAGAAGTCCTTTCAGGACCACTAGTAATAATTTTGGGAGTTCTTGCCTTCATGCAGCAGAAGCACAATCAAAGCACCCCCGACAGACGGCCACCCAGCCTCAATAATAATAATAATAACTAATAAAGAGGGTTGGAAGAGACCCCAAGGGCCATCTAGTCCAATCTCCTCCTGCCTTCATGCAGCAGAAGCACAATCTAAAGCACCCCTGGCAGAGGGCCACCCAGCCTCAATAATAATAAAAACAATAATGACATTAATACTAATAAAGAGTTGGAAGAGACCCCAAGGGCTCCCCTGAAAGATGTCCACTCAGCCTCAATAATACTAGTATGACAACAACATTAATAAAGAAAGTTGGAAAAGACCCCAAGGGCCACCTAGTCCAACCCCCTTCTGTCTTTCCCAGTTTCCCCCTGGCCTTCCTAGAGAGGCACCGGAAATGGCTTTCCTTGGCTGCAGCAGGTGTCCACAGAGGGGGGAGAGAGGCGGAGTTCCGCTTCCGGGAGGGAGCCAGTCAGTCCTCCGAGGATGGAGCTGCAGGTGGGTCCCTTGCCTCTGCTGTCCCAGAGAGAGAGGGAGAGGGAGGGAATGAGGGGAGCCTCCCGGGCCTCTCTCCTCGGGAAGAGCAGCCCCTGGGCCTCAGGCAGGGGAAGGCCTTCTGTGGGAGCTGTGGGGCTGGAAGGGGGCAGGAGAGGCTGCAGGGGGAGAGGCCCCACCGCCTGCCCTCGGGGGACCAGCCTGGGAAAGGAGGGGGAGGGTTCCCAGAGGAGAGAGAGAGGCTGAGAGGGAGCACAGGAAGGGCGCAGCAGTGGGGAAGAACCAGGGGGAGGGCTTCTGTCTTTGGGAAGGAGAGCTTCCCCCCTTCCCCGCTTGAACCCTTTCTCTCCAGGTCCAGAAGCCAGGCAGCAATCCAACCTTCGTGTCAAAACGCTGCCCTTCCTCAAGACTGAATCCAGACACGAGAGAGGCCCTCCTGGTCAGTCGCAAGGCCCAACAGGGCATAGGGTTACAGCCTGTGTTGGGCGGGGTCACGCTCCCCCTGAAGACGCAGGTTCGCAGTCTGGGAGTGATCCTGGACCCATCGCTGAGCCTGGAGCCCCAGGTTCTGGCGGTGGCCAGGGAGCATTCGCACAATTAACACTTGTGCACCAGCTGCTCCCGTACCTTAAGTCTCCCCGGCCTCTCTCCTCGGGAAGAGCAGCCCCTGGGCCCCAGGCAGGGGAAGGCCTTGTGTGGGAGCTGTGGGGCTGGAAGTGGGCGGGAGAGGTTGCCGTGGGAGAGGCCCCACCGCCTGCCCTCGGGGGACCAGCCTGGGAAAGGAGGGGGAGGGGTTCCCAGAGGAGAGAGAGAGCGCAAAGGAAGGGCCCAGCAGTGGGGAAGAACCAGGGGGAGGGCTTCTGTGTTTGGGAAGGAGAGCCCCCTTTCCCCCTTCCCCGCTTGAACCCTTTCTCTCCAGGTCCAGAAGCCAGCCAGCAATCCAACCTTCGTGTCAAAACGCTGCCCTTCCTCAAGACTGAAGCCAGGCACGAGAGAGGCCCTCCTGGTCAGTCCCAAGGCCCAACAGGGCATAGGGTTACAGCCTGTGTTGGGCGGGGTCACACTTCCCCTGAAGACGCAGGAGTCTCCCCGGCCTCTCTCCTTGGGAAGAGCAGCCCCTGGGCCCCAGGCAGGGGAAGGCCTTCTGTGGGAGCTGTGGGGCTGGAAGTGGGTGGGAGAGGTTGCCGTGGGAGAGACCCCACCGCCTGCCCTCAGGGGACCAGCCTGGGAAAGGAGGGGGAGGGGTTCCCAGAGTAGAGAGAGAGAGAGGCTGAGAGAGAGAGAGAGAGAGCAAAGGAAGGGCCCAGCAGTGGAGGAGAATTTTTATTACTTTATGTATTATCTTCATTTCTACCCAGCCCTTCCTTCTCCCACAGGGTGGCTTCACACATGCATCCATGATGCTCTCCACATTTACATTCAATTAAAACAATTGGCACAGTTAAAAACATTATAAAATCATCAGTAAGATTCCTTAACATTCAAATCATCATGCCGCTAAAGCCAGCGCCCAGCCAAATAGACCCTGTATCATCGCATCATAAAATTCAATTAATATTGCCCACTAATCAATACCTTTAGTCGAATGCCTGGGCCCACAACCAAGTCTTTAGTTGTCTCCTAAAGGACAGAAGGGAGGTGGCTAACGTGATGTCCTTAGAGAGAGAGTTCCACAGACGGGAGGCCACTGCTGAGAAGGCCCTGTCTCTCGTCCCCACCAACTGCATTTGTGAGAGTGGCAGGATCGAGAGCAGGGCATCTCCTGCAGATCTTCAGCTACGTGATGGTTCATAGCAAGAGATACATTTGGACAGGTAAACTGGGCCAGAGCCATTTAGGCACTTTGAATTGTGCCCGGAAGCTAATCGGCAACCAGTGAAGATGGCGCAACAGAGGAGTGGTTCGCTCCCTGTATGTCGCTCCCGTTAGCAACCTGGTTGCCCACCATTGGACTACTTGAAGCTTCCGAGTAGTTTTCAAAGGCAGCCCCACGTAGAGACCGTTGCAGTAGTCAGACCTTGAACCGGTGCTTGGCCGCTGTGTAGGACTGGATGAGGGCTAACAAATTGAAAGTGAATCCAGACAAGACAGAGGTCCTCCTGGTCAGTCGCAAGGCTGAACAGGGCATAGAGTTACAGCCTGTGTTGGACGGGGTCACACACCCCCTGAAGACGCAGGTTCACAGTCTGGGTGTGATCCTGGAATCATCGCTGAGCCTGGAACCCCAGGTTTCGGCGGTGGCCAGGGAGCATTCGCACCATTAAAACTTGTGCGCCAGCTTCGCCGTACCTTGAGAAGTCAGACTTGGCCACGGTAGTCCACGCTCTGGTTACATCCTGTATAGATTACTGCAACACTCTCTACATGGGGCTGCCTTTGAAGCAGCGGTGCTCACACTTTTTCAGCATGCAAGCTACTTATAAAACAACCAAGTCAAAATGATCTACCTACCCACTACAAAAATGTGAAACATATAATACAATATCTGCTTTGAAATGGGTTTTCTGAGTCCACACTGCCATATAATATGATTCAAAGCAGATAACATGGGATTTTATTCACCTGTGTGGAAAGGACCTCAGATAACCCAGGGCCGGCAGCACTTGGGCAGTGTTGGGAGCTTGCGGGGCGGGACTGAGTCTTCCTCCTGCCCTGCCTTTGATTTACCAGGATGCCCTACACCAGGGATGCTCACACTTTTTCAGCATGCGAGCTACTCTTAAAACAACCAAGTCCAAAAGATCTACTTGCCTCCGCCGCCGTGTGCTCTTGCCACCGCACATGCTCCTGCTGCTGTTTTCCGCCCGTGCAGCACTTCTTCCGCCTGCGGGGCATTGCAGGAAGGAGAAAGCACGAGGCAGGGCATGCAAAGGGAGCACTCCACCCTGCCTGTCTCGCCGGCAACGGAGGCTGCACAGCTGCTTCTGGATGAGAGAGAGGCAGGGCGCTCCCTCCAGAGGCCCTGCCTCGTGCTTCCTTCTTCCTGCAATGCCCCGCAGGTGAAAGAAGCACCGCAAGAGCGGGAGCCAGCAGCAGGTATGTGTGTGCACTCAGGGTGTGCGCGCGCATGGCAGGAGCACCCCATCCGGCTGGTGAGGCCCGAAGATCACCTGGAGAGGGCCGAAGATCTACTAGTAGCTCCCGAGCTACTTCATGAGCACCCCTGCCCTACACGATCTATCAGTAGATCGCGATCTACCTAATGAGCACCCCTGCCTTGAAGACTGTTCGGAAGCTTCAATTGGTCCAACAGACAGCTGCCAGGTTGATAACAGGAGCGGCACTCAAGGAGCGCACAACCCCTCTGCTGCGCCAGCTCCACTGGCTGCCAGTTTGCTAAAGTGCTGGCTTTAGCCTTTAAAGCTCTAAACGGTTCTGATCCAGCTTATCTGTCAGAATGCATCTCTCGCTATGAACCATCTAGGTGTTTTAAGATCGTCCGGAGAGGCCCTGCTCTCGGACCCGCCTTCTTCGTTGACCCAATTGGCGGGGATGAGGGACAGGGCCTTCTCAGTGGTGGCCCCTCGGCTATGGAACGCCCTCCCTAGGGACAAGAGATCGGCCCCCTTCCTCCTAACATTTCGAGAGAAAGTTAAGACTTGGCTGTTCAAGCAGGCATTTGCAGATGAAGTACAATTGTTTAATTGAGACATACAGAATGGTAAGACGATGCAACGGAAAATGATTTTAACGATGAGACGCTGAGAACTGTATTATGATTTTAACTGCTAATTGTATATTGCTTTTATGTGATTATTGTATTAATTGTTTTCTTTGTGTTTTTATCTTGTGGGCGTTTGTTGCCATGTGTAAACCGCCTCAAGTCGCCTTCGGGCTGAGAGGGGCGATATAGTAAGTAAGTAAATAATAAATACAGCAATCCCCCAGGACGGACGGACGGACTCAGAGCAGGTAACAAAGGCAGCGATTTGATGCCACAATCAATACACAATATAAAACCATAAATACATACAGAATTAAACAGTAACAATTAATTTAAAACAAATTATCAAACAATCAGTTAAATTAAAACAATACTCCGTCCACACACCCAATTGCTCGAACAGTAAGCCGTATCCTCCTGAATTTTTGTTCGCGAAGAAAAGCCAAGAAACCGTATTCTCATATCTGTCATCTTGCCAATCCATTCCAGTCAGAGTGCTGCTTTATGTTAATGTGCAAAGGCCTGGTCACAAAACCAAGATTTTAATTTCTTCCTGAATGCCAGGAGGGATGGGGTCGATCGTATCTCGCTTGTCAGCGCATTCTACAGGCGAGGAGCCACAACTGAGAAGGCCCTGTCTCCCGTCTCCACCAGCCGCATTACAGATGGTGGCAGGAGCGAGAGCAGGGCCTCCCCAGATGATCTTAAGGTTCAAGGTGAGACGTAGAGGCAGATGCCTTCGGACAAGTAAGCTGGGCCAGAACTGTAAAGAGCTTTATAGGTCAAAACCAGCACTTTGAATTGAGCTTGGAAGTGGACAGGCAGCCAGTGGAGCTGACACAAGGTGGTGTGCTCCCTGTATGTAGCTCCTGTTAGTAATCTGGCTGCTGTCTGTTAGACTAATTGCAGTTTCTGAGCCTTCTTCAAAGGCAGCCCCACATAGAGTGTGTTGCAGTAATCGTGGTTATGGGACCAGGCCTTTGCACAATAGCATAATGCAGCACCTTGGACTGGAATTGGACTGGCAAGTTGACAGATGAGGATATGGCTTACAGTTTACTAATCTAAGTTTGTGGACGGAATACTGTTTTAATTTAATTGAATGTTGAATGTGTATTTTAATTTTAACTGTTATTATTTTAATGATGTATATTTTTATGGTTTTATATTGTATGTTGCTGCCTTTGTCAGCTGCTCTGAGTCGTCCCCGGGGGGGGGGTTGAGAAGGGCGGGGTAAAAATACTGTAACTAAAGAAATATTCGGGATGTAACTAGAGCGTGGGTGACCATAGCCAGATCAGACTTCCCAAGGTATGAGCACAACTGGCGCACAAGTTTTAACTGTGCAAAAGCTCCCCTGGCCACTGCCGAAATCTGGGGTTTCGGACTCAGCGATGAGTCCAGGATCACTCCCATGCTGCGAACTTGCGTCTTCAGGGGGAGTGTAACCCCGTCCAACACAAGCTGTAACACTATGCGCTGTTTGGCCTTTCAACTGACCAGGAATGTCTCTGTCTTATCTGGATTCAATTTTAATTGGTTCTCCCTCATCCAAGCTGTCACCATATTCACATGAGCTCATTCATCTTCTTTTGTTTGTAGGCCCCACCAGTTCTCCTACTACTCCCACTTTGACTGTCATTTGAGGGAAGAGGTGGACACGTCTTCATCCAGTTTTGAGGCAGCCTAGAAGCGCAGAACCAAGATGGAAGGGCACGAGCCAGCTGCCACCCAGTTAGAAGTATTTTCTTCTACTGTTGAGGCAGAGAACAATAGAGCATTCTGGGAGGACCATCGGAGGAAAACCCAGGAGAGCAATTTGCTCCATTCAGATCTTCAGTGCCAGCGTTTCCGCTATGAGGAGGCCTTGGGGCCCCGCGAGGTTTGCAGCCGCCTCCACTCTCTGGGCCGCCTGTGGCTGAAACCAGAGCAACACTCCAAGGCGGAGATGCTGGACCTGGTGATCCTGGATCAGTTCCTGGCCATCCTTCCTGCGGAGATGAAGCGCTGGGTGAGGGAATGTGGGGCAGAGACCAGCTCCCAGGCCGTGGCCTTGGCTGAAGGCTTCCTCCTGAGTCAAGAAGAGGAGTGGAAGCAGGAGAAGCCCCAGGTGATGAAGCTCCAGTGTGAAGGTTGAATTTTCTTTGTGTGATGGCAGCCTTGTTTTTGTGGATAGTGCATATAAAGAAAACCTTCCTAAGAAAGAGATAATAAGAATAACAACAACTTTATTTTTATACCCCGCCAACCATCTCCTTTTGGGGACTCAGGGTAGCTCACAAGGGACAAGCCCAAAAGACAATTAAAACACAGAAGAAAACATTTACCCTCTATGGTGGCCCCAAATTATAGTCCCAGGATTACGTAAATTACTTCCTTCGTCTCAGCAGTAGCCCTTCCGCTTCAGATTAATTCCTGAAGAAGAGTGTAATGCCCAAACAAAGGCAAAATCCCCACACCAACATCAAGGAAAGACAGTTTTGTCTACAGCATGAAGAAAACTATTCTTGGGTCCCAACCGTAATCCAAGCAGTCTGGAACAGGTTTCTAATCTTTCTTTTTCTTTGTGATCTGTGCTGTTTGCTCAGGTGCAGGACCCTGTTGCAGATGAGACCAGTCAGGTGATAAAGTCAGACATTTTGGTCGTCCAGACTGGAGAAGGAGAATATATTGTAGATGGTAAGGGATAGCAGTGGTCCTTCTTGCTTGCTCACCTCCTCTTGAGTAGACCTAAAATGCCAGAGCGGTGTGAATCCAAAATAAATCTATGTATATAATAAAACTCTGTGTTTGCGGTGGGAGGTGCGGAGGAATATGTGGCACCATTTTGATTGGTTGCAACTGTGGGATTATTTGCATAAAGGACTCTGATTGGCTAGCCTCAGAATTCCAATACTCTAAGACACCAGACAGAGGGGATTGGTTGCCACTGATGGAGTATTTGCATAAAGGACACTGATTGGCCATCTATATTCCAACATTCTAAGGTGACGCAGAGGGAAAAGGAAAGGCCTCAGGCAGGCAGTCACTGCGGCCCACAGCAATGACGGATCAGGACCAAACTTGGCACACGGGCCCAATGGCCCACTTCACAACCTAGGGTGGTTTAGGGCAGGATGGGCCACAAATGATGGGATTTGCTGTACCTTCACCTGATTCACTTCCCAAACAACACTGTAGCCCCTATAAATCACAGACCAGGCACAAAATTGACAGCAAGGCTTCCTTAACTTGATTTTCCTGACTAGACCTCAGCTCATGGGATATTGTTTAGGGCCTGAATTGACAATAAGGCTTCCTCAACTTGATTTTCCTGACTAGGCCTCCAACAATGACATTACAAGACCAAACTTGGCACACAGATCCCCCAAGGTGCAGTCTACATCCTGGTGCAGATTGAGGGAGGATGGACCATGGATGATGGGACTTGCAGTACTTTAATTCACTTCCTTAGAGCACTGTGGCCCACAACAATGACAAATCAGGAGCAAACTTGGCACACAGAGGCCCAATGACCCACTTTACAACCTGGTGCGGTTTATGGCAGGATAGCCCACATATGATGGTATTTCTAGTACCTTCACCCGATTCACTTCCCACAGAACATTGTAGCCACTACAAATCACAGACCAGGCCCAAACTTGTCACACAGAATACTCATGACCCACTTATAAGAACATAAGAACATAAGAAGAGCCATGCTGAATCGGACCTCAGCCCATCTAGTCCAGCATTCTGTATCACACAGTGGCCCACCAGTTGTACACGGGGATCTCGAGCAGAAGGGGGGCAAAACCCTGACCTGCTCCCGACCCCCCACAACCAGTACCCAGGAAATCCTGCCTACCTCAACCAACTCCGAGGTGGCACTTGAATGTCCTTTTCAGTAACTACCGATACACTTGGTATCCATGAATCTGTCTAATCCTGCCTTGAAGTTGTTAAGGCTGACCACTGTCACAACCTCCTCTGGAAGTGAGTTCCATAACCCAATGACCCTCTGGGTGAAGAAATATTTCCCTTTATTAGTCCTATTTTTCCTACCTTGGAGCTTCAGGAGTGCCCTCTAGTCCTAGTGTTTTGTGACAAAGAAAATAGTTTTCTTTATTCACCTTTTCTATCCCGTGCATGATTTTATACACTTCGATCAAGTCACCTCTTAAGCGCCCGTCTTTCAAGGCTGAAAAGACCAAGGCGTTGCAACCTGGTTTCATAAAGGGAGCTGCTCCATCCCTTGGATCATTCTTGTTGCCCTTTTCTGTACCTTTTCCAGTTCCGTTATATCCTTCTTAGGTGCGGAGACCAGGTGTACACAGTACTCCAAATGTGGCCTTACCATCGATTTGTAGAGAGGTAATACAACATTTGCTGACCTATTTTCGATTCCCTTCTGATCATGCCAAGCATAAATTTGCTTTTTTCACTGCTGCTGCGCACTGGGTTGACATCTTCATTGAGCTGTCACCCAAAACCCCAAGATCCCTTTCCTGGTTTGTCTCGGAAAGCTTTGACCCCATCAATTG
>JARBWK010000001.1:209185435-209210035 GCA_030556195.1 Anolis apletophallus | reverse complement strand
CCCTGGGTCACTGGCCTCTGGACATCCACGAGACGGCGGCAGATACCACAACTGCAACAAGACAAAAAGGTAGAAAATTAAAATATAAATATAAAAATATAAACCAATAAATTCAATAAGAACAAAATTAAAATACAATTCACGCAGTCCATGCACGCTAGTCAAAAGGAGAAAAGATTCCTAGCTGTCGCAATGGATTGACAATCAGCTGGCTCCTTCTTGAAGTTTATCTTTTTCTGATTAAAAAAGGTTATTCCCAGGGCGTAGGGGCCCAAAGAGTAAAAGCCAGATAGCAGCTAGACTTATAATTAGTCTAGGAAAAATATGACACCAAAATGGAGGTGATGTTGACCCGTGGATACAGGAGCTCGGTGGGTTTCCGTATCCACGGTTCAGAGGAATGCCATTTCGGCCTTCCCAGGACGCTGTAAGAGCATCCCGGGCGAGCTGTCAGCGATCTGCAGTTCAGGAAAGGAAAGGTTCATGCTTTGAGGGAGTTGGAGACAGTAAAGGACACAATCACTATGAAGAGGGGAAAGTTGCAATTGAACGATACTTTATTGGGGGATTTGTTACAATGTTAGGGTCAGGGGAAGAAGGCAAAGTAAAGAAAGATTGCTTGTTGAAGCTGTAGCCACACTCCCAGCGATGTTGGCCCAATGGGACATCCAGGAACTGTGGAACTCCCTGCTGCAGGTCAGATTGGCTTGAAGGCAGGGGGCCCTTGGGTGTTCCCCCTCACTCTGACACCAGGTTGAGAAAATCTGACTTATGAGGTAGGGAAGAAGCAATCAAGTCAAAAGTACTGGATCAGTCCTCAATCTCTCTTGAATAAAAGTGAAATGTGTTTGTATTTTCCACCTTCCAGTGTTGCTCCTGGTGGGTCAAAAGGCTGATCAGGGAACAGGGATTCAACAGGTGGCTGATGGGATTGCTCTCCCCTTGAAGACACGGGGCTGCAGTCTGGGGGAATCCCTGGATTCAGAGTTGAACCTAGAGGCTCAAGTATCCGCAATGAGCAGGAGGACTTTTGCAAGTTTAATCCTCGTGCACCGACTGCATACATTGCTTGAGACACTAGATCTGGCCATGTACATACCTGAATTACACTTCGTTTGACTCAACGTCATGCCCTCTGTGTGGGTCTGCTTTGTGTTATCGAACACCAATACTCCCCCAAACCCACCTCACTCAACCCCACCTCCACTTAAAATAAAATGGAAGATTCAGTATTCGCAGGAGTTGTTCCTTGGGCTTGAGTTCGGAACATGCTGCCCACAATCCTGCTTCAGAGTCTACGGGTTCTAGTGAGGCTGTGCCGAAAAGAAACAAAACATTGTGAATCACATTAGGACAGTGTTTTTCAACCTGGGGGTCACGAGGGCGGTGTCAAAGGGGTCGACAAAGACCATCAGAAAACACATTTTTTGTTAGTCATGAGGGTTCTGTGTGGGAAGTTCGGCGCAGTTCTATCCTTGGTGGGGTTCAGAATGCTCCTTGATTGTAGACGAACTATAGATCCCAGCAACTACAACTCCCAAATGTCAAGGTCTATTTTCCCCAAACTCCACCAGTGTTCACACTTGGGTATCTTGAGTATTCGTGACAAGTTTGGTCCAGATCCATCATTGTTTGAGTTCTCTGGATGTAAGTGAACTACAACTCCCAAACTCAAGGTCAATGCCCACCAAACCCTTCCAGTATTCCAGTTAGTCATGGGAGTTCTCTGTGCCAAGTTTGGTTCAATTCCAACATTGGTGAAGTTCAGCGTGCTCTTTGATTGTCGGTGAACTATAAATCCCAGCAACTACAGGTCCCAAATGAGAAGATCAACCTCCCCAATCCCACCAGTATTCAACTGTGGGCATATAGAGTATTACTGCCAGGGAGGCAGGCCTTCCCTGCCGCTTTGCCGGGGCAGGACTGGATGTTGTTGGGGTGTTATCGGGGCCGCCGGTGGACTGCAGCCCTGCCTGGAATGAGGACCAAGCACATCCGCTTGCACCCCGAGCCAGATAGAATGAGCAAAAAAAAAAGCAACAGGATGCGAGGGGCCGCACACCAGCCTCCCTTTCTGAGGCCTGTTCTAATGTAAATATTTTATATTAATATTCATTTAAAAAATCCGCAAAACAGCGAGACTGCTTAAAGTGAACTGCGAAGGATATAATACTGTAATAGTGATGTTAGTGAATTACCTGGGGGACAAAAAAAAACTTCAGACTTGATCTGCAGTGTGCCCTTATCAAACAGCACCGTGCATCATCGAATCCAGGATCTATCAAAGGACGGCTCAATGATGCGAATACCAAGCTTGAACAGTTTAATACCAACTTGAAGAGGGCAGGCTTGGCTCCGGAAGAGGAAAAACCTGTATATGAACAAAGGGAATTAAGTGTGTTTGGGGGGAGGATTTACAAATCAAAGACCAGAAAGCAGTATCGCAGAAGGAACCATTTTGAAGACAGATTTGGCTTGGGAAGAGGAGGAACGGATAAGTGAACAAGGGGAGCCAAATAAATCTGGAAAAATGGATGAAGATGCACAAAGAAAAGAAGCAGCGTCTCAGAAGGAACCACCACAGAATCTTTTGTTGTTGTTTATTCGTTCAGTCGCTTCCAACACTTTGTAACCTCCTGGACCAGCCAGAACTCCCTGTTGGCCGTGGCCACCCCCAGCTCCTCCTTCAGAGTCAAGCCAGTCACTTCAAGGATACCATCCATCCACCTTGCCCTTGGTCGGCCCCTCTTCCTTTTTCTTCCATTTCCCCCAGCATCATTGTCTTCTCTAAGCTTTCCTGTCTTCTCATAAAGTGGTGAAAATACTTCATCTTTGCCTCTAATATCCTTCCCTCCAATGAGCAGTTGGGCCTTATTTCCTGAAGTATGGACTGGTTGGGTCTTCTTGCCACGTCCATACTTCAGGAAATAAAGCCCGACTGCTCATTGGAGGGAAGGATATTAGAGGCAAAGATGAAATACTTTGGCCACATAATGGACCCCTGGCAAAAAAGCAAGAGACAAAATATAGAAAGGGAACAAGGAAATGTCAAATTAAGTTGGGAGATATCATCATCATCGTTTATTATTTTGTCGCCCTCCACCAAGGTGCTCTGGGCGACTTACATAGTATAAAATAAGCAATGCAACAATAAAATCAAAAAATTAAACAGAAACAAAGACATCAGCTTAGTTACAGATTAAATGCTCTGCTGAAGAGCCATGTCTTGAAGCTTGCCCAAAAGATCGTAGGTCACGCATAGCTCTCATATAGGCTGGCAACGGGTTCCGCAACACTGGAGCTGAGACCGAAAAGTCCCTACGCCTTGTAGCTTCTAGACCAGACCTGGGCTGGATAGGATTTCTGGGAGTTGAAGTCCAAAACCCTCCCAGGTGTTTTGGACTTCAAAACTCCAGAAATCCTAACAGCTGATAAACTGGATAGGATTTCTGGGGAGTTGAAGTCCAAAACACCTGGAGGGCCGGCCAATGCCCCGGTCTGTTCTAGACGCACTTCCTTAGGAACTGGTAGGTACAGAAGATTTTCTTGCGACGATCGCAGCGCCCACTGATGTTGGCAGATATCTCAGAAGGTATCAGGAGTCTAAACAAGATGTCAAATCAAATCCCCACTCCCTATTGGCAAATACAGGACTCTTCAAAGCAAATGGGGAAAAATGGAATCCCCATAGACCAGACCTGGGCAATTGCCAGCCCTCCAGGTGTTTTGGACTTCAAATCCCAGAAATCCTAACAGCTGGTAAACTGGCTAGGATTTCTGGGAGTTGAAGTCCAAAACACCCAGAGGGCCGGCAATTGCCCAGGTCTGCCATAGACTATGATTAACAGAACATTTTGGGACCAAGTGGAAAAGAAGGGGAGGGTGGAGGGTTTTTTTTTGGTAATACAAGATCAAGAAGAATATTATGTAAGCTTGTAGAGAAGGACTAATAACTGTGCCAAGTTTATCAGTTATGCTTTATTAGGTATTTCATAAAAGAAAACCCATTCCCACATACATGCTCTTCCACACTTCTCATCAAACTTCTCAATTAAATGTATTTTTAGCCCTGAATATACACGGCAGGAAATATTTGCAGTAACCAGTATGCATGAATGGATTAAAAGAAACCCCACTGAAATATCCCTCCTTTTGCTCTCAAAATATTATCACTTACGCTTAATGAGATATTTCACAAAAGAAAATGGGTCAGGTTATTATTTTCCCCAAGGGCCATGACTTCATAACTCAGTGTTTCTATGACAAAGATTCATGCCCCCTTGATGTAAAACAAGGGAACTTGCCTTAACCCTATTCCTTCCGTGTGGCTTGACAATTAAAAAATAAGTCTTGTATTTCAACTGCTGCTCTTCCCACACTCTGGTTTTTCTCAGCTGTGAGTTGCTTGGTGACGAACAAGGTGTGACTTGTATCTGAAGCTATTTCCACACTCTGGGCACTCAAATGGCTTCTCTCCTGTGTGAATTAATTGATGACTAATAAGGTTGCATTTGTGACTGAAGCTATTTCCACACTCTAAACATTTAAAGGGCTTCTCTCCTGTGTGAATTGCCTGATGGCTAATAAGGTTGCCCTTTTGACTGAAGCTCTTTTCACACTCTGGGCATTTAAATGGCTTCTCGTCCGTGTGAGTTGCCTGATGACGACTGAGGTTTCCCTTGTGACTGAAGCTTTTTTCACACTGCAAGCATTTAAATGGCTTTTCTCCTGTGTGAGTTGCCTGATGACTTATCAGGTTGCTCTTATGACTGAAGCTCCTTTCAGACTCCAAGCATTTAAATGGCTTCTCTCCTGTGTGAAGTGCCTGATGACGAATAAGGACGTTTTTGTGACCGAAACTCTTTCCACATTGCAAGCATTTAAATGGCTTCTCTCCTGTGTGAGTTGCCTGATGACTAATAAGGTTTCTCTTGTGACTGAAGCTCTTTTCACACTCCGAGCATTTAAATGGCTTCTTTCCCGTGTGAGTTGCCTGATGACTAATAAGGTTGCTCCTCTGACTAAAGCTCTTTTCACACTGCAAGCATTTAAATGGCTTCGCTCCTGTGTGAGTTGCCTGATGAGTAATAAGGCTGCCCTTGTGACTGAAGCTCTTTTCACACTGCAAGCATTTAAATGGCTTCTCTCCTGTGTGAGTGGCCTGATGACTAATAAGGTTGTGCTTGTGACTGAAGCTCTTTTCACACTGGTAGCATTTAAATGGCTTCTCTCCTGTGTGAGTTACCTGGTGACGTACAAGGCCTATCTTTTGACTGAAGCTCTTTCCGCACTCTGAGCATTTAAATGGTTTCTCTTGTATGTGAGTTATCTGGTGGTAATCAAGGCCTTTCTTTTGACTGAAGCTCTTTTCACACTGCAAGCATTTAAATGGCTTCTCTCCTCTGTGAGTTGCCTGGTGACTAATAAGGTTGCATTTTTGACTGAAGCTCTTTTCACACTGAAAACATTTATATAGCTTTACTCCTGTGTGAGTTGCCTCATGAGTAATAAGAGTTCTCTTTTGACTGAAACTCTTTTTACACTCTGGGCATTTAAATGGCCTTTCTCCTGTGTGAATTGCCTGGTGATGTTCAAGGCCTATCTTTTGACTGAAGCTCTTTCCACACTCTGGGCATTTAAATGGCTTCTCTCCTGTGTGAAGTGCCTGATGACGAATAAGGACGTTTTTGTGACTGAAGCTCTTTCCACATTGCAAGCATTTAAATGGCTTCTCTCCTGTGTGAGTTGACTGATGACTAATAAGGCTTTTCTTATGACTGAAGCTCTTTCCACACTCTGAGCACTTAAACCGTCTCTCTCCTGTGTGAGTTTTTTTGTGGTAAAGTAGATCTTCCTTCTGACTGAAGCTCTTTCGACAATCTGGGCATTTAAATAGTCCCTCTCCTGTGTGAAAGGAGACGTTACAAAATGCATTTAGTCAAGACAGCCCTTTCCAACACTGTGAAGAAAAAAAACCTATTTCTTTTTGCTCTAAATATTATACCAGGATATAAGTCTCAAAGTAAACAATAATGCAACCAGAGCTGGGGGGAAACAGAGCTGTTTCCTTAGCCCTTGTTTATCTGGAATCCCCTGTACTTCTGGCACAAGAAAGGTAAAATTCCTTGACCTGCCGGATGCCACAAAGGTAAGTGAACGTAACCTCCTGGCATCACACAGCAGAACAAACGTCAACATTCAGATTAGCAGCCAGAATAATGTTGCCATATTAAAAAGGACTGAATGAAGATCCACATAACTGGAGTTTGGCACTCTCTCTCTCTCTGTTTTGTCACTCCTTATATTATTGATTAAATGTTTATTTTCCCATTTTAACCCTTTTGTCTTTTTTAAAGCACTTCCCTACTGTTGATTTTCTTAATTTCAGAATTAGTATAGGCCTGAGGCAAAACGTGTTTTCTATCATTGGCTTCACAAGTGTTGGCTGGTATATATTGTATTACTTTTTTGTGGATAGAGAAATTGATATATACATAAATCAAAGTGTTTATGCATGGGCTGCAAAGGCTCCTAAATGGCTTGGTAGAACTGGATGAAACTTGATACATAAACACGTTTTGGACCAACAGAAAATACTGCCTATATTTTTTTCAAAAAGGCCACTCTTCTTGGGGCTTTGGCCCCAAAGACTAAAATAGGTGTTCCTAACCTTTTTTTTGACTGGGGACCAATCTGACAAGGAATGAAAGACTAAAACAAGGGGAAAGGGGGTGCATGTACGTAGATTCACTTCTCTTCCATGCCTGGCATGTTCAACCCTGCTCTCTCCTGGAGGCTGCACAGATCATGAACGGGAGGGAACCTGATTAACTGAATACTCCTAGAGCGGCGGTTCTCAACATGTGGTTTCCCAGGTGTTTTGGCCTACAGTTCCCAGAAATCCCAGCTAGTTTACCAGTTGTTAGGATTTCTGGGCTTGAAGGCCAAAACATCTGGGGACCCACGGGTTGGGAACAACTGTCCTAGAGAGTTGAAGGGGTAAAATGAGGCCATCCTACTTTGGAGAAATGGCACCAGAGGAGTGCAGCAGGTGCTGCTGCTTCAGGTGCTTTGCTCCAGTGCAGGACAGCTGCCCACCTTCCTCGCATTGACCCGAAACAGGAAGTGATTTTTTATACCTGGCGTATTAGACGACCCCCCAAGTTCAGCAAGGATTTTCCAGGATTAAAAAGTCATGTAGTACAGTGTTTCCCAACCAGTGTGCCATGGCACACTAGTGTGCTGTGAGCGATCATCAGGTGTGCCGTGGGAAATTGGACCCTCCAATACCCTTTCTTCCCCCTCCTGCCGAACACTTTTTCTTCTCCACTCGGGCTCCCTTCTTCCCAGCCTCGCTCTGCTCGCTTTGCCTTGTTTTGTTCTGGGGCGAGTCTGCACAGTAGCGCCCCCATTGGGTCACGTCTTCCTCCCTCCCCCCTCCCCTCCTGAACACGCTCACACTGCCCCCTCGGATCAAAATGGCGGCAGAAGCGGCAGTGGAGAAGAAAAAGTAAGTGTTTGGCAGGAGGGGGAAGAAAGGGTGCGAAGGGGGAGGGGGAGGAAGAGATCTCTGTCGAAAGCTGGCATGGGCAAACTTGGACCTTCCAGGTGTTTTGGACTTCAACTCCCACCATTCCTAGCAGCCTCAGGCCCTTTTCCTTTTCCCCCGTCAGCCATTTAAGCAGGAAAGTGCCTCAGGCTGTTAGGAATGGTGGGAGTTGAAGTCCAAAGCACCCAGAGGGCCGAAGTTTTCCCATGCCTGTTTTGGGGACCTTAAAGTGGTGAGCCTCCTTCCAACATTGTGATTCTGGATAGAAAACAAACAGCATAACATAACATTTTTTAAGTCCACAGTGCTCTCTGGGTGTAGGTGAACTACAACTTCCAAACTCAAGGTCAATTCCCAAGCAAACCCTTTCAGTACTTTCTGTTGGTAATGAGAGTTCAATATGCCAAGTTTGGTTCAAATCCATTGTTGCAAGAGTTCAGGATGCTCTTTGATTGTGTGTTAACTATAAATCCCAGAAACTGTAACTCCCAAATGTCAAGGTCTATTTTCCCCAAACTCCATCTGTGTTCACATTTGGGCATATTGAGTATTCATGCCAAGTTTGGTCCTGATCCAACATTGTTTGAGTCCACAGTGCTCTCTGGATATAGGTGAACAACAACTCCAAAACCCAAGGTCAATGCCCACCAAACTCTTATAGTATTTTCTCTTGGTTATGGGAGTTCTGTGTGGGAAGTTTGTGTCTTTCTGCCATTCCTGCCAGGATATCTATGTTGTGTTCATCGAAAAAGCCAAAGTTTTCACACAGACTGTATAAATACATTTAAAAACATATTAACTATATGTATTACTGTGTTAGAGTGTCATTTTGGTTGGTGGTGTGCCCCAGGATTTTGTAAATGTAAAAAATGTGCCACGGCTCAAAAAAGGTTGAAAAACACTGTAGTACACCGGAAAATACAGTAGTTTCCAGACAAAGTACAAAGTGTTGGAGGTTTGGCCTACATGGTTTGTGTCCAGGTTACCTTCAGGATCGCCTTCATCCTGTTCAATCCACCCCAAAAACTGAGATCCTCTGGGGGGCATCTGCTCCAGCCTGCCAGAACCACCACCCAGAGGGCCTTTTAATTGGCCGCCCCAAGACTGAAACAACCAGCCAGTAGAGCCTCAACAGCTAGATCAGCTGTTCAAATTTAAGACACAAGGGAAGACCCCTCTCTTCCGGCAGACCTACTCAGGCAGTTCTAATGATGACTTTTATTTTGTGTATTTAAATATGTATTTTATGGAAATATATTTAAATATGAAAATTTTATGGAGTGTTTTTAATTTTGTGTTTTAGCAATGTTGTAACCCACCTTGACCTGTGAGGAGAGACGAGTAAGAAACGTTATTAGTGTTCCTTCAATTATCACAGGTGTTACATTCCAGGACTGTGCACGAAAAGTGAAAATCTGCGAAGTATGGACACTATATTATATATTGCGTTCCAAGGGTGAGAGACTGTTTTGTGTATTTTATGTATTATATGAAAATATGTTTTAATATGTGTATTTATGAGGTGTTTTTAAATAATTATGTGTTTTGGCAATGTTGCAACTCACCTCGGGCTGTGAGGAGAGACGGGTAAGAAATTATTATTATTATTATTTGCTGCCATGGCTTTACTGGCTTCCAATTTGTTTCCAGACACAATTCAGATTGCTGGTTGTGACCTATAAAGACCTAAATGGCTCAGATTCATGCTATTTGACTCATTGTATCTCCTTGTATAAACCCACCTGGGCGCCACAAGAGAAGCCCTTGTCTCACTCCCAACACCAACTACAACAAACCCTAAAGGGTAGCCTAACTAGCAACAGAAAACAACACAAGAGTCCTGAGAACACAACTATGGCAAAATATATAATGTATTAAGAAGAAATGTAAGCTGCAAGGCGCCAATAGAGGCAGTAAACAAAATATAGCAGAGAAATCTATGCTACTCAGAGGTAGGCATATATAATCCAGTTCTATTCATATAAAGATGCTAGGTATAAGGAACATCCTCTGGCCAGGATGACAGGCCTATACCTAGCTTCTTTGCATGAATAGAAATATTCTTTATTCAACAATTTACCAGCTCACCTGAGTGACTGCGTGCCCTGATTTATTTTTGAGGTCGCTTGCAGACCTTTCATGTCACCAATCTGCTTCACGGCTCTTTGATCTAGCCGCAGGCTGGCGTGTCCTCTTTACTACTACAACTTTACTTCGTATCAGCCATAGGATTTGCCTGCCCCAGACGCCACCTGGTAATATTGGTCCGTCCTCTACCCTGCAATGTGTATATTGTAAAATCACTGTATGTATGTATTTAATACTGTATATAGCGTGCTCCATTGGAACGTCTATTTGATGTATTGTGCTTATGATATATAGACCATTGTATGCATGGTACACTGTGTTCTAATGTTATCAACTTTTGTAATTTCCTAGTATTTCTCATGTATTTCTGTGTGGATATATTGTATTCCTGTACTTCTCATGAATTGATGCATTGATGTAGTATTACATTGTATTCCATTGCCATCTGCTGGTTTATATGGTTACTACAACTGGATTATATATGCCTACCTCTGAGTAGCATAGATTTCTCTGCTATATTTTTCTTACTGCCTCTATTGGCGCCTTGCAGGTTACATTTCTTCTTAATACATAATATATTTTTCCATAGTTCTGTGTTCTCAGGTCACTCCCAACACCATCACAAGCATGGTCGGTGGATGGAAAATAACCATTGCCTACAATTCATCAAATGTGGCAACTCCACCCAAGTGCCAATTGTCCTCTTGGGCCGGCCCTTACCTGGATATGGAGTGAGATTATTTGCTACGGCTTCAGAGAAAGTTGATCTGAAACACTGGATGATTTTTAGAAACTTGTAAACGGATATGGTTAAGCACAAGCATAATGGAGCTTTACCCAGATATGACACAATTCCTAAATTCTCCTCCATGACTTGCTGGTGCAAAGTTTTTTGGCTTGGATCCAAGAGGGCCCATTCCTCCTCTGAGAAATCCACAGACACGTCTTCAAAAGTCACCTGAAGGGGGAAAATGTTATGGAATGTAGAAGAAAAAGGTTCATTTAGGGCAATATTCAAGGGAGAAGGAGACTGGACTATCCCCTCCCCTCCAGGGATCCTGCTGCCTACCTCATCTGGTTCCGCAGAATCTCTTCTTAGGAAAGAATCAGGAAAAGTTGTTCTACTGTCACTTGACTGTGTTTCACCTCCTGTAAAAGAGAGGAAAGATGGGTCCCTTTTCCAAGCTGCCCCACAGTTCCTTCCCTGGGAAGCCTGCCATTCTCCCCTTGCCCCATGGCCCTCTTTTAAACTTCCTCCTTGGATTTCAGTCCCAGGTCTTTAATGTGGACTACTTTGTTTTACGAGAGTGTTGCGACCTAGTCTCAGGAAATGTAAAGGGTTGACTGTATTAGTTTCTGTTTTTGTGCCAATGTAGCAAAGAGCATATTCACCACTATAAACGTCCAGAGTGAAGCAAAGGTATCAAGTAACTTTGAAAGTGGCACAAATAAGTATTGTAGGGAAATGTCTCCTGTCAACAGATTTCCTAAGTTCTCAGGCTCCCCCCCCCCTTTCCCCCAATTCAGACAGCTCAGACATTTCAGGTCTACTCAAGAGGAGATGAGCAAGCAAGAAGTACCACCACCAACCCTTACCAACTACGATATATTCTCCTTGTCCAATATGGACAGCCCAAATGCGTGACTCCTCCACCTGGTTGGTCTCTTCGGCAACCGAGTCCTGCACCTGAACAAGCACCACAGATCACAAGGGAAAAAAGAAAGATTAGAAAAGGAGGGAGGGCTCTCTTTCTGCAACCTGTTCCAGACCGCTTGGATTGTGGTTGGGACCCAAGACTGGTTTCCTTCATTCTGTAGAAGAATCTGCCTTTCCTTGATTTTGGTGTGGGAATTCTGCCTTCGTTTGGGCATTGAACTCTGCTTCAGGACTCAATCCAAAGTGGAAGGGCTACTGCTGAGATGAAGGAAGTATTTTACGTAATCCTGCGGTTGTCATATTGGTTTTTAATGATTATGTAATGGTTTTTAATGTTTTTATATGTGATTTTTATGATATTGTGGTATTTGACTATATTTTTGTATTGTGGTGTAGTGGCCTTGTAGTGCTGCGAATTTAAGCCGTCCTGAGTCCCCCTTCGGGGGTAGAGAAGTGACGAGGTAGAAATACCTGAAATAAATAAATAAATAATAAATCATAAAATTGCAATAACCTGTTTTTCTGGCTAATCCACCCATATTTAGAAAATGCCCATAACATATGGACAAAGAATTTTATATCATCTTTCAAAACAATTTGATTCCCTGAAACTGAATGCAATAATCCCAGCCCAAGGAGTTCAGAAGAATTTTACATTATCCTTCAAAACCATTATTCTTAATTGTTTGAAACTACAAGGTGAATCTCTCTCTCACCTGGGGCTTCTCCCGCTTCCTCTCCTCTTCGGCCCGACTCAGGAGGAAGCCTTCAGCCAAGGCCACGGGCTGGGAACTGGTCTCTGCCCCACATCTTGGCCCTTCCATCTTGGTTCTGTGCCTCCAAACTGGATCGAGATGTGTCCACCTCTTCTCCCAAATGATATTCAAAGCGGGAGGACTGGCAGAACTGATGCAGCCTGCAAACAAAACAAGATGAATGAGCTCATGTGAACACTCTTGAGGAAGGACGTTTTATTCATTCATTCATTCATTCATGGCATTTATATTCCAACCCTTCTCACCCCACAGGACAGATTACAATGCACATATACATGGCAAACATTCAATGCCATTTAGACATACAACATATATAGAGAAACAGAGGCAAGTTAACATTCCAGCTTTTCCGGCTTCATGAGGGTATGCCCAGTTCTGGCCACAGGGGGAGCTGGCGCTTCATCATCCACTTATGTCACTGGGTCCTGTGATGAAGTACTCCTGCATGTGGCTGGAAGGTTTTATGGCGTCATAAAGCGGTATCTCAATTTCCTACTTGACAGATTCAACTGTCTTTCGGGCTGCATAGGTCGACAGCAAGCTAGATTATTAATGGTCGGGAGATGGCTCCAACTCGGTTGTGGTGATTTAATGCAGCTGGCTACTAACTAGTTGCGCCACAGCCTGGTCCTTTTATAAAAAAACAAACGTATATGACTATTGTTCCCCCTCTTTCCCTGAAAACACTCTTTTTAAAAAAATAAAAATAAAAATCTTAGCAAAAAAAAAAAAAAAGACAAAAAAGTGATTGACAGGGATCAAGCCTGTCCAAGGGAGAGGGCGGCTATTCTTGAGTCTCTATGGCGAAGTCAGGCACAAAGTCAAAGGCGAGCATGAATCCAACATTCATTTGCCATTAATGTTGAATGAATGACTGGCTTCTGGGTGCGGAGAGGAAAGGTTCAGGAAGGGGAGCTGTAGTTGAATGAGGCCCCAGCACTCTTTGCAAAACTATTACTCCCAGGGTTTCACAGCATTTTGGAATTGTAGTTTGGTGAGGTCCTAGAGCAGCGTTTCTCAACCTGGGGGTCGGGACCCCTGAAGGGGTCGCGAGGGGGTGTCAGAGGGGTCACCAAAGACCATCAGAAAACACAGTATTTTCTGTTGGTCACTGCGGTTGGCCCAATTCTCTCATTTATGGGGTTCAGAATGTTCTTTGATTGTAGGTGAACTAGAAATCCCAGCAACTACAACTCTCAGATAGCAAGGTCTATTTTCCCCAAACTCCACCAGTGTTCATTTGGGCATATTGAGTATTCATGCCAAGTTTGGTCCAGATCCATCATTGTTTGAGTCCATGGTGCACTCTGGATGTAGGCGAACTACAACTCCCAAACTCAAGGTCAATGCCCACAAACCCTTCTGGTGATTTTTGTTGGCCATGGGAGTCCTGTATCCCAAGTTTGTTTCAATTCCATTGTTGGTGGAGTTCAGAATGCTCTTTGATTGTAGGTGAACTATAAATCCCAGCAACTACAACTCCCAAACGACAAATTAATTCCCCCCGAACCCCACCTGTATTCAAATTTGGGTGTATTGGGTATTTGTGCTCAATTTGGTCCAGTGAATGAAAATACATCCTGCATATCAGATATTTACATTACAATTCATAACAGGAGCAAAATTAAGAGTTATGAAGTAGCAACAAAGGTGATTTTATGGTTGGGGGTCACCACAATATGAGGAACTTATTAAGGGGTCACGGCATTAGGAAGGTTGAGAACCACTGTCCTAGAGCTCTTTGGCAAACTATATCACCATCCGCTCCAGTTGTGTTGCTCCATCTGCAGCAGGGGTGCTCACACTTTTTCAGCATGGGAGCTACTGATTAAAAAACCAAGTCCCAACGATCACCTGCCCAGAAATGTAAAACGTATAACTATTTTCTTATTTATTTATTTATATTTATTATTCATTTTTATGTACTGCTCCTTCCAGCAGGCTCAGGGCAGTTTACATAAAATGAAGTTATAAAACATCAACATTTCAATTTAATAACAACAATATAAAACAGAGCATAAAAATACATCCCACCACCCCATTTCTCCCACACTGCCATATTACCACACATATTATCAGCCAGAAAGTAAGAAGAGAGGCTTTTGAACTGCAAGGCCATTTAATACTCAGCAAGGTAAACAAAGGGGCATGCAAAAATGCATCCAATCACCCCATTTCTCCCACATTTCCATATTCCCCAACATATATTTCTCAAGGAACAAAGCAAACAGAGAGGCTTTGGAGCTAAAAGGCCATTTTTAAACATTAAAAATAAACAAAGAGACATGCCACAGAACAATCAAGCACCCACCCCAAAGTAAAAAGACCGACCTTTGAGATGCGGTAAGGAAATGACCCCAAAGCATCCTTCTCCTCCATCATTGCTCCTATTTCCATGCCGCCAGCCTGCGTGCCGCCTCCAAGAGCTCACGAGAAGTCCGAGGGGCAGAATGGGCGCTTCTGCGCGTGGGCGGGCCAGCCATGCATTGCGTCATCCAGGCCCGCCCCCTTTGGTCTCCTACGACTCTGAGTGGCTGGAGAAGAACGGAGGGAGGAGGAGAAATCCAAAAGAGGGGGCCCATTCTGCCTCTTGGACTCTGGAGCTTTTGGAGGCGGCGCGCGAGCAGGGAGCGGGGAGGAGCAACGACGGAGGACTTCTTTGCAGCGTGCAGGGGCGCATGAAGAGGACCAACAGCAAAAAACCTGGTCAGGGGCCTGAAGATCACCAGGATGAGGCCTGAAAATCACCCTGGTGATCGCGATCACCATTCTGAGCACCCCTGATCTGCAGTGTTCCCCTATGACGCACTTTCCCCATTCTAAACTGAAAGCCTGTCCCCACTATTGCATTTTCTTGCCCCCCCCCCCCATTTGCTACCTCCTACTCCTAATTCACCCAGGGTTTTACCATTTTATTTTGTCCGTTTGGCCTGCTCATCCTATTTGGTTTTTATTGTGTGAATTTTCTGTGTCCTGTATCATTCCATTTGTTATTGTAATCGTATTATTATTATTATTTCTGATGTATTTTGTTCTGTATTTTGTATTTTACTGTGTTGTGTTGTATTTTAGAAGGGCTTGGCCCCATGTAAGCTGCCCCGAGTCCCCATGGGGGAGATGGTGGCGGGGTATAAATAAAGATTATTATTATTATTATAACTCCCAGGGTTTCACAGCATTTTGGAGTTGAACTCTGATGAGGCCCCAGCGCTCTTTGGAAGACTATGACTCCCAGGGATTCACAGCATTTTGGAATTGTAGTTTGGTGAGGTCCTAGAGCTGTTTGGAAAACTGTAACTCCCAGGGTTTCACAGCATTTTGGAGTTGTAGACTGATGAGGCCTCAGCGCTCTTTGGCAAACTATAACTCCCAGGGTTTCACAGCATTTTGGAGTTGTAGTTTGGTGAGGCCTCAGCACTCTTTGAAAACTATGACTCCCAGGGTTTCACAGCATTTTGGAGTTGAAGTCTGATGAGGCCCCAGCGCTCTTTGGAAGACTATGACTCCCAGGGATTCACAGCATTTTGGAATTGTAGTTTGGTGAGGTCCTAGAGCTGTTTGGAAAACTGTAACTCCCAGGGTTTCACAGCATTTTGGAGTTGTAGACTGATGAGGCCTCAGCACTCTTTGGCAAACTATAACTCCCAGGGTTTCACAGCATTTTGGAGTTGTAGTTTGGTGAGGCCTCAGCGCTCTTTGGCAAACTATAACTCCCGGGGTTTCACAGCATTTTGGAGTTGTAGTTTGGTGAGGTCCTAGAGCTGTTTGGAAAACTATAACTCCCAGGGTTTCATAACATTGAAAGCTGTGGCTTGGCGAGGCCCTTCCTTTGCTCTCTCCCAGCCTCTCTCCCTCCTCCTTTGGGAACCCCTCCCCCTCCTTTCCCAGGCAGGCCCCCTGAGGGCAGGCGGTGGGGCCTCTCCACTGCAGCCTCTCCCGCCCCCTCCCAGCCCCACAGCTGCCCTTGAAGGCCTTGGGCGGAGAGAGGCAGAGGGAGCTCCCCCGTGGCGCCCCCCTCACTCCCCCCCTCTCCGGGACAGAAGCGCGAAGGCACCCACCTGCAGCGCCATCCCTCGCAGGACTGGCTCCCTCCCGGAAGTGGCGCTCTCCCTCCTCTCCCCCCTCGGAGGACCCCCTGCAGCCAAACAAAGCCTCTTCCGGTGCCCGTCTAGGAAGCCTGGCTTGGGCTTGTCTCCTCCTGGCCTCCCTGCCAGAAGCCTGGAGTTCAGTGGAGAAGAATGCAGGAGGCTCCCTCCACGTGGGCAGAAAAACACGGCATGCAGGGGGGCAGGGTGGGGGGCCAGGCCTGGCTGGAGGGCAGCAGGGCCTGGGGAAAGGGTCTTGGGGCCCTCGTGGGGAGGAAGGGGAGCAGGAGCCAGGCATGGCATGCTGCAGCTAAAAAAGCCAACGGGATTTGGGCCAGTGTCTAGTTCCAGGAAAGTCATGCTCCCCATGCTCTATTCTGCCTTGGTTAGACCAGTGTTTCCCCACCGCTGTGATGCGGCACAGTAGTGTGCCGTGAGGGACCTCCTGCTGTGCCGCGAGAAAAGCTCTCTGCCCCCCTTCCTTCCCCCCCCCTCCTGCCGAACTCCTGCTGCTTGGGGGAGGAGGAGGAAGGGCCGGGCGGCGGCGAAGAAAAAGGAGAAGGGGCTGGCGTGCTGCCTCCTTTGGCCGTTTCCCCAGCCAGCCTCCAACCCGCCATGACTCCTGCCCCTCGCTCAAGCCGCGCGGAGGAGCCCCGCCCATTGAAGCCCATCCATCGCTCATGCTCCTCCGCGTGGCTTCAGCGAGCCAGGGGCGGGAATCATGGCGGAGAGCGGCGCCGGGGACGAGGGCCATGACTCCTGCCCCTCGCTCGGACTGCCCTCTCAAGGCTGGAGAAGCTGTGCGAGAGCTGAAGCTGGGGTGAGGGAGTGGGGCCTGGCTCCGCCCCCTCTCCCTGGCTTCAGCTCTCCCACAGCTTCTCCAGCCTTGAGGGGGACAGTGCCAAGCCAGCATTGTGCTGGCTCTGCCACCGTTGGCTTGGCACTGCCCCTCAAGACTGGAGAAGCTGTGGGAGAGCTGAAGCTGGGGGGGAAGGGAGCGGGGCATGACCTGGCTCCTCCCCCTCCCCTGGCTTCGGCACTTCCAGCAGCTGCTGCCAGCAGGCCACCTTCCCCCAGCCATTCTTTATTGTGTTAGAGTCATTTGGGTTGGTGGTGTGCCCCCGGATTTTTTTAACGTTAAAAGTGTGCTGCGGCTCAAAAAAGGTTGGGAAACACTGGGTTAGACCACACCTGGAATCACACTGTGTCCAATTCTGGGCACCACACTTGAAGGGAGATATGTGTCCAGAGGAGGGCAACTAAAATGATCAAATATGTGAGAAGTCCTAGGGAGGAGGGAGCAAGCTAGTTTTCTGCTGCCCTGGAGACTAGGACGCAATGGAACAATGGCTTCAAACTACAAGAAAGGAGATCCCACCTGAACATGAGGAAGAACTTCCTAACTGAGAGAGCCGTTCAGCAGTGGAACTCTCTGTCCCAGAGTGTGGCGGAGGCTTTTAAGCAGAGGCTGGATGACCATCTGTTGGTGATGCTTTGAATGCAGTTCTCCTGTGTCATTGCAGAGCTTGGACTGGATGGCCCACGGGGTTTTTTTTCCCCAACTCAAAAGAATCCTAGAGTTGGAAGAGACCTCGTGGGCCATCCAGTCCAACCCCTTTCTGCCAAGAAGCAGGAAAATCGCGTTCAGAGCACCCTCGACAGATGCCCATCTCCAGCCTCTGTTTAAAAACCTCCATAGAAGACACCTCCACCACACTTCAAGGTAGAGAGTTCCGCTGCTGAACGGCTCTCATAGTCAGAAAGTTCTTCCTCATGTTCAGATGGAATCTCCTTTCCTGTAGTTTGAAGCCATGGCTCCAATGCGTCCTAGTCTCCAGGGCAGCAGAAAACAAGCTTGCTCCCTCCTCCCTGTGACTTCCTCGCACATAGTTCTACATTTATTTATTTGTTTACTACATTTCTATTCTGCCCTTCTCAGCCCCAGGGTGACTCAGGGCGGTTTACAAAATGGCAATTCAATGCCACAATAATATAATATAAAATAATATAAAAACATTAAAAGCATAGACCATTCATAAACTTCCATTCACAATACAATCAATAAAACATGAATCCTCCGTATCCCATTTCCAGAATCATTATCCGATCGCAATGGCTATCATGTCTCCTCTCAGCCTTCTCTTCAAACTCAATGATTCTTTTGCTTTGGACAGCCATTATCAAGCAGCATTTAAAAGCAAACCACTTCCCAATTTTTGGGTTCAGTTAGGGGAGGATGTTTTGATATTGCCTGATTTCTGTCAAAAGTGTATTGACACAGTTTTCAAGTGTTTCCAACAGACATTGTGGTATTCTTTTGTAACTACAAATTGCCAATTAACTGTCATTTTCAATTATTTTGAGACGTGAAACTTTCAAACTAAAATAACAAATTGATTCAATTATGTCTATATAAAATACTAGCTGTACCCGGCACGCGTTGCTGTGCCCTATTTAGGAGATGCAAGAAAGTCTGAGTATGTAAGGGTTGGAATTGATGTTACTTATGTTCTTTGTGGGGTCATGGCTGTGTCGTTGTGGGTTGTTCTGGTGGGTGGGATGTTGAAGTCCTATGGAGTTGTCGATGTGTGGTGTTCCTGGCGTTCTGCAGAGCTTGTGGATATACAATGTTTTTTGTCTTTCCGTCTGCTGTGTTGATGTAGAGGTTCTGTGGTTTCCCAACTCTGGAGCACGCTACGTAGAGTTGTCCGTGGGAGAAGCATTCTGTGTCAAGGTCTGTGCCACAGATTTGTAGTGTTTGTCCTTGAGCCTTGTTAATGGTGATGGCAAAAGCCAGTGTAGTGCAGTGTCTTTCTGTTCTGGCAATTGTTCTGCCCTTTTTTGTGTGATGTATGTAGCGTTGCGAGTGTGTCGTCCGATGCTGTTCTTTATAGGAGGCATGGCTTGTCTTTTGGGTCAGCTTATGCCTGTGTGGAAGGAAGGAATGGCATACAAATGGGTTGAGCAGTAGACGCAAGGTTGTGTTATGTGCATATTGTGTTGTGTGTAGGTATTACTTTTGTGTTATTCTGGGGGTATGTGTTTGTCAGTGGTGCCTGTGTCCCTGGTGCCCTATTTGTCTCCCTCCTAGATCTTGGCCGTGGCAGTTTAACCCTCAACTGAAATCACTCAGCATTCTAAGTGGCTTTGCCCACCGTTACTATGGTAACTGATGTTGGCCAATGGGTTTCGCTGGCTGCCGCAGAGGATGCTGTGAAATGTAGTTTTATTTTTACTCATTGTTTTGGGGGCCTTTTAGGTTTTGGGGGGGAAGTTTCTTTGCTACAAACGTACCTTGCTTGAAGCCTATTTCTGCTGGCAAGTTTTGTGTTTCTGCGTTGTAAGGTTTCTCTGTTTGAGGTAGTCTTCACATGACGGCTCTTCCTTTATATATAAGGATGGAATGAACCATACTATTGAAATTATTTTGTGTTATGGAACTACTCTTCATGATTAACTAAAACGTTTCACCCCCTTCCTGAATTTTTTTTCTGGCTACGGCCCTGCATTTTGATGTTTTGGAACTGTGTGTTAGCTTGATAACCGTGTCCTCTAAACCAGTGTTTCCCAACCAGTGTGCCATGAGCGATCATCAGGTGAGCCGTGGGAAATTGGAACCTCCAATACTCTTTCTTCCCCCTCCTGCTGAACACTTTTTCTTCTCCACTCGGGCTCCCTTCTTCCCAGCCTCGCTTTGCTCTGTGGTGAGTCTGTGCAGTAGCGCCCGCACGGATCACGTCTTCCTCCCTCCCCCCTCCCCTCCTGAACACGCTCACGCTGCCCCCTAAGATCAAAATGGCTGCAGAAACGGCAGTGTAGAAGAAAAAGTAAGTGTTCGGCAGGAGGGGGAAGAAAGGGCGCGAAGGGGGAGGAAGAGGTCTCTGTCGAAAGCTGGCATGGGCAAACTTGGACCTTCCAGGTGTTTTGGACTCCATCTCCCACCATTCCTAGCAGCCTCAAGCCCTTTTCCTTTTTCCCCCTCAGCCACTTAAGCAGGAAAGGGCCTCAGGCTGTTAGGAATGGTGGGAGTTGAAGCCCAAAGCACCCAGAGGGCCGAAGTTTTCCCATGCCTGTTTCAGGGACCTTAAAGTGGTGAGCCTCCTTCCAGCATTGTGATTCTGGATAGAAAACAAACAACAGCATAACATAACATTGTTTGAGTCCACAGTGCTCTCTGGGTGTAGGTGAACTACAACTTCCAAACTCAAGGTCAATTCCCAAGCAAACCCTTTCAGTACTTTCTGTTGGTAATGAGAGTTCAATATGCCAAGTTTGGTTCAATTCCATTGTTACAAGAGTTTAGGATGCTCTTTGATTGTATGTTAACTATAAATCACAGAAACTGTCACTCCCGAATGTCAAGGTCTATTTTCCCCAAACTCCATCTGTGTTCACATTTGGGCATATTGAGTATTCATGACAAGTTTGGTCCTGATCCAACATTGTTTGAGTCCACAGTGGTCTCTGGATATAGGTGAACAACAACTCCAAAACCCAAGGTTAATGCCCACCAAACCCTTCCAGTATTTTCTGTTGGTCTATTTTGACATTGCTCCCGTTTTCAACCACATATCTGTGTGAGATGAGCTTTTCTAGCTCAGTGTTTCTCAACCAGTGTGCCGTGGCACACTAGTGTGCCGTGAGCGATCATCAGGTGTGCCGCGAGAAAAGCTCTCTGCCCCCCTTCCTTCCCCCCCATCCTGCTGAACTCCTGCTGCTTGGGGGAGGAGGAGGAAGGGCTGGGCGGCGGCGCCGAAAAGGAAGAAGGGGCCGGGGCGCCTCCTCCTTCGGCCATTTCCCTAGCCAGCCTCCAATCCGCTATGACTCCTGCCATGATTCTCGCCCCTCGCTCGCTGAAGCCGCGCGGAGGAGCCCCATCCACTGAAGCCCGTCCACCACTCATGCTCCTCCTCTGTGGGAGAGCTGAAGCCAGGGGAGGGGGCAGGGCATGGCGCCCTCCCCCACCCCCTGGCTTCAGCGCTCACACAGCTTTGCCAGCCTTGAGGGGGCAGTGCCAAGCCAGCAGTGGCAGAGCCAGCACAATGCTGGCTTGGCACTGCCCCCTCAAGGCTGGCGAAGCTGTGGGAGAACTGAAGGTCAAATCGATCTCTTCGCAACGTGGCAGAACAAGAAATGCATCACGTTCTGCTCCAGGACGCACGCACGCACACCCTGCTCAGGGTTGCTTGGGCGACGCGTTCCTGATTCCGTGGAACTCGGACCTGACATACGCCTTTCCACCATTCCCCCTACTGCTTCGAGTGGTGGCCAAGCTCCACAGGGAAAGAGCGCGGTGCATACTCATCGCACCGTGGTGGCCCCGTCAGCAGTGGTTCGCCCTGCTGCTGGAGATGTCCAAGGGGGAGTTTGTCCCTCTGCCTTGCAGAGTCGACCTCCTACTGGCGCAACAGGACCAGGTATTCTACCTGGAGGTCGACAAATTGCGTCTCACAGCCTGGAGGATCCGACCACCAGACTGACGGCGTTGTCTCAGTTGTCAGCGCCAGTTTTGGCCATTGTGGAAGCGGCCCATAAGACCTCCACCAAGAAGGCCTATAAATATAAATGGTCTCGGTTTATACAATTTCTTTCTCCCAAGGGGCTGGACACTTTGGAAGTTCCTAATTCTGTGGTGCTAGACTTTTTGTTTGACCTCTCTGAGAAAGGGTTATCGCACTCCTCCTTGAAGTGCCATCTAGCAGCCATTTCTTGGTACCGTAAGCGGTCGGGCCTCCCCTCCTGTTTTGAGGACCCAGTAGTTAAGCTTTTCCTAAAAGGATTTATGAGCTCTCACCCGCCAGTTGCTCCTGTTACCCCCTTATGGAGCCTTGAGTTAGTTCTGACAGCATTGACCAAACCGCCTTTTGAACCTCTCGTGTCAACCGATATGTCCTTCTTGTCCTGGAAGACTGCGTTTCTCGTTGCAGTCTCATCGGCCAGACGCGCGAGCGAACTATGCGCGCTGAGGGCTGACCCTCCTTATACTAACTTCCATAAGGATAGGGTAACATTAAGGACAGATATCTCCTTCTTCCACATGTCGGAAGAGTTGGTCTTGCCTTCCTGGTTTCAGAACCCCACTACAACCTTGCACCTTGAAACAACCTTGCACCTTCTTGATGTTAGAAGGGCTTTGGCATATTATAATTGACAGAACTGCTTCTGTGCGAAAGTCCCCCAGACTCTTCGTGAAGTATAGGAAGGACGCCAGTGGCCTTCCTGTGTCTTCCCAGAGACTTTTGTCCTGGATTGTACTGACTATCCGCCAGGCCTATCGCATGGCTGGGACAGAGCCGCCACAACAACTGAAGGGCCACTCGACAAGAGCGGTCTCCACGTCAGCGGCTTTTATGAGGGGCGTTTCACTTGATGCTGTGTGCCGTGCGGCCACGTGGTCATCCCATCACACCTTTGTCTCCCACTATAAACTGGATGTGCTTTCCAGGAGACAGGAAGGATTTGGACGAGCAGTCCTCTTCTCTGCAGTGGCATGACGCCCACCAACCAGGGTCAGTCAGCTCGCTATTCTATCATATGTATGCATTCACAGTTGACCACGAAAAGGCAAACATGGGTTGCTTACCATGTAACCATGGTTCCTTGAGTGGTCACCTGTGAATGCATACAGCCCACCCATCCTCCCCTCTGGTCATGCCCTCACATTGTTTTTGCGGTCTCTCGCTACTAGAGAGAAGTGAGGGCTGAAGCCCCTCCCACTGGCTATATAGGCGGTGGGGGGAGTGATGGGCGGGGCTTCAGCGAGGCTTTGAGTTTTCTTCTAGAGGGTTCCGAATTACATCTGCGCAGGCGCAAATATATGTATGCATTCACAGGTGACCACTCAAGGCACCATGGTTACATGGCAAGCAACCCATGTATCGTTTTATACAGACTGTAGGGCGGCTAGGTGAGAGAAAGGAGGCTTTGTGTGGAACGGCGGCTGGCTTGGTCTTCGTGAAAGGTGGATGGTGGAGCTTATCATTGACTGGTAGCTGAGTGAACGTTCCTTGAGTTTCTGCTCTATTCCTCACCCTTTCCACTATTGTCACCAGTCCGATCTATTCTCCCCCTCGCCTCTCCAAGTCTCATGGACTATTCCACAGCTGCTTGCCTCTTGAGGCTTCTCCCTTTTCCCCCCCGCTCCTCTCCCCCTCGTTCTTTGGGCGGCTTGCTCCGTCCCCCTCCGCTGTTTGCGTTATGTTTCTTCTCCCGACCCCTGCTTCCGGCCTCCTCCTCTGCCTTCCCCAGCTCACTTCCGTGGAGGTTCGGGTCCCTCCCCTCTTGCTCTGTCCGTCCTTCGTTGGGCTCCGGGTGAAGCGTTTCCTCCTTTTCCGCCCTGTTTCGCGCCTTTTTTGGTGGTTGCTAAGCAACTCCCGCCTTGGCTAGGACGGCCCCTTCTATATGGTAGCGGTCTTGTCTTTTCTTCACCCCGCCATCTTGATTCCCTCTCAGGGCTCTGGCTTGTCCGTGAATTCCTTCTCCCACCCTGTTTTTGGGTCTGAGTATGTTGGAATATCTTTCTCCCTCTGCGCTGCGCGGCCGCCAGGGGTTTGAAGGGTTTGCCCTCCTTGTTGGCTATGTCTTCCCCCTTCTCTTTCTCCTTAATTTGATGGCGAGGGTCCCCTCCCGGTACTTACGGCCGCTCACGGGGCTGCTTTCCCCACCTTCCTTCGTTGTTCTCCGGGTTGTGTCAGGGGAGTGGGCTGGGCTGGCAGTGAATGCGGGTTGGTACCTGCTTCCCGCGCCCCGATCCGCTCACCACTCGGGCCTGCTACCGGGTCCGCTCAGCCTCCCCCTCTTGAGGAAGGGGTGGCTTTGGGGAACAACGGCGTCCGTCCTTGGCTTCGCATCTTCTCCGTGGTCTTTTCCCACTCGAAGAGGGGGCGCAAATCGACCTCCGATCGAGGCAGCGGTTGGTGTTCTGAGGAGCCTCAAAACACCCGTCCTGCCGCCATCTTCGCCCCGGAAGTCTCCAAGTCCCTGGATCTTATATTAAGGACTAATAGCTTTCAGTTGAACTGCACAGAAGCCTAGTATATATAGCGCTTTATAGTGTCAATCTCCATATGGGAAGTTTCAGATGGTTTTAACCTATTTTAACTGATGATTTTAATGTCATACAAAAAAGGACTTATGTTCCAGTTTGGGCTGTTTATAATGGTTTTGTTTTATACTGTGTTTTTGAATGCTGCTGTAAACTGCCTTGAATCCGTTGGAGAACGGCGATATAGAAGCTTTCCAAATAAATAAATAAATAAGTTTATCTGTAGAGTAAGAAAAACATCAGCATTCGTATAATTAATACAAGCTTCCCGACTAGTCACTTCCAATTGCTTAAGAAAATTGAATTCCCAGTAATTGAATTATCCAGTATTTTCTGTTGGTCATGGGAGTTTGTGTGTCAAGTTTGGCTCAATTCCATTGTTGGTGTTCAAAATGCTCTTT
>JARBWK010000001.1:209169342-209185335 GCA_030556195.1 Anolis apletophallus | reverse complement strand
GGAGGTTACCATAGCAACGTTTAGCCTATGTTCTTCTAACTCAGTGGTTCCCAAAGTGGGCGGTACCACCCCCTGGTGGGGGTGGGGCGATCCAAGGGGGCCCTGGGAGGCTCAGGAGAATTTGGGAGCGCTGAACCCTGTAAGGGGCGGTTGCGCGAGCCAGGCTTGCTTGCCACTTTCAGGGTCGCGCGCTTGCGAGGACGTCCCCGTTGGAAGAGAAAGAGGCGATACACAGGACTGCGCCGTGGGCGGGGTTGACGAGATGAAAACGGTGCGTGCTGCGGTTTCCACGGCAACGCCTGCCTGGGGATTCCAACTCACAGGGACACAGTCGCAAGCGTGCAATCCCTAGGCAGGCGTTGCTGTGGAAACTGCAGCGTGCGCCTCGTCAACCCCGCCCCCGGCGCAGTCCTGTGTATCGCCTCTTTCTTCCAACGGGGATGTCCTCGCAAGCGCGCGACCCTGAAAGTGGCAAGCAAGCCTGGCTCACGCCACCACCCTCTTACAGGGGTTCAGCGCTCCCCAAATTCTCCTGAGCCTCCCAGCGCCCCCTTGGAAATCCCACCTGAACATTAGAAGGAATCATTGAGTTGGAAGAGACCTCGTGGGACATCCAAGAAGCAGGGAAATGGCATTCAAAGCACCCCCGACAGATGGCCACCCAGCCTCTGTTTAAAAGCCTCCATAGAAGGAGCCTCCCCCACACTCTGGGGCAGAGAGTTCCACTGCTGAACGGTTCTCACAGTCAGGAAGTTCTTCCTCATGTTCAGGTGGGATCTCTTTTCCTGTAGTTTGAAGCCATTGCATCCTAGTCTCCAGGGCAGCAGAAAACAAGCTTGCTCCCTCCTCCCTGTGACTTCCCCTCACATACTTATACATGGGCCTCATCATGTCTCCTCTCCGCCTTCTCTTCTTCAGGCTAGGCATGCCCAGCTCTTTAAGCCGCTCCTCCTGGGGCTTGTTCTCCAGACCCCTGGTCATTTGAGCCACCCTCCTTCGACAATACTTTGCCCATTTCCCCCCCATGTCAGGAGAGAGACTTGAGAAACTGCAAGTGTGAGAGAACTGGCCGCCTGCAATTGGTCGTTGCCCAGGGGGATGCTGGGGTGTTTTGATGTTTTCCCATCGTGGTAGGCTTCTCTCCTGTCTCCCCATGGGGAGCTGGAGCTGACAGAGGGAGCTCACCCGCGCTCTCCCCGGACCAGTCGGCTCCAGGGTCTAACAAGGGGAGGGTGTGCCTGGGCGAGCGAGTGTTATGTTGGAGGAGTTGACAGAAGGGAAGAAGGAAGGGCCTCCCACAGCCCAAACCGCAGTGTTCAGCCTGTCCCTTCCTAGAGAGGCGCCAGAAATGGCTTTCCTTGGCTGCAGCAGGTGTCCACAGAGGGGGGAGAGAGGCGGAGTTCCGCTTCCGGGAGGGAGCCAGTCAGTCCTCCGAGGATGGAGCTGCAGGTGGGTCCCTTGCCTCTGCTGTCCCAGAGAGAGAGAGGGAGAGGGAGGGAATGAGGGGAGCCTCCCGGGCCTCTCTCCTCGGGAAGAGCAGCCCCTGGGCCCCAGGCAGGGGAAGGCCTTGTGTGGGAGCTGTGGGGCTGGAAGGGGGCAGGAGAGGCTGCAGTAGGAGAGGCCCCACTGCCTGCCCTCGGGGGAACAGCCTGGGAAAGGAGGGGGAGGGTTCCCAGAGGAGGGAGAGAGGCTGAGAGGGAGCACAGGAAGGGCGCAGCAGTGGGGAAGAACCAGGGGGAGGGCTTCTGTGTTTGGGAAGGAGAGCCCCCTTTCCCCCTTCCCCGCTTGAACCCTTTCTCTCCAGGTCCAGAAGCCAGCCAGCAATCCAACCTTCGTGTCAAAACGCTGCCCTTCCTCAAGACTGAAGCCAGGCACGAGAGAGGCCCTCCTGGTCAGTCCCAAGGCCGAACAGGGCATAGGGTTACAGCCTGTGTTGGGCGGGGTCACGCTCCCCCTGAAGACCCAGGTTCGCAGTCTGGGAGTGATCCTGGACCCATCGCTGAGCCTGGAGCCCCAGGTTTTGGCGGTGGCTAGGGAGCATTTGCACAATTAAAACTTGTGCACCAGCTGCTCCCGTACCTTAAGTCTCCCTGGCCTCTCTCCTCGGGAAGAGCAGCCCCTGGGCCCCAGGCAGGGGAAGGCCTTGTGTGGGAGCTGTGGGGCTCGAAGTGGGCAGGAGAGGCTGCAGGGGGAGAGGCCCCACCGCCTGCCCTCGGGGGACCAGCCTGGGAAAGGAGGGGGAGGGATTCCCAAAGGAGAGAGAGAGCGCAAAGGAAGGGCCCAGCAGTGGAGAAGAACCAGGGCGAGGGCTTCTGTTCTTGGGAAGGACGGCCCCCTTCCCTGCTTGAATCTTTTCTCTCCAGGTCCAGAAGCCAGCCAGCAATTCAACATTCGTGTTAAAGCATTGCCCTTCCTCAAGACTGAATCCAGGCACGAAAGAGGCCCTCCTGGTCAGTCCCAAGGCCCAACAGGGCATAGGGTTACAGCCTGTGTTGGGCGGGGTCACACTTCCCCTGAAGACGCAGGAGTCTCCCCGGCCTCTCTCCTTGGGAAGAGCAGCCCCTGGGCCTCAGGCAGGGAAGGCCTTGTGTGGGAGCTGTGGGGCTGGACGTGGGCGGGAGAGGTTGCCGTGGGAGAGGTCCCACCGCCTGCCCTCTTGGGACCAGCCTGGGAAAGGAGGGGGAGGGATTCCCAGAGGAGAGAGAGAGGCTGAGAGAGAGCACAGGAAGGGCCCAGCAGTGGGGAAGAACCAGGGGGAGGGCTTCTGTCTTTGGGAAGGACAGCCCCCTTTCCCCCTTCCCCGCTTGAATCTTTACTCTCCAGGTCCAGAAGCCAGTCAGCATTTCAACCTTCGTGTCAAAACGCTGCCCTTCCTCAAGACTGAATCCAGACACGAGAGAGGCCCTCCTGGTCAGTCGCAAGGCCCAACAGGGCATAGGGTTACAGCCTGTGTTGGGCGAGGTCACGCTCCCCCTGAAGACCCAGGTTCACAGCTTGGGAGTGATCCTGGGCTGATCGCTGAGCCTGGAACCCCAGGTTTCGGTGGTGGCCAGGGAGCATTCGCACAATTAAGACTTGCGCACCAGCTGTGCCCGTACCTTGAGAAGTCTGACTTGGCCTTGGTAGTCCACGCTCTGGTTACATCCTGTACAGCAGTGTTTCCCAACCATTTTTTTGAGCCACAGCACACTTTTTACATTTGCAAAATCCTGGGGCACACCACCAACCAAAATGACACAAAATGACACTCTAACACAGTAATACATATAGTTAATATGTTTTTAAATGTATTTATACACTCAGTGTGAAACCTGGGCCTCTTTCAATGAACTCAACATAGAAATCCTGGCAGGAATGGCAGAAAGACACAAACTTCCCACACAGAACTCCCATAACCAAGAGAAAATGCTATAAGAGTTTGGTGGGCATTGACCTTGAGTTTTGAAGTTGTAGTTCACCTATATCCAGAGAGCACTGTGGACTCAAACAATGTTGGATCAGGACCAAACTTGGCATGAATACTCAATATGCCCAAATGTGAATGCAAATGGAGTTCAGGGGAAATAGACTTTGACATTTGGGAGTTGTAGTTTCTGGGATTTATAGTTCCCCTACAATCAAAGAGCATTCTGAACCCCACCAATGATAGAACTGGGCCAAAATTCCCACACAGAACCCCCAGGAGGCAAGAGGAGGTCTCTACTTGGGGAAAGGCGGGCCTTCCCAATGCATGCAGAGGGAAAGACTAAGTAGACCAGGGGTGCTCACACTTTTTCAGCATGCGAGCTACTCTTAAAGCAACCAAGTCTAAAAGATCTACCTGTCCCCGCCGCCGTGCGCTCCCGCGCTCTCTCGCCGCCATGCGCTCTTGCCACCGCACGTGCTCCTGCTGCTGTTTTCCGCTTCAACAGCTAGCTTCCCTGCGGGGCATTGCAGGAAGGAGAAAGCACGAGGCGGGGCATCCAGAGGGAGCGCTCCGCCCTGCCTGTCTCACCGGCAATGGAGGCTGCACAGCTGCTTCTGGACCCTGAAGTAGACAACGGGTGGGGGGGGGGGGTCAATTGGTCCAACAGACAGCTGCCAGGTTGATAACAGGAGCGGCACTCAGGGAGCGCACAACCCTTCTGTTGCGCCAGCTCCACTGGCTGCCAGTTTGCTAAAGTGCTGGCTTTAGCCTTCAAAGCCCTAAACAGTTCTGGTCCAGCTTATCTGTCAGAACGCATCTCTCCCTATGAACCAACTGGGTCAGTGCTTTCCAGACTTTTTTGGCCTACCGCCTCCCTTCCAAAAAAAAAATTACTCACCGCCCCCCTAGAATTTTTTTAATAGCAATTAAACAGAAAGATATATGTATTAATGCAGTGGTTCTCAACCTTTCTAATGCCGTGACCCCTAAATAAGGTTCCTCGTGTTGTGGCGACCCCATCCATATTTTCATTGCTACTTCATAAATAATTTTGCTACTCTTACAAATTCTAATGCAACTATCTAATATGCAGGACGAATTTTTGTTGTTAAAATTGTACATATTTAAAGCATAGGGATTAATCACAAAATATGTTTGGGGGAGTATGGACAACGGATGATGGGATTTGCAGTACCTTCAATCAATTCAGTTCTGACTTCCACAGACCACTGAGACCCCCACAAATTACAGAACTGGACCAAACTTGGCACAGAGAACCCCCATGACCAACAGAAAATACTGGAGGGTTTTGGGAGGAATTGGCAGTGATTTAGGGAAGATGTAGTTCACCTACATCCGGAGAGAACTGAGAACCCAAACAACTATGGATCTGGACCAAACTTGGCATGAATACTCAAAATGCCCAAATTTGAACACTAGTGGAGTTTTGGGAAAATAGCCCTTCTCATTTGGGAGTTGTAGTTACTCGGATTTATTGTTTACCTACAATCAAAGAGCATTTTGAATTCCACCAACAATGGAATTGAGCCAAACTTGGCACACAGAACCCCCACGACCAACAGAAAATGCTGCAGGCGTTTGGAATGAATTGCCTCCCGCGGTGGTGGGGAGGCTCCTCCGGAGGACGCGGAGGCCTTTGCACTGCAGCCTTCATACTGCACTGCGTGTGGGGGTCAAAGCGAAGGGGGCGGGACCAAAGAAGATGGTTGCGCGACCCCTCCTAAATGGCCAATCATTCACCTCCCCCTTAAAGGGGTTCACCCCCCCCCCCAAATTCCCCTGAGCCTCCCACCACCCCCTTGGATCACCTCACCGCCCACCAGGAGGTGGTACCGCCCACTTTAAGAATCAGTGCTCTAGGTCATCCGGAGAGGCCCTGCTCACGGTCCCGCCTTCTTCGCTGACCCAATTGGTGGGGATGAGAGACAGGGCCTTCTCAGTGGTGGCCCCTCGGCTATGGAACACCCTCCCTAGGGACATCGGTCCCTTCCTCCTAACATTTCAAAAGGAAGTTAAGACTTGGCTGTTCGAGCAGGCATTTGCAGATGAAATATAATTGCTGAGAGCTATTTTATGATTTTAACTGCTAATTGTATATTCTTTTTATGTGGTTGTTGTATTAATTGTTTTCTTTGTGTTTTTATTTTGTGGGCATTCGTTGCCATGTGTAAACCGCCTCGAGTCGCCTTCGGGCTGAGAGGGGCGGTATAATAAGTAAATAAATAAATATGGTATTTTCCCCCCACCCTTCTCAATCCCCTGGTAAGGGGGGGGGGGACGCTCAGAGCGGTTAACAAAGGCAATGATTCGATGCCACAATCAATACACAATATAAAACCATAAATACATACAGAATTAAACAGTAACAATTAATTTAAAACAAATTATCAAACAATCAGTTAAAGCAATACTCAGTCCACACACCCAATTGCTAGAACAGTAAGCCGTATCCTCGTATCTGTCGTCTTGCCAATCCATTCCAGTCAGAGTGCTGCTTTATGTTATTGTGCAAAGGCCTGGTCCCAAAACCAAGATTTTAATTTCTTCCTGAATGCCAGGAGGGATGGAGTTGATCATATTTCACTTGGAAGCGCGTTCCACAAGCGGGGGGCTACAGCCAAGAAGGTCTTGTCTCTTGTCTCCGCCAGCCGCATTTGAGACATTGGCAGGAGCGAGAGCAGGGCCTCCCCAGATGATCTTAAGGTGCAAGGTGGGACGTAGAGGCAGATGCCTTCGGACAAGTAAGCTGGGCCAGAACCGTATAGAGCTTTATAGGTCAAAACCAGCACTTTGAATTGAGCTCGGAAGTGGACAGGCAACCAGTGGAGCTGACACAAGAGTGGTGTGCTCCCTGTATGTAGCTCCTATTAGTAATCTGGCTGCCGTCCGCTGGACTAATTGCAGTTTCCGAACCGTCTTCAAAGGCAGCCCCATGTAGAGTGTGTTGCAGGAATCGGGATGTAACCCGTGGACGGCTGTAGCCAGACCAGATTTCCCATAGTACGGGCGCAGCTGGCACACAAGTCTTAGTTTTGCAAAAGCTCTCTAGCCACCGCCAAAACCTGGGTTTCCAGGCTCAGCGATGAATCCAGGATCCCTCCCAAGCTGCGAACCTGCGTCTTCAGGGGGAGTGTAACCCCGTCCAACACAGGCTGTAACCCTATGCCCTGTTCGGCCTTTCGACTAACCAGGAATGTCTCTGTCTTATCTGGATTCAATTTTAATTGGTTCTCCCTCATCCAAGCTGTCACCATATTCACATGAGCTCATTCATCTTGTTTTGTTTGCAGGCCCCACCAGTTCTCCAGCTACTCCCACTTTGACTGTCATTTGAGGGAAGGAAGTGGACACGTCTTCATCCAGTTTTGAGGCAGCCTAGAAGCGCAGAACCAAGATGGAAGGGCAAGAGCCAGCTGCCACCCCGTTAGAAGTATTTTCTTCTGCTGTTGAGGCTGAGAACAGTAGAGCATTATGGGAGGACCATTGGAGGAAAAACCAGGAGAGCAATTTGTTCCATTCAGATCTTCAGCGCCAGCACTTCCGGCGTTTCCGCTATGAGGAGGCCTTGGGGCCCCGAGAGGTTTGCAGCCACCTCCACTCTCTCTGCCGCCTGTGGCTGAAGCCTGAGCGACACTCCAAGGCGGAGATGCTGGACCTGGTGATCCTGGAGCAGTTCCTGGCCGTCCTTCCTGCAGAGATGGAGCGCTGGGTGAGGGAATGTGGGGCAGAGACCAGTTCCCAGGCCGTGGCCTTGGCTGAAGGATTCCTCCTGAGTCAAGAAGAGGAGCGGAAGCAGGAGAAGCCCCAGGTGAGGGACGGAGGGAGGGAGGGAGAGGAGGTTCACCTCGTGGTTTAAATAAACCAGTAATAATTGCTTTGAAGGATTATGTTAAACTCTTCTGAACACATTCACATTCAGTTTTGGGTGGCTGACTTTAAGAATAATAGAAACAAATTAGAATGAGTTCAGAGAAGCATTAAGAAAGGAGTCCCCAGGTGTGTTTTGTCAGAAATACTAAAAATGGTATTTTTGGTTACAGAAATGTGTGTCAATCACTGAAAGGGTTAAATAGATGCAGTGACTCATGGAAGCTGTGGTTCAGTATTTAGCAGGCATGACTGTTGCTTAGCCTGAGAGAGCTCTCACTGAGAGAAACCTTTCTGTATGAGAGATCACCCCAGTGAGAGAATAAGCCCCATTGGTAGTAGACCTAATTGTGAGGTAGGTATGAGAAGGCCTTGTGTATGAAACTCCAGTGTGAAGGTTGAATTTTCTTTCTGTGATGGCAACCTTGTTTTTGTGGATAGTGCATATAACGAAAACCCTCCTAAGAAAGAGATAATAACAACTTTATTTTTATACCCTGCCAACCATCTCCCCTTGGGGACTCGGGGTGGATCACAGGGGACAAAGTGGGAGCCTGTCTGAACTCCCTAGGGAGGAAGTTACAGAGCCGAGGGGCCACCACAGAGAAGGCTCTATCCCTCGTCCCCACCAACTGCACTTGCGATGGTGGGGAGATATTGAGGAGTGCCTCCCTAGACGATCTCAAGGTACACACTGGTTCATAAGGGAGGAGATTGCGAAGATAAGCAGATCCTGAACCGTTTAGGGCTTTATAGGTGACTAGCTGTACCCGGCACACGTTGCTGTGCCCTATTTAGAGAGATGCGAGAAAGTCTGAGTATGTAAGGGTTGGAATTGATGTTACTTATGGTCTTGGTGGGGGGCATGGCTGTGTCGTTGTGGGTTGTTCTGGTGGGCGGGATGTTGAAGTCCTGTGGAGTTGTCGGTGTGTGGTGTTCCTGGCGTTCTGCAGAGCTTGCGGATATACAATGTTTTTTGTTTTTCCGTCTGCTGTGTTGATGTAGAGGTTCTATGGTTTCCCAACTCTGGAGTACGCTACGTAGAGTTGTCCGTGGGAGAAGCATTCTGTGTCAAGGTCTATGGCCACAGATTTGTCGTGTTTGTCCGTGAGCCTTGTTTATGGTGATGGCAGAAGCGCGTGTAGTGCGGTGTCTTTCTGTTCTGGCGTTTGTTCTGCCTTTTTTTGTGTGATGTATGTAGCGTTGCGAGTGTGTTGTCGATGCTGTTCTTTTTAGGAGGCATGGCTTGTCTTTTGGGGCAGCTTATGCCTGTGTGGAAGGAAGGAATGGCATACAAATGGGTTGAGCAGTAGACGCAAGATTGTGTTATGTGCGTATTGTGTTGTGTGTAGGTATTACTTTTGTGTTATTCTGGGAGTATGTGTTTGTCAGTGGTGCCTGTGTCCCTGTTGCCCTATTTGTCTCCCTCCTAGATCTTGGCCTTGGCAGTTTAACCCTCAAACACCAACTGACTAAACTGAATTCACTCAGCATTCTAATCTAGCCTTGGCTGGCTGTGGCCACCGTTACTATGGTAACTGATGTTGGCCAATGGGTTTTGCTGTCAGCCGCAGAGGATGCTGGGAAATGTAGGTTTTTTTGTATCGTTGTTTTGGAGGCCTTCTAGGTTGGGGGAGTTTCTTTGCTAAAAACCTTCCTTGCCTGAGGCCTATTTGTGTTGCCAAATATGGGTTTTCTGCCTTGGATGGTTTCTCTGCCTAGGATGGTCGTTCCATGACGGGACCTCCTTTATATATATAGATGATCCGCACCTTGAATTGGGACAGGAAACTTATTGGAAGTCAGTAGAGCTGTTTAAACAGGAGGGTTGACCGCTCTCTGTATCCAGCTCCCATGAGTAATCTGGCTGCTGATCTTTGAACCAACTGTAGTTTCTGGGCCATCTTCAAGGGCAACCCCACGTAGAGCGCATTGCAGTAATCCGACCTAGAGGTGACTAGGGCATGGACCACCATGGCCAGATCAGATTTCACGAGGTACGGGCGCAGGTGACGCACGAGTCTTAATTGTGCAAAGGCCCTCCCAGCCACCGCCGACAGCTGGGCATCAAGTGTTAGAGCGGAGTCCAGAAGGACCCCCAAGCTGCAGACCTGTGTCCCCAGAGGGAGTGCGACCCCATCGAGCTCAGGTAGCCACCTTATCAGTCCCACGACTGGCCAAGAGGACGTCTGTTTTGCCAGGATTGATCCTCAGTTTGTTAGCTCTCATCCAGCCCATCACAGCCACCAGGCACTGGTCAAGGATCCGAGGGGCTTCCTTGGAGTCTGCTGTTGATAACATTGGTTGTATATTTTAATTCTTTTTATCACTTTGGGCTATTGGTGCTGGGTCACATACATTCAGGGGAGGCGTCTTTTGTTAATAAGCCCACTCGCCCAACGTGTTCACCCTGAAAAACAGACTTGGGGTGGCCTGACTGCCCCCTTTTCACACCACACCCCCCAAGGGCTCTCACAGAGAGGAGGAGCCAGTCCTCTCCATTCCCCAGGGTGGTATAACCAGGTGTGATGATCTGAAGTGATAGGATAGTAAACTTTGAAGATTATTATTATTACTATTACATCAAACTTGTATACCGCCACTCCCTGTAGGCTCGGAGCGGTTTACATAAGTTTGAGTGCCCAGTGGCAACACCAAACAACACAAAATACAGTGGACATGGAAAGCACACAAGGATAGGGAAAGGGAGGGGGGAGGGAAGAAGTCAGCAGCGGTGCCTACTGAGACACTACCCCAGGAACGTATTGAGAATTACAGCGGTGTGTATTTCAGAGGAAGCAACTGGCTGAACCATTTCAGCCCAAGAGGCCCTCTATGGTGGCCCCAAATTACAGTCCCAAGATTACGTAAATTACTTCCTTCATCTCAGCAGTAGCCCTTCTGCTTCAGATTAATTCCTGAAGCAGAGTGTAATGGCCAAGCAAAGGCAGAATCCCCACACCAAAATCAAGGAAAGACAGGTTTGTCTACAGCATGAAGAAAACCAATCTTGGGTCCCAACTGTAATCCAAGCAGTCTGGAACAGGTTTCTAATCTTTCTTTTTCTTTGTGATCTGTGCTGCTTGTTCAGGTCCAGGACTCTGTTGCAGATGAGACCAGTCAGGTGGTAAAGTCAGACATTTTGGTCGTCCAGATTGGAGAAGGAGAATATATTGTAGATGGTAAGGGATAGCGGTGGTCCTTCTTGCTTGCTCACCTCCTCTTGAGTAGTCCTGAAATGCCAGAGCTGTATGAATGCTAAATAAATAAATAAATAAATAAAAGTAGGGAGCCTGCGAGCTTAAGAATGCTGTTGACAGGAGGCATTTCCCTACAATACTTATTTGTGCCACTTTCTTTTTTTTTTACTTTATTTAATGCATTTTTTGTACATGAGGTAAAACGGGGAGAGGGAGGACAGATAAGAGGAAGGGGGGGTGAAGGTTAGACACAAGGGGAATGAGGAATTAACACATTAACAGTTGCTCCCGTCCAGTCCACAGGGTCCAAACAATTTCTAGCAGATTAGTGCCCTATCGCGGACTTCCAACTCATTCTCCGTCACCTTCCAACTCAATTTAGTAAAATTCTTGTCTTAGTTTCTGCATATCTCTTTGGGGTTCACTTCCTTCAAGTATAATCTGACTTTTTCCCAGTCAGTTCTATTCTTATGACTTTGGTCAGTGATTATGCTCTTCAAAATGTCCAAGTCCATAATCTCTCTAATTCTTAATAGCTAGCTTCTCACAGACAGAGGATTGCGGCTTTTCCAGTTTTTCGCAATTACTTATTTGTGCCACTTTCAAGACACAAATAAGTATTGTAGGGAAATGTCTACAATACGGGGTATAAATAAAGGTTTGCTTCTCTCTGGATGTTTATGTTAGTGAATATGCTCTTAATACATTGGCACAAATACAGAAGCTAATACAGTCAACCCTCTACATTTCATGGGAATAGGTTGCAAAATCCCCATAAAACAAAACAGTCCGAATCAAAGACCTGGGACTGAAATCCAAGGAGGGAGTATCAAAGAGGGCCCTGGGGCAAGGGGAGAGTGGCAGGCTTCTGGGAGAAGGAACTGGGGGGCAGCCTGGAAAAGGGACCGGTCTCACCCTCCCTGGTGTCTTTCCTCTTTTTCACAGGCAGTGAAACATGGCAAATTGATAGTAGCACAACTTTTCATGATCCTTTCCTAAGAAGAAGTTCTGCGGGACCAGATCAGGTAGGCGGCAGCATCCCTGGAGGGGAGGGGAAGCCGAGCCTCCTTCATCCTTTAATATTGCCCTGACTCTAAATTAAGCTCTTTCTTCTACATCCCTTCATTCCAAGATGTTTTCAATGAATGACTTATTCAAAGATGGAAATCACAAATGGACTGTCTTTTTTCCAATATGGATGGCATTTTCATTGCAGATAATATTTTTTCCCTCCAGGTGACTTTTGAGGAGGTGTCTGTGGATTTCTCGGAGGAGGAGTGGGCCCTCCTGGATCCAAGCCAAAGAGCCTTGCACCAGCAAATCATGGAGGAGAATTTAGCGATCGTGTCATCTCTGGGTAAAGGTCCATTTATGCTTGTCGTTAACCAAATCAGTTTACAAGTACAAGAAAACGTCCAGTATTTCAGATCTCTTTCCTCTGAAGCCGTAGCAAATAAGCTCACTCCATATCCATATAGGGGCCAGCCCAAGAGGACAATTGGCACTTGGGTGGAGTTGCCACATGAGATGAATTCTAGGCAGTGGTTATTTTCCATCCACCAACCATACTTGTGATATTAGTGGGAGAGAGAAAAGGGCTTCTCTTGAGGAGGGGTGCTCAGGTACTTTTTCAGCAATCAGATATTTATTTCTTATTGTTCATTCTTGTATCTTAAAGGTTAACACCAACACCTTGAAAGCCGCGTGCTCTTGCCACCGTACTGCTCCTTGCTGTAGCCAGTGCCATTGCTGCAGAATAGGCAGGAAGGTGCTCGAGGCGGTGCTGATGCTCCGCCCAGTAGTCTCGCAGCAGCATTTTGGCTAGCACAGCTGCGGGTTGATGACAAAGGAAGGCCAATGTAGAGGGCATTACAGTAGTCCAGTCTCGAGATGCTTTCTTCTTCCTGCAATCACTGTGGCTAGGTCGCTCCTGGGTAGAGTGGGAGCCAACTGTCAGCAGGGCGTAGATCTGGCTCATGAGGCCTGAAGATCACCTGGGAGAGGGCCGAAGATCTACTAGTAGCTCCTGAGCTACCTAATGAGCACCCCTTTTCTTGAGGATTCTTGTGCCCAGGTAGGTTTGGACAAGGAGATACAATCAGATATTTATTTATTTATTGTTCATTTTTATATACCGCTCCTTCCAGCAGGCCCGGGGCGGTTTACATAAAATCAATTTATAAAACAGCAACAATTCAATTTAAGAACAGCAACAATATAAAACAGAGCATAAAAACAACAGTTTATATAGGACTCAAGAATTTGACGTCTTCCTTAGGAGCCATTTAGGTTAAAAGCCTGCCTAAAAAGTGACATTTTACAGGCTCTCCGAAATGGGGCCAATTCCTTAATGGCACGGACGTTGTCTGGCATTGAATTCCATAGCGATGGTGCCGCTACGGAAAAGGCTCTTGATCTGGTGGTGGACAACCGGCAGGAATGAATGGATGGAACTACTAAGTGGTTTTGCTCTTCCGAGCGTAGTGATCTCGGGGGAACATATGGGGTAAGGCGGTCCCTCAGATACACCGGCCCTAGACCATACAAGGCCTTAAAGGTTAACACCAACACATTGAAAGCAATCCGGCACTCTATTGGTAGCCATTGCCATTGCTGCAGAATAGGTGTAATGTGCTCTCGTGCTGATGCTCCCACCAGCAGTCGAGCAGCAGCATTCTGCACTAGCTTGAGTTTCCGGATTGATGACAAAGGAAGGCCAATGTAGAGGGCGTTACAGTAATCCTGTCTCAGATGACCGTTGCTTGGATCACCGTGGCTAGGTCGCTCCTGGGTAGATAGGGAGCCAGCTGTCTAGCCTGGCGTAAATGGAAAAACGCAGTCCTGCATACCGTGGAGATTTGGATCTCCATTGATAGCAGTGGGTCTAATTGGACCCCCAGGCTTCTTACTGAAGACGACGGGCTTAAAAGCTTGCCGTCCAGGGTAGCTTTTTGGGTTCCATCCAACCCAGGGCGACCCAGCCATAGGATCTCCGTCTTCGACGGATTCACCTTCAACCGGCTGGCACGCAGCCATCCAGTCAAGGCTTCTAGGCATTGATGGAAACAATCGGGTACAGTATCCGCCCTGCCATCCATTCTCAGCACAAGCTGGGTGTCATCAGCGTACTGGTGACACTCCAGACCAAAGTCGCGAACCAGTCGGGCCAGTGGATGCATATAGATATTAAACAATAGAGGGGAAAGGATGGCACCCTGGGGAACCCCACAACTTAAAGGGAATCTCCCAGAGACCGTCCCTCCCCCCCTCCACACGTTGTCCCTGATCTTGGAGAAAGGAGGCCACCCATTTAAGGGCAGTCCCCCTGACTCCTGTCACGGCTAAATGGTGGGTCAGTAGTGCATGATCTACCATGTCAAAAGCTGCTGTGAGATCTAACAACACAAGCAGTGCTGAACCCTCCTGGTCGAGCTGGCAGCGCAGGCAGATTTTGGTCTGTAATGGACAACTAGTGGGCACTGTGTGACACACTGACTAGATGGGCTTTCAGCATGGCTCCCATGCCCACGGTTTCCGTCCCATGCCCAATACGGAAACCAGACTGGAAGGGATCGAGTCCAGCTGTGTCGTCTAAGAACTGTTGCAGCTGATCCGCTACTGCCCTCTCAGTCACCTTTCCCAGAAACAATAGATTCGATACTGGGCGGTAATTGGAGGGAACTGAAGGATCTAAATTCGGTTTCTTCAGTAGCGGTCTTACCATGGCCTCTTTCAAACCCCCTGGAAACACTCCTTGCTCAAGGGAGCTGTTGATTATCCTACACAGGGGGTCTCGTAACCCCTCCCGACATGATCTAACTAGCCAGGAGGGGCACGGATTGAGGGTGCATGTAGTTGGTCTAGCTGCAATCAGTAACTCATCGACAGCTGCTGGACCTGAGCCATTTAGGTCTTTATAGGTCATAACCTGCAATTTGAATTGTGTCTGGAAACAAATTGGCAGCCAGTGGAGCCATGGCATCAAATAATAATAATAATAATAATAATAATAAATTGAACTGCAAAGGCTCTGGCATAAACCAGTACAGCTGGTCCCAGTGGTCATTGGCTTACTGGGTGCCGTAATACTAAATCATGCCAGTAGATGGCGTGAATGACTACCCAATGTGGTACGTAATAGAGCAAATACAAGCATAGAAATGATTCTGAGTAACTAAATATAATGTGTAGAAAAATATATATGCAAACAATATACACATCAATCATACAGACTATAAAAGGTGCCACACAGTTACATAGAATAAATGCTGAAATTCAACAAATAAACTCATGGACAGTCTCGATAGTGCTGAAACCGGATTATATCCCAGGAAAATCTGGATTTCAAGGGAATAATGATGCTACGTAAGGTTCAATACAAAATGAGTATTCAGTTTGATGTAGAGACGCAGCAAAGCAATATATGAGTTCACGGTGGACTAGGGAGTCGTTGAGAAGAAAAAACTGTCAGGCACCAAAAACAAAAGCGGACACCTGGAGGCAAGCTGGGCGGCGATAAGCCGGTAGCGTCCGGAGGATACTAGGACGCTCGTAGAGGCTGCAATCAGCTGCTCATTTGACACTCCGTATTATCTGACGCCCCACTCGCCGCATTTGCCACCCTCTCTCGCTTGCTCACTCGCTGTGTCCTGGTTCTGTGCGAAGGAAGGAGGGAGGGAGGGAGGGTGGGCGGCAAAGGCGGGAGAAGCAGGAGCCTGGCCTCCCCTTCCTGCATCCTCCGGGCCCCTACCCTGCTCGTCCTGGTGGCAAAGATGGCAGCAGAAGAAGCCGCCTTTACCACCTTCTCTTGCTCACTCACCAGGCTGGGTCCTGGTTCTGCCACCGCCACTGCTGCCACCACCTTTGCCGCTGGGACCCAGCCCAGTGAGCGACAAGGGAGGGTGGGTGATTGAGCGAGGGAGAGAGGGCAGGCATCAAAGGCAACATACGTATGAACCTGGAAGCGGTGGCTAGGCTCCTGCCGCCGCTGCTGCCTTTGCTGCCCTCGCTCACTCACTGGGCCGGGTCCTGGTTCTTCCACCACTGCTGCTGCCGGAACCCGGCCTGATGAGTAAGCGAGCAAGGGAGCGCGAGCAGCAAAGGCGGTGGCAGGAGCGGGAGTCTGGAAGATGCAGACAGGCACCTGCTTCTTCCGCTGCTGCTGCCTTTGCCACCCCTCCCCCCCCCCCCTCACTCACTGAGCCGGGTCCCAGCAGCAAAGGCGGTGGTGGCAGAACCAGGACCCAGTCCGGTGAGTGAGCGAGCAAGCGAGGGTGACAAAGGCAGCCACTGTTGCCACCGCCTTTCCCACCGGGACAAGCGGGGTAGGGAATCAGGGCCTGGAGGAGGCAGGGAGGCCAGGCTCCTGCCACCTTTTCATATGCATCTTCAGAGCTTGGTAAAGTTATCTATTTGATCCATCCCTCAAACTATCTCCAGACAAAATGAAACAAGCATTTTATGTCACCAAACTTTGATGACGTTGGATAACGGAGACTC
>JARBWK010000001.1:209155057-209169242 GCA_030556195.1 Anolis apletophallus | reverse complement strand
AAGTAACAACAAAAATATGGTTGGGGGTCACTACAACATGAGGAACCTTATTTAGGGCTCTCGGCATTAGAAAGGTTGAGAACCACTGCATTAATACATATATTAATTGCTATTAAATTGCTATTAAAGTTTTTAAAAAATAATTTCTAGGGGGGCGCTGAGTAAATTTTTTTCTGGAAAAGGGGCGGTAGGCCAAAAAAGTTTGGGAACCACTGCTCTAAATATTATACTAAGATATAAGCCCCAAAAACTTGTAAACTGATTTGGTTAACGACAAGCATAAATGGACCTTTACCCAGAGATGACACAATTGCTAAATTCTCCTCCATGATTTGCTGGTGCAAGGCTCTTTGGCTTGGATCCAGGAGGGCCCACTCCTCCTCCGAGAAATCCACAGTCACTTCTTCAAAAGTCACCTGGAGGGAAAAAATATTATCTGCAATGAGGTCAATGTCATATGCACGAAGAAAATGCCATCCATATTGGAAAAAGACAGGCCATTTGTGATTTCCATCTTTGAATAAATCATTCATTGAAAACATCTTGGAATGAAGGGATGTAGAAGAAAGAGGTTAATTTAGAGTCAGGGCAATATTCAAGGGTGAAGTAGGCTCGGCTTCCCCTCCCCTCCAGGGATGCTGCCGCCTACCTGATCTGGTCCCGCAGAACTTCTTAGGAAAGGATCATGAAAAGTTGTGTTACTATCAATTTGCCATGTTTCACTGTCTGTGAAAAAGAGGAAAAACACCAGGGAGGATGAGATCGGTCCCTTTTCCAGACTGCCCCCCTCCCCCAATAGTTCCTTCTCTCAGAAGCCTGCCACTCTCCCCTTGCCCCAGGGCCCTCTTTGAAACTCCCTCCTTGGATTTCACTCCCAAGTCTTTGATTCGGACTATTTTGTTTTATGGGGGTTTTGCAACCTATTCTCATGAAATGTAGAGGGTTGACTGTATTAGCTTCTGTATTTGTGCCAATGTATTAAGAGCATATTCACTAACATAAACATCCAGAGAGAAGCAAACCTTTATTTATACCCCGTATTGTAAACATTTCCCTACAATAATTATTTGTGTCTTGAAAGTGGCAGAAATAAGTATTGTAGGGAAATGCCTCCTGTCAACAGCATTCTTAAGCTCGCAGGCTCCCCACTTTTATTTATTTATTTATTTAGGATTCATACAGCTCTGGCATTTCAGGTCTACTCAAAAGGAGGTGAGCAAGCAAGAAGGACCACCGCTATCCCTTACCATCTACAATATATTCTCCTTCTCCAATCTGGATGACCAAAATGTCTGACTTTACCACCTGACTGGTCTCATTTGTAACAGGGTCCTGCACCTGAGCAAACAGCACAGATCACAAAGAAAAAGAAAGATTAGAAACCTGTTCCAGACTGCTTGGATTACGGTTGGGACCCAAGAATGGTTTTCTTCATGCTGTAGACAAACCTGTCTTTCCTTGATGTTGGTGTGGGGATTTTGCCTTCGTTTGGGCATTACACTCTGCTTCAGGACTCAATCTGAAGCGGAAGGGCTACTGCTGAGATGAAGGAAGTAATTTACGTAATCCTGGGACTGTAATTTGGGGTCACCATAGAGGGCCTCTCGGGCTAAAATGGTTCATCCAGTTGCTTCCTCTGAAATACACACCGCTATAATTCTCAATACATTCCTTTTAATCTTCCAAGTTTACCATCCTATCACTTCAGATCATTACACCTGGTTATACCACCCTGGGGAATGGAGATGATTGCCCCCTCCTCTCTCTGAGAGCCCTGGGGGCGTGGGGGTGAAAAGGGGGCAGTCAGGCCACCTAAAGTCTGTTTTCCAGGGTCCAGCACGTTGGGCAAGTGGGCTTACTAACAAAAGACCCCTCCCCTGAATGTATGTGACCCAGCACCAATAGCCCAAAGTGATAAAAAGAATGAAAACACACAGCCATTGTTATCAACAGCAGATTCCAAGGAAGCCCCTCGGATCCTTGACCAGTGCCTGGTGGTTGTGATGGGCTGGATGAGGGCTAACAGACTGAGGATCAATCCTGACAAAACAGAGGTCCTCCTGGCCAGTTGTGGGACTGATAGGGTGGCTACCTGAGCTCGATGGGGTCGCACTCCCTCTGAGGACACAGGTCCGCAGCTTGGGGGTCCTTCTGGACTCCGCTCTGACACTTGATGCCCAGGTGTCGGCAGTGGCTGGGAGGGCCTTTGCACAATTAAGACTCGTGCGTCACCTGCGCCCGTACCTCGTGAAATCTGATCTGGCCATGGTGGTCCATGCCCTAGTCACCTCTAGGTTGGATTACTGCAATGCGCTCTACCTGGAGTTGCCCTTGAAGACGGCCCAGAAATTACAGTTGGTTCAAAGATCAACAGCCAGATTACTCACGGGAGCTGGTTACAGAGAGCGGTCAACCCTCCTGTTTAAACAGCTCTACTGACTCCCAATAAGTTTCCGGTCCCAATTCAAGGTGCAGGTCATCACCTATAAAACCCTAAACGGTTTGGGACCTGCTTACCTTCGCGATCACCTCCTCCCTTATGAACCAGTGCGTACCTTGAGATCGTCTGGGGAGGCCCTGCTCACTATCCCCTCACCATCGCAACTGCAGTTGGTGGGGATGAGGGATAGAGCCTTCTTTGTGGTGGCCCCTCGGCTCTGTAACTCCCTCCCTAGGGAGTTCAGACAGGCTCCCACTTTGTCCCTTGTGATCCACCCCGAGTCCCCAAGGGGAGGTGGTTGGCAGGGTATAAAAATAAAGTTGTTATTATCTCTTTCTTAGGAGGGTTTTCGTTATATGCACTATCCACAAAAACAAGGCTGCCATCACACAAAGAAAATTCAACCTTCACACTGGAGCTTCACACACAAGGCCTTCTCATACTGAGGTCTACCTCACAATCAGGTCTACTAACAATGGGGCGTATTCTCCCACTGGGTGATCTCTCACACAGAAAGGCTTCTCTCACAGTGAGAGCCCTCTCAGGCCGAGCGTCACTAAGCAACAGGCACACCTGCTAAATACTCAACCACAGCTTCCATGAGTCACTGCATCCATTTAACCATTTCAGTGCTTGATACACATTTCTGTAACCAAAAATACTTAGTTCATTTCTAGTATTTCTGACAGGACACACCTGGGGACTCCTTTCTTAATGCTTCTCTGAACTCATTCTAATTTGTTTCTATTATTCTTAAAGTCAGCCACCCAAAACTGAATGTGATAATCCCGGCCTGTGTTCAGAAGAGTTTAACATAATCCTTCAAAGCAATTATTACTGGTTTATTGAAACCACGAGGTGGACCTCCTCTCTCTCCCTCCCCCCCCCTCACCTGGGGCTTCTCCTGCTTCTGCTCCTCTTCTGCCTGACTCAGGAGGAATCCTTCAGCCAAGGCCACGGCCTGGGAACTGGTCTCTGCCCCACATTCCCTCACCCAGCGCTCCATCTCCGCAGGAAGGACGGCCAGGAACTGCTCCAGGATTACCAGGTCCAGCACCTCCGCCTTGGAGTGTCGCTCTGGTTTCAGCCACAGGCGGCAGAGAGAGTGGAGGCAGCTGCAAACCTCTCGGGGCCCCAAGGCCTCCTCATAGCGGAAACGCTGGAAGCGCTGGCACTGAAGATCTGAATGGAGCAAATTGCTCTCCTGGTTTTTCCTCCGATGGTCCTCCCAGAATCCTCTATTGTTCTCTGCCTCAACAGCAGAAGAAAATACTTCTAACGGGGTGGCAGCTGGCTCTTGCCCTTCCATCTTGGTTCTGCGCTTCTAGGCTGCCTCAAAACTGGATGAAGACGTGTCCACCTCTTCCCTCAAATGACAGTCAAAGTGGGAGTAGCGGGAGAACTGGTGGGGCCTGCAAACAAAACAAGATGAATAAGCTCATGTGAATATGGTGACAGCTTGGATGAGGGAGAACCAATTAAAATTGAATCCAGGCAAGACAGGGACATTCCTGGTCAGTCGAAAGGCCGAACAGGGCATAGGGTTACAGCCTGTGTTGGACGGGGTCACACTCCCCCTGAAGACGCAGGTTCGCAGCTTGGGAGGGATCCTGGATTCATCACTGAGCCTGGAACCCCAGGTTTCGGCGGTGACTAGAGGAGCTTTTGCACAACTAAGACTTGTGTGCCAGCTGCACCCGTACCTTGGGAAGTCTGGTCTGGCTACGGCAGTCCACGATCTGGTTACATCCCGAATAGATTCCTGCAACACACTCTACATGCCTTTGAAGACGGTTCGGAAACTACAATTAGTCCAGCGGACGGCAGCCAGATTACTAACAGGAGCTACATACAGGGAGCACACCACTCTTGTTGTGTCAGCTCCACTGGCTGCCTGTCCACTTCCGAGCTCAATTCAAAGTGCTGGTTTTGACCTATAAAGCTCTTTACGGTTCTGGCCCAGCTTACTTGTCTGAAGGCATCTGCCTCTACGTCCCACCTTGCACCTTAAGATCATCTGGGGAGGCCCTGCTCTCGCTCCTGCCAATGTCTCAATTGCGGCTGGCGGGGACAAGAGAAAATACCTTCTTGGCTGTACCCCCCTTAATTGCTATTTTTAAAAAATTAAAAAATTTCTAGGGGGGCGGTGAGTAATTTTTTTTTTGGAAGGGGGGCGGTAGGCCAAAAAAGTCTGGAAAGCACTGACCTAGATGGTTCATAGGGAGAGATGCGTTCTGACAGATAAGCTGGACCAGAACTGTTTAGGGCTTTGAAGGCTAAAGCCAGCACTTTAGCAAACTGGAAGCCAGTGGAGCTGGGGCAACAGAAGGGTTATGCACTCCCTGAGTGCCGCTCCTGTTATCAACCTGGCAGCTCTCTGTTGGACCAATTGACCCCCCCTCCCCACCCATTGTCTACTTCAGGGGTGCTCATTAGGTAGCTTGGGAGCTACTAGTAGATCTTTGGCCCTCTTCCAGGTGATCTTCGCGCCTCACCAGCCGGATGGGGTGCTCCTGCCATGCACGCGCACACCCTGCGCGCATGCGCGCTCCTGCTGCTGGCTTTCGCTCTCGCGGTGCTTCTTTCACCTGCGGGGCATTGCAGGAAGAAGGAAACACGAGGCGGGGCCTCTGGAGGGAGCGCCCTGCCTCTCTCTCGTCCAAAAGCAGCTGTGCAGCCTCCGTTGCCGGCGAGACAGGCAGGGCGGAGCGCTCCCTTCTGGATGCCCCGCCTCGTGGTTTCTCCTTCCTGCAATGCCCCGCAGGCAGCAGAAGCGCTGTGCGGGCGGAAAACAGCAGCAGGAGCACGTGCGGTGGCAAGAGCGTGTGGCAGCGAGAGAGCGCGGGAGCGCATGGCGGCGGGGACAGGTAGATCTTTTAGACTTGGTTGCTTTAAGAGTAGCTCACATGCTGAAAAAGTGTGAGCACCCCTGGTCTACTTGGTCTCTCCCTCTGCATGCATTGGGAAGGCCTGCCTCCCTTCCCCCAAGCAGAGCCCTCCTCTTGCCTCCTGGGGGTTCTGTGTGGGAATTTTGGCCCAGTTCTATCATTGGTGGGGTTCAGAATGCTCTTTGATTGTAGGGGAACTATAAATCCCAGCAACTACAACTCCCAAATGTCAAAGTCTATTTCCCCTGAACTCCATCTGCGTTCATATTTGGGCATATTGAGTGTTCATGCCAAGTTTGGTCCTGATCCAACATTGTTTGAGTCCACAGTGCTCTCTGGATATAGGTGAACTACAACTCCAAAACTCAAGGTCAATGCCCACTAAACTCTTACAGTATTTTCTCTTGGTTATGGGAGTTCTGTGTGGGAAGTTTGTGTCTTTCTGCCATTCCTGCCAGGATATCTATGTTGAGTTCATTGAAAGAGGCCCAGGTTTCACACTGAGTGTATAAATACATTTTAAAAACATATTAACTATATGTATTACTGTGTTAGAGTGTCATTTTGCGTCATTTTGGTTGGTGGTGTGCCCCAGGATTTTGCAAATGTAAAAAGTGTGCCGCGGCTCAAAAAAGGTTGGGAAACACTGCTGTACAGGATGTAACCAGAGCGTGGACTACCAAGGCCAAGTCAGACTTCTCAAGGTACGGGCGCAGCTGGCGCACAAGTGTTAATTGTGCGATGGCTCCCTGGCCACCCCCGAAACCTGGGGCTCCAGGCTCAGCGATGGGTCCAGGATCACTCCCAGACTGCGAACCTGCGTCTTCAGGGGGAGCGTGACCCCGCCCAACACAGGCTGTAACCCTATGCCCGGTTGGGCCTTGCGACTGACCAGGAGGGCCTCTCTCGTGCCTGGCTTCAGTCTTGAGGAAGGGCAGCGTTTTGACACGAAGGTTGGATTGCTGACTGGCTTCTGGACCTGGAGAGAAAGGGTTCAAGCTTTCAAGGGGGGAAGCTCTCCTTCCCAAAGACAGAAGCCCTCCCCCTGGTTCTTCCCCACTGCTGGGCCCTTCCTGTGCTCTCTCCCTCCTCTGGGAACCCCTCCCCCTCCTTTCCCAGGCTGCTCCCCTGAGGGCAGGCGGTGGGGCCTCTCCCCCTGCAGCCTCTCCTGCCCCCTTCCAGCCCCACAGCTCCCACAGCAGGCCTTCCCCTGCCTGAGGCCCAGGGGCTGCTCTTCCCGAGGAGAGAGGCCCGGGAGGCTCCCCTCATTCCCTCCCTCTCTCTCTGGGACAGAAGAGGCAAGGGACCCACCTGCAGCTCCATCCTCGGAGGACTGACTGGCTCCCTCCCGGAAGCGGAACTCTCTTCCCCCTCTGTGGATACCTGCTGCAGCAAGGAAAGCCATTTCCAGCGCCTCTCTAGGAAGGGACAGGCTGAACACTGCGGTTTGGGCTGTGGGAGGCCCTTCCTTCCTTTCTTCCTTCCGCCTTCCCTTCTGCCAACTCCTCCAACCTAACACTGGCTCGCCCAGGCACGGGCACACTCTCCCCTTGTTAGGCCCTTGAGCTGACAGGCCGGAGGTTCGAATTCGGGGAGAGTGTGGGTGAGCTCCCTCTGTCAGCTCCAGCTCCCCATGCGGAGACAGGAGAGAAGCCTTCCCACGAGGATGGGAAAACATGAAAACATCCCAGCGTCCCCCTGGGCAACGTCCAATTGCTGGCGGCCAATTCTCTCACACCAGAAGCCACTTGCAGTTTCTCAAGTCTCTCTCTCCTGACATGGGAGGGAAATGGGCAAAGTATTGTCGAAGGAGGGCGACTCAAATGACCAGGGGTCTGGAGAACAAGCCCTATGAGGAGCGGCTTAAAGAGCTGGGCATGCCTAGCCTGAAGAAGAGAAGGCGGAGAGGAGACATGATGAGGGCCATGTATATAAGTATGTGAGAGGAAGTCATAGGGAGTGGGGAGCAGGTCGGAAGTTCGAATCCGGGGAGAGCGCAGGTGAGCTCCCTCTGTCAGCTCCAGCTTCCCATGCGGAGACATGAGAGAAGCCTACCACGATGGGCATCAAAACACCCCAGCACCCCCCTGTGAAGTCGAGCCCGTTTCATTGACTTGCAGCAGGGAGTTCCAAATTTCCTGCATATGTGGTCTGGCATCTCTAGCACAAAAGGCTGGGATTTGGCATCAAAAGACCTTCAGCCATTTCTACCTCTTTGTTTTCTTGCCTCACTTGACCTGAAGCCATGGACTCTGTGTACAGAGTTGCATGCGGACAGGCCAACAGGGGCAAGCCCTGAGTGATTTGAGAGACATAGTTTTCTAAGGACTTCCGTGTGTTTGGACTCTCCTCTGGCTATTAGCAAAAAGGACTTTTCTCTTATAGTTTTCCCAAGGACACAGATGGACTTTCTTTCTACTCCTGAATATGAAATAATTGTTTCCCTGGACTCTCTCGCTATGAAATTGTATGAAATACCAAAGCTGTATGAAAGTCAAGCATGATATTTTCCTGTATTTCCCTAGACTTCTGTGCAAGTTCTCCCTTTGCATGCCCTAACCCCCATGAAATGCATAGAAACTGTATAAGAGTATGATTATTTCCTTTTCCTTCTATCCTTGTATTTTAAATTGTAACTTCTGAATGTTTTGCCTTGATGAAATGTATTTTGTAACAAAGATGACTCATCCTGCCTGTAAAAAAGCCCCAGACATTAGGAAAATTCCAAGGACCCAAACAATAGGTGGTAAGATTGCAGGACAGCAGGGGTCTTCCCTTGCCAATCAGACATGCTATAATCTCAAAACTTCATTAACACATCTATTAATTGATCAGGGATTCCTCTAATGACTCAGGAAGAGCCCTGTCTGTTTAGCCTCACATGGAAAATCCCACAATCTCTCACACATTTGCTAAACAAGAAAAACCATCAGAAGTGCATGCTACTGCCAGGAAATGTCATTAATTTTGCCACCACACAAGAGATAACTGATGTCACCAGATTTAGATTTTCCTCTCATCAATGAAAACCAAATTAGCATGTCTTAAACCCATTTATCCCAGATTTCCTTCCCATTGTCCTGAGCATGTTCCTGCCTCTTGCTCCCCATTGGCTCACTGGCTAGGCGAAGAAATTCCCTTATTGGCTAAAAGACAGATGGCACTGGTTTGTGATTGGCTGGGGGGGAACCAACTGGTGCCTAGCCCCAGCTGCTTGCCAAAATTCCAACCAATCAGGGCGAAGCGCAGGAAGCATGAAGGGCGGGAGGAACTTGAATCTTGTACCTTTGCAAAAGTGAATAAATATTCCAGAAAATGCCAATAAAGTATGTCAAGCTTTGCGGACTCAGGAAAATTGCAGCTTGTCATCCTTTCCAGCTGGGACGAACCTTCTCTCGTGTGGCACGCTCGAATCTTGGTGAGAAATCTCTCTGGGGCGCTGGGGTTTTCCTAGGCCCCCGGAAAAGCCCACCAAGGTTATTTTTCCATCTCAAGGCCCTCGATTTAGGGGGACCGGGTCTCTGCCCTTAAGGCAAGGCTCCCTAAATTTCTATCGATTTCACCTGGGTAACGTCCAATTGCAGGCGGCCAATTCTCTCACACTTGCAGTTTCTCAAGCCTCTCTCCTGACACGGGGGAAATGGGCTAAGTATTGTCGAAGGAGGGCGACTCAAATGACCAGGGGTCTGGAGAACAAGCTCTAGGAGGAGCGGCTTAAAGAGCTGGGCGTGTCTAGCCTGAAGAAGAGAAGGCTGAGAGGAGACATGATAAGGCCCATGTGAGGGGAAGTCATAGGGAGGAGGGAGCAAGCTTGTTTCCTGCTGCCCTGGAGACTCGGACGCGAGGGAACAATGGCTTCAAACTACAAGAAAGGAGATTCCACCTGAACACGAGGAAGAGCTTCCGGACTGTGAGAGCTGTTCAGCAGTGGAACTCTCTGCCCAGGAGTATGGTGGAGGCTCCTTCTATGGAGGCTTTTAAACAGAGGCTGGATGGCCATCTGTCGGGGGTGCTTTGAATGCTATTTTCCTGCTTTTTGGATGTCCCAGGAGGCCTCTTCTAACTCAATGATTCCTTCTAATGTTCAGGTGGAATTTCCAAGGGGGTGCTGGGAGGCTCAGGAGAATTTTGGGAGCACTGAACCCCTGTAAGGGGGCGGTGGCGTGAGCCAGGCTTGCTTGCCACTTTCAGGGTCGCGCTTGCAAGGACGTTCCAGTTGGAAGAAAGAGGCGATACACAGGACTGCGCTGTGGGCGGGGTTGACGAGAGGAAGACGGTGCATGCTGGGTTTCCACGGCAACGCCTGCCTGGGGATTCCAACTCACAGAGACACCGTCGTAAGCGTGCAATCCCCAGGCAGGTGTTGCCGTGGAAACTGCAGCCTGCGCCTCCTTCTCGTCAACCCCGCCCGCGGCGCAGTCCTGTGTATCGTTTCTTTCTTCCAACAGGGATGTCCTCGCAAGCACGTGACCCTCCCCAAATTGGATCACCCCACTGCCCACAAGGAACCACTTTGGGAACCACTGAGTTAGAAGGAGAACATAGGCTAAACCAGGGGTGGGCAACCTACGGCCCGTGGGCAGGATGCAGCCCGGCAGCCGCTTCTGTCCGGCCCGGGGAGAAGGGCGTCGGGGCGGGGCCAAGAGGAAGGGGTGCCGCTGCCGCCATCCCATCGCGGGCTCTGTGGGGCCTGTGTCGGCAGACAGGCCGGAGGAGTGGCGGCTTTGGAGGGCCTGGCATCCCTGGAGGCGATCTGGGACTGCAGCGGGAGCACTCGCCGACCTGCGGGGGCTGATCGCAGTCTTCTGGGTCACCAGGTCGAATAAGCCGCCTCAGATAGCCGACTGCTCCCCCTGCAGGCCCGGATCACCTCCAGGGATGGCAGGCACTCCATGCTGGGGAACGGCTGGGGGCGAGAGTGGGTGGAGGCCTGCAGACTCCGATGGCCTGCTGCTCGGCTCTGCTCTCCTCTGCTGCGGCGGCGGCTGGGTCTGCTTTGCCATCCTCTGGGCTGGGTCCATTGGGCCATTCCATCTTGGGATCCCTCTTCTCTTGAGGATGTCAGCCTCCATCTTGGTTTGCACCTTGTTTTCTTGAATTTAATTTATTTTTATTTTAGTAGTTTTTATTATTATTTTATAATAATTTTATAATAATACTATAATAATATAATAAATAATATAATAATGTAATATTATAATATAATTTCAATATATAATGTCTATATATATATACTATAATAATTATGATATTAATGCTAATAATATAAGAATATTTCTTGATATATCAATATGTTAATATTAATGATGTGTAACATATAGTACATATAGTAAATAAATAAATGAATAAATAATGTCGATTAGAATGCAGTTCAGCCTTTAGGTGCGGCCCTCCATAATATTTTTTGGCTCCCATGTGGCCCCTTGGAAGAAATAATTGCCCACCCTTGGGCTAAACGTTGCTATGGTAACCTCCAAGCTGGAAAAGGGGCGGGGCCAACTCTGTGTCAGTTAGGAATCGGTTATGTTAGAGCAGTCAGGTGTGGAAGTCTGTCGGTTGAAAGGGAAGGTAGCAAAAGCTAGGGGTTTGCTGTAATCTGAAGCAACCTGTGAGTCAGGGAATTGGAGCTGAGGGATTAGTTTAACTCAGTTAAAGAACTAGCCAGGGAGCTAGGGTAGTTGAGTGACAACAGGGAGCTGTGACAATAGAATGCCGCGGGAGTGGAAGGGCCACTGGTCAAGCTCAGATTGGTGCATTACTCAGGAATCAGTTGGCAAGTGTTAGTGAAACCATGTTTGGCAACATCCTCCTAAGTCAGGGGTCGGGAACCTTTTTTGACTCAGAGAGCTATGAAAGCAAAATATTTGGAAATTTATTTCAGTGAGAGCCATATAATATATTATAAGACTGAATTCAACTAAATGTGAATATAGAGGCAGGCAAAACGTCAGGAGAGAATGCTTCTGGAACATGGCTATACAGCCCGGAAAACTCACAACAACCCAATATTGTGTAGAATTACCTTCAGGTTGTGCATCCAAATGGTTTTGGCAGTTTAAACTATTTTCATAGTCCCTGGTTTATATGTTTAAGGCTCTTAATGGAGGAGCGGGGCGAAACTAAGCTTTAGGCCACACCCCTTTCCTCTAGGCATTTCTCCTCAGAGTGGCGAGCAGGCGACTTACATACACACAGACTGCTCAACCAATGGGTGGCTTCCTCGCAAACGCATGAGCCAATGGGCGCGCTCGCTTGCTGCATACACAAAGAGCGCCCAGCCAATGGGTTGTCAGGTGCCGCCAAGCTTGTATGGGGGACAGGGAACAGAGGCATGCGCAGGTCTTTCTTCCCCGAGCCCGACATGTAGACAAGGCGTGGGCCAACTTCGGCCCTCCATTCAGGTGTTTTGGACTTCTACTCCCACAGTTCCTAGGCTGATAGGAATTGTGGCAGTTGCAAGTCCAAAACACCTGGATGGAGGGCCGAATAAATTAAAAGTCAGAAATAAAAGGACAGAAGATATTTACAAGTGGTGGCCATTACACAGTTTGAAACCTCACATCTTTACAAGTGGTGGCAGCGAAAATACACAGCAGTCATAGATAAATCTTCACATATAGTTTCTAACATGTTAAATTGCCGGTGTCCCTTGAAAAACCTTAATTGATTGTTTTCTAGTCAGTCTGGAGAAAGGATCAAGGTTGAGGAAGTTTGCTTTAAAGGAGAAGAGCAATACTAAGAGGGAATAACCTTACTCTCCTGTTTGAATGGATTTAAATGTATGTATTTATCTATTTACTCTATTTATATACTGCCTTTCTCACCCCCTGGGGGACTCAAGGCAGTTTACAATGTACTAATGGCAAAAATTCAATGACAACATAAAGAAATCATAATAACTAATTACTACATATAACTATGACTAAGTATTAAATTCATCCTGGTATAAATATTAAAATCACATGATCCAAAAACCGTACACCATAGCCATTCCGATTGTCAGTGCATGTGTTCCTTAATTATTCTTTGTACTGCATTAACTAGCCAAAGGCTTGGTCCCACAACCACATCTTTGTTCTTTTTCTGAACGTCAGGAAGAAGGGCGCTGATCAGATCTTGCTGGGGAGTTCCAGAGCTGAGGAGCCACCACTGAGAAGGCCCTGCCTCTCGTCCCTACCAACCGCACTTGCAACTGTGGCGGGACCAAGAGCAGAGCCTCCACGGAAGATCTTAACCTCCATGATGGTTCATAGAGGGAGATACGTTCAGACAAGTAAGCTGGGCTGGAAACATTTAGGGCTTTATAGGCTAAAGCCAGCACTTTGAATTGTTCTTAGTAGCAGACTGGCAGCCAGTGGAGCTGATGTAACAGGAGGTTTGTGTGCTCCCTGGACCCCGCTCTGGTGAGAAATCTGACTGCCACCTGTTGGACTACTTGAAGCTTCCAAACAGTCTTCAAACGCAACCCCACGTAGAGCGTGTTGCAGTAATCTATTCTCAATGTAACAAGAGTGTGGACTATTGTGGCCAAGTCAATTTTCCCAAGGTAAGGGCGCAACTGGCACACACATTTTAATTGTGCGAATCTTCCCTTGGCCACCGCTGAAACCTGAGGTTCCAGGCTCAGCGATGAGTGCAGGATCACTCCCAAGCTGTGAACCTGTTCCTTCTCAGGGAGTGTAACCCCACCCAGCACAGGTTGTAACCCTGTCGGCCTTTTGACTGACCAGGAGGACCTCTGTCTTGTTGGGATTCAATACCAATTTGTTCACCCTCATCCAGACCGTCACAGTTGTCAGCACCGGTTCAGAACCTGAACCACCTCCTTAGTTGCAAGTGAAAAGGAGTGGTAACGTTGTTGTACATCATCTGCGTACAGATGACATTGAACTCCACAACTCCGGATGATCTTTCCCAATGCCTTCATGTAGATGTAGCCCCACAACATGGGGGACAGTCGAGTCCGCAGGAGTCCACAAGACAGGTGTCCCCAGCAGGTGACACTTTCTGGGACAACCCTCCAGGAAGGACCGGAGCCACTGCAAAACAGTACCTCCAAGACCCATTCCTGTGAGGCATCCCAGAAGGATACTGTGGTGTACAGTATTGAAGGCCGCTGAGAGGTCCAGGAGAAGCAACAGGGACACACTCTCCCTGTCCAGTTCCCGGCACAGATTATCTACTAATGACCAGAGCAGTTTCAGTTCCAGACCGCACCGGATCCAGATAATCAGTTTCCTCCAAGAACACTTGGGAGTTGCGAGGCCACCACATGTTCCATGACTTTGCCCAAGAAGGGGAGATTGGAAACTGGCCCAAAGTTGTTCAATTGAGCGGGGTTAGTGATGCTTTTTTCCACAATGGTTTTACTACAGCCTCTTTTAGCCTCATGTTGTGGTGACCCCTAACCATAAAATTATTTTCCTTGCTACTTCAAAAATCCGGTTTCTGTATTGGGCACGGGACGGAGACGGTTCTTCTCTCCATCACAGACCAGCTTCGCTGCCAACTGGACCAAGGTGGATCAGCACTGCTCGTGTTATTTTGATACAGTCGATCATGCATTATTGCTCCACTGTTTAGCTGTGACGGGGGTGATGGGGACTGCCCTTAAATGGGTGGCCTCCTTTCTCCAAAATCGGGGACGAGTAGAGAGGGGAGGCGTGGTCTCCGAGACTCCCGCTTACATGCGGGGTCCCTCAGGGGGCTATTCTCTCCCCTCTATTATTTAACATCTACATGCGGCCACTGGCTCAGTTGGTGCGTGGTTTTGGTCTGGAGTGCCATCAGTATGCTGATGACGCCCAGCTTGTGCTGAGGATGGAGGGTCGGCCGGACTCCGTACCTGATAATTTCC
>JARBWK010000001.1:208995037-209154957 GCA_030556195.1 Anolis apletophallus | reverse complement strand
TTGCTGACCCGATTGGCAGAGATGAGAGACACGGCCTTCTCAGTGGTGGCCCCTCGGCTATGGAACGCCTTCCCTAGGGACATTAGATCGGCCCTCTCCTAACATTTCGAAAGAAAGTTAAGACTTGGCTGTTCGAGCAGGCATTTGCAGATGAAGTATAGTTGCTTAATTGAGACATACGGACTGATATGACGATGCGACGGAAAATGATTTTAATGATGAGACGCTGAGAACTGGATTTTATGATTTTAACTGCTAATTGTATATTTTTATGTGGTTGTTGTATTAATTGTTGTCTTTGTGTTTTTATCTTGTGGGCATTCGTTGCCATGTGTAAACTGCCTCGAGTCGCCTTCGGGCTGAGAGGGGCGGTATAGAACTATAGTAAGTAAATAAATAATAAATACAGCATTTTTACCCCACCCTTCTCAATCCCGGGGGACAGGGGGGACGGGACTCAGAGCGGTTAACAAAGGCAGCGATTCGATGCCACAATCAATACACAATATAAAACCATAAATACATACAGAATTAAACAGTAACAATTTAAAACAAATTATCAAACAATCAGTTAAATCAAAGCAATACTCAGTCCACACACCCAATTGCTAGAACAGTAAGCCGTATCCTCGTATCTGTCGTCTTGCCAATCCATTCCAGTCAGAGTGCTGCTTTATGTTATTGTGCAAAGGCCTGGTCCCAAAACCAAGATTTTAATTTCTTCCTGAATGCCAGGAGGGATGGGGTCAATCGTATCTCGCTTGGCAGCGCATTCTACAGGCGACAACTGAGAAGGCCCTGTCTCCCGTCTCCGCCAGCCACATTTGAGATGCTGGCAGGAGTAAGAGCAGGGCCTCCCTAGATGATCTTAAGATGCGAGATGGGATGTAGAGGCAGATGCGTTTGGACAAGTAAGCTGGGCCAGAACCGTAAAGAGCTTTATAGGTCAAAACCAGCACTTTGAATTGAGCTCGGAAGTGGACAGGCAGCTAGTGGAGCTGACACAACAGGGGGTGGTATGCTCCCTATATGTAGCTCCTGTTAGTAATCTGGCTGCTGCCCGCTGGACTAATTGCAGTTTCCGAACAGTCTTCAAAGGCAGCCCCATGTAGAGTGTGTTACAATAATCTAATCGGGATGTGACCAGAGAGTGGGCGACTGTAGCCAGATTAGACTTACCAAGGTACGGGCGCAGCTGGCACACAAGTCTTAGTTGGGCAAAAGCTCCTCTAGTCACCGCCGAAACCTGGGATTCCAGGCTCAACTCCCAAGCTGCGAACCTGCGTCTTCAGGGGGAGTGTAACCTCATCCAACACAGGCTGTAACCCTATGCCCTGTTCGGCCTTTCGACTAACCAGGAATGTCCCTGTCTTGTCTAGATTCAATTTTAATTGGTTCTCCCTCATCCAAGCTGTCACCATATTCACATGAGCTTATTCATCTTGTTTTCTTTGCAGGCCCCACCAGTTCTCCCACTACTCCCACTTTGACTGTCATTTGAGGGAAGAGGTGGACACGTCTTCATCCAGTTTTGAGGCAGCCTAGAAGCGCAGAACCAAGATGGAAGGGCAAGAGCCAGCTGCCACCCCGTTAGAAGTATTTTCTTCTGCTGTTGAGGCAGAGAACAATAGATCATTCTGGGAGGACCATCGGAGGAAAAACCAGGAGAGCTATTTGCTCCATTCAGATCTTCAGTGCCAGCGCTTCCGGCTTTTCCGCTATGAGGAGGCCTTGGGGCCCCGAGAGTTTTGCAGCCGCCTCCACTTTCTCTGCCACCTGTGGCTGAAACCAGAGCGACACTCCAAGGCGGAGATGCTGGACCTGGTGATCCTGGAGCAGTTCCTGGCCCTCCTTCCTGCGGAGATGGAGCGCTGGGTGAGGGAATGCAGGACAGAGACCAGTTCCCAGGCCGTGGCCTTGGCTGAAGGATTCCTCCTGAGTCAAGAAGAGGAGAGGAAGCAGGAGAAGCCCCAGGTGAGAGGGGGGGGGGGTTCACCTCGTGGTTTCAATAAACCAGTAATAATTGCTTTGAAGGATTATGTTAAACTCTTCCGAACTCAGGCCGGGATTATCACTTTCAGTTTTGGGTGGCTGACTTTAAGAATAATAGAAACAAATTAGAATGAGTTCAGAGAAGCATTAAGAAAGGAGTCCCCAGGTGTGTTTTGTCAGAAATGAACTAAGTATTTTTGGTTACAGAAATGTGTGTCAAGCACTGAAAGGGTTAAATGGATGTAGGGACTCATGGAAGCTGTAGCTCGGTATTTAGCAGGCGTGACTGTTGCTTAGTGACGCTCGGCCTGAGAGAGCTCTCACTGTGAGAGAAGCCTTTCTGTGTCAGAGATCACCCCACTGAGAGAATAAGCCACTTTGTTAGTAGACCTGATTGTGAGGTAGACCTCGGTATGAGAAGGCCTTGTGTGTGAAGCTCCAGTGTGAAGGTTGAATTTTCTTTGTGTGATGGCAACCTTGTTTTTGTGGATAGTGCATTTAAGGAAAACCTTCCTAAGAAAGAGATAATAAGAATAACAACAACAACAACTTTATTTTTATACCCCGCCAACTATCTCCTTTTGGGGACTCGGGGTGGCTCACAAGGGACAAGCCCAAAAGACAATTAAAACACAGAAGAAAACATTTACCCTCTATGGTGGCCCCAAATTATAGTCCCAGGATTACGTAAATTACTTCCTTCGTCTCAGAAGTAGCCCTTCCGCTTCAGATTGATTCCTGAAGAAGAGTGTAATGCCCAAACAAAGGCAAAATCCCCACACCAACATCAAGGAAAGACAGTTTTGTCTACAGCATGAAGAAAACTATTCTTGGGTCCCAACCGTAATCCAAGCAGTCTGGAACAGGTTTCTAATCTTTCTTTTTCTTTGTGATCTGTGCTGCTTGTTCAGGTGCAGGACTCTGTTGCAGATGAGACCAGTCAGGTGATAAAGTCAGACATTTTGGTCGTCCAGACTGGAGAAGGAGAATATATTGTAGATGGTAACGGATAGCAGTGGTCCTTCTTGCTTGCTCACCTCCTCTTGAGTAGACCTAAAATGCCAGAGTGGTGTGAATCCAAAATAAATCTATGTATGTAATAAAACTCTGTGTTTGCGGTGGGAGGTGCGGAGGAATATGTGGCAGTGTTTTGATTGGTTGCAACTGTGGGATTATTTGCATAAAGGACTCTGATTGGCTAGCCTCAGAATTCCAATACTCTAAGACACCAGACAGAGGGGATTGGTTGCCACTGAAGGAGTATTTGTATAAAGGACACTGATTGGCCATCTATATTCCAACATTCTTGCAGTACTTTAATTCAACAGATGATGGCACTTGCAGTACCTTCACTAATTTCATGATACCACTGCAATTCCCAATAATGGTGGATCAAGGCCAAACTTGGCACACAATGCCTTTCTCAAATAACCCGGGCACAGCCGGGTCCTCAAGCTAGTAAATAAATAAATAAATAAAAATGGGGAGCCTGTGAGTTTAAGAATGCTGTTGACAGGAGGCATTTTCCTACAATACTTATTTGTGCCTCTTTCAAGACACAAATAAGTATTGTAGGGAAATGTCTACAATACGGGGTATTAATAAAGGTTACTATTAGATTATTATTGATTCCTTTGCTTCTCTCTGTATGTTTACGTTAGTGAATATGCTCTTGGTACATTGGCAGAAATACAGAAGATAATACAGTCAACCCTCTACATTACCAGGGAATAGGTTGCAAAACCCCCTTAAAACAAAATAGTCCGAATCAAAGACTTGGGAGTGAAATCGAAGGAGGGCATTTCAAAGAGGGCCCTGGGGCAAGGGGAGAGTGGCAGGCTTCTGGGAGAAGGAACTGTGGGGCAGCCTGGAAAAGGGACCGGTCTCACCCTCCCTGGTGTCTTTCCCCTTTTTCACAGGCAGTGAAACGTGGCAAATTGATAGTAGCACAACTTCTCATGATCCTTTCCTAAGAAGTAGTTCTGCGGGACCAGATCAGGTAGGCGGCAGCATCCTTGGAGGGGAGGAAAAACCAAGCCTCCTTCACCCTTTAATATTGCCCTGATTCTAAATTAACCTCTTTCTTCTACATCCCTTGAATCCAAGATGTTTTAATGAACGACTTGTTCAAAGACAGAAATCACAAATGGCCTGTCTTTTTTCCAATATGGATGGCATTTTCTCCACACATATGACATTAACCTCATTGCAGATAATATTTTTTCCCCTTCAGGTGACTTTTGAAGACGTGTCTGTGGATTTCTCGGAGGAGGAGTGGGCCCTCTTGGATCCAAGCCAAAAGGCCTTGCACCAGCAAATCATGGAGGAGAATTTAGCGATCGTGTCATCTCTGGGTAAAGGTCCATTATGCTTCTTGTTAACCAAATCAGTTTACAAGTTCTAAAGATCATCAGGTGTTTCAGATCTCTTCCTCTGAAGCCGTAGCAAATAACTTCACTCCATATCCATGGTAATTTTCCACCCACCAACTATGCTTGTGATATTAGTGGGAGAGAGAAAAGGGATTCTCTTGAGGATTCTTGTGCCCAGGTAGGTTTGGAGAATCAATCAGATAGGCTGGACCTGAGCCATTTAGGTCTTTATAGGTGATAACCTGCAATTTGAATTGTGTCTGGAAACAAATTGGCATCCAATGGAGCCGTGACATCAAATAACAACAACAACAACAATAATAACTTGAACTGCAAAGGCTCTGGCATAAACCAGTACAGCTGGTCCCAGTGGTCATTGGCATACTGGGTGCCGTAATACTAAATCATGCCAGTAGGTGGCGAGAATGACTACCCAATGTGGTATGTAATAGAGCAGGGCTGTCCAACTTCTACTGGACCGGGGGCCTGAGTTCCGGTCAGTGATCACCTGGGGGGCCTAAGGGTCAGGCTCCGCCCCCGGCTCCACCCCTGCTCTGGCCCCGCCCCTCCCCTGCCCTGCCCTCCCAGCTCCGCCCCTCCCAGGCTCCAATTCCATATATTTAATATTAACATAAGGGGAGGAGGGATTACCACACATGGGGGCATCAATAAACAATTCCATATATTTAATGTTAACATAAGGGGGAGGGATGGATGGATGGAACACTTCAGGGGCATAAATATACAGTTAAATATTATATTATTTAAATAAGAGGAGAGGGGTGGATGGATGGAACACTTCAGGGGCATAAATATACAGTTAAATATTATATTATTTAAATAAGAGGAGAGGGTGGATGGATGGAACACTTCAGGGGCATAAATATACAGTTAAATATTATATTATTTAAATAAGGGGAGAGGGGTGGATGGATGGAACACTTCAGGGGCATAAATATACAGTTAAATGTTATATTATTTAAATAAGGGGAGAGGGATGGATGGATGGAACACTTCAGGGGCATAAATATACAGTTAAATATTATATTATTTAAATAAGAGGAGAGGGGTGGATGGATGGAACACTTCAGGGGCATAAATATACAGTTAAATATTATATTATTTAAATAAGGGGGAGGGGTGGATGGATGGAACACTTCAGGGGCATAAATATACAGTTAAATATTATATTATTTAAATAAGAGGAGAGGGGTGGATGGATGGAACACTTCAGGGGCATAAATATACAGTTAAATATTATATTATTTAAATAAGAGGAGAGGGTGGATGGATGGAACACTTCAGGGGCATAAATATACAGTTAATTATTATATTATTTAAATAGGGGAGAGGGGTGGATGGATGGAACACTTCAGGGGCATAAATATACAGTTAAATATTATATTATTTAAATAAGAGGAGAGGGGTGGATGGATGGAACACTTCAGGGGCATAAATATACAGTTAAATATTATATTATTTAAATAAGGGGAGAGGGATGGATGGATGGAACACTTCAGGGGCATAAATATACAGTTAAATATTATATTATTTAAATAAGGGAAGAGGGGTGGATGGATGGAACACTTCAGGGGCATAAATATACAGTTAAATATTATATTATTTAAATAAGGGGAGGGGTGGATGGATGGAACACTTCAGGGGCATAAATATACAGTTAAATATTATATTATTTAAATAAGGGGAGAGGGGTGGATGGATGGAACACTTCAGGAGCATAAATATACAATTAAATATAATAATAACATAAAGGGAGGGAGGGAGGGCGAAAGGGTGGATGGATGGATGGGTGGGAGGAAGCGGGAGGAAGCTGGAGAGAAGCCCAGGTCGCTGGTTCTCCCAAGCGGATGGGAAATGCAGATAGATCCGGTGCACCTCCCGGAAGAGTAAAAAAGCGGCGAGGAGGAAGGTTGAAGCCTGGAATATAATGTAAACACTGGGATTTAAAGGGGAAGTAGCAAGGGAGGGGGTAATCTTTTCACCTTGGATTACACCCTTCCTTCCTACTTTCCCTTTAAATCCCAGTGTTTACATTATATTCCAGGCTTCAACCTTCCTCCTCGCCGCTTTTTTACTCTTCCGGGAGGCGCAGCTTGAGCGCCGCAAAACGTAAGGCTGCAGCGGCTGGGGATGGCCGGCTGCAGCTGGGCCTGCGCGGGAGGCGGCGGCGGAGGAGGGGAGAGAGGGAAGTAGGAGGCGGAGGAGGAAGGGATCCTGCTCCTCCGCCCGCCCCTCACCCCGGCCACGAAAAAATTAATAAAAAATAATAAAATATTCCAAAAATATTCCAAAAAATAATAAAAATATTTTTAAAAAATCTTAAAAGCAGATATCTTGCAGGAGGGTGGGGGGGCCCGCAGGGAGGGGGCTAGGGGGCCATATACGGCCCCAGGGCCGCCAGTTGGACAGCCCTGTAATAGAGCAAATGCAAGCATATAAATGATTCTGAGTAACTAAATATAATGTGTAGAAAAATATATATGCAAACAATATACACATCAATCATACAGACTATAAAAGGTGCCGCACAGTTACATAGAATAAATGCTGAAATTGCACAAATAAACTCACGGACAGTCTCGATAGTGCTAAAACCGGATTATATCCCAGGAAAATCCGGATTTCAAGGGAATAATGATGCTACGTAAGGTTCAATGCAAGATGAGTGTTCAGTCTGATGTAGACGCATATGAGTTCACGGTGGACTAGGGAGACGTTGAGAAGAAAAAACTGTCAGGCACCAAAAACAAAAGCAGATACCTGGAGGCAAGCTGGGCGGCGATAAGCCGGTAGCGTCCGGAGGATACTAGGACGCTCGTAGAGACTGCAGTCAGCTGCTCATTTGACACTCCATATTATCTGATGCCCCCCTCTCCGCATTTGCCACCCTCCCTTGCTTGCTCACTTGCTGTGTCCTGGTTCTGCGCGAGGGAGGGCGGGCACCAAATGTGGCAGCAGAAGCAGGAGCCTGGCCTCCCCTTCCTGCATCCTACAGGCCCCAACCCTGCTCGTCCTGGTGGCAAAGATGGCAGCAGAAGAAGCCACCTTTGCCACCTTCTCTCAGTCACCAGGCTGAGTCCTGGTTCTGCCACCACCACTGCTGCCGCCACCAGTGAGCGACAAGGGAGAGTGGGTGATTGAGGGAGGGCAGGCAGCAAAGGCAACAGAAGTATGAACCTGGGAGAGGTGGCTAGCCTCCTGCTTCTGCCGCCGCCACTGCCTTTGCTGTCCTCGCTCACTCACTCACTCACTGGGCCGGGTCCTAGTTCTTCAACCACTGCTGCTGCCGGTACCCGGCCTGATGAGTAAGCGAGCAAGGGAGCGCAAGCAGCAAAGGTGGTGGCAGGAACGGGAGTCTAGAAGAGGCAACCAGGCTTCTGCTGCTGCCTTTGCCACTCTCCCCTTCACTCACTGGGCCGGGTCCCAGCAGCAAAGGCGGTGGTGGCAGAACCAGGACCCAGTCCGGTGAGTGAGCGAGCGAGAGTGACAAAGGCAGCCACTGCTGCCACCGCCTTTCCCACTGGGACAAGCGGGATAGGGAATCAGGGCCTGGATCCATCCCTCTAACTATCTCCAGACAATATGAAATATGTATTTTATGTCACCAAACTTGGATTTAATTAACCTTGAAAAATATTAATTTGTTTTGTGAGTTACTTAAAATGTTTCAAAATTTCTTCTTTGTTTTTCGTTAGTAAACAAACTTGCCACCTGAGTGTGCAAACATGCTATCCCTTCCTATTATCCAACCTTTTTGCTTATCCAACGTTCTTCCAGCCTGTTTACGTTGGATAACAGAGACTCTATTGTATATTGATTTCTTCATATACAAAAAATTAATACAACAAATACTAGTATGCACTTGTGACGCTAACGATATAAAATAGGTTTTTCCTAATGCCTTACTAATTCAGAAGTAAAGAAAATAAAAGGTAGGGGGTGCTCGGGGGTTAAAATGGGAGAAATAGCTTTTAATAGCATACCTGCCAGGTGTTGATTTCTGCTGTTCAGGAAGTCATCATAAATGCTTTCCGTGACAGCTCGGGGTCAGCAGTAGGTGTCGGTGGAACAATTTGAGAGCAGCTGAATGGACATAACTGTTCTCGTATGAAAAACTGATAAGGACATGAAAGGAATAACCAGTAAAATATATAAGATAATAATGGAAATAAAGGAAGGAAAAACAAAAAATAATACCCTTAAGGAGGTCTGGGAAGAAGATTTAGTGTTAAAAATAAAGGAAACAGAGTGGCAACAATTATGGAGACAAAGACATTTTTAAAAATTATCAATAAGGGTTAAAGAAAATTATTATAAGTTAAATGGAAATGGTACCTTACACCAGTAAGAATAGCAAACATAAATAAAAACTACTCAAAAATAAAAACTGATAAGGACGTTGGAGACGTGGAGTGAGATTGGGAGGAAAGGAAGGGTGTTAGCCAAAACTGCCATTGAGCTGTAGAGATCTGAGTAATGAAGCCAAATCCAAAAGACTTTTGTGAGAGGCCTAAGTTGCCAACTAGATCCTGCAGGGAGTGACAGAAAGGAGTGACAAAACAGAGACCTACCTTTGTGGCATCGGGCAGATCAAAGGTTTTTACCTTTCTTGTGCCAGAAACACAATGGATTCCAGAGAAACCAGGGCTGAAGAAAACAGTTCTACTTTCCCCAGCCCTGGTTGAGATATGATTTACTTTGGGGCTTATATCTTGGTATAATATTTAGAGCTAAGATCAAATATGTTTTCTTTTATAGTCAGTGTTGTATACTTTTAAACTTTATTCTAATATGACCTTTTCTTTTCAACACATGGTCACATTTCCCTTGTTCTCAAACTATGCTCACCTTTTCTGAAGAAAGGGATAAACCATTTACATGCTTGGAGTGTGGAAAGATCTTCCGTCAGAAGGCACCCCTCGTTCGTCACCAGGCAATTCACACAGGAGAAAAGCCGTTTAAATGTTTGGAATGTGGGAAAAGTTTCTCTCGGAAGTTAGGCCTTGTTCATCATCAGGCAATTCACACAGGAGAAAAGCCATTTAATTGCTTACAGTGTGAAAAGAGCTTCAGTTGCAAGAGCCACCTTATTAGTCATCAAGCAACTCACACAGAAGAGAAGCCATTTAAATGCTTGCAGTGTGAAAAGAGCTTCAGTCACAAGCACGTCCTTATTCGTCATCAGGCAACTCACACAGGAGAGAAGCCATTTAAATGCTTGCAGTGTGAAAAGAGCTTCAGCCAAAAGAGAAACCTTATTAGTCATCAGGCAATTCACACAGGAAAGAAGCCATTTAAATGCTTGCAGTGTGAAAAGAGCTTCAGTCACAAGAGCAACCTTATTAGTCATCAGGCAACTCACACAGGAGAGAAGCCATTTAAATGCTTGCAGTGTGAAAAGAGCTTCAGCCAAAAGAGCAACCTTATTAGTCACCAGGCAACTCACACAGGAGAGAAGCCATTTAAATGCTTGCAGTGTGAAAAGAGCTTCAGCCAAAAGAGCAGCCTTATTAGTCACCAGGCAACGCACACAGGAGAGAAGCCATTTAAATGTTTGCAGTGTGAAAAGAGCTTCAGTCAAAAGAGAAACCTTATTAGTCACCAGGCAACTCACACAGGAGAGAAGCCATTTAAATGCTTGCAGTGTGAAAAGAGTTTCAGTCGCAAGAGCCACCTTATTCATCATCAAGCAAGCCACACAGTAGAGAAGTCATTTAAATGCTTTCAGTGTGAAAAGAGCTTCAGTCACAAGAGCATCCTTATTTGTCATCAGGCAACTCACACAGGAGAGAAGCCATTTAAATGCTTGCAGTGTGAAAAGAGCTTCAGTCACAAGAGCAGCCTTATTCATCATCAGGCAACTCACACAGGAGAGAAGCCATTTAAATGCTTGCAGTGTGAAAAGAGCTTCAGTCACAAGAGCAGCCTTATTAGTCATCAGGCAACTCACACAGGAGAGAAGCCATTTAAATGCTTGCAGTGTGAAAAGAGCTTCAGTCACAAAAAGCCATTTAAATGCTTGCAGTGTGAAAAGCCTTCACAAGCATGTCCTTATTAGTCATCAGGCAACTCACACAGGAGAGAAGCCATTTAAATGCTTGCAGTGTGAAAAGAGTTTCAGTCACAAGCATGTCCTTATTAGTCATCAAGCAACTCACACAGGAGAGAAGCCATTTAAATGCTTGCAGTGTGAAAAGAGCTTCAGTCACAAGAGCCACCTTAACCAAGAACTCACCATTTATTTGCAGTCATCAGGCAACTCACACACTCAGGAGAGAAGCCATTTAAATGCTTGCAGTGTGTGTCAAAGAGAAGCTTCAGTCACCAGGCAACTCACACACTACAGAAGCCATTTAAATGCTTGCAGTGTAAAAGTCACCAGGCAACACACACAGGAGAGAAGCCATTTAAATGCTTGCAGTGTGAAAAGAGTTTCAGTCGCAAGAACAGCCTTATTTGTCATCAGGCAATTCACACAGAAGAGAAGCCATTTAAATGCTTGCAGTGTGAAAAGAGCTTCAGTCACAAGAGAATCCTTATCAGTCACCAGGCAACTCACACAGGAGAGAAGCCATTTAAATGCTTGCAGTGTGAACAGTGCTTCAGTCACAAGAGGAACCTTATTCATCATCAAGCAACTCACTCAGGAAAGAAGCCATTTAAATGCTTGCAGTGTGAAAAGAGTTTCAGTCACAAGCACGTCCTTATTCGTCATCAGGCAACTCACACAGGAGAAAGGCCATTTAAATGCCCAGATTGTGGAAAGAGCTTCAGTCAAAACTCACATCTTGTACGTCACCAGGCAACTCACACAGGAGAAAAACCAGAGTGTGGAGAGAGCTACAGTTGAAATACAAGCTTTAATCAGCTCAGATCCCTCACTTTAAAGAAATAGTCAGCCCATGGGGTAACCAGGTTCCGGCTTTTGTTATTTTTTTGTTGGCTGATGGCATTGCTTACTTCTTCCAAACTAGTCAGTGCTGCAAGCTCATCCCTGGTTTGTTGTTGTGGGATTTGTGAGAGAACCTCTTTGGCCATTTTTTTGTAATCAGAAATAAATATTTCACAATATATAATTACATATTGTTTTTCTGATTAATCACTATGCTTTAATTATGTTCAATTTGTAACAATGAAAATACATCCTGCATATCAGACATGTACATTATGATTCATAACTGTAGCAAAATTACAGTTTTGAAGTAGCAAAATCATGGTTAACATGTGGCTAAAAGGGCTGTAGTAAAACCATTGTGGAAAAAACATCACTAACCCTGCTCAATTGAACAACTTTGTTCTTGGCAAAGTCATGGAACATGTGGTGGCTGATTGTTCTTGGAAACTGATTATCTGGATCCGGTGCGGTCTGGCTTCAGACTGGGACATGGAACTGAAACAGCCCTGGTCATCTTAGTAGATAATCTGTGCCAGGAACTGGACAGGGAGAGTGTGTCCCTGTTGCTTCTCCTGGACCTCTCAGCGGCCTTCAATACTGTACACCACAGTATCCTTCTGGGATGCCTCACAGGAATGGGTCTTGGAGGTACTGTTTTGCAGTGGCTCCGGTCCTTCCTGGAGGGTTGTTCCCAGAAGGTGTTGCTGGGGGACACCTGCTTGGCCTCGCAGCTATTGTCTTGTGGGGTCCTGCAGGACTCGATACTGTCCCCCATGTTGTGGGGCTACATCTACATGAAGGCATTGGGAAAGATCATCTGGAGTTGTGGAGTTCAATGTCATCTGTACGCAGATGATATACATACAGCTTTACCACTCCTTTTCACTTGCAACTAAGGAGGTGGTTCAGGTTCTGAACCGGTGCTGACAACTGTGACGGTCTGGATGAGGGTGAACAAATTGGTATTGAATCTAGACAAGACAGAGGTCCTCCTGGTCAGTCAAAAGGCCGACAGGGCCGACAGGGTTACAACCTGTGCTGGGTGGGGTTACACTCCCTGAGAAGGAACAAGTTCACAGCTTGGGAGTGATCCTGCACTCATCGCTGAGCCTGGAACCTCAGGTTTCAGCAGTGGCAAGGGAAGATTCGCACAATTAAAATTTGTGTGCCAGTTGTGCCCTTACCTTGGGATAATTGACTTGGCCACAATAGTCCACACTCTTGTCACATTGAGAATAGATTACTGCAACACGCTCTACGTGAGATTGCATTTGAAGACTGTTTGGAAGCTTCAAGAGGTGGCAGTCAGACACTGTCCAACAGGTGGCAGTCAGATTTCTCACCAGAGCGGGGTCTAGAGAGCACGCAACCCTCCTTTTACGTCAGCTCCACCGGCTGCCAGTCTGCTACTGAGAACAATTCAAAGTGCTGGCTTTAGCCTATAAAGGCCTAACAGCCTAGGAACTGTGGGAGTAGAAGTCCAAAACACCTGAATGGAGGGCCGAAGTTGGCCCAGGCCTTGTCTACATGTCGGGCTTGGGGAAGACAGACATGCGCACGCAGCTCCCAACTCACGAGGAGCCCTCTCTTGCGTGTCCTCAGTCCCTCCCTCGCCTGCGCGTGCCTCTGTTCCCCATCCCACACACAAGCTTGGCAGCGCCTGACAACCCAGCGTGCCTATTGGTCAATGTGCTCACGAGGAAGCCGGTGGTCCCTCCCATTGGCCGGGTGCTCTTTGTATACGCAGCAAGCGAGCGCGCCCATTGGCCCATGCGTTCGCGAGGAAGCCACCCATTGGTCGAGTGGTCTGTGTGTTTGCAGCCGCCTGCTCGCCACTCTGAGCAGAAATGCCTAGTGGAAAGGGGCGTGGCCTAAAACTTAGTTTCGCCCCGCTCCTCCATTAAGAGCCTTAAACATATAAACCAGGGACTATGAAAATAGTTTAAATTGTCAAAACCATTTGGATGCACAACCTGAAGGTAATTCTACACAATATTGGGTTGTTGTGAGTTTTCCGGGCTGTATAGCCATGTTCCAGAAGCATTCTCTCCTGACGTTTTGCCTGCCTCTATATTCACATTTAGTTGAATTCAGTCTTATATATATTATATGGCTCTCACTGAAATAAATTTCCAAATATTTTGCTTTCATAGCTCTCTGAGTCAAAAAGGTTCCCGACCCCTGACTTAGGAGGATGTTGCCAAACATGGTTTCAATATACTAGCACTTGCCAACTGATTCTTGAGCTTGACCGTGGCCCTTCCACTCCCTTCTATTGTCACAGCTCCCTGTTGTCACTCAACTACCCTAGCTCCCTGGCTAGTTCTTTAACTGAGTTAAACTAATCCCTCAGCTCCAATTCCCTGACTCACAGGTTGCTTCAGATTACAGCAAACCCCTAGCTTTTGCTACCTTCCCTTTCAACCGACAGACTTCCACACCCGACTGCTCTAACCCAGGGCTGTCCAACTGGCGGCCCGGGGGCCGTACACGGCCCCCCAGCCTGTTGGACACGGCCCCTGCTATGCTGACTGCCTTCTCCATTCTCTCTCTTTTCCCGTGCGCGCGGGGACACTGGAGCCTTGCGCGGGGAAAAGAGGGAGAAAGGAGAGAACAGTCAGCATTGTCTCTCCATTCTCTCTCTTTTCCCCGTGCGCGTGGGGACCCTGGGCGCTGGCGGGTGCGGGGAAAAGAGGGGAGAAAGGAGAAGGCAGTCAGCTGCCTTCTCCATTCTCTCTTTCCCCGTCGCGGCGGCCTGGACGCCGGCGCGCGGGGGAAGGGAGAAAGGAAGGCAGTCAGCTGTTGCCTTCTCCATTCTCTCTCTTTCCCCGTCGTGTGGCGGGGACCCTGGCGCTGGCGCGGGTGCGGGAAAGAGGGAGAAAGGAGAAGAACAGTCAGCTGATTGCCTTCTCCATTCTCTCTCTTTCCCGTCTTGGCGGGGACCCTGGGCGCCGGCGCGCGAAGAAAGAGGGAGAAAGGAGAAGGCAGACAGCTGAGTGCCTTCTCCATTCACTCTCTTTCCCCGTGCGCGGGGACCCTGGGCGCTGGCGCGTGCGAGGAAAGAGGAGAAAGGAGAAGGCAGTCAGCTGATTGCCTTCTCCATTCTCTCTCTTTCCCCGTGCACGCGGGGACCCTGGACGCCGGCGCGCGCACGGGGAAAGAGGGAGAAAGGAGAAGGCAGTTAGCTGATTGCCTTCTCCTTTCTCTCCCTCCTCCTTTTTCCCCGGCGCCGCAGCACACGGGACACCGGCTGCGCCGGGAAGAGGCGGAGGGTGCGAGGTGGGCCTCCTCCTCCTTCCCGGCGCTGGTGTCCCATGCGCCGCGGCGGAGAGAGAAAGAGGAGGAGAATGACAGCTTAGGTGGGGGCTGGGGGCGGGGCCGAACGGCCCCCCAGGTCATCAGTGACCTCAAGTCCGGCCTTTGGCCGGTTAGAAGTTGGACAGCACTGCTCTAACCCATTCCTCTAACTCAGTGTTTTTTAACCTTTTTTGAGTCGCGGCACATTTTTTACATTTACAAAATCCTGGGGCACACCACCAACCAAAATGACACTCTAATGCAGGGGTGCTCACACTTTTTCAGCATGCGAGCTACCCTTAAAGCAACCAAGTCCAAAAGATCTACCTGCCCCCGCTCCCGCGCACTCCCGCCGCTGCGAACTCTTGACACCGTGCGTGCCCCTGCTGTTGTTTTCCGCCTGTGCAGCGCTTCTTCTGCCTGCGGGGCATTGCAGGAAGGAGAAAGCACGAGGCGAGGCATCCAGAGGGAGCGCTCCGCCCTGCCTTTCTCGCCGGCAACGGAGGCTGAACAGCTGCTTCTGGACGAGAGAGAGGCAGGGTGCTCCCTCCAGAGGCTCCGCCTCGTGCTTCCTTCTTCCTGCAATGCCCCGCAGGCGAAAGAAGCACCGTGAGAGCGGAAGCCAGCAGCAGGAGCGCGTGTGCGTGCAGAGTGTGCGCGCACATGGCAGGAGTGCCCCATCCGGCTGGTGAGGCCTGAAGATCACCTGGAAGAGGGCAGAAGATCTACTAGTAGCTCCTGAGCTACCTAATGAGCACCCCTGCTCTAATGGCATTGAATGTTTGCCATGTATATATATGCACATTGTAATCTGCCCTGAGTCCTCTGTGGGGTGAGAAGGACGGAATATAAATACTGTAAATAAATAAATAAAAATTCTAATGATTATGTATTCCTGGACTTACATTTCCAGCAGACTTTTGACAAGGTTCCCATGACATTTCCACAAAGAAACTACAATATTATTATTATTATGCATTCCTGTTTATGTCTTATCGGACTTACGGTTCACCCTCCACCTTCTTCCAGTGCTGAATTTTTTCTTGGCAGCTAGTGACCACCTGGCCGTGCTGCTCCTTCATGCGACCCCACTGATTCTCCCCTCCATGGCCCCCTCCTCCTCCACCCTCTGGAGAGGATGGAGGCCTGCCTTTGGGGCCTTTCTCTGTAGCTGCTCTCGGGCTCTCTTCACACAAACAGGCTCTTCTTCCTCCTCGTTCTCTTCCTCCTCTTCAGCAAGGCACCTGAGTCCTATAGAAGTGTTTATGGAGGGCCAAGCGCCGGCTCCGGAGCCTCATGGAGAGCGCTGATAGGGCCCAGCTGAGAGCTGCCGTCGCCGATGAAATAAGCATCTCACACTCGCATCACGAGCCAGGCCTTGCCGACGCCGCGCTCAGGAAAAGCCGAGGATTCTTCACCTTCTCCTTCCCTCCCTCCTTCTAGCCCAGCCAGACGCCGCGCTGCTGAGCCTTCTGGGAGGAAGAGGAGAAAGGCCCCCTTCCGCCCCCGCCGTCCATGAGGAGAAGGCGGCTCCGGTGGCGCCGACTAGGCCTCAGCTGGGCCTGAGGCTGCACTTGCCGCTCCCGCCTCCCTTGCCGCCGCCTCCATTGCTTCTCAGCACCGAACGCCTCCGCACCGCCACTCGTCTTCCCCTCAGGGCAGCAGGCCTCACCGCCGGAGCTGCCTTCTCCTCATGGACGGCGGGGATGGAAGGGGGCCTTTCTTCTCTTCCTCCCAGAAGGTTCAGCAGCACAACGTCTGGCTGGACTTAGAAGGAGGAGGAAGGGAAGAAGAAGGGGAGGAATCCTCAGCCTTTCCTGAGCGCGGCATCAGCGAGGTCTGGCTCGGGATGTAAGTGTGAGATGCTTCTTCCATCGGCGGCGGCGGCGGCTCTCGGCCAGGCCCTATCGGCAGGAGCAGCAAGTGCAGCCTCAGGCCCGGCTGAGGCCTAGTCGGCACCGCCTCCGCCGCCTTTCTCCTCAAAGGTGGCCTCCTCCAGGCGGCCACTGAGTGAGGAGGGGGAAGAAAGGGTATTTCCCACGGCACACCTGATGATCGCTCACGGCACACTAGTGTGCCGCGGCACAGCGGTTGGGAAACACTGCTCTAACTGACTCACTTTTCAAACCAAATGCTTTCCTTGCCAGCGGCAGTTGGCCACGCCCCTTTCCCAACTTGGAGCAGGTTGCCATAGCAACATTTAGCCTATGTTCCCCTTCTAACTGAGAGTGGTCTTGGAAGCAGTGCACTTGGATCCTCCTCCTCTCCTAAAGGGCCTGGTCCATGGGATGCTGGGAGCTGTAGTCCGGAAGAGAGTGTGGATATTGTGCTATTGTGTGTTTTGTGTGCCTGTGAGTGTGGAGAAGAGCAAACCACAGACCACCTACTGCAATGCAACCTGAGCCCTGCCTCATGCACAATGGAGGGCCTTCTTGCAGCAACACCAGAGGCACTCCAAGTGGCCAGCTACTGGTCAAGGGACATTTAATAGAATACCAAGTCTGCAAACTTTGTGTTTTGTTTGTTTGTTTGTAATGCAATACAACTGTTTGGTTCACTCCTGACACGATAAATAAATAACTGGAAAGGAAATTCCACCTGAACATTAGGAGGAATCATTGAGTTGGAAGAGACCTCGTGGGACATCCAAGAAGCAGGGAAATGGCATTCAAAGCACCCCCGACAGATGGCCATCCAGCCTCTATTTAAAAGCCTCCAAAGGAGGCTCCACTACACTCCGTCCGGGGCGGAGAGTTCCACTGCTGAATAGCCCTCCTGGTTAGGAAGTTCTTCCTCATGTTCAGGTGGAATCTCCTTTCCTATAGTTTCAAGCCATTGCTCCATTGCGTCCTAGTCAACAATGTGATGCAAAAGCTTAAAGAGCCAATGAGGTATTGTGTCTAGATCAGGAATGGGCAAACACCAGCCCTCCAGGAATTGTGGGAGTTGAGGTCCAAAACACCTGGAGGGCCAAAGTTTTCTCACTTTGGGTGGTTGTAGTTTTGTCGGGCTATATGGCCATGTTCTAGAAGCATCCTCTCCTGAGAATACTTCTAGAACAGTGGTTCCCGAACTTTTTTGGCCTACCACTTCCTTTCCAGAAAACAGTTTACTTACTGGCCCCCTAGAAATCATTTTTTAAAAAAAATTTAATAGCAATTAAACAGAAAGAAATATGTATTAATGTTTCTACCTTTTTCGTAACATTAAATGTTTTAATGTATTTTAATTTTAATTTTAATGTTATATTAATTGCATATTGTTTTTATGGCATTGAAAAAAGAAGGGGCCGGAACTGGACAAGTGAGGGTCACCCTGAAAAGCGCCTCCCGCTCACCCCGTCCCAGGCCCAGCAAGGCGCGCTTGCGAGGACATCCCCATTGGAAGAAAGAGGCAATACACAGGACTGTGCCATGGGCGGGGTTGAAAAGGGGTGCATGCTGCAGTTTCCACGGCAACGCCTGCCTGGGGATCACGCGCTTGTGATTGTGTCCCTGCGAGTTGGAATCCCCGGGCAGGCGTTGCCGTGGAAACCGCAGCACACGCCTCCTTCCTCTCGTCAACACCGCCCACAGCGCACTCCTGTGTATCGCCTCTTTCTTCCAACGGGAACGTCCTTGCAAGTGCGCGAACCTCCTGCTCCTTCTCAGCGGTTCCCCCTCCCTCCCTCCCTTCACTTGAGTGAAGGAAGAGAGGAGGGACCGAGAAGGAGCAATAGGCGGCGCGAAGGGGCGCAGTGTCCTGGGACGAGCCGTGGGGGAGCCTCTCCCTGCGGCTCATCCTTCCCTCCTAAAGCCGTGACATGCCGCCCGCCTCAGAAGGGTGATTTCGGCCACTTCTGAAAGTCACGGCTTTAGGAGAGAGGGACGAGCCGCTGGGAGAGGCTCCCCCCAGCCTCCCTTCCTCCTAAAGCCGTGGCATGCCGGCCGCCTCCGAAATCACCGAAATCGCCCTTCTGAGGAAGCCGGCATGTCACCGCTTTAGGAGAGAGGGAGGAGCCGCGGCATCGGCTTTGGGGGTGGGGCTTTCCTTTCTCCTCCTCGCCGCACCGGCGGGGGGCGGAGCCAGGGGAGGGGGCGGAGCCGGGGGGCGGAGGCAGACCCTTTGGCCCCCCAGGTGATCAGTGACGGGAATTCCGGCCCTTGGGCCGGTAGAAATTGGACAGCCCTGTTCTAGAACATAGCCATATAGCCTGAAAAACCTACAACAACGCAATGATTCCAGCCATGAAAGCCTTAGAATCCTAGAGTTGGAAGTGACCTCATGGGCCATCCAGTCCAACCCGCTCCCAAAAAGCAGGAAAATTGCATTCAAGGCACCCCCGACTGATGGCCATCCAGCCTCTGCTTAAAAGCGTCCAAAAAAGGAGCCTCGACTCTCCGGGGCAGAGAGTTCCACTGCTGAACGGCTCTCATGTTCAGGTGGAATCTCCTTTCTTGCAGTCTGAAGCGTCCAGTGCGTCCTAGTCTCCAGGGCAGCAGAAAACAAGCTTGCTCCCTCCTCCCTGTGACTTCCTCTCACATATTTATATACATGGCCTTCATCATGTCTCCTCTCCGCCTTCTCTTCTTCAGGCTAGGTATGCCCAGCTCTTTAAGCCGCTCCTCCTGGGGCTTGTTCTCCAGACCCCTGGTCATTTGAGTCGCCCTCCTTCGACAATACTTTGCCCCCCCCCATGTCAGGAGAGAGACTTGAGAAACTGCAAGTGGCTTCTGGTGTGAGAGAATTGGCCGCCTGCAATTGGACGTTGCCCAGGGGGACGCTGGAATGTTTTGGTTTCCCATCCTTGTGGGAAGGCTTCTCTTATGTCTCCGCATGGGGAGCTGGAGCTGACAGAGGGAGCTCACCCGCGCTCTCCCCGGACCTGTCGGCACAAGGGCCTAACAAGGGGGGAGTGTGCCCGTGCCTGGGCGAGCAAGTGTTAGGTTGGGGGAGTTGGCAGAAGGGAAGGGAAAGAAGGAAGGGCCTCCCACAGCCCAAACCCCCGCCCATTCCGACCAGTGTTCAGCGTGTCCCTTCCTAGAGAGGCACGGGAAATGGCTTTCCTTGGCTGCAGCAGGTGTCCACAGAGGGGGGAGAGAGGCGGAGTTCCGCTTCCGGGAGGGAGCCAGTCAGTCCTCCGAGGATGGAGCTGCAGGTGGGTCCCTTGCCTCTTCTGTCCCGGAGAGAGGGAGGGAATGAGGGGAGCCTCCCCGGCCTCTCTCCTCGGGAAGAGCAGCCCCTGGGCCTCAGGCAGGGGAAGGCCAGCTGTGGGGCTGGGAGAGGCTGCAGGGGGAGAGGCCCCACCGCCTGCCCTCAGGGGACCAGCCTGGGAAAGGAGGGGGAGGGGTTCCCAGAGGAGGAGAGAGGTTGGGAGAGAGCAAAGGAAGGGCCCAGCAATGGAGGAGAATTTATTTATATTATTTCATGTACTATCTTCATTTCTACCCCGCCCTTCCTTCTCCCACTCAGGGCGGCTTCACACATGCATCCATGATGCAGTCCACATGTTCAATCCATTAAAACAATTGGGACAGTTAAAAACATTATAAAATCATTACCATTCAAATTACGTATCATGCCACTAAAACCAGAGCCCAGCCAAATAGACCCCGTGTCGTCGCATCATAAAATTCAAGCCTAACTGCCATTGCCCACTAATCTATACCTTTAGCCAGGTCTTTAGTTGTCTTCTAAAGGACAGGAGGGAGGTGGCCAACCTGATGTCCTTAGGCAATGAGTTCCACAGACGAGGCCACTGCTGAGAAGGCCTTGTCTCTCATCCCCACCAACCACATTTGTGAGAGTGGCGGGATCGAAAGCAGGGCCTCTCCTGAAGATCTTAAGTTGCGTGATGGTTCATAACAGGAGATGCGTTCGGACAGGTAAACTGGACCAGAGCCGTTTAGGGCTTTAAACGTTAACACCACCACTTTGAATTGTGCCCGGAAGCTAATCGGCAATCGTCAGTGAAGCTGACGTAATAGAGGAGTAGCTCACTCCCTGTATGCTGTTCCTGGCTGCCGACCGTTGGACTAATTGAAGTTTCCAAGTAGTTTTCAAAGGCAGCCCCACGTAGAGAGCGTTGCAGTAGTCTAAACGGGATGTAACCAGAGCGTGGAACACCGTGGCCAGGAACCAGGGTGATGGTTTCTGTCTTTGGGAAGGAGAGCCCCCTTCCCCCCTTTAATCTTTTCTCTCCAGGTCCAGAACCCAGTCAGCAATTCAACATTCTTGTCAAAACGTTGCCCTTCATTAAGACTGAATCCAGACATGAGAGAGGCCCTCCTGCTCAGTCGCAAGGCCGAACAGGGCATAGGAGTACAGCCTGTGTTGGACAGGATCACACTCCCCTTGAAGACGCAGGTTCACAGCTTGGGAGTGATCCTGGGCTCATGGCTGAGCCTGGAACCCCAGGTTTTGGCGGTGGCCAGGGAAGCTTTTGACAGTTAAAACTTGTGCGCCAGCTGCACCCATACCTTGGGAAGTCTGACTTGGCCTTGGTAGTCCACGCTCTGGTTGCACCCTGTATAGATTGCTGCAACGCTCTCTACACGGGGCTGTAGCTGTCAATTGGTCCAACAGACAGCTGCCAGGTTGATAACAGGAGCGGCACTCACAGAGCGCACAACCCCTCTGTTGCACCAGCTCCACTGGCTACCAGTTTGCTACTGGGCACAATACAAAGTGCTGGATTTAGCCTATAAAGCCCTAAATGGTTCTAGCCCAATAATAATAAGACTTGTGCGCCACCTGCGCCCATACCTTGGCAAGTCTGATCTGGTTACGGTCATCCACACTCTGCTCACATCCCAAATAGATTTCTGCAACGGACTCTATGTGGGGCTACCTTTGAAGACGGTTCAGAAATTGCAATTAGTCCAACGGGCAGCAACCAGGTTACTAACAGGAACTACATATAGGGAGCACACCACCCTCTTGTTGTGTCAGCTCCACTGGCTGCCGGTCCACTTCCAAGCTCAGTTCAAAATGCTGCTGTTGACCTATAAAGCTCTACACCATGGGTGGGCAATTACCGGCTCTCCAGGTGTTTTGGACTTCAACTCCCAGAAATCCTAACAGCTGGTAAACTGGCTAGGATTTCTGGGAGTTGAAGTCCAAAACACCTAGAGGGCCGGTAATTGCCCACCCCTGCTCTATACGGTTCTGGCCCAGCTTACTTGTCTGAAGGCCTCTGCCTCTCAGCCTAAGATCATCTGGGGAGGCCCTGCTCTCACTCCCGCCAACATCTCAAATGCAGCTGGCGGGGACAAGAAACAGGACCCCCTTTCTGTAGCCCCCTGCTTGTAGAATGCGCTTCCAAGTGAAATATGATCAACCCTATCCCTCCTGGCATTCAGGAAGAAATTAAAATCTTGGTTTTGCTAACAGGCCTTTGCACAATAACAAAAAGCAGCATTTTGACTGGAATGGATTGGTAAGACGACAGACATGAGGATACGGCTTTATTTGTTTATCAATTGGGGTTGTGGACAGAATATTGTTTTAATTTAATTGATAATTTGTTTTTAATTAATTGCTGTTGTTTTAATTCTGTTTGTACTTATGGTTTTATACTGTGTATTGATTGTGGCATCAAATCACTGCCTTTGTTAGCTGCTCTTAAGTCCCCCCTCAGGGGTTGAGAAGGGAAGGGTAAAAATGCTGTAAATAAATACATGTAATAATAATAATAATCTTTATTTCTACCCCGCCACCATCTCTCCAATGGAACCAAAAATATAAAACAAAACTTCACAAAATAAAATAAATAAGGCATAAAATGCAATAAACAATGCACAATACAATAAAAAATGAAACACAAAGGGTGGGCCGCATGTGCAAAATACAAGGATAAAAAACTCAGGAAGAGATAGGCATAAACAGGAATATTTAAAAGGGGAGAAACTCATGAGCATCGGAGTAGTGGAGACAGGTCTTCATACAGGCAGGGGCAATGCAGTATGGGGACAGACATTATGAGGGGAGGGACAAAGGGAGATGGAAGATCACTTTCCAAAGGCACAATGGAAAAGCCAGGTTACCTGTCTGAATGCATCTCCCCTTATGAACCATCTAGTTCCTTAAGATCGTCTGGGGAAGCCCTGTTCTCATTACCACCTTCATCACAAGTACATTTGGCGGAGATGAGAGACAGGGCCTTCTTGATGGTGGCCCCTCCGCTGTGGAATGCCCTCCCTATAGATATTAGATCAGCCACCTCCCTTTTAACATTCCAGAAAAAAGTCAAGACATGGCTTTGTGAGTAAGCGTAACTGATATTGCAAAATGGAACGACTAGACAATGAGACCGGACAACGTTTTTAACAAGGAAATACAATGGGTTTATATTTTATTTCACTGATTTTGTTTAATTTTTATTTGTTATGTTTTAATTGTATTTATGATATTGTAAGCATTGAATTTTACCCTGTAAACCACCTTGAGTTGCCTGCGGGCTGAGAAAGGCAGTATACAAATACAGTAAATAAATAATCCGCTTTTATCTCCCCAGCGGTTTCCAACATAATTATGGCAATTATTTCACAGATAGAAACCTAACATAACGATAATAATATACAACTATCAATTAAATCATAAAACACAACATCATTTCATATTCAAACATGAAATGAAAAACATATCAATATAAACATTAAAATCACACAATCCAACAATCGTAGTCTGGGCCTCACAACCTCTGAGGATACTTGCCATAGATGCAGGCGAAACGTCAGGAGAGAATGCTTCTAGAACACAGCCATATAGCCCAAAAAACCTACAACAACCTATAGTCTGGGCCGTTCCAAATATCATGTCTATTGCACATAATCCCTGATCATTCCTTTTACTGCTTACTGCCCAAAGGCTTGGTCTCATAGCCAAGTTTTTACTTTTCTTCTGAAGGCCAGGAGGGAAGGGCACTGATCTAATTTCTTTGGAGAGGGAGTTCCAGAGCCGAGGAGTCACCACTGAGAAGACCCTGCCTCTCGTCCCCAACAGACCGAGAACAGGGCCTCCCCAGATTATCTCAATCAAATAATTTATTTCTGTCATAGACCAGCACAGGAAATAAAACTCACATTTTAATATGAACTTAGTACATTCAGTACATTTAAAATGTAAATATATATACCGAAGCACAATAGGGGGTGAGGGAGCAGAAGGGGAAACAGGGCAAAAAACATACAATGCACTCGTTTGTCAGCAAATTATAGAATCAAGGAAGATGATTACTGGATATACAGTTAACTTTTGGGACCAGTAAACTCCTGACGGATTGTGTATGCTGCTGCACAGACGATCTTAATCTTCAAGATGGTTCATAGACGGAGATATGTTCGAACAGGAAAGCTGGGCCAGAACCATTTAGAGCTTTATAGGCTAAAGCCTGCACTTTGAATTGTGTTCATTAGCTGACTGGCAGCCAGTGGAGGTGACGTAACAGGCAGGTTGTCTGCTTTCTATACCCTGGTCCAGTGAGTAATTTGACTGCTGCCCATTGGACCAATTGAAGCTTCCAAACAGGCTTCACAGGCAACCCAATGTAGAGGGCATTGCAGTAGTCTATACGGGATGTAACCAGAGCGTGGACTACTGTGGCCAAGTCTAATTTTCCAAGGTACAGGCACAACTGGCGCTCAAGCTTTAGTTACACAAAAGTTCCCCTGTTCACCGGCAAAACCTGGGGTTCCAGGCTCAACGATGAATCCAGGATTACTCCCAAGCTGCGAACCTGGGTCTTCAGGGGGAGTGTAACCCCGTCCAACACAGGCTGTAACCCTATGCCCTGTTCGGCCTTTCGACTGACCAGGAATGACTCTGTCTTGTCTGGATTCCATTTTAATTTGTTCACCCTCATCCAAGCCGTCACCATATTCACATGAACATTCATCTTGTTTGTTTTTTTTTTTTGCAGGCCCCATCAGTTCTCCCACTACTCCCACTTTGACTGTCATTTGAGGGAAGAGGTGGACACGTCTTCATCCAGTTTTGAGGCAGCCTAGAAGCACAGAACCAAGATGGAAGGGCACGAGCCAGCTGCTGCCCAGTTAGAAGTATTTTCTTCTGCTGTTGAGGTAGAGAACAATAGAGCATTATGGGAGGACAATTGGAGGAAAACCCAGGAGAGTAATTTGCTCCATTCAGATCTTCAGCGCCAGTGCTTCCGGCGTTTCCGCTATGAGGAGGCCTTGGGGCCCCGAGAGGTTTGCAGCCGCCTCCACTCTCTCTGCCGCCTGTGGCTGAAACCAGAGCAACACTCCAAGGCAGAGATGCTGGACCTGGTGATCCTGGAGCAGTTCCTGGCCATCCTTCCTGCGGAGATGGAGCACTGGGTGAGGGAATGTGGGGCAGAGACCAGTTCCCAGGCCGTGGCCTTGGCTGAAGGCTTCCTCCTGAGTCGGGCCCAAGAGAAGCAGAAGCAGGAGAAGCCTCAGGTGAGAGAGAGAGAGAACTTCTGAACACAGGCCGGGATTATCACATTCAGTTTTGGGTGGCTGCTTTAAGAATAATAGAAACAAATTAGAATGAGTTCAGAGAAGCATTAAGAAAGGAGTCCCCAGGTGTGTTCTGTCAGAACTACTAGAAATGAACTACTAAAACACTAAATACTAAATATTTTTGGTTACAAAAATGTGTGTCAAGCAGGGTTAAATGGATGCAGTGACTCATGGAAGCTGTGGGTCAGTATTTAGCAGGCGTGACTGTTGCTTAGTGACGCTCGGCCTGAGAGAGCTCTCACTGTGAGAGAAGCCTTTCTGTGTGAGAGATCACCCCACCTACCCCACCTACCAATTGATGGGGTCAAAGCTTTCCGAGACAAACCAGGAAAGGGATCTTGGGGTCTTGGTGGACAGCTCAGCATGATCAGAAAGGGAATCGAAAATAGGTCAGCAAATGTTGTATTACCTCTCTACAAATCTATGGTAAGGCCACATTTGGAGTACTGTGTACAATTCTGGTCTCCGCACCTTAAGAAGGATATAACGGAACTGGAAAAGGTACAGAAAAGGGCAACAAGAATGATCCAAGGGATGGAGCAGCTCTCTTACGAAATCAGGTTGCAACGCCTTGGTCTTTTCAGCCTTGAAAGACGGCGTTTAAGAGGTGATTTGATCGAAGTGTATAAAATCATGCTTGGGATAGAAAAGGTGAATAAAGAAAAATTATTTTCTTTGTCACAAAACACTAGGACTAGAGGGAACTCCCTGAAGCTCCAAGGTAGGAAAGTTAGGACTAATAAAGGGAAATATTTCTTCACCCAGAGGGTCATTGGGTTATGGAATTTACTTCCAGAAGAGGTTGTGACAGCTGTCAGCCTGAACAACTTCAAGGCAGGATTAGACAGATTCATGGATACCAAGTGTATCGGTAGTTACTGAAAAGGACATTCAAGTGCCACCTCGGAGTTGGTTGAGGTAGGCAGGATTCTTATGAGAGAATAAGCATCATTGTTAGTAGACCTGGTTGTGAGGTAGGCCTCGGTATGAGAAGGCCTTGTGTGTGAAACTTTGTCTACAGAACGAAGAAAACCATTCTTGGGTCCCAACCATAATCCAAGCAGGTTTCTAATCTTTCTTTTCCTTTTTGATCTGTGCTGCTTGTTCAGGTGCAGGACTCTGTGGCAGATGTTGCAGATGAGACCAGTCAGGTGGAGGAGTCACACATTTGGGTCGTCCAGATTGGAGAAGGAGAATATATTGTAGTTGGTAAGGGATAGCGGAGTATAAATAAAGGTTACTATTAGATTATTATTGATTCCTTTGCTTCTCTCTGTATGTTTACGTTAGTGAATATGCTCTTGGTACATTGGCAAAAATACAGAAGCTAATACAGTCAACCCTCTGCATTTCCTGGGAATAGGTTGCAACACCCCCATAAAATAAAATAGTCCAAATCAAAGACCTGGGGCTGAAATCCAAGGAGGGATTATCAAAAAGGGCCCTGGGGCAAGGGGAGAGTGGCAGGCTTCCGGGAGAAGGAACTGTGGGGCAGCCTGGAAAAGGGACCAGTCTCACCCTCCCTGGTGTCTTTCCTCTTTTTCACAGGCAGTGAAACATGGCAAATCAATAGTAACACAACTTTTCATGATCCTTTCCTAAGAAGAAGTTCTGCGGGACCAGATCAGGTAGGTGGCAGCATCCCTGGAGGGGAGGAAAAACGGAGTCTCATTCATTCTTGAATATTGCCCTGACTCTAAATTAACCTCTTTCTTCTACATCCCTTCAATCCAAGATGTTTTCAATGAATGACTTATTCAAAGATGAAAATCACAAATGGACTGTCTTTTTTCCAATATGGATGGCATTTCCTCATTGCAGATAATATTTTTTCCCGTTCAGGTGACTTTTGAAGAGGTGTCTGTGGATTTCTCGGAGGAGGAGTGGGCCCTCCTGGATCCAAGCCAAAAAGCCTTGCACCAGCAAATCATGGAGGAGAATTTAGCGATCGTGTCATCTCTGGGTAAAGCTCCATTATAATTGTAGTTAACCAAATTAGTTTACAAGTACTAGAAAACGTCCAGTGTTTCAGATCTCTTTCCTCTGAAGCCGTAGCAAATAAGTTCACTCCATATCCATATAGGGGCCAGCTTAAAAAGACAACTGGCACTTGGGAGGAGTTGCCACATGAGATGAATTCTAGGCCATGGTTATTTTCCATCCACCAACCATGCTTGTGATGATGGTGGGAGAGAGAAAAGGGATTGTCTTGAGGATTCTTTTGCCCAGGTAGGTTTGGACAAAGAAATACAATCAATCAGATAGGCTGGAACTGAGCTGTTTAGGTCTTTATAGGTCATAATCTGCTATTTGAATTGTGTCTAGAAACAAACTGGCAGCCAGTGGAGCCGTGGCAGCAAATACTACTACTACTACTACTACTACTAATAATAATAATAATATTGAACTGCAAAGGCTCTGGCATAAACCAGTACAGCTGGTCCCAGTGGTCATTGGCATACTGGGTTCCGTGCCATAAGATCTCAGCCGGCATTTGAAAACAATAAACATTGACAAAATAACAATCTGTCAACTGCAAAAGGCCACCTTATTTGGATCTGCACACATCATTCGAAAATACATCACACAGTCCAAGATGCTTGGGAAGTGTTCAACTTGTAATTTTGTGATACGAAAACCAGCATATAGATCTCGTTTGCTGTGACATACTGTGTTTTTGTGTCAGAATAATAATATTAATAATAATTTTAATCAAAACAAAACTTCATTTAATAACACTAAAAAAATACACATATTAAAACATATTTCCTCTCCAGGACAAAACAGAGCCACTGTAAAATGCCTCCAATTCCCATCTAGGAAGGTGACCCAGAAGGATACCATTTCAGAGCCAAGAGCATTGGCCTTTAAAAAAAATGTAACCAGTATTACATGTTGGTCCATAAAGGGTTTATGTACCAAGTTTGATCAATTTCTATCAAGCCACTTAAAAGCATTTGCAACCCACACATACACACTTTGACTTATGTATACAGTAGAGTCTTGGTTATCTGACCGCTGCTCATTCGACACTCCGTTCTATCTGACGCCCCACTCGCCACATTTACCACCCTCCCTCGCTTGCTCACTCGCTGCGTCCTGGTTCTGTGCGAGGGGGAGGGAGGGCGCAGGTGGCAAAGGAGGCAGCAGAAGCAGGAGCCTGGCCTCCCCTTCCTGCCTCCTCCAGGCCCCTACCCTGCTCGTTCTGGCAGCAAAGATGGCAGCAGAAGAAGCTGCCTTTACCACCTTCTCTCGCTCACTCACCAGGCTGGGTCCTGGTTCTGCCACTGCCGCCGCCACCTTTGCCACTGGGACCCGGCTTAGTGAGTGACAAGGGAGAGGGAGGGAGGGCAGGCGGCAAAGGCAACAGAAGTATGAACCTGGAAGAGGTGGCTAGGCTCCTGCTGCTGCTGCTGCCTTTGCTGCCCTCGCTCACTCACTCACTGGGCCGGGTCCTGGTTCTTCCACCACTGCTTCTGCTGGGACCCGGCCTGATGAGTAAGCGAGCAAGGGAGCGCGAGCAGCAAAGGCGGTGGCAAGAGCAGGAGTCTGAAAGATGCAGCCAGTCTTCTGCTGCTGCTGCTTTTGCCGCCCTCCGCCCCCCCCCCCCCTCACTCACTGGGCCGGGTCCCAGCAGCAAAGGCGGTGGTGGCAGAACCAGGACCCAGTCCGGTGAGTGAGCAAGGGAGAGTGACAAAGGCAGCCACTGCTGCCACCACCTTTTCCACGGGACAAGTGGGGTAGGGAATCAGGGCCTGGAGGAGGCAGAGAGGCCAGGCTCCTGCCACCTTTTCACATGCATCTTCAGAGCTTGGAAAAGGTATCTTTTTGGACCATCCCTCTAACTATTTCCAAACAATATGAAATATGTTTTTTATGTCACCAAACTTTGATTTAATTAACCTTGAAAAATATTAATTTGTTTTGTGAGTCACTGTGAAGTCTTCTTTACTTAAAATGTTTCAAAATTTCTTCTTTGTTTTTGGTTAGTAAACAAACAAACTTGCCGCCTGAGTGAGCAAGCAAGGTATTCCTTCCTATTATCCAACATTTTTGCTTATCCAACGTTCTGCCAGCCTGTTTACGTTGGATAACGGAGACTCTATTGTATATTGATTTCTTCATACACAAAAAATTACTACAATAAATACTAGTCTGCACTTGTGAAGCTAACAATATAAAATAGGTTTTGCCTAATGCCTTACTAATTCAGAAGTAAAGAAAATAAAAGGTAGGGGAGCTAGGGGGCTAAAATGGGAGAAAGTTCAGGAAGTCATCATAAATCCTTTCCGTGACAGCTCGGGGTCAACAGTAGGTGTCGGTGGAACAGTTTGAGAGCAGCTGAATGGACTAACTGTTCTCGTATGAAAAACTGATAAGGACGTTGGAGGCGTGGAGTGAGATTGGAAGGAAAGGAAGGGTGTTAGCCAAAACTGCCATTGAGCTGTAGAGATCTGAGTAATGAAGCCAAATCCAAAAGACTTTTGTGAGAGGCCTAAGTTGCCAACTAGATCCTGCAGGGAGTGACAGTAAGGAGTGACAAAACAGAGAGAATGTCAAACTCCAGATGTGTGCAGCTTCATTCAGTCCTTTTTAAAATGGCAACTTTATTCTGAATATGTTTGTTCTGCTGTGTGATGCCATGAAGTTAAGTTCACCTACCTTTGTGGCATCAGGCAGATCAAGGGTTTTTCTCTTTCTTGTGCCAAAAGTACAGGGGATTCCAGAGAAATTTGGGCTAAGGAATCAGCTTACTGTATAATCTGCTTTGATACTTTTCTCAAATTTAAAATATGGATCATCTGATGAAATGCTTCTAATCTGAATGTAGATGTTTGTTCTGCTGCCTGATGCCATGAAGTTAAGTTTACCTACCTTTGTGGCATCAGGCAGATCAAAGGTCTTTACCTTTCTTGTGCCAGAAGCACTAGGGATTTCAGAGAAACCAGGGCTGAAGGAAACAGTTCTACTTTCCCCAGCCCTGGTTGAGTTATGATCTTGGTATAATATTTAGAGCAAAGATAAAAGATATTTTTATAGTCAGTGTTGGAAAGGGCTTTCTTGACTAAATGCATTTTGTAATTTGTATACTTTTAAACTTTATTCTAATATAACCTTTTCTTTTCAACACATGGTCACATTTCCCTTGTTCCCAAACTATGTAAACAGAAGAGGCGCCATTTAAATATTTGGAAGATAAAATTAATTTCAATAGGAAGGAAGTGCTCACCTTTTCTCAAGAAACATACACAAGGAATAAACCATTTACATGCTTGGAGTGTGGAAAGAACTTCAGTCAGAAGGCGCACCTGGTTCGTCACCAGGCAATTCACACAGGAGAGAAGCCATTTAAATGTTTGGAATGTGGGAAAAGTTTTTCTCGGAAGTTAGGCCTTGTTCATCATCAGGCAATTCACACAGGAGAGAAGCCATTTAAGTGCTCACAGTGTGAAAAGAGCTTCAGTCAAAAGAGCAACCTTATTAGTCATCAAGCAACTCACACAGGAGAGAAGCCATTTAAATGCTTGCAGTGTGAAAAGAGTTTCAGTCACAAGCACGTCCTTATTCGTCATCAGGCAACTCACACAGGAGAGAAGCCATTTAAATGCCCAGATTGTGGAAAGAGCTTCAGTCAGAACGCACATCTTGTCTGCCATCAGATAAGCCACACAAGAGAGAGGCCATTTAAATGTATGGAGTGTGGAAAGAGCTTCAGTCAAAAGAGAAGCCTTGTTTATCATCAAGAAACTCACATAGGAGAGAGACCATTTAAATGCTTGGAGTGTGGAAAGAGCTTCAGTCATAAAGGAGGCCTTCTTCGTCATCAAGTAACTCATATAAGAGAAAAGCCATTTAAATGCTTGGAGTGCAGGAAGAGCTTCGGTAATGAGGAATGCCTTGTTCGTCACCAGGCAATTCATGCAGGAGAGAAGCCATTTAAATGCTCGGAGTGCGGAAAGAGCTTCAGTCAAAATATAGACTTTGTACGTCACCAGGCAACTCACAGTGGAGAAAGGCCATTTAAATGCTTGCAGTGTGAAAAGAGCTTCAGTCAAAAAAGAAACCTTATTTCTCACCAGGCAATTCACATAGGCGAGAGACCATTCAAATGCTCAGTGTGTGGAAAGAGCTTCAGTCATAAGGGAGGCCTTGTTCGTCATCAAACAATTCATACAAGAGAAAAGCCATTCAAATGTTCAGAGTGCAGAAGGAGCTTCCGTTATAAGGAACGCCTTGTTTGTCATCAAGCAGTTCACACAGGAGAAAGGCCATTTAAATGCTTACAGTGTGAAAAGAGTTTCAATCAAAAGAAGCACCTTATCCATCATCAAGCAATTCACACAGGAGAAAGGCCATTTCAATGCTTGGAGTGTGGAAAGAGCTTCAGTCACAAGGGAGGCCTCGTTTGCCATCAAAAAACTCACACAGGAGAGAAGCCATTTACATGCCCAGAGTGCGGAAAGAGCTTCACTCAAAAGATAGGCCTTGTACGTCACCAGGCAACTCACACAGGAGAGAAGCCATTTACATGCTTGCATTGTGGAAAGAGTTTCAGTCAAAAAAGAAATCTTATTAGTCACCAGGCAACTCACACAGGAGAGAAGCCATTTAAATGCTTGCAGTGTGAAAAGAGCTTCAGTCAGAAGATAGTCCTTGTTCGTCATCAGGCAACTCACACAGGAGAAAAACCAGAGTGTGGAGAGAGCTACAGTTGAAATACAAGCTTTAATTGTCAACCCACTCGGAAGAAATAGTCAACCCATGGGGTAAAGGCAGGTGCCCTTGTTTTACACCAGAGAGTGCATGAATCATTGTCATAGAAACACTGACTTAAAAAGTCATGGCTTTTGGGGAAAATAGTAATCTGAAACATTTTTTTGATGAAATATCTCATTAAGCATAATGTTTTGAGTGCTAAAGGAAGGATATTTCAGGGGGTTTTAAAAACTCCATTCATGCATACTAGTTACTGCAAATATTTCCTGTCATGTATATTCAGGGTTTAAAATACATTCAATTGAGAAGTTTGATGAGAAGTTTGGGAATGGTTTCGTTTAATTCGATTAACAGCCCTGTGTGTCATATAATTCTATGTATGCAATACTAGGTTTTCTTTCATGAAATATCTAATAAAGCATAACCAATGAATTGTTTCCTGTTCAATCATGTGTACTCGTTACTGTTAATATTTAATTGCCTTATCTATAACATTTAAATAATAGAAAATCTCTTAAAGATGTATGTGTAGTCAATCTCCAAAGACACTTTGTGTATCTTAAAATATGTGAGAATTAATCTAGTTTATCCTGAAGAAAAGGCATGTTTATAATTCTGAGTCTCTTCTGTATGTTATGATATTAACAGAAGCCGTTCTGGGGTTTCGGAGGGTGTCTTTTGAGACAGGTAGAAGGTGGTCTGCAAGGATTCTTGCAAGGATTATTTCCCCAGCTGAGGTTAGAAGGGAGATACCTCGATAGTTTCCACAGTTTGTTCTTTCCCCTTTTTTGAAAAGGGCAATGATGGTGACATCCTTGAAGTCTGCTGGGATTTTCTTGGTCACCCACACTTTTTCAATGAGCTGGTGGAGTTGTTGTGTCAGCCCAGATCCACCCTCTTTAAAGACTTCAGCAGGGATCCCACCAGGTCCGCTGGCTTTGTTATTTTTTTGTTGGCTGATGGCATTGCTTCTTCCAAACTAGGCAGTGCTGCAAGCTCATCCCTTGTTTGTTGTTGTGGGATTTGTGAGAGAACCTCTTTGGCCACGTTGGAGCTGCGATTCAGGAGGTTTTGGTAGCACTCTTTCTAACCTGTGCAATTGATTATTTGTCCTTCAGAAGTTTAGTTCCATCTAATGAGTGTAGCGGGTGTATTACCACAAATCAATAGTATCAAATATTTATCACAACCTAATAATTTCACATATAGTATATTCACATAAGTAACACTTGCGACCCTTATATACATCTGGAAATCAGTCTACACAGTTCCAAACTGTCATTAGTTGCACCATGTAAATATTAACGGTGACTCAGGATATGGCATGTGAACTCACGGTCCTAGTAAATCCTAAGATACGGGATGAGTAGGCAGCCAGTAGAGAAATGATGGCAAAAGCGCTGGGTCAACGCTGGATCATTCCGTATCTTGGGATTTACTAGGACCGTGAGTTCACATGCCATATCCTGAGTCACCATTAATATTTACATGGTGCAACTAATGATCTACCACGAGAACATTTTTTGCATTGGTTTGGAACTGTGTAGACTGATTTCCAGGTGTATTTTGTATCATTTGGGATTTTGAGATCTCCCAACGACCTTCATATTGCGAAGCTGGTTTGGATACAATTGAAGGTGGCTTCTAGAAGTGGACTCTTGAGTTTTCAATATAAGCCGCTTCACAATGAGACATTTAATTGTTTTACCATCTGATATACAGTATGTTACTGAACAGGCATGCTTATATAAAGGTCGCAAGTGTTACTTATGTGAATATACTATATGTGAAATTATTAGGTTGTGATAAATATTTGATTCTATTGATTTGTGGTAGTCCATATGTCTTATATTGAATGTTATAGTCATAGTTGTACTGTGCACAGTCATTTGGCATATGACAATGGTGTTTTGATATAGCACAAGTGCATTTCCTTCTCTTTTGTAATTGGTTTGCAAAAGTGTTGAATTTCTTCAGTCTTCTTTGTCCACCAGATGTTCTTGAGTTCTCTTGTCCTTCTTTGGACCTCAGCTTTTGCACTAGCATAGATCTTTTTCTTAGCAGCGCAGTTGGTGTCTCTGTGCCATGTTTGGAAGGCTTTCCTTTTCTTATCAATTAACTGTTGGATCCCTTTGTCATTTTCATCAAACCAATCTTGATGCTTCTTAGTTTGATATCCAGCGGTTTCTTCACAGGCTGTGATGATGGAGGTCTTCAGTTTGTTCCAATGTTCCTTAACATTTTTGGGATGGTCTATGGATAGATGATCCTTGAATTTTGTTTGGAGAAGGGCTCGTTTGGAGGGCTTGGGCATTCATTTAGCATCTTATCTTTCTTCCTTGGAGTCTGCGTTTGAGGGGCAATCTTGATAGCCACTGTGATTCGGATTAACTTGTGGCCTGTCCAATAGCCGTCGGCACCTGTCATTTGCTCTTGTGAGAAGCACGTTGCGGCCTCAAAAACATACAGTGTTCACCTAAATATAATTTAGATTAAAATGACTAACATAATAAACATGATTAAAGTTTCAGGGGAGACACTTTTCCCCTTGATAACCTTTTCAGCAGTGAACTTTCCTTCTGAGGGATAGATTCCTCTCCCTCCCAGTTGTCTCAGCCCTATTCTTAACTAGGGGTCAGTTGTAACTCAGGCATGTAGTCCGAAGAACAACATCATTACACAAACATGGACAGTCCTAAGGGATGGTCCATCCTGAAGGTTGTGAAAGCCATGCCTTGCATCCCTTTTTAGTGCAAGATTGGCAGCTATTTAAGGGTGGATTTGGTGGCCTTCTTTGCAAAAACAAACAAACAAATGGGACCAAAAGGCTCTAGTTTATCAAGTCTAAATACAGATGTAGACTTGTTGTGGAAGATGATCTTTGTTGTGCTCTTGCAAAGACTTGCCCTGAGAATTTCCGATCTGGTGACAAAGAAGCAATCTCAACCTTCGTACTGAAGTTGACTTTTTACGCATGCTGTCGCAAAATATAACAATGTAGTTTACTGTTGTTATATTAAGACTGTTACCCATGTTACACCATGCTTCAAGACAAAATTTATTTGTAATTAGAAATAAATGTTTCACAATATATAATTACATACTGTTTTTGTGATTAATCACTATGCTTTAAGTATGTTCAATATGTAACAATGAAAATACATCCTGCGTATCAGATATGTACATTATGATTTATAACAGTAGCAAAACTACAGTTTTGAAGTAGCAAGGAAAATAATTTTATGGTTAGGGGTCACCACAACATGGGGAACTTATTAAAGGGTCGTGGCATTAGGAAGGTTGAAAACCACTGCTCTAAAGTAAAGAAGGAAATGATTAACAGTTACAGTTTCACCTCCATTAATCCCCATGTTAAATTGCTAGCAGAATCTGAATGATGATTTGCAAACCATCTGGTTGGTTGTGAGCTTGGAATGTTGTGGTTGAAAATTAATTTGGCAGGAGCTAACCATTGCTCCGTTGCCATGGACCAAACATCCGGAGCCTCTGCAGGCGTGGACCAATTAGAATGGTCCGCCCCAGGAGACTTATGGATCTGGATGGATTCCTGATGGCTCTTGGGGAATTTCATGCCACTTCGATAGGTGATCCTGTTCATGCTCTGGTCACTCTCTGGAATAGGGGATGACTAGGGCAATAGACAGTATTGCTCCAGAATGTCCCCTCTTGAGGAGCAGAGCTGAATCATCTCCTTGGTTCAATGAGGAGCTGGCAGCACAGAAGCGGATGAAGAGGAAACTAGAGTGTGTGTGGCGTACAAAGCGCAATGAATTAGTCCGAACACGGCTATGTGTCTATCTAAGGGCATTTGCTGCGGCAATCGATGCCACAAAAAATCTCTCTTTGAGGCTAAAATTGTGGAACCAAGCCTTGGGCTAGTAAAATAATGCAGTAGCAAGAATAATTAAGGAACATGAGCACTGACAATCGGAATGGCTATGGTGTACGGTTTTTGGATCATGTGATTTTAATATTTATACCAGGATGAATCCAATATTTGGTCATAGTTATATGTTATAATTAATTATTATGATTTCTTTATGTTGTCATTGAATTTTTGCCATTAGTACATTGTAAACCTCCTTGAGTCCCCCAGGGGTTGAGAAAGGCGGTATATAACTAGGGTAAATAAATAAATACATTTAAGTCCATTCAAACAGGATAATAAGGTTATTCCCACTTAGTATTGCTCTTCTCCTTTAAAGCAAATTTCCTTAACCTTGATCCTTTCTCCAGACCAGGGGTGCTCACACTTTTTCAGCATGCAAGCTACTCTTAAAGCAACCAAGTCCAAAAGATCTACCTGCCCCCGCCACCGTGCGCTCTTGCCACCGCGTGTGCTCCTACTGCTGGCTTCCGCTCTGGGCTATGCTTAAGGAGAAAGCTTTTCCAGAGGAGTGCTCCACCCTGCCTGCATTGCAGGAAGGAGAAAGGACGAGGCAGGGCATCCAGAGGGAGTGCTCCACCCTGCCTGTCTGCCCCGCCAGCAACGGAGGCTGCACAGCTGCTTCTGGACGAGGGCAGCTGGTGAGCTCACCTCCAGAGGGCCTGCCTACTAGTAGCTTCCTTCTTCCTGCAATACCCCGCAGGCAAAGACTGACCGAAAACAACAATTAAGCCAAGGGAGCAGGAGTAATTTAACATGTTAGGAAACCCCATCCAGCTGGTGAGGCCCGAAGATCACCTGGAAGAGGGCCGAAGATCTACTAGTAGCTCCCGAGCTACCTAATGAGCACCCCTGCTCCAGACTGACTAGAAAACAATCAATTAAGATTTTTCAAGGGACATTAGTAATTTAAGATGTTACAAACTAGAATATTGGGAAATACTATCCTAAAGTATAGGATCAGTTCAACTAAGTGTTTTTCAGTGATTTTTGGATCATCCTCCTAAAGGGCCTGTTCTAGGGGATGCTGGGAGCCGTAGTCCGGAAGAGAGTGTGGATATTGTGCTATTGTGTGTTTGTTTTTGCACATGCACTGTAGCATCTTTTTGCATTTTTTGGCATTTAAAGCCCCTTCCGCTGTGTTTTTCAGTGATTTCACCCACATCTTCATTCCTTTAGGCGATCCTTCGTAGCTGGAGGGTGATGGTCTTCCAGGTGTGCTGTCTTGGCGGTGGGTCCACAGGTGGCTGTGGAGCCCTATGCTTGATCCACATGTCCTCCCGTAGTGAGGGCATCAGTTTCCAGGCAGAAGGCAGGGGTTGGCTTGATGTGCCTTCCTCTTGGCACATCTGTCCCTTTCTCCCTCCTTTTGTGCCTCTTCGAATTCTGCAGCACTGCTAGTTACAGCTGACCTCCAGCTGGAGTGTTCAAGGGCCAGGACTTCCCAGTTTTCGGTGTCTATACCAGGTTTAGAGGTTGGTTGGCATTGAGCCCATCTTTAAATCTCTTTTCCTGCCCACCAACATTCCTGAGGAGGCCTATGGCAGGACTCCTCAGAGGTTGTGGGCTTCACAACCTCTGAAGATATATTATTGGGTTGTTGTAGCTCTTTTGGGCTGTATGGCCATGTTCTAGAAGCATTCTCTCCTGACGTTTCACCTGCATCTGTGGCAAGCATCCTCAGAGGTTGTGAGGCCTCACAACCTCTGAGGATGCTTGCCACAGATGCAGGCGAAACGTCAGGAGAGAATGCTTCTAGAACATGGCCATACAGACCGAAAAACCTACAACAACCCAGCGATTCTGTCCATGAAAGCCTTCGACAATATATATAATATTATTTACTATTATTAGACTAGGGCAGTAGTTCTCAACCTGTGGGTCCCCAGATGTTTTGGCCTTCAACTCCCAGTAATCCTAACAGCTGGTTAACTGACTGGGATTTCTGCGAGCTGTAGACCAAAACACCTGGGGACCCACAGGTTGAGAACCACTGGTCTAGGGTGAGGTTCACAACCACTGAGGATATATACTCTCTATACATACGTGTGTGTGTGTATACGTGCACGCGCGCACACGCACACATATAGGATCTTAGAATTGGAAGAGACCTCATGGGCCATCCAGTCCAACCCCAATTTGCCAAGAAGCAGGAAAATCACACCAAAGCACCCCCGTCAGATGGCCATCCAGCTTCTGTTTAAAAGCCTCCATAGAAGGAGCCTTCACCACACTCCTGAGCAGAGAGTTCCACTGCTGAACAGCTCTCACAGTCAGGAAGTTCTTCCTCATGTTCAGGTGGAATCTTCTTTCTTGTAGTTTGAAGCCATTGTTCCATTGCGTCCTGGTCTCCAGGGCAGCAGAAAACAAGCTTGCTCCTTCCTCCCTAGGACTTCCTCTCATATATTTATACATGACTCTCATCATGTCTCCTCTCAGCCTTCTCTTCTTCAGGCTAAAAATGCCCAGCTCTTTAAGCCGCTCCTCATGGGGCTTGTTCTCCAGACCCTTGATCAGTTCAGTCGCCCTCCTCTGGACACCTTTGAGGTTGTCAATATATATTATTGACTGTTATGAGTGTGGATACTATTGTTTTATAACCCGGTGAATAGGTGTGTTTGCATTAAGGGGTTGCCTTACATTCCCCAAAAGGAGAGAGGCATCCTGAGGAGGAGGAGAGGCTGGGTCTTCCTCTGAAGGGTTAAAGCGAGCGAGAGGGGTTCCTAGAGGGGAAGAAGGAAGGATGAACCTCCCCACCCCTTTCCGACCAGTGGTGAGCGCATCCCTTCCTAGAGAAGCACCGGAAGAGGCTTGGGCTGCGGGAGTCCTCCGAGGGGGGAGAGGAGCGCCACTTCCGGAAGGGAGCCAGTCCTCCTGGGGCGGGGCTGGAGGCGGGCCTGCACTCTCTTGAGCAGCTCCTCAGCCCTGCCTGATCAGCCCATTCGCTGTTGCTGCCACCCTTGCCTCCTCTTTCCAGGGTAAACCATGGCCTTCCTTTCCTCCAGCCCTGTCCCTTCTTCTGCTTCCTTCCTTGTTTGCTTCCCTTTCCTTTCCTGGGGGGAGAGGGGATGGGGGAGAAGGAGAAGAGTCCCTGCTGCTCCCTTGTGCTTTTGGGTAGAGAGAGCAAGGCCTTCAGCCAGGTCATCTGAACCCAGATTTGTTTGTATGTTTACTTGTTTATTTATATTGTGTCAAGACTGAACCAAAGAGTTGTATTGCATTAAAAACAAACAAAGCGCCTCCAAAAGAAGGAGCCTCCACCACACTCTTGAGGCAGAGAGTTCCACTGCTGAACAGCTCTCACAGTCGGGAAGTTAAGAACATAAGAACATAAGAAGAGCCATTTTGAATCGGACCTCAGCCCATCTAGTCCAGCATTCTGTATCACACAGTGGCCCACCAGTTGTACACGGGGATCTCGAGCAGAAGGGAGGGCAAAACCCTCACCTGCTCCCGACCCCCCACAACCAGGACCCAGGGAAATCCTGCCTACCTCACCCAACGCCGAGGTGGCACTTGAATGTCCTCTTCAGTAACTACCAATACACTTGGTATCCATGAATCTGTCTAATCCTGCCTTGAAGCTGTTCAGGCTGACAGCTGTCACAACCTCCTCTGGAAGTGAGTTCCATAACCCAATGACCCTCTGGGTGAAGAAATATTTCCCTTTATTAGTCCTGACTTTCCTACCTTGGAGCTTCAGGGAGTGCCCTCTAGTCCTAGTGTTTTGTGACAAAGAAAATAATGTTTTATTCACCTTTTCTATCCCATGCATGATTTTATACACTTCGATCAAGTCACCTCTTAGACGCCGTCTTTCAAGGCTGAAAAGACCAAGGCGTTGCAACCTGGTTTCATAAGGGAGCCGCTCCATCCCTTGGATCATTCTTGTTGCCCTTTTCTGTACCTTTTCCAGTTCCGTTATATCCTTAAGGTGCGGAGACCAGAATTGTACACAGTACTCCAAATGTGGCCTTACCATCGATTTGTAGAGAGGTAATACAACATTTGCTGACCTATTTTCAATTCCCTTTCTGATCATGCCTAGCATAGAATTTGCTTTTTTCACTGCTGCTGCGCACTGGGTTGACATCTTCATTGAGCTGTCCACCAAGACCCCAAGATCCCTTTCCTGGTTTGTCTCGGAGAGCTTTGACCCCATCAGTTGGTAGGTGTAGTTGGGGTTCTTTGCCCCGATGTGCATGACTTTACACTTGTTTAGGTTAAAATGCATTTGCCATTTTGTTACCCATTCACTCAATTTCGAGAGATCTTTCTGGAGCTCTTTACAATCAGTTTCATTTTTAACTACCCTGAACAATTTAGTGTCGTCTGCAAACTTTGCTACCTCAGAATTCACTCCTACATCCAGATCATTAATGAATAAATTAAAAAGTAATGGACCCAAAACTGAACCTTGGGGTCCGCCACTTCTCACCTCTTTCCACCCAGAGAAATGTCCGTTTATTACCACCCTTTGTTTCCTACAGTTTAGCCAGGTTCCAATCCAGGACAAGACCTGCCCCCTGATTCCATGGCTGAAGAGCTTATTTAGGAGCCTTTGGTGAGGGACTTTGTCAAAAGCCTTTTGAAAGTCAAGGTAAACAATATTGACTGGGTCCCCTTTATCTATGTGTTTATTTACACCCTCAAAGAATTCTAACAAGTTAGTAAGACATGATTTGCCTTTGCAGAAACCATGTTGATTTTCTTTCAGCAATGCCTGTTCTCCAGTCCTCGGGTACAGTGCCTGATCTTAGAGAAAGGTTATATATCTTAGCCAGAAGTTCAGCAATTTCACACTTGAGTTCCTTAAGAACTCTGGGGTGGATGCCGTCTGGACCTGGTGATTTGTTGACATTTAGTTTAGTAAGGCATATGAGAACATCCTCCTTGTTTATCTCTATCTGTTTTAATTTCTATCTGTTTTAATTTCTATCTAATTAATCTCTATCTGTTCTTCCTCATGTTCAGGTGGAATCTCCTTTCTTTCCTCTAGTTTGAAGTCATTGTTCCACCACACTCTTGAGGCAGAAAGTTCCACTGCTGAACAGCTCTCACAGTCTGGAAGGTCTTCCTCATGTTCAGGTAGAATCTCCTTTCTTTCCTCTAGTTTGAAGTCATTGTTCCACCACACTCTTGAGGCAGAGAGTTCCACTGCTGAACAGCTCTCACAGTCGGGAAGGTCTTCCTCATGTTCAGGTGGAATCTCCTTTCTTTCCTCTAGTTTGAAGTCATTGTTCCACCACACTCTTGAGGCAGAGAGTTCCACTGCTGAACAGCTCTCACAGTCGGGAAGTTCTTCCTCATGTTCAGGTGGAATCTCCTTTCTTTCCTCTAGTTTGAAGTCATTGTTCCACCACACTCTTGAGGCAGAGAGTTCCACTGCTGAACAGCTCTCACAGTCGGGAAACACTCTTGAGGCAGAGAGTTCCACTGCTGAACAGCTCTCACAGTCGGGAAGTTCTTCCTCATGTTCAGGTGGAATCTTCTTTCTTTCTTCTAGTTTGAAGTCATTGTTCCACCACACTCTTGAGGCAGAGAGTTCCACTGCTGAACAGCTCTCACAGTCGGGAAGTTCTTCCTCATGTTCAGGTGGAATCTTCTTTCTTTCTTCTAGTTTGAAGTCATTGTTCCACCACACTCTTGAGGCAGAGAGTTCCACTGCTGAACAGCTCTCACAGTCAGGAAGTTCTTCCTCATGTTCAGGTGGAATCTCCTTTCCTGTAGTTTGAAGCCATTGTTCCATTGCGTCCTAGTCTCCAGGGCAGCAGAAAACAAGCTTACTCCCTCCTCCCTGTGTCTTCCTCTCACATATTTATACATGGCTTTCATGTCTCCTCTCAGCCTTCTCTTCTTCAGGCTAAACATGCTTGTTCTCCAGACCCTTGAGCCTTTCAGTCGCCCTCCTCTGGATACATTCCAGCTTAGAGTCAACATCTCCCTTCAACTGTGGTGCCCAGAACTGGACACACTATGATTCCAGGTGTGGTCTGACCAAGGCAGAATAGAGCAATGTTTCCCAACCAGTGTGCCATGGGAAATAGGGACTCTACCTCCTCCTAGCAGCTTCTCCTCCCTCTTTCCCTCCCCAAAGATCCTCCCCGAGGCAAAGGAAGGGCTCCGCCGAATGCCGGAAGCTCCACGTCGGTGAATTGGGCAGTGAGCGAACCGGGAACATCGGGAGGCTGAAGCATTCACAGGTTTCCAAGAAACAAATTGAGCCTCTCTGCTTGGAAATGTTTTTTTTTTTACTATTTTACTGGATTTTTCGAGAGTTGCCTCCCCCCCCCCCCAAAGGAACTGTTTATAACAGCTTCATGACATCCATAGTTATCTGGAAGCAAGTTTCACTCAGGGTGAAATTTCACAAGGGTCTGGAGAACAAGCCCTATGAGGAGCAGCTTGAAGAGCTGGGCATGTTTAGCCTGGAGAAGGCTGAGAGAAGACATAGCTATGTATAAGTGAGAAGAAGTAATATATATGTTGTGTTCATCGAAACAGGCCCAGGTTTCACACTGAGTGTATAAATACATTTAAAAACGTATTAACTATATGTATTACTGTGTTAGAGTGTCATTTTGTGTCATTTTGGTTGGTGGTGTGCCCCAGGATTTTGAAAATGTAAAAAATGTGCCGCGGCTCAAAAAAAAAGATTGAAAAACACTGGAATAGAGCATGGATAGCATGACTTCCCTAGATCTAGACACTAGACTCCTATGTATGCAGGCCAAAATCCCATTGGCATTTTTGCCACCACATCACAGATGACATTTCTCTATAATACTTATATGTGCCATGTTCAAAGTTACTTGATTCCTTTGCTTCTCTCTGGGTGCTTATGGTGGTGAATATGCTCTTTGTTACATTGGCACCAATACAGAAATGAACACAGTCAACCCTCTAGATTTGCTGGGATTAGGACTGGTCTCACCCTCCCTGGTGTCTTTCCTCTCTTTCACAGGCGGTGAAACATGGCCAAGTGACAGTAGCACCGTAACTTTTCATGATTCTTTCCTAAGAAGAAAATCTGCGGGACCAGATCAGGTAGGCAACAGGATCCCTGGAGGGGAGGGCAAGCTGAGTCTCCTCTCTTGAATATTGACCTCACTCCAGACAGGCCCTATATCCCAGGATCTGTGCTGGGCGAGTAGGCTTAATAACAAAAGACCCTCCTCAAAAATGTACTGCAGGGCAATGTAGCCCAGCACAGATTATAGCCCAAATTGGTATTTATTTATTGTGTCAGGAGCGAACCAAACAGTTGTATTGCATTAAAAAAAACAAGCAACAAAACACAAAGTTTACAGACTTGGTGTTCTATTAAATGTCCTTTGACCAGTAGCTGGCCACTTGGAGTGCCCCTGGTGTTGCTATAAGGAGGTCCTCCATGGTGCATGTGGCAGGGCTCAGGCTGCATTGTAATAAGTTATCTGTGGTTTGCTCTTCTCCACACTCGCATGTCGTGGACTTCTCTTTGTGGCCCCATTTCTTAAAGTTGTCTCTGCGTCTCGTGGTGTTAAGAGCACAGCCTGTTCAGCGGCTTTCAAGTCGCCCAGTTTTCTGTATGTCCAGGAGTGAGCCTCTCATTTGGTTTCAGCCATGGCTTGAGTTTCTGGGTTTGAGCCTGCCACTTTTGGACTCTCGCTTGCTGAGGTATCTCTGTAGATCTTAGAAAACTATTTCTTGATTTAAGTCGTTGTCTGGCTGATACCCAAACGGGATGAGCCGGAGATGTCACTGCCTCGGTCCTTTCACTATTGGTTGTTTCTTCCTGGTAGATGTCAGATGGTGTAATACCGCCTAAACAGTGTAATTTTTCAGTGTGTCTCTGTAGATCTTAGAAAACTATTTCTTGATTTAAGTCGTTGGCATGCTGGCTGAACCTGGCAGGATTTCTGGGATGTCACTGCCTCGGTCCTTTCACTATTGGTTGCTCCTTCCTGGTAGATGTCAGATGGTGTAATACCGCCTAAACAGTGTAATTTTTCAGTGTGTCTCTGTAGATCTTAGAAAACTATTTCTTGATTTAAGTCGTTGGCATGCTGGCTGATACCCAAACAGGGGTTGGGCCGGAGATGTCACTGCCTCGGTCCTTTCACTATTGGTTGCTACTTCCTGGCGGATGTCAGATGGTGCAATACCGCCTAAACAATGTAATTTCTCCAGTGTGTCTCTGTAGATCTTAGAAAATTATTTCTTGATTTAAGTGGTTGGCGTGCTGGCTGATACCCAAACAGGGGATGGGTCGGAGATGTCACTGCCTTGGTCCTTTCACTATTGGTTGCTACTTCCCGGCGGATGTCAGGTGGTGCAATACCACCTAAACAGTGCAATTTCTCAAGTGGTTTAGATAATCACAGATTATTTGGCAGCACAGACTCATATAATCCAGTTCAAAGCAGGAAGCCAGGGGTGGGATCCTGGGAAGGAGGGCCTGTTTGGAAGGGCCCTTGGGCAGTAAAGGGAGGCGGCAAGGAGGGAGACCTAGGCCCTTTGTTTCTTGGAGGAAGGAGCACTGGAGACCCCTCTGAAGCTGGCCAAGGGCTCCCTGCCTTCCCTTCCTCCATCTCAGACTTTTCCCCCTCTTCCTCTTTCTCTATCTTCCCCACCTTCTCCTCCTCCTCCTCCTTCTTCAGAGGAGGGTGCTTTCCTTGCCAACCTCTGCTGCAGGGCCCTCTGCCTGGGACTGGGATCTGTGGGGCCTCAAGGAGTGCAGAGAAAGGCTCCAGGAACAAGCCCTCTGGCATCTGCTGCTAGAAAATGATTTGGAAGGATCCCCAAAGGATGGGAAAGATATCAAAGGTTCTAGACCAGCATTTCTCAATCTGGGGGTCAGGACCCCTGGGGGAGTCACAAGGGGCTTTCAGAGGAGTTGCCAAAGACCATCAGAAAACATATATTTCTGATGGACTTAGGAACCCCTTTGGCAGATATGGCTGAAGATCTCTCTGCCTGTCCTTCTCTTCCTTTTTGGAGACAGACAGACAGACGGTGAATCCTCCCACAAAAGCCCCCCTCCCCTGTGATTGGCTGGCCTCTCACCCAAGGGGAGGGTTGTTTCTGAGACTTCAAGCAGAGAGAGGAGAGCAGGCGTGCTTGGTGCATGTGTGAGACTAGAAGGAAGCTCATGCCAGTGAGTCCCTTCAAGACATAGGGGTTCTGTGTGGGAAGTTTGGCCCAATTCTATTGTTGGTGGGGTTCATAATGCTCTTTGATTGTAGGTGAACTATAAATCCCAGCAACTACAACTCCCAAATGTCAAGGTCTACTTTCCCCAAACTCCCCCAGTATCCACATTTGGGCATATTGAGTAATTGTGCCAAGATAGGTCCAGATCCATCATTGTTTGAGTCCACAGTGCTCTCTGGATATAGGTGAACTACGACTCCAAAACTCAAGGTCAATGCCCACCAAACTTTTCTGTTGGCCATGGGAGTTTTGTGTGCCAACTTTGGTTCAATTCCATTCTTGGTGGAGTTCAGAATGCTCTTTGATTGTAGGTGAACTATAAATCCCAAGAACTACAACTCTCAAATCACAAAATCAATCCCCCTAACCTCACCAGTATTCAAATTTGGGCATATCTGATATTTGTGCCAAATTAGGTCTAGTGAATGAAAATAAATCCTGCGTATCAGATATTTACATTATGATTCATAACAGTAGCAAAATTACAGTTATGAAGTAGCAACAAAAATAATTTTATGGTTAGGGGGTCACCACAACATGAGGAACTGTATTAAGGGGTTGCGGCATTAGGAAGGTTGAGAAACACTGTTCTAGGGGCTGAAGAAGGGAGAGGACTATGGGGAACAATGCTGCTCTGTGAGAAGGGGGGGGGGGCTCTCCCCATACCCTTTCTTTCCAGATCAAGAAGCCAGTCCTCCGTTCAACATTCATGACAAATGTTATCCCACCTTGACAGTATTAACGTGACCTTATTGATCTTATTTGTCTTGCAGATCCTGTCAGTTCTGCCAATTCTTCCCCTTTAAATATCTTGCGGGAGAGGGGAGAATATCTTCTACCAGTTTGGAGGCATTTTAGATACATAGAAGAAAGATGGAAGGGCAAGAGCCAGCTGTCACCCAGTTGGAAGTATTGTCTTCTGCTGTTGAGGCAGAGAACAGTAGAGCACACTGGGAGGACCTTTGGAGGAAAGACCGGGAGAGCAGTCTGCTCCATTCAGACCTTCTGTACCAGTGCTTCCGGCATTTCCGCTATGAGGAGACTTTGGGGCCCCGAGAGGCCTGCAGCCGCCTCCACTCTCTCTGCCGCCTGTGGCTGAAGCCCGAGCGACACTCCAAGGTGGAAATGTTGGACCTGGTGATCCTGGAGCAGTTCCTGAGCATCCTGCCCCCAGAGATGGAGCGCTGGGTGAGGGAATGTGGGGCAGAGACCAGTTCGCAGGCCGTGGCTTTGGCTGAAGGATTCCTCCTGAGTCGGGCAGAAGAGGAGAGGAAGCGGGAGAAGTCCCAGGTGAGAGAGAGATTCATCTTGTAATTTCAAGAAACCAAGAACACTTGTTTTGAAGGATAATATAAAACTTTTCTAAACTCCTCAAGCCAAAATGATTACATTCACTCTCAGGTAACTAATTTTAAGAATAATAGAAATATGTTTGTAGGAGTTCAGAGAAACATTGGGAAAGGAGGGCCCAGGTGTGTTGACCTAGGAAAAGAGTCTTGATGTGCAATTATTGCCTGCTTTGAATCTCCTAAGGCAGTTGTTCTCAGGAATCAAGAGCAGTGGTTCTCATCCTGTGGGTCCCCAGGTATTTTGGCCTACAACTCCCAGAAATCCCAGCCAGTTTACCAGTAGTTTGGATTTTTGGGAGTTAAAGGCCAAAGCATCTGGGGAGCCACAGGTTGACAACCACTGTTCTGATGGTTCTCATGGAGGGGAGGGTGGTATAACCATTCAAGTTATAGCGTGGTAAACTTTGAAGATTGAAAGGAACGTATTGAGAATTCCAGTGGTGTGTATTTTAGGGGAAGCAACTGGCTAAACCAGTGTTTCTCAACCAGCGTGCCGTGGCACACTAGTGTGCCGTGGGCGATCATCAGGTGTGCCGCGAAAAAAGCTCTCTGCCCCCTTCCTTCCCCCCTCCTCTTGCCGAACTCCTGCTGTTTGGGAGAGGAGGACGAAGGGCCGGGCAGCGGCAAAGAAAAAGAAGAAGGGACCGGGGCGCCGCCTCCTTCGGCCGTGGAGGGGGGGCATGACGCAGCCTGGCTACACCCCCTCCCCCTGGCTTCAGCACTCCCACAGCTTCGCCAGCCTTGAGGGGGCAGTGCCAAGCCAGCAGTGGCAGAGCCAGCACAATGCTGGCTTGGCACTGCCCCCTCAAAGCTGGCGAAGCTGAGGGAGAACTGTAGCCGGGAGAGGGGGCGGGGCGGGGCGGGGCATGGCGTGGCCTGGCTCCTCCCCCGGCTTCGGCACTCCCAGCAGCTGCTCCCAGCAGGTCACCATCCCCCAGCCGTTCTTTACTGTGTTACAGTGTCATTTTGTGTCATTTTGGTTGGTGGTGTGCCCCCGGATTTTTTTAAAGTTAAAAGTGTGCCGCAGCTCAAAAAAGGTTGGGAAACACTGGGCTAAACCATTTATTTATTTATTTATTTATGGGCCCCTTTCCCGCTCTGGCCCCGCCCCCTCTCCATCGCTGCACTCCCACTCCTTCCCTCTTCCGTTCAGATGGTGGAAGGGGGAAGGAATGAAAGGGGGAAGGAGAGAGAGAGGGAGGGAGGGAAGGAAACAGGAAGACAGGAAACAGAAGAAGGGAAAGAGTGCCGAGGCAAGAGCGAGGGGGGAACGCGCGAGGAGGGAGTGAAGGGAGGAGGAGGGTGAAGGCATGCTCTTGCTCCTGGCCGCCTCCCCTTCTCCCCCCTCGCTTCCCCTCCACTTGCCTGCCTGCCTGCTTCTTCACATTTGTATCCGCCCCAATGGGAGTTCGCCTCCCTCTCTTCAGGGTGAAGCCTTGAGGGAGCCAAGGGCTGGACAGCATCGGCTGCTGGGCCGGATCCGAGCCGCGGGTTGTAGGTTGCCCGCCCCTGTCCTAAGTGAATGTACACACCTTGTAACCATTACGCTCATAACTTTGAAACCAGCGCGCTTCTGTCATAAAATAAATCAAGTTACTGTTCCTTTGTCAAGAAGCCTCTTTGTCTCATTGTGGAAACCTCCTACTATATGGGGGCAGCTTAAAAGTCAGAAATAAATAAGAGATTTCTGACAGGGAAGAAGATATTTACAAGTGGTGGCCATTACACAGTTTGAAACCTCACATGTTTACACGTGGTGGCAGCGAAAATACACAGTGGTAATAGAATAATCGTTGCACCAAACATAAGCAGAATTCCCACAGGTTGCAGAAAGAGAGCCCTCCGCCTTTTCTAATCTTTTTCTTTGTGATCTGTACTTCTTGTTTAGTTGCAGGACTCTGCTGCAGATGAGACCAGCCAGGTGGAGGAGTCACACATTTGGCTTGTCCATATTGGAGGAGGAGAATATATCCTAGTTGGTAAGGGATGGTGCTGGTCCTTCTTGCTTGATCACCTCCTCTTGAGTAGACAAGAAATGTCTGAGCTGTGTGAATTGGGAAAAAAATTAGGGAGTGGGAACTTAGGAATGCTGCTGACAGGAGACATTTCCCTACAATACTTCTTTGTTCCACTTTCAGAGTTACTTCATTCCTTTGCTTCTCTCTGAATGTTTATGGTGGTGAATATGCTCTTTGCTATGTTGGCAGAAGTACAGAAACAAATACAGCCAACCCTCTACATTTCCTGGGAGGGAGTTTGAAAGAGGGCCATGGGGCAAGGGGGGAATGCCAGGCTTCCGAGGGAAGGAACTGTGAGGCAGCCTGGAAAAGGGACTGATCTTACCCTTTCTGATGTCTTTCCTCTCTTTCACAGACAGTAAAGCACAGCCAAGTGACAGTAGCACATCTTTTCACCATTCTTTCCTAAGAAGAGATTCTGCAGGACCAGATCAGGTAGGCAGCAGGATCCCTGGAGGAGAGGGGAAGCCAAGTCTCCTTCTCCCCTGGATATTGCGCTGACGTTAAATGAACCGTTTTCTTCTACATTCCTTTCATACAAGAAAATATATTCCACCTGAACATTAGGAAGAACTTTCTGACTGTGAGAGCCATTCAGCAGTGGAACTCTCTGCCCTGGAGTGTGGTGAAGACTCCTTCTTTGGAAGCTTTTAAACAGAGGCTGGATGGCCATCTGTCGGGGGTGCTTTGAATGCAATTTTCCTGCTTCTTGGCAGGAGTTGGACTGGATGGCCCATGAGGTCTCTTCTAGCTCTATGATTCAAATATGTTTTCAATGAATTATTTATTTAAAGATGTAAATCATGTTGCTACTAGGGGTTTGCAACGGGCTTTTTCTAAGTCTTAGAAAGGATCAGGGTTTTTTCTGTTGCAGTTGTCACAGATTAATTGAGTGTGATATTAGTTCCTGTATATAGCAAGGCAGTAAGGTTTTGGAACATCTCCGTTGGCGCCCCCTTGTCGCGGGGGAGAGGCCTGCGTACCCTAATGAAGTTGTGAGCTATGCTGGCGGTGGCATAATAGCCACCGGTAGGGCCTCCCATGCCAGACAGGTCACAACCGAAGGGTCTGACAAAGAGCGTCGAAGGACAGGATGGGTTCTCTAGCCTTTGGCAACCATCCTAGGAGAAGGAAAACTCTTAAATACAAACCCGGGCAGATGGTGCTCGTCTAACCCTGTAAGGTCAACCATCTAAGAGAAGGCAACTCTAATCAAACCTACGACCTGAGGACCTTGCTGCCACCGTCCAAGCTTGCTAGGCCCCGGCAGACGAACCTTTGGTTTAAAGGGTGAGGCCAGTTCTGTTCACGCTGCACTCCACCAGAAACATCCATTGCACAGGCTCGAAGGACACATCCAACTTAAACGCGCTTGTAGAAAGCGTGGGATGAGTCCTTCCTGAATCTTCGTTCGTGAAGAAAAGCCAAGAGATGGTTTTGGAAACTTTGAGCATTGCGTTCTAGCTTTGCTTGATGGCTCGTTTTGAGCTGAAAAACCTTTGGTTAGTGCCGGGAACGTTTTCTGCAGCGTCCTGAAGACAAAGTTTGTTTATGACGAGACAAGGTCACTCAACTGACAACAAAGTAAGAAACAATGTATATTATTCTGTTACATGTCTATCCGTTCCGTTACATGTCTATCCTTACCCGATAATCTCCATCAATGCCTTGAAGCCGTTACTGGATGGCTGCGAGCCAGTAGGTTGAAGGTGAATCCAGCTAAGACGGAGATCATGTGGCTGGGCCGCCCGAGTGGGGTGGAGACCCAGCTTCCTATCCTGGATGGCGTGACGCTAAGTCCGTCGTCAGCAGTTAAGAGTCTTGGCGTTACTCTGGACTCTCGGCTGACAATGGAGATGCATACCTCTGCTGTCAGCAGAATAGCCTTTTTTCATCTTCGTCAGGCGAGGAAGCTGGCTCCCTACCTCTCCCGCCGCGACCTAGCCACAGTGGTCCAAGCCACGGTCATCTCGAGACTGGACTACTGTAATGCTCTCTACGTTGGCCTCCCTTTGCTGGTGATCCGGAAACTGAAGCTGGTCCAGAATGCGGCAGCTCGTTTCCTGGCTGGTGCCTCAAGGGCCAGTCACATAACACCCATCTTACGCAAGCTGCACTGGCTCCCAGTGGAATGCCGGATCACTTTCAAGGTGCTGGTATTGACCTTCAAGGCCTTGAATGGTCTGGGGCCGGTGTACCTTAGGGACCGCCTCATCCCATACTGTCCCACTAGGCCATTGTGATCAGAGACTGAATTGCTCCTGGAAGTTCCCTCCTTTAAGAGATACCAGCTTACGTCCACAAGGAGGAGGGCCTTCTCAATAGTCGCCCCTACCTTCTGGAGCGCACTGCCTCCAGATGTCCGGGTCATCTCTGATCTCCTGGCATTCCGGAAGGCGTGCAAAACGCTTCTCTTTCGACAGGCCTTTGGAGACCAAAATGGTAATAGATTGCCATTGGCCCCGCCACATCGTATATAACTGCCTGGGTTGCTCAATATTAGTAATACCCATTTTATTGTGCTTTGTGTTTTAGGGTGTTTTAGCATTGTTTTTATTCTGTATGCATAATTTGTAAGTCACCCCGAGCCACACCGGGACTGGCAACTCACAAGCATGAAATAATAAATAAATAAATAAATAAATAAATGTCTGCATACTGCCATTGGAAGAAGAGGACTCACCGGAGATATTGTTTTTGTTATATTTAGGTGAGAGCAATTCTGTCTTGTTTTGTATACAGTGAATAGAACTTCATTTTTATTTCTACTTAAAGCAAAAGACGTGTATTTTTATGAGTTATTTTTATCACAGAGCTAAAAGGGGCGAAGTCATTCTGCGGGCTACTAAAGCTTCGCTGACAAATCACAAATGGCCTGATTTTCCTTTCTGACTTAGGTGGCATTTTCTCCATGCAGATAACATTTTTTCTCCTTCAGGTGACTTTTGAAGATGTGTCTGTGGATTTCTCGGAGGAGGAGTGGGCCCTCTTGGATCCAAGCCAGAAAGCCTTGCACCAGCAAATCATGGAAGAGACATTAGGGATCGTGTCATCTCTGGGTAAAGCTCCATTTATGCTTATACTTAACCAAATCAGTTTACAATTTCTAAAAATCCAGTGTTTCAGATCTCTTTCTCTGAAGCCATAGAAAACAAGCTCACTCCATATCCAGGTAGAGGCCAGCCCAAGAAGACAACTGGCACTTGGGTGGAGTTGCCACATTAGGTGAATTCTAGGCAATGCTTATTTTCCATCCACCAACCATGCTTGTGATGGCGGTGGGAGTGAGCAAAGGTCTTCACTTGAGGATTCTGGCACCCAGATAGGTTTGTACAAGGAAATATAATCAATCAATCAATTATCCTGGATCTATTTAGGTCTTTATATAACCTGCAATTTGAATTGTGTCTTGAAACAAGTTGGCAGCTAGCTGAGCCATGGCCGCAAATAATAAATATTATTATTATTATTATTATCCACTCTTATCACAGCTGGAGGTGGATTACAACATTGCTAAAACACATAACTGCTCCGAGCCTTTGGGGAGTGGCGGTATACAAGTCGAAATAATAAACAAATAAATAAAAATATAATCAAAACACAAATAATTAAAAATACTCAATAAAATACACATTTTTGTTTCTCTTCATTTATTTCTTTATTTATACATTTTATTTGATAGATCCCAACAATTAACAAACTTTTGCCATACACATATAAAATACACATATTAAAACATATTTCCATAAAATTCATATTGAAATATGCAAAACAAAAGTTAGACATAGAGTTTAAGTGTAAAATTCATCACGACAACTGCCTGAGCAGGCCTGCCGGAAGAGAGAGGTCTTAACTTGTGTCTAATTTTCAAACAGCTTATCTAGCTGTTGGAGCTTTTCTGTCAGGTCGTTCCACAGTCTTGGAGTGGAAAAAGTCTTGGGGTGAAAAGGCCCTCTGGATGGCAGTTGCCAGTTGAGTTCTGTCAGACTGGAGCAGATGCCACCCAGACGACCTCAGTGTTTGGGGAGGATTGTATGGGAGAAGGAGATCCTGTAGGTAACCTGGGCCCAAAACCAACACTTCGTACTTTGCCTGAAAACTAATTGGCAGCCAGTGGAGTGACTTTAGGATATGTGTGATATGTTCAGTCCTGGATGTGCCCATAACCAATCAGGCCTCTGTATTTTGAAGCAACTGGAGTTTCTGCACTTTGTACAAATATAGCCCAATGTAATGCTCATTACAGAAGTCCAATCTTGAGGTTACCAGTGCATGTACTACCATCTTAAAGTCCTCTAAACCTAGGAAGGGGTGCAGCTGGCATATCAGCCGAAGCTGGTAGTCAGCACTCCTGAACGTCACATCTACCTGGGCTGACATTTGGAGAGACGGATCCAGGAGCACTCCCAAGGACTCTTAGTGGAACGCAGCTCTGTTTTGTCTGAATTCAGTTTCAATTTGTTTTTCCTTATCCCGCCCATTACCTCCTCCAGACATTCATTCAGAGGAGACACGCTATCCTTTGCTGAAGCTATTTTTGAAGGCATGGAGAAATGTATTTTGGTGTCATCAGCATACTGGTAACACCACCCCCCGTGCCTACAGATGCTCATTCCCAAGAGCTTCATATAAATATTAAAGAGCATTGGGGATAGAATGGCACCTTGTGGGACACCAGATAACACAACAATGACTTGTGTGCTCCCTGTAGCCATCCCTAGTTAATAGTCTGACTGCAGCTCTTTGGACCAATCTTCAAAGTCTGCTCCACACTTGTGAAGCTAACAATATAAAATAGGTTTTTCCTCATGCCATTACTAATTCTAAAAAAAATAACAGTAGTCAGGTGCTTTTAAAAAAGAGACTAAACGGGAAGAAATGGGAGAAATAACATTTAATAATATAAGGAGTGACAAAACAGAGATAATTTAAAACTTCAGATCTCTGCATCTTCATTCAGTCTTTTTTAAAATGGCAACTTTCTTCTGGCTTCTAATCTGAGTTTTGATGTTTGTTCTGCTGCCTGATGCAATGAAGTTATGTTCACCTACCTTTGTGGCATCCGGCAGATCAAGGGTTTTTACCTTTCTTGTGCCAGAACTATTACAGGTCCTTCTCAAAAAATTAGCATATAGTGCTAAAGTTCATTATTTTCCATAATGTACTGATAAAAATTAAACTTTCATATATTTTCAATTCATTGCACACCAACTGAAATATTTCAGGTCTTTTTTTGTTTTAATACTGATGATTTTGGCATACATATCTCAAAAAATTAGCATATTCCATCCGACCAAATATGCTAATTTTTTGAGACAGTATTTTTGGGTTTTCAGGAGCTGAATGCCAAAATCATCAGTACAAAACAAAAAAAGACCTGAAATATTTCAGTTGGTGTGCAATATATGAAAGCTTAATTGTTATCATTACATTATGGAAAACAATGAACTTTAGCACTATATGCTAATTTTTTGAGGACCTGTATATGATTGTAATAATTGCTGTAACTGTACAGGGGATTCCAGAGAAAATTTGGGCTAACGAAACAATCCTATTTCCCCCAGCCCTGGTTGACTTATGATTTACTTTGAGACCTATATCCTGGTATAATATTTCAAGTAAAGACAAAACAGAGGTATATTTCTTAACAGCCAGTGTTGTAAAGGACTGTGGGAAAGGGTTGTTTCGACTAAATGTATTTTGTAGTGTGTATACTTTTTAATTTTAATTTAATATAACCTTTTATTTTCAACACATGGTCACACTTCCCTTGTTCTCAACGTATAGAAATAGAGGAGAAACCATTGACCTACCTTTGTGGCATCCGGCAGATCAAGGGTTTTTACCTTTTCTATGCCAGAAAATCAGGGGATTCCAGAGAAACCTGGGTTAAAGAATACAGTTGTATTTTCCCCAGCCCTGGTTGAGTATGATGTACTTTAACACTTATACTGTGGTATAATATTTAGAGCAAAAACAAAACAGGTCTTTTTCTCTTAACTGCTAGTATTGGAAAGCATTATATTGACTAAATGCATTTTGTAATTTGCATACTTTTAAACTTTAATATAAGCTTTTATTTTCCTTTGTTCTCAAACCATGTAAATAGAAGAGACGCCATTCAAATGTCTTGAAGGTGGAATGAATTTCAATAGGAAGGAAGAGCTCATCGTTTCTCAAGAAATGAACCCAAAGGAAAAACCATTTAAATGTTTGGAGTGTGGAAAGAGCTTCCGTCAGAAGGGAGGCCTTGTTTGTCATCAGACAATTCACACAGGAGAGAAGCCATTTAAATGCATGCTGTGTGAAAAGAGCTTCAGTCAAAAGAGAAACCTTATTTCACATCAAGCAACTCACACAGGAGAGAAGCCATTTAAATGCTTGCTGTGTGAAAAGAGCTTCACTCACAAGCACGTCCTTGTTCGTCATCAGGCAACTCACACAGGAGAGAAGCCATTTCAGTGCTTGGAGTGTGGCAAGAGATTCAGTCTGAATTCACACCTTGTTTGTCATCTGGCAACACACACAGGAGAGAAGCCATTTAAATGTTTGGAATGTGAAAAGAGCTTCAGTCGCAAGCACGTCCTTCTTCGCCATCAGGCAATTCACACAGGAGTAAAACGATTTAAATGCATGCTGTGTGAAAAGAGCTTCAGTCAGAAGGCAAACCTTATTAGTCATGAGGCAACTCACACAGGAGAAAGGCCATTTAAATGCTCAGAGTGTGAAAAGTGCTGCAGTCGAAAGACACATCTTGCTTGCCACCAGGCAACTCACACAGGGGAAAAGCCATTTCAATGCTCAGAGTGTGGAAAGAGCTTCAGTCACAAGCACATCCTTGTTTGTCACCAGGCAACTCACACAGGAGAAAAACCATTTAAATGCTTGCTGTGTGAAAAGAGCTTCACTCAAAAGAGCAACCTTATTAGTCATCAGGCAACTCACACTGGAATAAAGCCATTTCTATGCTCAGAATGTGGAAAGAGCTTCAGTCGGAAATCACACCTTATTCATCATCAGGCAACTCACACCAGAGAAAAACCAGAGTATGGAAAGAGCTGCAGTTGAAATACAGTTGCCAACCCACACAGACGAAATGGGATAAAGGCAAGTTCCCGTGTTTTACATCAGAGGGGGTGTGAATCATTGTCATAGAAACACTGGGTTAAAAAGCTGTGGCTTTTGGGGAAAATAATAACCTGATCCATTTTCTTTGATTAAATATCTCATTAAGCATATTTTGAGAGCTAAAGGAAGGATATTTCAGGGTTTACCCATTCATGCATACTGCTTACTGCGCCCGTACCTTGGGAAGTCTGACTTGGCCCCGGTGGTCCACACTCTGGTTATATCCCGGCTAGATTACTGCAATGTACTCTACATGGGGTTTATTATTTATTTACATCGTTTATATTCCGCCCTTCTCACCCCGCAGGGGACTCGGGGCAGATCACAATGCACATATACAGGCAACCATTCAATGTCATTTGACATACAACATATATTAGACATAGAGGCAATTAAACATTCCAGCCACCAGGAGGAGTTGTCACATTCCTTCACTCTTTTTGTGTGTATTTCCTGGAGATTTATGGCCTTGTAAATCAGTTAAATTAAGCCTCCCCACACAAGTGGTATCTAAATTTCCTACTTGACAGATGCAACTGTATTTCGGGTTGCAAAGGTCGACAACGAGCTACACAAATGGTCGAGCGCCCCGACCCGGGCAGGCCTCGAACTCATGACCTTTTGGTCAGTAGAGATCTTATGCAGCTGACATCCAGCCAGCTGCGCCACATTCCCGGGTTGCCTTTGAAGACTATTCAAAGTCTTCAAGCTCCAACTGGTCCAGTGAGCGGCAGCCAGGTTGCTCACCGGATCAGCACTCAGGAAGCATACAACTCCCCTGTTGCGTCAGCTCTACCGGCTGCCAGTCTGCTACCGAGCACACTTCAAAGTTCTGGCTTTAGCCTATAAAGCCCTAAACGGTTCTGGCCCATGCTACCTGTCCGAATGTGTCTTCCTCTACAAACCAGCTCAGAGACTAAGATCATCTGGGGAGGCCCTGCTCGAGGTCCCGCCTGCGTCACAAGTACAGCTGGCGGGGACGAGAGACAGAGCCTTCTTAGTGGTGGCCCTCAGTTGTGGAATTCCCTCCCTAGCGACATCAGATCAGCCCCCTCCCTACTAGCCTTTGGGGAAAGAGTCAAAACCTGACTCTGGGAGCAGGCTTTTGAAAATTAGGGCAATGCAGTATGTTGAATATAGAATTATGTGCTATTTGAACTTGGAATGGCCTTAGACCTTGAACTCTGGATGGCGCGTTTTTAACTTGTATTTTAACCATTTTAATTATGTTGTAATTTTAAACTATTTTAAGATGAATTTGTTGTTTTGAGGCACTGTACATGTGCCATTGTAAGCCGCCTTGAGTCCCCATGCCGGGGTAGAGAAAGTTGGGGTATAAATATGGCAGATAAATAAATATTTTCTGTCATGTATATTTAGGGTTAAGAATATATTTAATTGAAAAGTTTGATAAGAAGTGTGGGAATGGGTTCAATTAATGACTAACAGCTCTATATCATGTAATTCAGTTTGTGGTAGGTGGTTTTCTTTGATGAAATATCTAATAAAGCACAACTGATAAAATTATTTTCTATCCATTTATGCCTATTGGTTACTGCGAACATTTCTTGTCCTATCTATAACATAAAAATAATAGAAAATCTATTACAGGTGTGTGTATTCAATCTCTTAAGAGACACTTGGTGTTTCTTAAGATATATAGGTGAGAATTAATTAGTTGGGTTGCTGCGAGTTTTCTGGGCTGTGTGGCCATGTTCCAGAAGCATTCTACGACTAACAAGGAGTATCTCTGTCTTGGCAGGATTCAACTTCAATCTGTTCGCCCTCATCCAATCCATTCAAGCTGACAGGCATTGGTTCAGAACCAGAACAGCATTCTTAGTATTAGGTTGAAAGCAGTAACGGAGTGGGGTGTTGTCTGCATAAAGGTGAGATCTGACTCCAAAATTCTGGATGATCTCTCCCAGCGGTTTCATGTAGATATTAAATAGCATGGGTGACAAGATGGATCCCTGAGGGACACCACAGGCCAAAATCCAGGGGGTCGAACAGGAGTCACCCAGCACCACCAGCTGGGTTCATTTCTCCAGTAAGGAAACAGTGCGCTCTAATCCCATCTCAGAGTCAACCCAGAAGGATACCATGGTCGACGGTATCAAAAACCGCTTAGAGGTCCAGGAGAACCAACAGGGACACATTCCCCTTGTCTAGTTCTCTTCGTAGATCATCCACTAAGGTGACCAATGTCGTTTCAGTTCTGTAACCAGACCTGAAACCAGACTGGCATGGATCTAGATCAGTGTTTTTTCAACCTTTTTTGAGCCGCGGCACATTTTTTACATTTACAAAATCCAGGGGCACACCACCAACCAAAATGACACTAACACAGTAATACATATAGTTAATATGTTTTAAAATATATTTATACACTCAGTGTGAAACCTGGGCCTGTTTCGATGAACACAACATATATATGACTTCCTCTCTCATACTTATACATGGCTATCATGTCTTCTCTCCGCCTTCTCTTCTTCAGGCTACACATGCCCAGCTCTTCAAGCCGTTCCTCATAGAGCTTGTTCTCCAGACCTTTGTGAAATTTCACCCTGAGTGAAACTTGTTTCCAGTTAACTATGGATGTCATGAAGCTGTTATAAGCAGTTCCTTGGGAGAGGGGGAGGCAACTCTTGAAAAATCCAGTAAAATAGTAAAAACAAATTTCAAAGCGGAAAGGCTCAATTTGTTTCTTGGAAACCTGTGAGGGGGCTGCTAGGAGGGGGGAGAGTGCCAATTTCCCACGGCAAACCTGATGATCGCTCACGGCACGCAGAGCAGCAGACGATCGGAGGCTACAGGCCTCCGCCTCTCTCGCCCCCAGCCATTCCCTAGCTGATCGCCCTGCCATGGAGTGCCTGCCATCCCGGCTTTGGAGTGCCTGCCATCCCGGGAGGCGATCTGGGCAGCAGGAGCAGTTGGCGAGCTGCGGCGGGTGATTGCCCTGGCGAACCGGAAGATGATCAAGTCTTCAGGGTCGCCGGGGCGATCAGCCGCCACAGCTCGCCAACTGCTCCCGCTGCAGGCCCAGATCGCCTCCCGGGATGGCAGGCACTCCATAGCCGCCGCTCCTCCGATTGTTCTCCGGAGCGGCGGGCTGTCTGCCGACGAGGGCCCCACAGCCCGCGATTGGGATGGCGGCAGTGGCACCCCTTCCTCTTGGGTCTGCCGATGCCCTTCTCCCTGGGCCAGACGGAATCTGCTGTCGGGCCGCATCCGGCCCACGGGATGTAGGTTGCCCAGGTCTGATCTAGACACTAGACTTGATGCAGGCAAAAATCCCATTGGCTTTTTTGTTTGCACTGCATCTCTCAGTGGCTGAAAGCGGAAGGTCAGGAAGGGATGCTCTGGGGCCGTGTGGAGTTGAGGAAAAGGATTGCACTGAATGACCCCTCCCGTATATATGTCAATCACATAGAATCATAGACTAATAGAGTTGGAAGAGACCCCATGGGCCATCCAGTCCAACCCCCTTCTGCCAGGCAAGAAAAGCACCATTAAAGCACCCCCGACAGATGACAATCAAGACTCTGGGGCAGAGAGTACTCCCTCCACTGCGCAAGTGCTGCACCAAAGAAAGACACAGTAGAGCAGTGTTTCCCAACCTTTTTTGAGCCGCGGCACACTTTTTACATTTACAAAATTCTGGGGCACACCACCAACCAAAATGACACTCTAACACAGTAATACATATAGTTAATATGTTTTTGAATGTGAAACCTGGGCCTGTTTCGATGAACACAACATAGATATCCTGGCAGGAATGGCAGAAAGACACAAACTTCCCACACAGAACTCCCATAACCAAGAGAAAATGCTATAAGGAGTTGTAGTTCACCTATATCCAGAGAGCACTGTGGACTCAAACAATGTTGGATCAGGACCAAACTTGGCATGAATACTCAATGTGCCCAAATATGAACGCAGATGGCCTTTATAGAGGTAGGTTTCTTAAGGTTTTTATACTTCAACACACTAGACTCTCCCCTCCTGGAGGTTCCAATTTCCCACGGCATACCTGATGATCGCTCACTGCACACTAGTGTGCCCCGGCACACTGGTTGGGAAACACTGCAGTAGAGGATGACAAAGGGGTTCACCGGCTCACCTCAGTCAGCCAACACACAGCAGTATAAAATACTCGTGCAGTAGTAATCGTATTCCTCCCTTAACTGAAATACTGAAAGGAAGTGGGTGAGGAGGAGGCTTCGTAGCCACCCTTCCTGGAAGCCCCCGTCAGGATCCTTACTTAGGCAATCCCTCGTAGCTTGAGGATGATGGTTTTCCAAGATCCGCTGTCTTGGGGGTGGGTCCGTAGGTGGCTGTGGAGCCCTATTCTTGATCCGCATGTTCTCCTGCAGTGAGGACTTCAGTTTCCAGATGGAAGGCTGTCCCGGTCAGGGTTGGCTTGATGCACCTTCCTCTTGGCACGCTCCTTCCTCTCGCTCTCCGTTCGTGCCTCTTTGAATTCTGCAGCACTGCTGGTCACAGCTGCCCTCCAGTTAGAGTGTTCAAGGGCAAGGGCTTCCCAGTTCTCGGTGTCTATGCCACAGTTTTTAAAGTTGGCTTTAAGCCCATCTTTAAATCTCTTTTCCTGCACACCAACATTCAGTTTCCTGTTCTTGAGTTTGGAGTAGAGCAACTGCTTTGGGCGATCGGACAAGTTGGCATTCAGTCCAGCAGAGTTGATGGTGGTGGAGGAGCATCACTTCAATGCTGGTGGTCTTTGAGCCTTCTAGCACACTGACATTTGTCCGCTTTTCTTACCAAAAGAGATTTGCAGGATTTTTGGGAAGCAGCCCTGATGGAATCGTTTCAGGAGTTGCATGTGACGGCTGTAGACAGTCCATGTTTCGCAGGCATATAGCAGGGTTGGGAGGACAATGGAAGGAAAGAAGGAAAGGAGGGAGGGAGGAAGAGAGGGAGGAAAGGAGAAATAGAGGAAGGAAGGGAGCTGGGGAGGGAGGGAAGGAGGAAGAGAGAGAGAGGAAGGGAGGGAGCTAGGGAGGGAGAGAAGAAGGGAGGGAGGAAGAAAGGGAGGGAGATAGAGGAAGAAAGGGGGAGGGAGGGAGAGAGGAAGGGACGGAGGAAGGGAGCTAGGGAGGGAGAGAGGAAGGGAGGGAGATAGAGGAAGGGAGGGAGGGAGGGAGATAGAGGAAGGGAGGGAGGAAGAGAGGGAGGGAGGATGGAGGAAGGGAGGGAGGGAGGGGGAAGGAAGGAAGAGCCTCCCAACGCCCAAGCCCCGCCTTTTCCGGTCAGTGATGAACGTTTCCATTCCTAGAGGGGCAGCAGAAGAGGCTTTCTTTGGAGGCTGGGGGTATCGGGGGAGGGAGTTCCGCTTCCGGAAGGGAGTGAGTCCTCTGAGGGAAGTTGCTGCAGGTGGGTCTCTCTGTTCTCTTTCCCCAAAGGAGGCACCAGAGAGTGCTTTGAGAGTGCTTGGCCCTGTGAAGGGGGCGCCCTGCCTCCCTTGCCACCCCCTCTGTGCTTCCCAGGCCTCCTGAGGGCCTTGGGCTGCAACTGAAGGGGATTGTGACTCCTCAGTCCCGCAGAGCCTCCTTGGACTCTCCTCCTCCTCCTCCATGGAATGCCTGCCTCCAAGGCAGCTGGCCATGCTGTAAGGAAGTTGGGATGGTGCAATGTGTTGCCAGAGGCTTCCATGGCCAGACTCACTGGGTTGTTGTGGGTTTCTCGGGCTGCCTGGCCATGCTCCAGTAGCATTCTCTCCTGACGTTTCTCCTGCATCTGTGGCAGGCAACCTCAGAGGTGGTGAGGACCTGGCACCCTCTGAGGACGCCTACCAGAGGTGCAGGCAGAACTGATTATTTCTGATTTATCAAAATATTCCCTATCCAAACCCAAGTAACGAAGGTGGAGCAACCCTCGTAGTCCGAGAAACCTACAACAACCTGGAATTGTATTTCTATTTATTTATTTACAACATTTATATGCCGCCCTTCTCACCCAAAAGGGGACTCGGAGCGGCTTAGAAGTAAACTGTAAATACAATATATTATATTATTGCCATAGCACAATACTAATACTATATATTGCATTGTACTATAACATTATATTATGATATTATTAGTAATATTACATGTAATATAAAATATATAATTATAATATCGTATTATATTGTATATTGCAGTGTTTCCCAACCAGTGTGCCGTGAGCGATCATCAGGTGTGCCGTGGGAAATGGGACCCTCCAATACCCTTTCTTCCCCCTCCTGCCAAACACTTTTTCTTCTCCACTCGGGCTCCCTTCTTCCCAGCCTCGCTCTGCTTGCTTTGCCTTGCTTTGCTCTGGGGCGAGTCTGCGCAGTAGCGCCCTCACGGGTCACGTCTCCCTCCCTCCCCCCTCCCCTCCTGAACACGCTCACGCTGCTCCCTCGGATCAAAATGGCGGCAGAAGCAGCAGTGTAGAAGAAAAAGTAAGTGTTTGGCAGGAGGGGGAAGAAAGGGCGTGAAGGGAGAGGAAGAGGTCTCTGTCGAAAGCTGGCACGGGCAAACCTGGACCTTCCAGGTGTTTTGGACTCCAACTCCCACCATTCCTAGCAGCCTCAGGCCCTTTTCCTTTTTTCCTCTCAGCCACTTAAGCAGGAAAGTGCCTCGGGCTGTTAGGAATGGTGGGAGTTGGAGTCCAAAACACCTGGAAGGTCCAGGTTCGCTCTGCTTGCTTTGCTCATGCTGCTGCTTGTGTCGGAGGGGGGAGGGAGGAAGACGTGACCCATGCAGGTGCTACTGCGTAGACTCGCCCCACATCTTCCTCCCTCCCCTCCACAATGCTCTCAGGATATAGGTGAACTACAACTCCAAAACTCAAGGTCAATGCCCACCAAACTCTTATAGTATTTTCTCTTGGTTATGGTAGTTCTGTGTGGGAAGTTTGATTCCATTCCATCATTGGTGGAGTTCAGGATGCTCTTTGATTGCGGGTGAACTATAACTCCCAGCTGTTGAGCAAGACCTTCGTGTGTGTCTTTCTGCCATTCCTGCCAGGATATCTATGTTGTGTTCATCGAAACAGGTCCAGGTTTCACACTGAGTATATAAATACATTTAAAAACATATTAACTATATGTATTACTGTGTTAGAGTGTCATTTTGTGTCATTTTGGTTGGTGGTGTGCCCCAGGATTTTGTAAATGTAAAAAATGTGCCGTGGCTCAAAAAAGGTTGGGAAACACTGGTATATTGTATAGTCTGTAGCTCTAGACACTTTTTCAGCATGCGAGCTACACTTAAAGCAACCAAGTCCAAAAGATCTACCTGCCCCTGCCGCCGTGCACTCCCGCCACCGCGCGCTCTTGCCACCGTGCATGCTCCTGCTGCTGTTTTCCGCCCGCACAGCGCTTCTTCCGCCTGTGGGGCATTGCAGGAAGTGCTCCTGCCATGTGCGCGCACACCCTGCGCGCATGCGCGCTCCTGCTGCTGGCTTCCGCTCTTGCGGTGCTTCTTTTGCCTGCGGGGCATTGCAGGAAGGAGAAAGCACGAGGCGGGGCATCCAGAGGGAGCGCTCCGCCCTGCCTGTCTCGCCAGCAACGGAGGCTGCACAGCTGCTTCTGGACGAGAGAGAGGCAGGGCGCTCCCTCCAGAGGCCCCGCCTCGTGCTTCCTTCTTCCTGCAATGCCCCGCAGGCGAAAGAAGCACCGCAAGAGCGGAAGCCAGCAGCAGGAGCGCGCATGCGCGCAGGGTGTGCGTGCACATGGCAGGAGCGCCCCATCCGACTGGTGAGGCCTGAAGATCACCTGGAAGAAGGCCGAAGATCTACGAGTAGCTCCCGAGCTACCTAATGAGCACCCCTGCTCTAGATAATGCTATGCTGCTGAGTCAGAATCAAATTTATAATTCATTAAAGTAAAGTGTATAATTAATTTGAGCTGTGCAGGTGAGGAGGAGAGCTCAAACCTTAAGTTTCAAAGAAGCTTATGTATTCTCTCTCTCTCACACACACACACACACACACATACACACACATAGAGGGAGAAAGAGAGAGAAAGAAGATGTGTGTGTGTGTGTGTGTGTGTTAATATCAGGTACTGCTGCCACAGCAATGGCTAGAAATTTAAGCTGCTGTAAGCATTTCTGATCTCACTCCCGGAGAGGGAGAGAGACACCATTGGGGAGTCTCCTTGGCCTCACCTGCAAGTCCCTCTGCCTCTCTCATTGGGAAAAGCAGCCCCTCGGCCTCAGGCAGCGGAAGGCCTTCCATGGTAGCTGTTGAGCTGGAAGTGGGTAGGAAAGGCTGCAGTAACAGAGGCCCCACCGTCTGCCCCCAGAGGACCTGCCTGGAAAAGGATAGAGAGGGATTAACAAAAGATGAGAAAGAGATAACAAAGGGCCAAGCAATGGAGAAGATCCAGGCTGATGTTTTTGGTCTTTGGGAAGGGGAGGACTCCCCTTTAATCCTTTCTCTCCAGATCCAGAAGCTAATCAACATTCATGACAAAACGTTATCCCTCCTCAACAGTATTAATTGAGTTCATTCATCTTGTTTTGTTTGCAGACCCCATCCATTCCCTTGGTCCTCCCACTTTTAATGTGATTTGAGAGAGGAGGTGAACACATCGTCATTCAGTTTGGAGGCACCCTCGAAGCGCGGAACCAAGATGGAAGGGCAAGAGCCAGCTGCCACCCAGATAGAAGTATTTTCTTCTGCTGTTGAGACTGAGAACAATAGAGCATTCTGGGAGGACCATCAGAGGAAAGACCAGGAGACCAGTCTGCTTCATTCAGACCTTCAGTGCCAGAGCTTCAGGCAGTTCACCTACCAGGAGGCCGAGGGGCCCCGAGAGGCCTGCAGCCACCTCCACTCTCTCTGCCGCCTGTGGCTGAAGCCCGAGCGACACTCCAAGGCGGAGATGCTGGACCTGGTGATCCTGGAGCAGTTCCTGGCCGTCCTTCCTCCAGAGATGGGGCACTGGGTGAGGGAATGTGGGGCAGAGAACAGTTCCCAGGCCGTGGCCTTGGCTGAAGGATTCCTCCTGAGTCAGGAAGAGGAGAGGAGGCCAGAGAAACCCCAGGTGAGAGAGAGAGAGAGAGAGAGATGCATCTTGTAGTTAAAACAGAAGGGTAGATCTAGGAAAAAATATTCTAGGAAGGGGGAAAGGAGGGGGCAAAAAGGGAGGAGGAACAGGAGGGAAAAGGGGGAGGGGGAGAGGACAACACTGCAGAGAGAACAAGGACAATATGATACAGCCTTACACCTCGCAAAAAGGAATGGAAGAAACCACCACAAAGGAACCAAGAATAATTCTTTTACAGGATAATGTAACACTCTTCTGTACTCCTCAGGCCTGTATTATCGCATTTCGTGTCAAGTAGCTAATTTTAAGAATAATGTAAACAAGTTAGAACGACTTCAGAGAAGCATTAAGAAAGGAGGACCCAGATGTGTTCAGCCTCGAAAAGAGACGTGAGGTGCATCACCCAAGGGCTCTCACGGAGAGGAGGGGGCAGTCATCTCCATTCCCCAGGGTGGTATAATCAGGTCTAATGATCTGAAGTTATAGGATGGTAAACATTGAAGATGAAAAGGAACGTAATGAGAATTACAGCGGTGTGTATTTCAGAGGAAGCAACTGGATGAACCACTTCTGAATATTCTTTCCCTAAGAAACTGTATGCTATTAACAGGTAGAGATAACTCAACAGGGATCTAAAAACACAGATATACATACTCCATAGAAGTGGTTCTCAACCTGTGGGTCCCCATATGTTTTGGCCTTCAGCTCCCAGAAATCCTAACAGCTGGTAAACTGGCTGGGATTTCTGGGAGTTGTAGGCCAAAACACCTGGGGACCCACAGGTTGAGAACCACTGCTCTAGAGTAACCCTAAATTACAACCCCAGGATTATGTGAAGCACTTCCTTCATCTCAGCAGTAGCCCTTCCACTTCAGAGCAAGTCTTGAATCAGAGTGCAGTGCCCAAACGAAGGCAGAATTCTCACATCAAAATCAAGGTAACACAGATTCTTCTACAGAATGAAGAAAACCAGTCTTGCCTCCCATCCATAATCCAAGCGGTCTGGAACAGGTTGCAGAAAGAGAGCCCTCCCTCCTTTTCTAATCTGTCTTTTTCTTTGTGATCTATACTGCTTGTTCAGGTGCAGGACTCTATTGCGGATGAGACCAACCAGGCGGAGGAGTCAGACATTTGGGTCGTCCAGATTGGAGAAGGAGGAGAATATATCCTAGTTGGTAAGGGACGGCAATGGTCCTTCTTGCTTGCTCACCTCCTCTTGAGTAGACCTGAAATGTCTGAGCCATGTGAACTGAAAAAAAATTGGGGAGCCTGGGAGCTTAAGAATGCTGTTGACAAGAGGCATTTCTCTACAATATTTATTTGTGTCACTTTCAAAGTTACTTGATCCCTTTGCTTCTCTCTGGATGTCTGTGATGGTGAATATGCTCTTGGTTACATTGACAGAAATACAGAAAAAAAATACAGTCAACCCTCTACAATTTCTGGGATTCGGTTGCAACAACCCCATAAAACAAAATAGTCCAAATCAAAGACCTGGGACTGAAATCCAAGGAGGGAGCTTAAAAGAGGGCCATGGGGCAAGGGGAGGGATGGAATTGTGGGGCAGCCTGAAAAGGGACCCATTTCACCCTCCCTGGTGTCCTTCCTCTCTTTCACAGGCAGTGAAACATGGCCAAGTGATAATAGCACGTCTTTTCATGATTCTTTCCTAAGAAGCGATTCTGCGGTAACAGATCAGGTAGGGATCAGGATCCCTGGAGGGGAGGGGATAGTCCGGTCTCCTTCTCCCTTGAATATTGCCCTGACTCTAAATGAATTCCTTCCATCCAAGATGTTTTCAATGAATGTAAATTTATTTATTTATTTTATTTTATTTATATTCCGCTCTTCTCACCCCGAAGGGGACTCAGAGCGGATTACAGATACACATACTTAGCAGACAATCCCTGCCATTTCCACATACACAACATATAGGCAAACAGAGGCAAACTCTGGCCACCAGGGGGAGCTGACGCACTCCTCATCTCTCAGCGTTTCCAGCGTCCCTTGTTGTTCCTTCCGCATTCCTCAGCATTCCTGGAGTTCTTTAATGGCCTCATAATTCAGTCTAAATTTGCCTCCCCACTTAATGTGCTACCTTTATCTCCTACTTGACAGATGCAACTGTCTTTCGGGCTGCAAAGGTCAACAGCAGGCTACAATTAAAGGTCGAGCACCCACCTCAACCCGGGCAGGCCTCGAACTCATGACCTACTGGTCAGAGAAATCTTATGCAGCTGACACTTAGCCAGCTGCGCCACATTCCTGGTGCAAATGGCTTGGTTTTTTTCATGACTTGGATGGCATTTTCTCATGGCAGATAACATTTTCCCCCCCTTCAGGTGACTTTTGAAGATGTGTCTGTGGATTTCTCAGAGGAGGAGTGGGCCCTCTTGGATCAAAGCCAAAAAGCCTTGCACCAGCAAATCATGGAGGAGAACTTAGGGATCGTGACATCTCTGGGTAAAGCTCCATTATGCTTGCGGTTAACCTAATCAGTTTACAAATTGTAAAAGTTATCCAGTGTTTCAGGTCTCCACTTGTGTCTTAAATTCGAACAGCTGATTTAGCTGTTGAAGGTCTACAGGCAGGTCGTTCCACAGTCTTGGGGCAGCTGATGAAAAGGCCCTCTGGATGGCCTTTGCCAATCAGGTTCTGTCAAGCTGGAACAGACGCCCCTCAAAGAACCTCAGTTTTCAAAACAGATTGCATGGGAGAAGGCGATCCTGTAGGTAACCTGGACCCAAACCATGTAGGGCTTTAAAGACCAAAACCCCAACACTTTGTACTTTGCCCAGAAACTAACTGGCAGCCAGTGGAGTAACTTTAAGATGTGTGTGATATGTTCAGTCCTGGATGTTCCCGTAAACAATCAGGCTGCCATATTTTGAAGCAACTGGAGTTTCTGCACTTTGTACAAATATAGCCCAATGTAATGCTCATTACAGAAGTCCAATCTTGAAATTACCAGTGCATGCACTACCATCTTAAAGTCCTCTAAACCTAGGAAGGGGTTCAGCTGACATATCAACTGAAGCTGGTAGTCAGCACTCCTGACCGCCACATCTACCTGGGCTGACATTTGGAGAGACGGATCCAGGAGCACTCCCAAGGACTCTTAGTGGAACGTAGCTCTGTTTTGTCTGAATTCAGTTTCAATTTGTTTTTCTTTATCCAGCCCATTACCTCCTCCAGACATTCATTCAGAGGAGACACGCTATCCTTTGCTGAAGCCGTTTGTGAAGGCATGGAGAAATGTATTTTGGTGTCATCAGCATACTGATAACACCCCCCATGCCTACAGTTGCTCATTCCCAGGAGCTTCGTGTAAATATTAAAGAGCATTGGGGATAGAATGGCACCTTGTGGGACACCAGATAACACAATCATGACTTGTGTGCTCCCTGTAGCCATCCCTAGTTAGTCTGACTCCAGCTGTTTGGACCAATCCTCAAAGGCTGGTCCAAATAAAGTATATTTTAATAATCCAAATGGGAGATAACTAAGTCATGTACCAGATCTGGCTTTTCAAGGAACAGGTGCAGTTGGTGCACAAATTTAAAATGTGCAAGACACTCCTGGCCACAAATGAAACCCGGGTCTCCAGATTCCATGCCAAGTCCAGGGAGTATCCCCCCAAACTGCGGACCCATGTCTTCAGTGGTAATATAACTCCATTCATCACAGGCTGAATCCCTATTCCCTGATCTGCCTTCTGACTGACCAGTAGCATCTCTGTTTACTCTGGATTCACCCCTCTCCAGCGCATTACTGGTGAGAGACATTGGTTTAGTTGGAAAGGAGGAGTAGAGCTTGGTGTCATCTGCATATAGATGCACCACACTCAAAAACTCTGAATGAGCTCTCCCGTAAATATATTAATTGCATAGGGGACAAAACAGATCCCACACGCAATGGGCAAGGGATTGAACAGAAATCCCCCAGCAGCAATTTCTGGGTTTGCCTCTCCAGGAAGGAAGAGAGCCACTGTAAAATGCCTCCAATTCCCATCTAGGAAAGCAATCCAGGAGGATGCTGTCATTGATGATATTGAGAACTGCTGAAATGTTCAGTGGAATCAATAGGAACACATTTTCTACTTCTGTCTGGGTCCCTCTGTAGGCCGCCAGCCAAGGTCACCAAAGCACTCTTTCCCATAAGCAGATTTCCTTGAGTGGATCAAACCACTGTAATTCAGCCTCACACTTTTCCTGCTGCCTTCCACTTCGCAGAACATTATTGTCTTTCCCAGTGAGGTGCAGGGTCTTACGTTTATGCCCTCAGTTTGAACCCTTCAACTCTCTAGGACAGGGGTAGGGAACCTATGCCTCGGGAGCCAGATGTGGCTCTTTTCATGTTTGCATCTGGCTCTCCAAAGCAGCCCAGGCCTCGATTTCCCAGCATGCAGTGGGGAGGAGTGACACAAATGTGCCTCCTTTCTCTTTCTCTTTCTTTTTCTTTCATTCTTTTTCCTCCCGCTTTCCCTACCTTCTTTCCTCCCTCCCTCTTCGTTCCTTCCTTCCTCTTCCATTCTTTCCTCCTCTCCTTCCTTTTCCTCCCTCTCTCCCCTTCCTTCCTTCCTCTTCCTTCCTTTCTTTCTCCCCTTCACCCCTTCCTTCTGTCCTCCATTCTCCCTACCTCTTCCTTCCTTCCTTCCTTTTCTATTCTTTTCCCCCCAAGTCCTCCATTCCTTCTTCCTTTCTTTTCACTTCCCCCTCTCTCCCCTTCTTTCTTTTCTTCTTTTCCCTTCATTATTTTACTTTTTCCTCGCTCCCTTTCTTTTCCCCACCCTTTCCTTTCCTCCCTTCCCATTTCCTTCTTTCTTTTCCCCTCCTTGTATCCCTCTTGCTTTTCTTTTCCTCCTTTTCCATAGTTCGCTCTTCTTTTCTTTCTTCCTCTCCCCCTTCCTCCTTTATTTCCTCTTTCTTTCTTTCCCCCTTCCTTCCTTCCGTCTTCTCTTCCTTCCCAGAGTCCTGAGCATGCCTTTTGCAGAGCCAGGTCTGAAGTGTCCCGTCATTCTGACGGGGAAATCCTTTTATCATAGTATGTACATTTATACTCATATTTAGTTGAATTCAGTGTGTGTGTGTGTGTGTGTATGGCTCTCCTGAAATAAATTTCCAAATATTTTGCTTTTATGGCTCTCTGAGTCAAAAAGGTTCCCGACCCTTGCTCTAGGACAATTTAGATAATCAGGTCCCCTCCCATTCATGCTGTGTCTAGCCTCCAGGAGACAGCAGATTTGAATGTGCCAGGCATTGAAGAGAAGTGAATCAACGTACATGCGCCCCCTTTCTCCCTCTATATGCACCTATTTTCATCTTTGGGGCCTTTAAAAAATGTAGCCAGTATTTTCTGTTGGTCCATGAAGGATTTATGTACCAATTTTGCCTCTACTGATGTTGAAGTAAAAAAGAATAAAAAGTACAATTGCTTTTTTAAAGGCTCGGGTTAAAATAGGAGAATAACATTTAATAATATAAGGGTCAGGAGCTGATTTCTGCAGTTCAGGAAGTCACCATAAATCCTCTCCGTGACAGCTCAGGGTGTCGGTGGAACCGCTTGAGAATAGCTGAATGGACTAACTTTTCCCCTGGGGAAAAAAATGGATAAGGACGTTGAAAGCGTGGAGTGAGATTGGGAGGAAAAGAAGGGTGCTAGCCAAAACCGCCATTAGCGATTTTTTGCTGGAGCTGTAGAGATCTGAGTAATGAAGCCAAATCCAAAAGACTTTTACGAGTGGCCCAAGCTTCTGATCTGAATTTTGATGTTTGTTCTGCTGCCTGATACCATGAAGTTAAGTTCACCTACTTTTGTGGCATCAGGCAGATGAAGGGTTTTGACTTTCTTGTGCCAGAGGTACAAGGAATTCAAGAGAAATGAGCGCTGAAGAAAACAGCTTCCATTTTCCCCAGCCCTGGTTGAGTTATGATTTACTTTCAGGCTTAGATCTTTGGTAGAATATTTAGAGCAGGGCTGCTTATTAGGTCGATCGCGATCGATCAGTCGATCGCGAAGCTGGAACTGGTCGATCAGGACCGACCGAGCAGCGTAGCCTGGAGGAGGGAGGAAGCAGGGAGGAGAAGGAGGACAGAGCTCAGAGGGAGGAGGGGGTGAGAGAAGGAGTGCCAGCCAGCCATGCCCCTCTCGTTCCAGCCAAAAGAGTAGGGAAAATGTGTGCGCGTGAGAAGTGTGTGTGTGTGGGGAGGGGGGGAGATAAATTGAATAAATCCCCACACCTCCTTTCCTCTCTCTCCCCCTTCAAAGAAGACTTCCCTCTTTCCCTTCTCCCTCCCTCTTTCCCTCTCTCTCTCTCTTCCACCTCCAAAATGTACTACTACTACCGTGTTTCCCCGATAGTAAGACACCCCCGATTGTAAGACGTATCGGGGATGTCAGAGGGGTCGGCTAATATAAGCCGTACCCCGAAAGTAAGCCGCACCCGGCCGCCGCATCACTCGGTCCCGCCTCCGCCGCCGCCTCCGCCGCCACCGCACAGCCGGCCCCACGGGCTGGCCGCGGCACGCCTCCCCAAGAACAGCCGTTTCTGTGCCTGCGCCAGGCGCGCTCAGGACCTAGTGCCCATGCGCGGACATTCGCGCATGCGCAGAAACGTCCGTGCTTGAGACCCGAGTGCGCCTGCACGCAGGTGCAGAAATGGCTGTTCTTTGGGAAGTGTGCAGCGGCCGGCCCATGGGCCGGCTGTGCAGCAGCAAAGGAGGAGGCGGGACCGAGTGACGCGGCGGCCGGAGGTATGGCTTACTTTCGAGTACGGCTTACCGTCGCCCAATGTAAGACATACCCCGAAAGTAAGCCGTAGTGGGGCTTTTGGGGGTAAAAAGAAAGTAAGACACTGTCTTACTTTCGGGGAAACACGGTACTACTATTAGTCCCCGCTCTTCACACTGCACTGCTCTCTAACCCCCGCATGACTCTTGCCTGCCTCCTTGGGTTGGAATCCTAACCTAAATAGACACACACACACACACCTCCTCCTCCATTGCCTGGGTCCTCTTACGAAGCCCTCATAGGCACACCATCCAAGGCGAGGAGATTGAGAATAATAACCCGACAGACACACACCGTGGCGCCGGCTGATTGACGGCTCGGCTTCGTCACTGGCAAAGAGAGGACGGCCCGCAGGGGTGCCTGGGAAAGGTATTTTTTGAATCTACGGAGGAGAAAGGAAGGCCCGAACAGAGGACTACCCTTCCCAGAGGCACTGGCCTTCCTCACTCTCTGGGCTCCAGGGTGAGAAGGGGGAGCAGGCAGGTGGGAGGGAGCGAGGTCTCGGCACTTGATAATGGTGTCGCCGCAGCAAAAGGGAGGAAAAGTGGCGATGGGAGAGTGGCCACAATATTTTTTTTTCTACTTTTGCCTGGTGTTGAGTCTCTACAGACGGAGAAAAGCGGGATAGAAAGAAAGGGAACACAAAGTGAATCAATGCATGCGGTGGGTGGGAACCTCACTCGCCCTACACCAGGTAGACTATGGGCAAACCCGGGCCCGAGGACAGATGCGGCTCCTTGGACTCTTTTCTCAAGCCCAACTCTCTCTCACCATCCCTTTCTTCCTTCCTTGGACTAGAGATGGTTATTATTATTATTAAGGCTGGATGGCCATACAGGCAAAGAATCCCTAATAAATTTGAAAATAGTTATATGTTTTACATTTTTGTAGTGGGTAGGTAGGTCATTTTGACTTGGCTGTTTTATAAGTAGCTCGCATGCTGGAAAAGTGTGAGCACCCCTGATTTAGAGCAAAGACAAAAGATGTTTTTTCTCCAGTGTTGGAAAGGGCTATGGGAAAGTTCTGTCTCGACTAAATGCATTTTGTAATTTGTATGCTTTTAAACTTTAATCTAATACAACCTTTTCCTTTCAACACATGGACACACTTCCTTTCTTTTCTAACCATGTAAACAGAGGAGACACAATTTCGATATTTGGAAGATGGAATGAAATTCAATTGGATGGAAGCACTCACCTTTTCTCAAGAAACTCACACAAGAGATAAACCATTTAAATGCTTGGAGTGTGGAAAGAGCTTCCATAAGAAGGCATTCCTTGTTCGTCACCAGGCGATTCACACAGGAGAGAAACCATTTAAATGCTTGGAGTGTGGAAAGAACTTCTGTCAGAAATCAGACCTAGTTCGTCACCAGTCAACTCACAAAGGCGAAAAGCCGTTTAATTGTTTGGAATGTGGAAAGAACTTCAGTGACAAGAGAAACCTTATTTATCACCAGGCAATTCACACAGGAGAGAAGCCATTTAAATGCTTGCTGTGTGAAAAGAGCTTCAGTCGCAGGAGCGTCCTTCTTCATCATCAGGCCATTCACATAGGAGTGAAGCCATTTAAATGCTTGGAGTGTGGAAGTACCTTCACTTATAAGGGAAGCCTGGTTCGTCACCAGGCATCTCATACAAGAGAAAAGCCGTTTAAATGCTTGCAGTGTGACAAGAGCTTCAGTCAAAAGAGGAACCTGAATTGTCACCAGGCAACTCACACAGGAGAGAAGCCATTTAAATGCTTGGAATGTGGAAAGAGCTTCAGTCGAAAGAGATACCTTTTTTTCCACCAGGCAAGTCACACAGGAGATAAGCCATTTAAATGCTTGCTGTGTGAAAAGAGCTTCAGTGAAAAGAGAAACCTTATTTGTCACCAGGAAACTCACACAGGAGAGAAGCCATTTAAATGCATGCAGTGTGAAAAGAGCTTCCGTCGAAAGAGAAACCTTATTTATCACCAAGCAATTCACACAGGAGAGAGGCCATTTAAATGCTCAGAGTGTGGAAAGAGCTTCAGTCAGAAGGGAGGCCTTGTTTGTCATCATGCAAGTCATATCAAGGAAAAGCCATTTGAATGCCCAGAGTGTGGAAAGAGCTTTAGTCGAAAAACACACCTTGCTCGCCACCAGAAAACTCACACAGGAGAAAAGCCATTTAAATGCATGCTGTGTGAAAAGAGCTTCAGCGAAAAGAGAAACTTTATTTCTCACCAGGCAACTCACACAGGAGAAAAGCCCTTTAAATGCCCAGAGTGTGAAAAGAGCTTCCGTCGGAAGTCATACCTTGTTCGTCATCAGGCAACTCACAGCGCAGAAAAACTAGAGTGTGGAATCATAGAATCATAGAGTTGGAAGAGACCTTGCGGGCCATCCAGTTCAACCCCCTGCCAAGAAGCAGTGTGTTGGACTGAGCCAAGAAGCAGGCAGTTGGAAAGAGCTTCCGTCAAAATACAAGCCTTAATATGTATGTGTATTATGTATTGTTTTACACTAAATTTCTCTGTAAACCGCCCCGAGCCTCCGAGAGTGGCGGTGTAAAAATTGAAGAAATAAATAAATAAATAGTCAACCCACACCTTTGGGGTAATAAACCACCTCATTTTAAGACCGATAGGGCACAGATATTTGTCATAGAATCACTGAGTTAAAAAGCCGTTGCTTTTGGGGAAAATAATACCTCATTATGAGACCATTAAAGAACTCCAGGAACGCTGAGGAATGCGGAAGGAACAACAAGGGACACTGGAAATGCTGAGAGATGAGGAGTGCACCAGCTCCCCCTGGTGGCCAGAGTTTGCCTCTGTTCGTCTATATGTTTCTATGTGGAAACGGCAGGGATTGTCTGTTAAGTATGTGTACCTGTAATCCGCTCTGAGTCCCCTTCGGGGTGAGAAGAGCGGAATATAAATAAAGTAAATAAATAAATAAAGCATAAGTGATTTTTTTTGAGCTAAAGGAAGGATATTTCAAGGTTTTAAAAATCCATTCATGCATACTATTTACTGCAAATATTTCCTTAATTGAGATGTTTGATGAGAAGTGTGGGAATGGGTTCGAATAATAGCTAACTGCCCTGTGTAACATGTAATTATTTGTATGTGGTAGGGTTTTTTCTTTTCTTTTATGAAATATCTAATCAAGCATAACTGATTTCTACCCATTCATACAAACTGGTTACTGTGAATATTTCTTGTCCTATCTATAACATATAAATAATAGAAAATCTATTACAGATGTGTGTATGTGTGTATTCAATCTCCAAAAAGACATGGTATTCCTTAAAATATGTAGGTGAGAATAAATCTAGTTTATCCTGGAGAAAAGGCATTGGTAGAATTCTGAGTCTCTTCTGTATGTTTTGATATTAACTGAATAATTTTGCACTGAGTCTATTTGCTAAGGTCTAAAGCAGTGGTTCTTAACCTGTGGGTCCCCAGATGTTTTGGCCTTCAACTCCCAGAAATCCAACAGGTGGTAAACTGGCTGATTATGGTAAACTGGCTGAATCTGAATGATTAATAGTCTAGCTTGCTATTGACCTATGCAGCCCAGTTGCATCTGTCAAGTATGAAATGTAGGTACCGCTATATGCGGGGAGGCTAATTTAACTAATTTATGGCACCATAAAAAAAACCTTCCAGCAGTGTGCATAAGAATGAGGAAGTACTCCATCAAAGACTCGGTGTCACAAGTGGACGGTGAAGCAGCAGCTCCCCCTGTGGCCGGAATCGAGCATACCCTCATGAAGCCGGAAAGCTGGAATGTTAAATTGCTTCTGTGTCTGTCTATATATATGTCTAATAGCATTGAATGTTTGCCATGTATATGTGCATTGTAATCTGCTCTGAGTACCCACGGAGTGAGAAGAGCAGAATATAAATACTATAAATAAATAAGGTTTTTCCCACTTAGTGTTGCTCTTGTCCTTTAAAGCAACCTTCCTCAGCCTTGATCTTTTCTTCAGACAGACTAGAAAATAATCAATTAAGATTTTCCAAGGGACATTGGTAATTTAACATGTCTAGATTCTGTCATATTGGGAAAGACTGTCCTAAAGTATAGGATTAGTGTAATCATCTGGTTTCTATTATTTTTCACAATTATTTTTCACCATTCTTGGCATGGATGCAATATACTTGCTCTTCAAACAACCTGATTATTTAATGGTGGTCGGTGCTAATTTTTAAAGGCTATCCAGAAAGGATCAGGTGCTTTCAGGTGGAATATACACAGATCCTCTCTTAGCACATATACTGTTTGTGTTAGAATAGGGTGGGTGCTGTCTATAAAGGCAGGAAAAAGAAATTTGAATGGAGGAATCAGTAAAGAAAACTTCAACTACTTAGTAGTGGATAAAGAACACTTTAATCAAATTGTGTATTAAAATGGGGTTCAGGAGATTTCCTTGTCTGTAGAACAGGTGTTCTCGAGCATTTTCTTTATTTATGTTTCAAACTTCTATACTGCCACTCCCCGAGGGCTCGGAGCGGTTGACATAGTTTGACACATAACACAGCAAAAGAGTAACAAGAATTAATACATAAACAATAGGGAGGGAGGGTATAGGGACAACAGACATAAAAGGACAGTGGGACAGTGGCTGGGTGGACCCAGAGTCCACATCGACTGACACCTTGCTGAGGGTCGACTCAAGGTGGCATCTGTCGACAATCAAAAGAAGGTAGCCGTGGGGTTCCTAGAAAGTCAAGGAGGATCTAAGATCTAGAGGGAGGGAGACCATCTCCACCATCCCATCCCGGTCCCTGCGATCGAGAGGTCGACCTCCCACCAGTTTGGACGTCCTGTCTCCGGGGCTGGGAACCCACCGAGGAGTGCTCCCAGCGCCCAAAGTTTGTGCTCCAAAAAGTCCTAGAGTGGAACCTCCTGTGTGTCCTCGAGTTATACACTCTGAGCTTCTTCCACTTTGGAGGACCGACAAAGGTCTCTGTAGATCTAGGGGCTCTGTGGCCACGAAGGGTCACAGCCGAGGAGCCTATTTGGAAGCAAAACATTCTCACAGAGCCCCAAGTTTAATTCTGTATATGTTCTATGTCAGGGCAGTCCAACTTCTTCGGGCCCAAGGGCCGGAAGAAGTGTCACTGATCACCTGGGGGGCTGTAGGTGATCAGTGAGCGGGGGCGGGGCCGCTCATGGGGGCGGGGCCACTCGCTCACGTAGCCCCTCCTCCCCAGGCGCGCCGCTGCTCGGATCCCGGGCGGCGGCGCGAGCGGGGAGGAGGAGGAGGGGCTACAGAGGAAGAAGGCAGTCGACCGCCTCCTTTCTCCGAAGCCTCTCCTCTTTCCCCCCCCCGGGCGCGCCGCTGCTCGGATCCCGGGTGGCGGCGCGAGTGGGGAGGAGGAGGAGGGGCTCCCCCACCCTTCGGAGGAAGAAGGCAGCCGGCTCCCGCCGCCTTGCTCCTTTTCCTCCCCGCCCTAGGCGGCGCCAAGGGCGGCACGTCACGCACCCCAGGCTTCTGACGCGCCGCCCTTGGCGCCGCCTACTGCTCCTTTTTGCGGTTCCCCCTCCCTAGGAAGGGCGACGCGAAGAGAGGGACGGAGGGGGCGGTGCAGGGAGGAGGAGCTGGCTCCCTTCCTTCTCCCTGCCCCGCCTCCCCCCCCGGCCGCCATTTTTTAAAAAAAGAAATAGATATTTTAAAAAAAACTTTCAAGAAGGTAGCGGGGGCCGTGACCAACAGGCTGGGGGGGCCGTGTACGCCCCGCGGGCCGCCTGTTCGCCAGCCCTGTTCTATGTGGCATTTTACACACTATACATAAACACTATACATATACATAGTCATAGGGAGGAGGGAGCAAACTTGTTTTCTGCTGCCCTGGAGATTAGGACGCAGTGGAACAATGGCTTCAAACTACAAGAAAGGAGATGCCACCTGAACATTAGAAAGAACTTTGTGACTGTGAGAGCTGTTCAGCAGTGGAACTCTCTGCCCAAGAGTGTGGTGGAGGCTCCTTTGGAAGGATGGCCATCTGTCGGGGGTGCTTTGAATGCAATTTTCCTGCTTCTTGGCAGAATGGAGTTGGACAGGATGGCCTCTTTCAACTCTAAGATTCTATGATTCGACTGTTATCCCATCCGAGCCCCTTCACAAATCATTGCACTTCTGCCAACCTTACCTATTTATTTATTTATGACATTTTTATGCCGCCCTTCTCACCCCGAAGGGGACTCAGAGCAACTTACAAGTCATATGAACATACAACATACTACATTACTAGCATAGTACTAATACATCATTCATAATATTAGTATTATATATTATATTGTTGCTGGGGAAGAGGCCCTGATGTCACAGGAGAAAAGATGGAACTGTCTTCTCGGCTCCCCTTCTTTACTCTGGCCCCAGAGCGGCCGTTGGGTTGTATCAATTTCTATCCACTTTCAGCCATGTGCCTCACTCTCCTTGTCTAATTCTATTATTTATTAATTTATATACAACATTTATATGCCGCCCCCTTTTCACCTCGAAGGGGACTCAGGCGGCTTGCAAAATAGATATACATAGAATATATTACACTACCAGCATAGCACAATATCAGCACTATATACCACCATATATATATACAGAGAGAGAGAGAGAGAGTGTAGTGTAATATATTATAATTATACATTTTATATTACATGTAATATTACTAATATTACAGTATAATGTTATAGTACAATGTAATATTTAATATTAATACTGTGATATGGCAATCATATATTGTATTTACATATAATATTGATAATATAATATAATACAATATAATACTATTACTAATAATATATTATAATTATATAATCTATATTACATGTAATATTACTAATAATATTACAGTATAATGTTATAGTACAGTGCAATATATAATTATACATTTTCTATTACATGTAATATTACTAATCTCTCGGCATTACTTCGCAAATGAAGATTCTTAGGAAGGACTCATCCCACGCTTTTTACAAGCACGTTGATGACTAAAAAGGCCAATCTGAGATAGGCAAGTCCGATTGCAGAAAGCACAGCAGAAAGTCTCCTTGGGTGATGTCGTTTCCAAGTTGCGGTTCTTTCTGCGTTGTCATTTCTCTTCGAGACCCCTTCGGCATGTCTTCTCGAAAGAGGCCGCAGCATTGTGGATAGTGCGTCTCCATGCCTCCCGATGTGAGGCCAGGGTGGACCATTGGTGGTGATCCATCTGGCCGAGCCGGAGATGTTGTTTCAGGGAGTCCATATATCTCTTTTTGGAGGCGCCTCTCTTGCGCTGACACGTGATGAATTCACCATAGTGTGGATATATCATATATCCCATAACTCCCACAATTCCGTATCTTTGGGAGGCGGTGGTCCTCCATCCTAGAGACGTGCCCTGCCCAGCACAGCTGTGTTCTCAATAGCATGGCCTCAATGCTGGTGATCCTTGCTTGCTCAAGGACAGCAACATTCATCACATAGTCAGTCCAGTGTACATTTAGGATTGTGCAAAGACAGCGCTGATGAAAGCGTTCGAGGAGTCATAGGTGTTGGCTATAATGTTATAGTACAATGTAATATTTAATATTAATATTGTGCTATGGCAATAATATAATATATTGTATTTACATTTTACTTGGAAGCCGCTCTGAGTCCCCTTCGGGGTGAGAAGGGCGACATATAAATGTCGTAAATAATAAATAAATATAGTACTACGCCACTACACTGCAACATTACCAGCAACATTACATGCAATATAAAATATATAATCACAACATTGTACCATTATTATTAGTACTATATTGTATTACACCATTATATCATAAATAGATGTATATACAATATATTATATTGGTAAAGTACAGGAGACAAGATGGAACTGTCTTCTTCCCCCCTCTCTCTTCACTCTGGCAGCAGTTGGGGTGTGTGTGTGGGGGGGGGGGCTCCATATTATCATTTGTTTCTATCATGATTTTGTTATTTTTATTTAACTATGTTATTACCAAGTAATTTTTTTGATATTATTGTCTTGTTTATATGTATTTTTACTCCATTGTAATATTGTTTGGACTTGGCCTCATGTTAGCTGCCCTGAGACCCTTCAGGGAGATGGTGGCAGGGTATAAATAACCATTTATTTATTTATTTATTTATTTATTTATTTGCAGTATTTACAGTATATTTTGCCCTTCTCACCCCGCGGGGGACTCAGGGCGGATTACAATGTACATATACATGGCAAACATTCAGTGCCATAGACAAACAGCACATATAGGCAGACACTCAGAGGCTATTTAACATTCCATCTTCTGGCCACCAGGGGAGCTGTCGCTTCCTCATTCTTTGCATACTTCCTGGAGATTTTTACGGCCTTGTAAATCAGTTAAGTTAGCCTCCCCACAAAGTGGTACCTAAATTTCCTACTTGACAGACACAACTGTCTTTCGGGCTGCAAAGGTCGACAACAAGCTACACAATTGGCCAGAAGGTCACTCCAACCCTAGCTGGTTTCAAACTCATGACTTTTTAGGTCAGTAGTGATCTTAATACAGCTGACTCCCAGCCAGCTTCTTCTTCTTCTTAGTATTATTATTTGGACTTTCAACATATCTATAAACCCTATTTGCCTAGTTTCCAACAGACCTCACAACCTCTGAGGATGCCTGCCATAGATGCAAGCGAAACGTCAGGAGAGAATGCTTCTACAACATGGCCATACAGCATGAAATCCAATTTCACCCTTGACCGAAATACTGTATGGAAGTGATATTTGTGTGTTTGTGTGTGTGTGTGTGAGAGAGAGAAGCAACTTGAGAAACTACAAGTCTCTTCTGGTGTGAGAGAATTGGCCGCCTGCAAGGACGTTGCCTAGGAGACGCCTGGATGTTTTGATGTGTTCCCATCCTTGTGGGAGGCTCCTCTCATGTCCCAATCCAATTTCACCCTTGGAAATACTGTATTGGGGGTAGCTGGAACTGACAGAGGGAGCTCACCTGCGCTCTCCCTGGATTTGAACCTGTGCAATCCAATTTCACCCTTGACTGAAATACTGTATGGAAGTGATATTTGTGTGTGTGTGTGAGAGAGAGTGAGGGAGAGAGAGAGAGAGAGAGAGAGAGAGAGAGAGAGAGAGAGAAGCGACTTGAGAAACTACAAGTCTCTTCTGGTGTGAGAGAATTGGCCGCCTGCAAGGACGTTGCCTAGGAGACGCCTGGATGTTTTGATGTGTTCCCATCCTTGTGGGAGGCTCCTCTCATGTCCCGGATTGGGGGTAGCTGGAGCTGACAGAGGGAGCTCACCTGCGCTCTCCCTGGATTTGAACCTGTGCAATCCAATTTCACCCTTGACTGAAATACTGTATGGAAGTGATATTTGTGTGTGTGTGAGAGAGAGAGTGAGTGGGAGAGAGAGAGAGAGAGAGAGAGAGAGAGAGAGAGAGAGAGCGACTTGAGAAACTACAAGTCTCTTCTGGTGTGAGAGAATTGGCCGCCTGCAAGGACGTTGCCTAGGAGACGCCTGGATGTTTTGATGTGTTCCCATCATTGTGGGAGGCTCCTCTCATGTCCCGGATTGGGGGTAGCTGGAGCTGACAGAGGGAGCTCACCTGCGCTCTCCCTGGATTTGAACCTGTGCAATCCAATTTCACCCTTGACTGAAATACTGTATGGAAGTGATATTTGTGTGTGTGTGAGAGAGAGAGAGAGAGTGAGAGAGAGAGAGAGAGAGAGAGAGAGAGAGAGAGAGAGAAGCGACTTGAGAAACTACAAGTCTCTTCTGGTGTGAGAGAATTGGCCGCCTGCAAGGACGTTGCCTAGGGCCCTAGGAGACGCCTGGATGTTTTGATGTGTTCCCATCCTTGTGGGAGGCGAGGCTCCTCTCATGTCCCGGAATGGGGGTAGCTGGAGCTGACAGAGGGAGCTCACCTGCGCTCTCCCAGGATTTGAACCTTTGCAATCCAATTTCACCCTTGACTGAAATACTGTATGGAAGTGATATTTGTGTGTTTGTGTGTGTGTGTGTGACAGAGAGAGAGAGAGAGAGAGAGAGAGAGAGAGAGAGAGAAGCGACTTGAGGAACTACAAGTCTCTTCTGGTGTGAGAGAATTGGCTGCCTGCAAGGACGTTGCCTAGGAGACGCCTGGATGTTTTGATGTGTGTTCCCATCCTTGTGGGAGGCTCCTCTCATGTCCCGGATTGGGGGTAGCTGGAGCTGACAGAGGGAGCTCACCCGCGCTCTCCCTGGATTCGAACCTGTGACCTGTCGGGCTTGCAGTCCTGCTGGGACAAGGGTTGTTTACCCACTGCGCCGACGGGGAGAAGGCTGAAGGAAGAGAGGAAAGGAGGAGGCCTAGAGGGCTCCACAGACAAGACTGGCAGCCAGTGAAGGAGGAGGAGGAGTTCCTAGAGGGGAACAGGAGGCAGGCAAGAGTGGCCTCCCACACTCGGAACCCCGCCCATTCCAGCCAGTGAAGAGCTCGTCCCTTCCTAGAGAGGCACCGGAAGAGACTGCATATGGAAGGGAGTCCTCCAAGAGAGGAGGGGGAAAATCAGTCCCAGAGAGAGAGGGAGAGGGGGGTTAATTCGGCTTCCTTTTGTTTCCGGGACAGGAGAGGCGGTAAGCAGGCGATTGGTGAGGACGAGAGAGAGAGGGCCTTCTCAGTGGTGGCTCCCCTCCTCTGGAGTGCCTTCCCCAAGGAAATAAGGCAGGCCTCATCCTTCTCCCTTCGAGAATGACTAGTACTAGCCCTTGGCCATTGGTTAGACCAGGCCTGGGCAAACTTTGGCCCTCCAGATGTTTTGGACTATAACTCCCACAATTCCTAACAGCCGACAGGCTGTTAGGAATTGTGGGAGTTGTAGTCCAAAACACCTGGAGGGCCAAAGTTTGCCCAGGCCTGGGTTAGACCCTGGCCTTTCGCCCCCACCCACTACCCCAGACAGTTCCTCAATAGCCCCTGGAAACAAACAGCCATAGGCCCCGCTATTACTATTTTGGGGGCTGCTTCCCCTGGCCCCCCATCTCTTCCTCTTTAATTTGCCTAGGCCAGTGTTTCTCAACCTGGGGGTCGGGACCCCTGGAGGGGTCACGAGGGGGTGTCAGAGGGGTCGCCAAAGACCATCAGAAACACAGCATTTTCTGTTGATCATTGTGTGTGTGTGGGAAGTTCAGCCCAATTCTATCTTTGGTGGAGTTCAGAAGGCTATTTGATTGTAGGTGAACTATAAATCCCAGCAACTACAACTTCTAAATGTCATCTATTTTCCCCAAACTCCACCAGTGTTCACATTTGGCCATATTGATATTCATGCCAAGTTTGGTCCAAATCCATCATTGTTTTGAGTTGGCGGTGCTCTCGGGATGTAGGTGAACTACAACTCCAAAACTTAAGGTCAATGCCCACCAAACCCTTCCAGTATTTTCTGTTGGTCATGGGAATTCTGTGTCCCAAGTTGGGTTCAATTCCACCATTGGTGGAGTTCAGAATGCTCTTTCATTGTAGGTGAACTAGAAATCCCAGCAACTACAACTCCCAAATGACAACATCAATCTCTCCCTCCGATCCCACCAGTTTTCAAATTTGGGCGTATTGTGCCAAATTTGGTCAAGTGAATGAAAAAACATCCTGCATATCAGAAATTTACATTATGCTTCATAACAATAGCAAAATCACAGTTGTGAAGTAGCAATTAAATAATAATATGATTGGGGGTCCCTACAACATGAGGAACTGTATTAAGGGGTCACAGCATTAGGAAGGTTGAGAACCACTGGCCTAGGCCCACTCCGAAATCCTGGCCCAAACAGTTAATCTGGGACGAGAGAGCTGGGTGGGATTGGTTTGTAATGTATACTGGCCGTCCCCTGCCACGCGTCACTGTGGCCCAGTGTATATGTGTGCTTTGTGTGTATGTGCATGTGTGTTTGTGTATATACGTGGTTTTGCGCATGCGTTGTATTACTTTATTTTATTTGACTTTTTAATTTTCTTCCGCTGTGTTTTCCAGTGTTTTATGAGTGATGGTTACTTATTATTATTTCTGGCATTTTTATCCCGTCTCTTCTTTACCCCTGAAGGGGGACTCAGAACGGCTTACAAATAGTCACTACATAACACAATAAATAAAATCACAATTAAATGCAACAGCAATCATTAAAACAGTAATACATAAAAACAATATCACAATGTCCTCAACCGTAACATCATTCCAGTCATTGACCTGGCTGCGTGCCAGTAGATTGAGGGTGAATCCAGCAAAAACGGAGATACTGTGGCTGGGACGCCCGGGTGGTGGGGTGGTCCAGCTGCCTACCTTGGATGGCGAGGCATTATGCCTGGCATCTTCCGTAAAGAGCCTTGGGGTTGCTTTAGACCAGTGGTTCTCAACTTGTGTGTCCTCAGATGTTTTGGCCTTCAACTCCCAGAAATCCTATCAGCTGGTAAACTAGCTGGGATTTTTGGGAGATGCCAGGCAAAACACCTGGGGACCCACAGGTTGAGAACCATTGCTTTAGACCCTTTGCTGACAATGGAAACCCAGGTTTCCACTGTCAGCAAAACTGCTTTCTTCCATCTGCGGCAAGCTAGGCGGCTGGCCCCCTATCTATCCAGGGACAACTTGGCCACAGTGCTCCAAGTCACGGTCATCTCGAGACTGGACTACTGTAACGCCCTTTATATTGGCCTGCCCTTGTCTGTGATCCGGAAACTAAAGCTCGTTCAGAATGCCGCTGTACAACTTCTCACTGGGGCTCCAGTGAGATGTCACATAACTCCCATCCTTCAGCAGCTACACTGGCTTCCAGTCGAGCACCAGATCACTTTCAAGGTGATGGTGTTGATCTTCAAGGCCTTGCATGGTCTGGGGCCGCTGTATCTGAGGGACCGTCTTTTCCCCTACCAACCCCAGAGATCACTCCGCTCTGAACAACTGAACCTCCTCGAAGTGCCTAGCTTCAAATCCATCCGTTTAACATCTACCCGGCGCAGAGCCTTCTCTGTGGTAGCGCCTTCAATTTGGAATACTCTTCCAAGTGAAGTGCGGGCCTTACAAGATTTACCATCTTTTCACAAGGCCCGCAAGACCTATCTCTTTTGGTTAGCTTTTGACTGTTGAGTTTGGATCACTATAACCTGTTAATTTTAATTTGATGTTTTGCCCTCTTTGTTTTATGTTTTTATGTGATTGTGAGCCGCTCTGAGCCCTCGGGGAGTGGCGGCATACAAGTCCAAATAATAAATAAATAAATAAATAAATGTATTGTGTCCAAATCTGGTGTCGATTCAACCCGTCTCTTTTGAGTTATGTCAATCCCACAAACAAACATTACATTTATATTTTTATAGATGTGTTGCTTTGATAATTTTATGCTTATGTTTTGCTTACTCTGTATGTTGTTGTGTTTCCTTATATGGAAACTGCCAAAGGGAGGTAGAGCGGAATATAATAATAATTATTATTATTATTACGATTATTATTATTATTTATTCAGCAGAGGTTCTGGAGGCTCCCTGAGACCGGGAAAGGACTCCCTGCCCTCTCTGCCTCCTCCTCCTCATTCTCTTCCTCCTTCTTCAGAGGAGGGCACTGCCGTTTCAGCCTCAGCTGCAGTCCCTCTGTCTCTCTCACGGGAAAGAAGCCCCCCTCTTGGCCTCAGGCAGCAGAATCTCTTAGGTGAGAGAGAGAGAGAGAGAGAGAGAGAGAGAGACAGAACAGTGGGGCCTGAAGGGAGGGAGGGACTCAGAGTAATGCGTTCAAATGACAGGAGAGGAGATTTCTCCTGAACACTAGGAAAAACTTCTTAACTGTAAGTAGAGTTACTCAACATTGGAACTTTCTGCCTTGGACTGTAGTGGGAGTTCCTTCTTTGGAGGTTTTTATACAGAGGTTGGATGGCCATCTGTCATGAATGCTTTGAGTGTGTTTTTTCTTAGAATCATAGGAGTTGGAAGAGACCTCATGGGCCATCCAGTCCAACCCCATGCAGCCAAGAAGCAGGAAAATCACATTCAGAGCACCCCTGACAGATGGCTGTTTAAAAGCCTCCACACTCCAGGGCAGAGAGTTCCACTGCTGAACAGCTCTCTCTCAGTCACAAAGGTCTTCCTTCTTGTAGTTTGAAGCCATTGTTCCATTGCGTTCTAGTCTCCAGGGCAGCAGAAAACAAGCTTGCTCCCTCCTCCCTGTGACTTCCTCTCACATAATTATACATGGCTATCATGTCTCCTCTCAGCCTTCTCTTCTTCAGGCTAAACGTGCCCAGCTCTTGAAGCCGCTCCTCATAGGGCTTGTTCTCCAGACCCTTGATCATTTTAGTCACCCTCCTTTGGACACATTCCAGCTTGTCAATATCTTCCTTCAACTGTGGTGCCCAGAACTGGACACAGTATTCCAGGTGTGCCCTAACCAAGGCAGAATAGAGTGGTAGCATGACTTGACTCCTATTGATGCAGGCCATTGGCTTTTTTTGCCGCCACATCACATTGTTGGCTCATGTTTAACTTGTTGTCCACGAGATCTCCAAGTACTACTCTCGAGGGGGGGTGACGGCGCTGGACTAGATGGTCTATGTGGTCTCTTCTAGATCTATGATTCTATGAGGGGAAGGGAAGGGGTGCCATGACGGACTTTGCTCTTCCTCCTTCACCTTAATCCTCCTTCCCAGCCTTCGCTGCCTCTGCCTCCCTCAGGAGGATTAGGAAGAGCAAACCCTAAGCCTCAGGCAGTGGAAGGCTTTCCATGGGAGCTTACCATGGGAGCTATGGGGTCGGAGGAGGGTGGAAGAGACTGCAGAAACAGAGGCCCCACCGCCTGCTCCCAGAGGACCTGGCTGGAAAAGGATGGGGAATCTCAAAGGAGGAGAGAGGGAGCAGAACGTATTCACATGAACATATTCATCTTGTTTTGTTTGCAGGCCCCACCGGTTCTCCCATTCCTCCCACTTTGAATGTCATCTGACAGAAGAGTTGGAAATATCTTCATCAAGCTTGGTGGCCGCCTAGAAGCACAGAACCAAGATGGAAGGGCAAGAGCCAGATGCCACCCACTTAGAATTATTTTCTTCTGCTGTTGAGGCAGAGAACAATAGAGCCCTCTGGGAGGACCCTCGGAGGAAAGACCTGGAGAGCAGTCTGCTTCACTCAGACCTTCAGTGCCAGCGCTTCCAGCATTTCCGCTACGAGGAGGACTTGGGGCCCCGGGAGGTCTGCAGCCGCCTCCACTCTCTGTGCCACCTGTGGCTGAAGCCCGAGCAGCACTCCAAGGCAGAGATGCTGGACCTAGTGATCCTGGAGCAGTTCTTGAGCATCCTGCCCCCAGAGATGGAGCACTGGGTGAGGGAATGTGGGGCAGAGACCAGTTCCCAGGCCGTGGCCTTGGCTGAAGGATTCCTCCTGAGTCAGGAAGAGGAGAGGAAGCGGGAGACTCCCCAGGTGTGTGTGTGTGTGTGTGTGTGTGAGAGAGAGAGAGGTCAATCTTGTAGTCTCAAGGAACCAAGAATAATTGTTTTGAAGGATTCAGTTTCGGGTAGCTAATTTTAAGAATAATACAAACATGGTGGAATGAGTTCAGAGAAGGATTAGAAAAGGCGGACCCAGGTGTGTTGACCTAGGAAAAGCAACTTGGGGTGCCACAATTGCCCCTTTGCACACCCCAAGGGCTCTCACGGAGAGGAGGGGGCATTCCCCAGAGTGGTATAACCAGTTATAATGATCTGAAGAGAAGGATTAGGAAAGGCGGACCCAGGTGTGTTAACCCTGGAAAACAGACTTGGGGTGGCCTGACTTCCCCCTTTTCACACACACACACACACCCGGGCTCTCACAGAGAGGAGGGGGCAATCATCTCCCCAGGGTGGTATAACCAGGTGTAATGCTCTGAAGTTATAGGATGGTAACCACTGAAGATTAAAAGGAACATATTGAGAATGCCAGTGGTGTGTATTTCAGAGGGAGCAACTGCCTGAACCACTTCTGAATATTCTTTCCCTAAGAAACTGTATGTTATTCACAAGTAGAGATAATGCAACAGGGACCTCAAAGCATAAATAGACAGACTTAGGTTACTCAGCCCGAGAGCCTCTCTAGAGTAACCCGAAATTACAACCCCAGGATTACATAAAATACTTCCTTCATCTCAGCAGTAGCCCTTCCACTTCAGATCGAGTCCTGATGCAGAGTGCAATGACCAAACGAAGGCAGAATTCCCACACCAAAATCAAGGAAAGGCAGATTCTTCTACAGAATGAAGAAAACCAGTCTTGGGTCCCAACCACAATCCCAGCGGTCTGGAACAGGTTGCAGAAAGAGAGCCCTCCCTCCTTTTCTAATCTGTCTTTTTCTTTGTGATCTGTACTGCTTGTTCAGGTGCAGGACTCTGTTGCGGATGAGACCAACCATGTGGAGGAATCTCTTTCACACATGTTTGCTGTCCATATTGGAGAAGGAGAATATATCCTAGTTGGTAAGGGATGGCGGTGGTCCTTCTTGCTTGCTCACCTAAACTTGAATAGGCATGAAATGTCTGAGCTATGTGAACTGGAAAAAAGTGGGAGCTTAAGAATGCTGTTGACAGGAGACATTTCCCTACTATACATATTTGTGCCACTGTCAAAGTGACTTGCTTCCTTTGCTTCTCTCAGGATGTTTATTGTGCTGAATGTGTTCTTTGCTACATTGGCACAAATACAGAAATGATTACAGTCAACCCTCTGCATTTGCTGGGATTAAGTTGCAACACCCCCGTAAAACAAAATAGTACCACGTTGAAGACCTGGGACTGAAATCCAAGGAGTTTAAAAGTGGGCCATGGGGCAAGGGGAGAGTGGCAGGCTTCTGAGGGAAGGAACCGTGGGGCAGCCTGGAAAAGGGACCGGTCTCACCCTCTCTGATGTCTTTCCTCTCTTTCACAGATCGTGAAACATGGCCAAGGGATAGTAGCACAACTTTTCATGATTCTTTCCGAAGAAGAGATTCTGCAGGACCAAATCAGGTAGGCAGCAGGATCCCTGGAGGGGAGGGGATAGTCAAGTCTCCTTCTCCCTTGCCCTGACTCTACATGAACCTCTTTCTTCTTCTCCATTTGTTGCATCCAAAATGTTTTAAATGAATGGAGAAGAATCATAAATCACAAATTGCCTGGGTTTTTTCCCACCACTTATATGGAATTTCCCCTTCAGGTGACCTTTGAAGACGTGTCTGTGGATTTCTCGGAGGAGGAGTGGGCCCTCTTGGATCCAAGCCAAAAAGCCTTCCACCAGCAAATCATGGAGGAGAATTTAGGGACCGTCTCATCTCTGGGTAAAGGTCCATTTATGCTTGTTGTTAACCAAATTAGTTTGCAAGTTCTAAAAATCATCCAGTGTTTCAGATCTCTTCCTCTGAAGCCATAGAAAATAAGCTCACTCCATATCCAGATAGGGGCCAGCCCAAGAAGACAATTGGCACTTGGGTGGAGTTGCCACATGAGATGAATTTTAGACGCTAGTTATTTTCCATCCACCAACCATGCTTGTGATGATGGTGGGAATGAGACAAGGGCTTCTCTCTTTTTTAAAAAATAAGTTTTTATTGAGTATTAACCTGAAAAAGAAAAGTTGATATTTTCATGGAAAGTGGGGGAACATTTAAGATGATAAAAAGTCGGAAAGTGTAAGCCACAAAAAATGTACATGAAAGTAGTTAAACCATTAAAAAAACAGAAAGCACAAAAAATAAAAATGGAAAAAATAAAATAAAGACAAAGGCTTCTCTTGAGGATTTTAACACGCAGGTAGTTTTATACAAGGAGATACAATGAATCAAATAGCCTGGACCTGAGCCATTTAGGTCTTTATAGGTCATAACCGGAAACTAATTGGAAGTCAGTAGAGCCATGGAAACAAATAATAATAACAATAACAGTAACAATTGTATTTCTTACCTACTTCACAGCACAAGGTGGGTTACAACATTGCTAAAAGATATAATCAAAACACAGAATAATTTTAAGACACTCCGTAAAATACAGATTCCATGCAAAGTCCAGGGAGTACCCCCCAAACTGCGGACCTATGTATTCAATGGTAATGTAACCCCATCCATCACAGGTTGAATCCCTATTCCCTTATCTGCCTTCTGACCAACCAGTAGCACCTCTGTCTATTTTGGATTAAGTTTCATTTTGAACTGTACTCATGGACTCCGTCCCTGAATGCTCCCGAAAAGCACGATAGCCCAAAATGTAAACAAATATTGCCCTCAGAAGCACTTTAACTACCTCCCCACATTATCCTTTAAAACCCTCCTGCTAGATACGTCCTACCTCTGTTCACGTCCAGTGTTTATTTATTTTAAATTTTAATATTTATTTATGATATTTATACCCTGTAGCTTCTCACCCCCGCAGGGGGACTCAGCACGACTTACATTTGCAGCACTACAGGCCGCAACACCACAATACAATTTAAAAATACACCATATAATCCACATTATTAAAAAGCATTAAAAACATTATTAAAAACATTACATTAAAAACCACTACATACAATAATTAATTAAAGCCATCAAGCGGAACACATTGTCAGTCGAGTCAAGTCCAAAGTGTCAATCCAGTCAAATCCAAAGGTACAGTTTACATCTGCTGCCCAAAGGCCTGGTCCCAGAACCATGATTTTAGCTTTTTCCTAAAAGCGAGGAGAGATGGAGTCGATCTTATTTCGTTTGGGAGTGCGTTCCATAGGCGAGGGGCCACCGCTGAGAAGGCCCTGTCTCTCATCCCCACCAGCCGCAATTGCGATGCTGGCGGGAGCGAGAACAGGGCCTCCCCAGATGATCTTAAACTGCGAGATGGGACATAGAGGCAGATGCGTTTGGACAAGTAAGCTGGACCAGAACCGTATAGAGCTTTATGGGTCAATACCAACACATTGAATTGGGCTCGGAGATGGACAACCAGTGGAGCTGACACAGCAGGGGGGTGGTATGCTTCCTGTATGTTGCCCCAGTTAGGATTCTGGCTGCCGCCCGTTGGACCAACTGAAGTTTCAAAAACCGTTTTCAAAGGCAGCCCCACGTAGAGTGCGTTGCAGTAGTCTATTTGGGATGTAACCATCTGGCCCGGTCATTATGGTTTTAAACTTTGTGTGTTATTGCTTATATGTGAGTTATATTGATTGTATTGTCTTATTATTGGCTACTGTGTTGTTTTACTGATGTGTTATTGGGCTTGGCCTCATGTAAGCCACCCCGAGTCCCTTCAGGGAGATAGATGGTGGCAGGGTATAAATAAATAATTATTATATCTTGGTATAATATTTAGAGGTTTTCTCTTAACTGCCAGTGTTGGGAAGGGCTGTCTCAACTAAATGCATTTTGTAATTTGTATATTTTTTAACATTACTCTAATATAACTTTTTCTTTTCAACACATGGCCTCACTTCCCTTGTTCTCAAACCATGTGAACAGCGGAGGCACCATTTAAATATTTGGAAGATGGAATGAATTTCAATTGGAAGGAAGCACACATATTTTCTCAAGAAACTCACACAAGGGATAAACCATTTGAATGCCTGGAGTGTGGGAAGAACTTCCATCATAAATCAGACCTTCTTCGTCATCAGGCAACTCACACGGGAGAGAGACCATTTCAGTGCTTGGAGTGTGGAAAGAGCTTCAGTCACAAGAGAAACCTTATTTGTCATCAGGGAACTCACACAGGAGAGAAACCATATACATGCTTGGAGTGTGGGAAAAGCTTCTCTCAGAAGTTCGGCCTCCTTCGTCATCAGGCAGCTCACAGAGGAGAAAGACCTTTTAAATGCTTGGAGTGTGAAAAGAGTTTTAGTCAACACCGAAACCTTATTCGTCATCAGGCAACTCACACTGGAGTAAAGTCGTTTCAATGTCTGGAATGTGGAAAGAACTTCAGTCAAAAGGCAAGCCTCGTTTATCATCAGCAAGCTCACGTAGGAGAGAGACCGTTTAAATGCTTGGAGTGTGGAAAGAATTTCAGTCATAACGCAGCCCTTGTTTGCCACCAGAAAATTCACACCGGAGAAAAGCCATTTAAATGCTCTGAGTGTGGAAAGAGCTTCAGTCATAAAGGAGGCCTTGTTCGTCATCAGGCAACTCATACAAGAGAAAAGCCATTTAAATGCCCAGAGTGTGGAAAGAGCTTCAGCCAAAAAGCAAACCTTATTCGTCACCAGGCAACTCACACAAGAAAAAAACCTTTTTCTCTTTCGACAAAAGATCTACCTTTCGAGCTTGAATTGAAAAATACATCTTGCTTGTCATGAGGCAACTCACACAGAAGAAAAGCTATTTAAAGGCTGAGAGTGTAGAAAGGGCTTCGGTCGGAAATCACACCTTGTCATCACCAGGCAACTTACAGCGGAGAAAAAGCAGAGTGTGGAAAGAGATGCAGTTGAAACACAAGCCTTCTTTTTTAATTGTCAACCCACGAGGAAGAAATACTCAACCCATGGGATAAAGGCAATTTCCCTTGTTTTACACCAGAGGGGGCATGAATCGCTGTCATAAAACACTGAGTTTTAATGCCATGGCTTTTGGGGAAAACAATAGCCTGAACACTTTTCTTTTATGAAATATCTCATAAGCGATAATATTTTGAGAGCCAAAGAAAGGATATTTCATGGTTTTTTAATCCATTCATGCAACTATTTCCTGTTATGTATATTCAGGGTTGAAAATACATTTAATTGAGAAGTGTGGGAATGGGTTCTATTAATAACTAACATCACTGTGTATTGTGTAGTTCTTTGTATGTGGTAGGGGTTTTTCTTTTATGAAATATCTAATAAAGCATAATAGATACATTTCTTGCTCTATCTGTAACATAGAAATAATAGAAAATCTATTACAGGTGTGTGTGCATGTGTGTATACACAATCTCAAAAAATATCTTGGTATTTCTTAAAATATGTGAGAATTAATCTAGTTTAGCCTGAAAAAGAGGCGTGTTTCGAATTCTGAGTCTCTTCTGTATGTTATGATATTAATGGAATAATTTTGCACTGAGTCTGTCTGCTAAGGTCTAAAGCAGGGTGCTCATTAGGTAGATCACGATCTACTGGTAGATCGTGTAGGGTGTCCTGGTAGATCGCAGGCAGGGTGGGAGGGAGGCTCAGTCCCACCCCGCAGGCTCCTGACGCCGCCCAGGTGCAGAAGGAGGTTGGACTGGATGGCCCCTGGAGGTCTCCTCCTATTCTAGGAACCCATTATTATTATTATTATTATTATCAGAAGCTGAATGGCCATCTGTGAGGAATGCTTTGATTGTGTTTTCCCCTATGGCAGAAGGAGGTTGGACTGGATGGCCCTTGGAGGTCTCCTTCTACTCTGGGAACCTATTGTTGTTGTTACTTTTAGTAGTAGTAGTAGTAGTAGTAGTAGTAGTAGTAGTAGTACGGTAGCAGCAGAGGCTGAATGAGTATTATCATTATCATTATTATGAATAAATTCAGGGGCTTATACATTTAGTTGAATTCAGTCTTAAAATATATTATATGGCTCTCACTGAAATAAATTTCCAAATATTTTGCTTTTATGGCTCCCTGAGTAGTGGGTAGGGAGATCATTTTGACTTGGTTGTTTTATAAGTAGCTCGCATGCTGAAAAAGTGTGAGCACCCCTGGTCTAAAGAAAAGAAAGAAGTGATTGACAGTTACCAAATTTACAGTGGCGGCTTCAATTGGAGACAATTTGTATAAAATTTGTATAAAATAGGTGTTACACAACCACAGCTTTTCCTAGCTAAAATAGATGATCAGGATTCTGTCGGAGGTTTTTTTCCCCATGTCTGGAGGGACTTAAGAAACTGCAAGTTGCTTCTAGTGTGAGAGTATTGGCTATCTGCAAGGATGTTGCCCAGGGGACGCCCAGATGTTTTGATGTTTATTTATTTATTTACTATATTTCTATACCACCCTTCTCAGCCCAAGAGCGACTGAGTGCGGTTTACAAAACGGCATACATTCGATGCCACAATAATATAAAAACAGTGAAAAGCATATAACATACATAAAATTCCATAAGCAATAAAATCAATAAAAGCATAAATCCTCCACATGTCATTACAAAAATCATTATCCGATCATAATTGTCCAGTCGTTCCGAGGTCAAGAAGTTATCTGCTACACTGCATTTGAGAAAGCCTGCTCACACAAGCCAGGTTTTGACTTTTTTTACAAAATGTTAAGTGGGTGGGGGCCGATCTAATGTCCCTAGGGAGGGCGTTCCACAGCCGAGGGGCCACCACTGAGAAGGCCCTGTCTCTCGTCCCCGCCAACCAAACCTGTGAAGAATGCAGGACCGAGAGCAGGGCCTCTCCAGATGATCTTAAATTCCTGGATGGTTCATAAGGAGAGATACATTCGGACAGATAAGCAGGGCCAGAACCGTTTAGGGCTTTATAGGCTAAAGCCAGCACTTTGAATTTGCTCAGTAGCCTGGCAGCTAGTGGAGCTGGCGCAACAGAGGAGTTGTATGCTCCCTGAGCACCGCTCCTGTTAACAACCTGGCTGCCGCCCGTTGGACCATTTGAAGCTTCCCGAACAGTCTTCAAAGGCAACCCCACGTAGAGAGTGTTGCAATAGTCTTTACGGGATGTAACCAGAGCGTGGACTACTGTGGCCAAGTCAGACTTCCCAAGGTATGGGCGCAGCTAGTGCACAAGTTTTACCATCCTTGTGGGAGGCTTCTCTCATGTCCCCACATGGGGAGCTGGAGCTGACAGAGGGAGCTCATCCACGCTCTCCCCAGTCCTGTCGGCACAAGGGTTTAACCCATTGTGCCACCGGGGGCTCCTTTTGGAGGTGTAAAATAAAGAAAGGGGCCTTCTTCCATGTATGACGGTCTTGTGAATTGATGCAGGCTTATTGGGAAAATATTATTAGGAAAACAAATAAAACGATCCACAACAAAGTTTTTAAAAATCCAGGGATGTGCCTATTAGGGTTATTCAGAGACAACCTAAACCAGCTGGAAAGGGAAATTTGCCAGTACAGCTTCGCGGCTGCACGTATAACGATTGCCAAATATTGGAAAGTTGAAAAAACACTAAGCATGAAAAATTGGAGGGACAAACAGGAATTACACACAGATGACCAAGATTTCTAGTAATCTGAAGCATTAAGTTTTTGGAAGAAATTGGAAACTGGCTTTAGCATATATCTGAAGGGAGAATTTAAGTAATTACAAGAGGAATGTATAGACCTAAAAGTAGAGAGGGGTAAATAAAATGAGCATAAACTCTATGAGAATTAGTGATGGAAGCCAAGGTGGTAGGTGCACTGTGGGCAGGATGAGGGGTAATTGTACTGTGGGTGGCGGGATGTCTATGTATGTGTATGTATACATGTTTGTAATATGCATTGTAGTTGTATTATCATATTTTTAAAAATATTTTGATAGCTAAAGGAAGGATATTTCAGGGTTTTTTCATCCATTCATGCATACTGGTTACTGCAACTATTTTCACTCATGTATATTCAGGGTTAAGAATACATTTAATTGAGAAGTTCGATGAGACGTGTGGGAATGGGTTCGATTAATGACTAACAGCCCTGTGTATCATGTAATTCTATGTATTTCTTACAGGGTTTTCTTTTAATAAAGCATACCTGATAAATTCATGCATAGTGGTTACTGTGAATATTTATTGTCCTATCTATAACAAATAAATAAGTTTTAAAATCTATTACAGATGTGTGTGTGTGTTTTCCATCTCTAAACTTTCTTAAAATATGTAAGAAAGCTTAAACGGCTGAGGTGAAAAAAGGAAGGGGCCTGAGGCTGTTAGGAATGGTGGGAGTTGAAATCCAAAACACCTGGAGGAAGGGCCCAAGTTTGCCCATACCTGGGTTAGGGGCACATTTCAAAAAAGCAGAATGCCAGGTCTAGCTTGTTCGAAACTTCTGCATAACTTTGGTGGCCAGGAAGTGAATCCCTCCCCCATATTATTTATTACTTATTTATGCTATTTCTATGCTGCCTTTCTCAGCCCAAAGTAGGTGAACTACATCTCCCCTAAATCACTGTGAATTCCGTACAAAGCCCTCCAGTATTTTCTGTTGGTCATAGGAGTTTGTGTGCCAGGTTTGGCTAAATTCCATTGTTGGTGGAGTTCAAAATGCTCTTTGATTGTAGGTGAACTATAAATCCCAGCAGCTATAACTCCCAAATGACAAAAGCAATCTCCCCCCAACCCCACCAGTATTCAAATTTGGGTATATTGAGTATTTGTGCCAAATTTGGTCCACATCCAGGGTTGTTTGAGTTCAAAGTGGTCTCCAAATGTAGGTGAACTACATCTCCCATAAATCACTGTCAATTCCTCCCAACCTTCTCCCATATTTTCCGTTGGTCATTGGGGTTCTGTGTGCCAAGTTTGGTCCAGATCTGTCATTCATGGGATCTTGGCTGTGGAAGTCTGAGCTGAACTGGTCGAAGGTACTGCAAATCCCATCATCCGTTGTCCACACTCCCCCAAACATATTTTTTTGTGATTACTATGCTTTAATTATGTTCAATTTGTAACAATGAAAATGCATCCTGCATATTAGATATTTGCATTAGAATTCATAGGAGTAGCAAAATTATTTAAGAAGTAGCCACGAAAATATGGTTGGGGGTCACCACAACACAAGGAACCTTATTTAGGGCTCACGGCATTAGAAAGGTTGAGAACTACTGCATTAATACATATATCTTTCTGTTTAATTGCTATTTAAAAAATTAAAAATTAATTTCTAGGGGGGCGGTGAGTAAAAAAAATTTCTGGAAAGGGGACGGTAGGCCAAAAAGGTTTGGGAACCACTGGTCCAAAAGAAAGAAAGAAGAAAATGATTTAACAATTAGCAGAGGTGCTTCTATCAACCCCATGTTAAATTCCTAACAGAATCTGAATGGTGATTGGCAGACCATCTGGTTGGTTGTGAGCTTGGAATGTTGTGGTTGAAAAGTAATTTGGCAATTTTAATCCATCCAAACGGGGGAATAAGGTTAGTCTCTAGACAGACTAGAGATAAATCAATTAAGATTTTCAAAGGGACATTGATAACTTAACATGACTAATAATAATAATAAACTTTATTTGTACCCTGCCCCATCTCCCTGAAAGGGACTCGGGGCGGCTTACATGAGGCCAAGCCCAGAAATACATATCAATACAATAACATCAAAAACATAAAACAACATTTCAAGTAAAATAAACAAATAGAATAAAAGGAGCGGGCCACATGTGCAAATACAGAGATAAAAAACTAAGGATGAGATAGGATTAAAACACACATATATAGGGGAGGTTCTAAAACAGTGTTTCTCAACCTGGGGGTCGGGACCCCTGGAGGGGTCATGAGGGGGTGTCAGAGGGGTCGCCAAAGACCATCAGAAACACAGCATTTTCTGTTGATCATTGTGTGTGTGTGTGGGGGGGAAGTTAAGCCCAATTCTATCTTTGGTGGAGTTCAGAAGGCTATTTGATTGTAAGTGAACTATAAATCCCAGCAACTACAACTTCTAAATGTCATCTATTTTCCCCAAACTCCACCAGTGTTCACAGCTGGGCATATTGATATTCATGCCAAGTTTGGTCCAAATCCACCATTGTTTTGAGTTGACGGTGCTCTCGGGATGTAGGTGAACTACAACTCCAAAACTTAAGGTCAATGCCCACCAAACCCTTCCAGTATTTTCTGTTGGTCATGGGAATTCTGTGTCCCAAGTTGGGTTCAATTCCACCATTGGTGGAGTTCAGAATGCTCTTTGATTGTAGGTGAACTAGAAATCCCAGCAACTACAACTCCCAAATGACAACATCAATCTCTCCCTCCGATCCCACCAGTTTTCAAATTTGGGCGTATTGTGCCAAATTTGGTCAAGTGAATGAAAATACATCCTGCATATCAGAAATTTACATTATGCTTCATAACAATAGCAAAATCACAGTTGTGAAGTAGCAATTAAATAATATGATTGGGGGTCCCTACAACATGAGGAACTGTATTAAGGGGTCACAGCATTAGGAAGGTTGAGAACCACTGTTCTAAAACAATGCAATGTGAGGACACCCATGAGGATAATGAGGAGGGACATGTGAGATCATTCTCCAAAAGCGCAATGGAAAAACACGTCTTGAGGTTCTTCTTAAAAGTTTCCAAGGTGGGGGCTAACCTAATCTTGCTAGGCAATGCGTTCCAAAGTCGGCGCCGGGGGGGGCACAGAGGAGAAGACTCTCTCCCTTGTTCCCACAAGTCAGGTCTGTGATAGTCACCTACGTACCCACCGCCAATACACCGAACTTGGAAGACAATCTTACTCGGTCAACAAGGGATCGCCTAAGGAAGTATGTAACTACTTCTGAATGTGCACAGGCGACGTTGTCATCAGCATATTGGCGTTCTATAAGAGACATTGTCAGGCTCCACAAGGGGGTCCAATGGGGGTGGGGAGGAGCACATAGAAAGGCCTTCTTTCCTGCCTCCCAGGCCAGAACCCTTGTGTCCCCCCCAGGAGTCCTTCCCTCTCCTCCTCCTTCTCCTCCATCCCTCAGCAATGCTTGCAGGAAGGCCAGGCATGTTCCTTTCCATAGAGACCTCCTGAGAAGCCCAGCCCAGAGTTCCTAGAGAGGAAGGAAGAGAGAGAGGGAAAGCCTCACACAGCTCAAACCCCACCCCTTTCCAGCCAGTAGTGAGCGCATCCCTTCCTAGAGGGACACCGGAAGAGACGTTCTTTGGCTGCAGGAGGGTCCTCCAAGGGGGGGGGGAGTAGAGTTCCGCTTCCGGAAAAGAGCCAGACCTCTGAGGGAAAGAGCTGCAGGTAGGTCCCTTCCCTCTTCTGTCCCTGGGAAAGTGTGGGTGGGGGGCTCTCTTTGAGAAGGAGAGGATTCCCCCCCCCCCCAAGGATCCTTTCTCTCCAGATCCAGAAGCCAGTCAAATATGGGAGGAAGAACTCTTGTCTGTTTGGGGGTAGGTGTGAATGCTTTAATTGGCCACCTTAATGGCCTAGCAGTTTTCAAGGTGTGGCTTCTTGCTGCCTGGGGCTTCCTTTGTTGAGAGGTGATTAAGCTGCCCCTGATTGTTTGGAGCTCCCCTGTCTTTATTTACTGTTATGATGATTTGGGGGTTTCCAGGCTGCCTGGCCATGTCCCAGAAGCATTCTCTCCTGACGTTTCGCCTGCATCTATGTGAGGCATCTTCAGAGGTTGCGAGGTCTGTTGGAAACTAGGAAGATTGGGTTTATATATCTATGGAATAATGTCCAGGGTGGGAGAAAGAACTCTTTGTCTGTTGCAGTTAGTTGTGAATGCTTTAATTGGCCACCTTAATGGCCTAGCAGTTTTCAAGGTGTGGCTTCTTGCTGCCTGGGGGCATCCTTTGTTGAGAGGGGATTAGCTGTCCCTGATTGTTTGGAGCTCCCCTGTCTTTATTTACTGTTATGATGATTTTGGAGTTTCCCGACGCCGCCCAGGTGCAGGAGGAGGTTGGACTGGATGGCCCTTGGAGGTCTCCTCCTATTCTAGGAACCCATTATTATTATTATTATCAGAGGCTGAATGGCCATCTGTGAGGAATGCTTTGATTGTGTTTTTCCCTTATGGCAGAAGGAGGTTGGACTGGATGGCCCTTGGAGGTCTCCTCCTATTCTAGGAACCCATTATTATTATTATTATTTGTCAGGCCGCTCAGATGCGGAAGATGAACCACGCGGAGTCCTTCCGGTCAATCCAAATTCTTTATTGAGGTACACAACAGTTGAAGCCAAAAAGTACAGTCCAACCTCCCCCCAACCCTTTTATACCCCTACTCTGAGAACCACCCCATGAATGTAATTTTCCTGCTTCTTGGTAGAATGGGGTTGGACTGGATGGCCCACGAGGTCTCTTCCAACTCTAGGATTCTTTCTGAGCATGCCACTGAGATGGATTACCAGGAATAGTTTTGGATTCCTAAACTAATTCCAAAGGAAGTGTTGAAATGTTCAGCTGGGAAGCCAATGGGGAAAGAAAAGGGACAGAGAAAGTGACTCCTGGCCTGGGTCAGAAAGGGGTTTCTTGGGGTCTCCTGATGTTTCGCCTGCATCTATGCCAGGCATCCTCAGAGGTTGCGAGGTCCGTTGGAAACTAGGAAAATTGGGTTTATATATCTATGGAATAATGTCCAGTGTGGGAGAAAGAACTCTTTGTCTGTTGCAGTTAGTTGTGAATGCTTTAATTGGCCACCTTAATGGCCTAGCAGTTTTCAAGGTGTGGCTTCTTACTGCCTGGGGGGCATCCTTTGTTGAGGGGTGATTAGCTGTCCTTGATTGTTTGGAGCTCTTCTGTCTTTATTTACCGTTATGATTTTAGAGTTTCCAGGCTGCCTGGCCATGTTACAGAAGCATTCTCTCCTGACGTTTCGCCTGCATCTATGTGAGGCATCTTCAGAGGTTGTGAGGTCTGTTGGAAACTAGCAAAGTGGGGTTTATATATCTGTGGAAAGTCCAGATAATAATAATAATTTATTATTATTAATTAATTAATTAATTATTAGATTTATGGAGGGACTCAGACCGGCTTACAGCAAAATTCAATGCTATACAAATTTAAAACATCTTAAAACAGCATATTAAAATACATAAAAACAGACAGGTGACAGCAGGATTGAGGAGAAACAACTGGAAAAGCTGACACGGTATGAGAATTTAAAGATCGAACTGCAAAGACTCTGGCACAAGCCAGTAAAGGGAGTCCCAGTGGTGATCGGCACACTGAGTGCAGTGCCTAAAGACCTTGGCCTGCACTGAAACGCAATCGGCGCTGAAAAATTACTATCTGCCAGCTGCAGAAGGCCACATTATTCGCCGATACATCACACAGTCCTAGACACTTGGGAAGTGTTCGACGTGTAATCCAATACAAGTGCCAGCAGAATGATCTTGTCTGCTGTGGATTCATCTTGCTGTGTTTTAAATAATAATAATAAAAACAACAACAACAACATTATTTATACCCCGCCACCATCTCCCTGAAGGGTCTTGGGGTGGCTAACATGAGGCCAGGTCCAAACAAAATTACAATGGAGCAAAAATACATACAAACAAGACAATAACATCAAAAAAATACTTGGTAATAACATAGTAAAACAAAGAATAACAAAATCATGATAAGAACAAATGATAAAATTGTAATACAATTAGACAAAGAGAGCGAGGCCCATGACTAAATGTGGATAGAAATTGATAAAACCCATAGGTGAGGTAGGCAGAGGTGCTATGATTGGTGAGGGGGCTCGGACGGGATAAAACTACAACTGAGAGATAAGGTGAAGAGCATCAGAAAGACAAGTTGGACTTGGGATGGGGCATGGCATGGATATTGGTGGGAGAAAGAACTCTTGTCTGTTGGAAGTAGGTGTGAATGCACCTGGGACATGGCCATACAGCCTGAAAAACTTAGAACAACCCAGTGATTCCGGCCATGAAAACCTTCAACAATATACTGCAGGATAATTTTATACAGCTGTGTGTTGGCTGTTTGAGGTGATTTGGTGAAACCCTTTGTCATCCTCTGTTGTGTCTTCCTTTGGTGCAGCACTTGTGCAGCAGAGGGAGTACTCTCTGCTCTTTCCTTGGAGGCTTTCAAACAGGGTCTGGGTGGCCATCTGTCGAGGCTGCTTTGTGCTTTTCCTACATGGAAGAAAGGGGTTGAACTGGATGGCCCATGTGGCCTTGTCCAACTCTATTAGTCTATGATAATATGTAATTGACATATATACAGGAGAGGTCATTTGGTAGAATCCTTTTCCTCGGCTCCGCTCGGTCCCAGAGCACTCCTTCCTGGCCAGCCTGCTGGAAGAAGCCACCCGTGTTGTTGAATGCAGCACTCCCACCCCAAAGATCTATAGTCCACTAAGGACAAGTCCACCAAGGAAACCCATGCTGAAACAAATATAATCATCCCCTCTCCCCCGCTTTCTGAAGAAACCATCAGGGACAGCTAATCACCTCTCAACAAAGGATTTCCCCAGGCAATAACAAGCCACACCTAAAAACTGTCAGGCCATCAAATACTAATCGAGATGGCCAATTGAAACATTCACACCTACCTCCAACAGGCAAGAGTTCTTTCTCCCACCATGGACATGCCACAGATATTTTTTTTAAAATAAATTTTATTGTGATTTTACAGTATTGCTGTGAGGATAATAGGGGGTGGTGGTAGGGAAGGAAAGGTAAAGGCGGGGCAAAGAGAAATATGGGGAAGGGGAAGGGGAGACAATAAAAAGACTTCCCATAAACTTCCCAAGGTCTTATTTTACATTGTTATATTTCATATTTCAAAAAGATATAATATTTACATAATTATTTCTTATATATTCCTCATTACGCATCTTTCAGATCTATCTTAAATTTCGTTCCTTTGTTTTGTATATATTCTTTAAATCCAGACCAGTCCATCTTTATTTTCTTATTATTTAGGTTTTGAGATAGTATGTCCATTTGAATAATATCAAAAAAATTATAGTCCATTCTTCTATATTTGGGATTTTATCTTGCTTCCACTTTTTTGCTAGTTAGTCTTGCACAGTTACTTATCAGGAAGAATATTTTTTCTTGGTTTTCATTCAGTACTGGTATTGAGAGTCCAAGCAGGTAATTCTGTGGATTCCGTTGGAATTTTGCCTTTAATATTTTCTGTGTTTCGTGGTGTATTTCTTCCCAGAACTTTCTTACCTTTTTACATCCCCACCACTGGTGGTAGTATGTGCCCCTTTCTTTGTTACATTTCCAACACTTGTTGGATGTCTTGTTAAATTTTGCCAGTTTTTCCGGGCTGAGATGCCATCTGTATTGCATCTTTAACCAGTTTTCATATATATCTGTTGCTATTGTGTATTTTATTTTTAGTCCATATTTCTTCCCATTGATGCAATAGGATATTGTGGCCTAAGTCCTTTGCCTATTTTATATGGCATTCTTTGATTTGTTCCTCTTTCAGTTGACCATTTCAGTAGATATATCCATTTCCACAGACATATAAACCCAATTTTCCTAGTTTTCAACAGACCTACCACCTCTGAGGATGCCTGTCATAGATATGGGCGAAAGGTCAGAAGACAATGCTTCTGCGACATGGCCAAACAGCCTAGAAAACGTACAGCAACCCATTGATTCCGGCCACAAAAGCCTTCAACAACATATTCACATGAGCTCATTTGTCTTGTTTTGGGCAAAAATATGATATCTGGGACCCCCACGCTTGTTGCACAACGCGGGTCAGAATTAATGAGGAGAATACATGTGCGAGACAGCACAGCAAGTGAGAGACGCAGCTGGGTCAGAGTCGTGAGAACATTGTTCACCAGAAAGGTGGAGAGGAAACATTTCTATCCCATTTATCATCTTCGTAAGCTGTTATTTATCATTTAACAGTAAATAACTCTAACATCACTCGTCTTAAGCACTATGCTCCCCCCTGCTTTCTGTCCCCCCTTCCCTTTATTAATACTGATGCGCGTTGCTCACGTCTTCCCTTAATTAATTCCGACCCGCATTGCGCAAGTAGTGTAGCGTAGGGTTCCAGCTATCATACTTTTGCCTTGTTTTGTTTGCAGGCCCCATCAGTCCTCCCAGTCCTCCAACTTTGAATATCACCTGAGGGAAGAGGTGGACACATCTTCATCTAGTTTGGAGGCACCCTCAAAGCGCAGAACCAAGATGGAAGGGCAAGAGCTAGCTGCTGTTGGTAAGGAATGGGCAGTGGTCCTTCCTGCTTGCTCACTTCCTGAAATGCCTGAGCTATATGAATTGGGGGGGGGGGATAGGAGCCTGGGAACTTAAGAATGTTGTTGACAGGAAACATTTCCCTACAATGCAAATATGTGCCATTTTCAAAACTTGATTCCTTTGAATGTTTTTTTACTACATTGTCATAAATACGGAAGCTAATGTAATCAACCCTCTACATTAGCTGGGATTGCGTTGCAACACCCCCATTTAAAAAAACAGCCCACATTAAAGACCTGGAACCGAAATCCAAGAAGGGTGTTTAAAAGAGGGCCATGGGGCAAGGGGAGAGTACAGGCTTCCGAGGGAAAGAGCTGTGGGGCAGCCTGGAAAAGGGACCGGTCTCACCCTCCATGATGTCCTTCCTCTCTTTCACAGACAGTGAAACATGGCCAAATGATAGTACCACAACTTTCCACGATTCTTTCCTAAGAGGAGATTCTGCGGGACGAGATCAGGTAGGCAGCAGGATCCCTGGAGGGGAGGGGATAGTCAGGTCTCCTTGTCCTTGGATATTGTCCTGTCTCTAAATGGATCTCTCTTTTCTACATTTTTTCCATACAATATTTTTTTCAATGAATGATTTATTCAAAGATGTAAATCACAAAAGGCCTGGGGTTTTTTCCCCACTTGGATGACATTTCCTCCTCGCAGATAACATTTTTTTCCCCTTCAGGTGACCTTTGAAGACGTGTCTGTGGATTTCTCAGAGGAGGAGTGGGCCCTCTTGGATCCAAGCCAAAGAGCCTTGCACCAGCAAATCATGGAGGAGAATTTAGGGATCGTGTCATCTCTGGGTAAGGCTCCATTATAATTGTAGTTAACCAAATCAGTTTACAAGTTCTAAAAATCATCCAGTGTTTCAGATCTCTTCCTCTGACGCCATAAAAACAAGCTCATCCCATATGCCGCATGGGGGAGCAGTCCAAGAAGAGAACTGACACTTGGGTCAAACAAAGTACAATATAGGACTGTGTTTAGTAAACACTAAAAACATGCTGAGTATGGTAAGACTACAATTAGTATATAACAGGGCTGTCCAACAGGCGGCCCGCAGGCCGTACACGGCCCCCCAGCCTGTTGGACACGGCCCCCGCTACCTTCCTGGAAGATTTTTTAAAAAAATATATATTTAAAATATATATAATTTTTTTGAAAAAAATATTTTTTTTAAAAGAAAATGGCGATCCACGGGGGGGCAGGGAGAAGGAAGGGAGCCAGCTCCTCCTCCCTGCCCCGCTCCCTCCGTCCCGCTCTCCACGCCGCCCTTCCTAGGGAGGGGGAACCGCCGAAAAGGAGCAGTAGGCGGGGCCAAGGGCGGCGTGTCAGAGGCCTGGGGTGACGCGCCGCCCTTGGTGCCGCCTACTGCTAGGAAGGGGCGGGAGCCTGCTGCCTTCTCCCGCTCCCCGCCTCCTCCGCTGATCCAAGCAGCGGCGTGCCCGGGGAAAAGAGGAGAGGCTTCGGAGAAAGGAGGCAGCCGGCTTCCTTCTCCCTCCATAGCCCCTCCTCCTTCACCCGGGATCCGAGCAACGCCGCGGCCCGGGTGAAGGAGGAGGGGCTATGGAGGGAGAAGGTAGCCGGCTTCCTTCTCCCTCCATAGCCCCTCCTCCTTCACCCGGGATCCGAGCAACGCCGCGGCCCGGGTGAAGGAGGAGGGGCTACGCGAGCGACCCCGCCCCGCGAGCGGCCCGCCCCTGCTCACTGATCACCTACGGCCCCCCAGGTGATCAGTGACACTTCTTCCGGCCCTTGGGTCGGAAGAAGTTGGACAGCCCTGGTATATAATATCATAATATATAGAGTGAGCAAAATTATATAGTCAATATTATATTCACAACTATACAGTAATAAGCCAGGTTCGTCCAATAGCAGCAATCAGTCATAAACATCTATTAAACCAGTCTTTCTCAACCAGTGTGCCGTGGCACACTAGTGTGCCGTGACAGACCTCCTGCTGTGCCGCGAGAAAAGCTCTCTGCCCTCCTCCCTCCTCCCGAACTCCTGCTGCTTGGGGGAGGAGGAGGAAGGGCCGGGCAGTGGCGAAGAAAAAGAAGACGGGACCGGGGCGCTGCCTCCTTCGGCCATTTCGCCAGCCAGCCTCCAATCTGCCATGACTCCCACCATGACTCTCGCCCCTCACTCGCTGAAGCCGCGTGGAGGAGCCCCACCCACTGAAGCCCATCCACCGCTCATGCTCCTTCTCTGTAGGAGAGCTGAAGCTGGGGGGAGGGGGCGGGGCATGGCACGGCCTGTAGGAGAGCTGAAGCTGGGGGGAGGGGGCAGGGCTCTGCCCCCTCCCCCGGCTTTGGCACTTTCAGCAGCTGCTCCAGCCTTGAGGGGACAGTGCCAAGCCAGCATTGTGCTGGCTCTGGCACCGCTGGCTTGGCACTGCCCCCTCAAGGCTGGAGCAGCTGCTGGGAGAGGTAAAGCCGGGGGTAGGGGGCGGGGCATGGTGCGGCCTGGCTCCGCCCCTCCCGGCTTTTCGGCACTCCCAGCAGCTGCTCCCAGCAGGCCATCAACCCCCAGCCGTTCTTTACTGTGTTAAAGTGTCATTTTGTGTCATTTTGGTTGGTGATGTGCCCCCGGATTTTTTAAATGTTAAAAGTGTGCCGTGGCTCAAAAAAGGTTGGGAAACACTGTATTAAACAATCATTCAAGTGGACAAAGAGTGTGGGAATAGTCCGTATCGTGAGTAAAGGAGTCAAGGTTCATACTGGGAAAATCCCTAGTCCATATGGAAAAGATAAACGTCCAAAAACTCCAGAAAAATCACAAAATGAATGGTCACAACTCACTTAACGGCATAATCTCCACTCTCTGCAGTGTAGTGAGTGGTTATATCCTGGGCATTTTGCCTCACCTCTGTCTACTCTTTAAGTTTCAATTTGCCCTTCTCCAGCCCATTATTGGTGAGAAACACTGGTTTAGTTGGAAAGGAGGAGTAGAGCTGCATATAGATGGCACCACACTCCAAAACTCTGGAGGAGCTCTCCCATAGGTATGTTAATTGCATAGGGGACAAAACAGACACACGAGGGATCCCACAGGCAATGGGCAAGGGATTGAACAGGAATCCCCAGCAGCACTTTCTGGATTTTTTCCAGGAAAAAAGAGAGCCACTGTAAAATGCCTCCAATTCCCATCTAGGAAGGCGACCCAGAAGGATACCATTGGTGATGATATTGAGAACTGCTGAAATGTTCGGTGGAATCTATTGAGACACATTCTCTACTTTTGTCTGGGTCCCTCTGTAGGCTGTCAGCCAAGGTTTCCAAAGCACTCTGTTCCATAAGCAGGTTTCCTTGAGTGTATCGAACCACTGTAATTCTCTTTTCCTGCTGCCGTCCACTATGCATAGCATTGTTATCGTTCCCGGTGATGTGCAATAACTCATGTTTTTGTCCAAAGTAGGATGTCCTCGGTTTGGCCCATTCGACTCCCTAGTGGGAATTCAGTTAGTTAGTCAGGTTCGCTCCCGTTCATTCTCTGTGCAGCTTCCAAGGATGGAAGAGAATGAAATCAACGTGCATGCATCCACTTTCTCCATCTATATCAGTGGTTCCCAAACTTTTTTGCCCTACCGCCCCCTTTCCAGAAAAAAATTTACTCACCGCCCCCCTAGAATTTTTTAAAATTTAATAGGAATTAAACAGAAGGATACATGTATTAATGCAGTGGTTCTCAACCTTTCTAATGCCGTGACCCCTAAATAAGGTTCCTCATGTTGTGGTGATCCCCAACCATATTTTCGTTGCTACTTCATAAATAATTTTGCTACTCTTACGAATTCTAATCCAAATATCTAATATGCAGATTAAAGCAAAGGGGGCGGGGCCAAAGAAGAGGGCCGCATGACCCCTCCTAAATGGCCAATCGTTCACCGCCCCCCAAATTCCCCTGAGCCTCCCACCGCCCCCTTGGATTGCCTCACCACCTACCAGGGGGCAATACTGCCCACTTTGAGAATCTGTGATCTATATAGACACCTATTTGTGTCTTTGGGGCCAAAGCTCCAAGATGAATTACCTCTTATTTTAAATCAATGCAGCTGATCCATAAAGGGTTTATGTACCCAGTTTGATTCAGTTCTATAAAGCCATTTAGTAGCAGTCCATACATATGTTGACTTAGGTATATATAGATTTCTCCATACACAAAAACTAATACAATAAATACCAGCCCATGCTTGTGAAACTGAGATATAAAACAGGTTTTGCCTCATGCCTCTACCAGTTCCAAAGTAGAGAAAATCAACAGTAGGGGGTGCTTAAAGAAAGACTAAAGGGTTAAAATGGGAGAAATAACATTTTATCAATCATATAAGGAGTGACAACACAGAGAGAGAATGTCAAAATTCCAGTTCTGTGCATCTTCATTCAGTCCTTTTTAAATCGACAACTTTATTCTGTCTTCTAATCTGAATGTGGATGTTTGTTTGGCTGCCTGATGCCATGAGGTTAAGTTCACCTACCCTTGTGGCATCCGGCAGATCAAGGGTTTTTCTCTTTCTTGTGTCAAAAGTACAGGGGATTCCAGAGCAACTTGGGCTAAGGAAACAGCTCTATTTTCCCCATCCCTAAATGACTTATAATTTACTTTAACAGTTATATCTTGGTATAATATTTAGAGCAAAGACAAAAGAGATGTTTTTCTCTTAGCACCCACTGTTGGAAAGGGCTGTCTTGACTAAATACAATTTGTCATTTGTATACTTCTTAACTTTAATATAACCTTTTTTTCTTTTTCAACACATGGTCACATTTCCCTTGTTCTCAAACCATGTCAATAGAGGAGAAGATATCATGTAAACATTTGGAAAATGGAATGAATTTGAATGGGAAGGAAGCTCGCACCTTTTGTCAAGAAACTAATGGAAGGGATGAACATTTTGAATGCCTGGAGTGTGGAGAGAGCTTCAGTCGGAAGGTAGATCTTTTTCATCATCAAGTAATTCACACAGAAGAAAAGCCATTTAAATGCTCAGAGTGTCCAATGAGCTTCAGTAGTAAATCAAACCTTGTTCGTCATCAAGTAATGTACAAAGGAGAAAAGCCATTTAATTGCCCAGGGTGTGGAAAGAGCTTCAGTCGGAAGGAAGACCTTGTTCACCACCAGAAAACTCACACAGAAGAGAGACAATTTAAATGCTCAGACTGTGGAATGAGCTTCGGTAGCAAATCAAACCTTGTTCGTCATCAATTACTTTACTCAGGAGATAAGCCATTTAAATGCCCAGGGTGTGGAAAGAGCTTCAGTCAGATGAGAGACCTTGTTCGCCATCAGAAAACTCACACAGGAGAGAGACCATTTAAATGCTCAGAGTGTGGAAAGAGCTTCAGGCGGAAGGGAATCCTTGTTCGTCATCAAGCAATTCACATGAGAGAAATCGGAGTATAGAAAGAACTTCAGTCAGGAGAGACAGCTTGTTCGCCACCAGAAAACTCACACGTTTAAATGCTCAAGAGTGTGGAAAGAGGTTCAGACACAAATCAAACCTTGTTCACGACGAGAAAACTCACACAGGAGAGACACCATTCAGATGCCCAGAGTATGGATGTTGGTTTTCATCCCTGACTGCACAAGTCTCCAGCTCTCAATGAGTAGTTAGCCTAGATAGATTAGAGTGAGGGATTCCTTCCCCAATTTCCTGCAGCAAGCTTATCTCAAGAAGGGGTTTAGAAGGGGGGTTGTCTCACTCATCTTTGCATGCCACTATCTCCTCCCCTTCTCAAATACATAGGAATGTGATCTCTTTAGGGAAACGTAACTTCCTCTTTTAAAGGTATTTTTATTGCCCTGGGCTGGCCATGTCGCTATCTCCATTTTCTGGCCAGTTCTCCTTTTGCCTTCTCTAGAGTGAGGAGGCATCTTGCCATTGTCTAAGGCAAGATGTAGTAGAGATAGTTACTTTTATTATTTTCCCTTTTTTCCTAGAGGATAGTTCAGTGAAGCTAGTCAGGTCCAAGAACCTTTCCTATCCTGAATGGATTTCTTTTATATTCAATAAACATATTATTTTGATCCTATGAGTTGTGGATCTTTCCCAGAATAAGCTGAGCTTGATTTCAATCTGAAATGAGTGACCACTTTTATAGACCGAGTTGAATGTGGTTTTAATGGCAATGTGGTTTTTATGTATTTCTGTTTTTATGTATTTTAATATGCTGTTTTAAGATGTTTTAAATTGTATAGCATTGAATTTTGCTGTAAGCCGGTCTGAGTCCCTCCAAGGAGGTGAGAAGGTCGGGGTACAAAAATTTTAAATAAATAAATAAATAAATCTGCAATCCTGTTCCATCCTGTTGAATGGAAACCAATCCCTGTTCTCTACATGTAAGTTTCTGCTGCTTATGATCTGTGCATCCTGCACTCTGCTATAAACACTCTGTTTACCTGTCCGAACGGATTCTCCTCTATGAATCATCAAGGACATTAAGATCCTCTGGAGAGGCCCTGCTCTCGGTCCCACCTTCTTTGCAAGCGCGGCTGGTGGGGACGAGGGACGGGGCCTTCTCTGTGGTGGCCCCTCGGCTGTGGAACTCTCTCCCAAGTTATGTTAGATCTGCCCTTTCCCTGCTGTCCTTCAGGAGGCAGGTGAAGACTTGGATGTGGAACGAAGCTTTCCCAGATTAGGCTGTGATTGATTATAGTATGAATTGAGTGACCATGTTTTGGATTGAATTGAATTGTTTTAAATAGCAATGTATGTATACGTATGTAATTTGGTGTTTTAAGTTTTTAATAATGTTGTTGTAACAGGTTTTAATTTGTATAGCATTGAATTATTGCTGTAAGCCGGTCTGAGTCCCTCCATGGAGGTGAGAAGGTCGGGGTACAAAATGTTTAAATAAATAAATATTTTGGTGGAATCGCCCCCAGAGAGGGTTATTTTTTGAGCCTAACAGCTCTTGATTCCCAACAATGGAAAGCGCTTCAGACAGAAGGGAATCCTTGTTCATCATCAGGTAACTCACATGAGAAAAATCAGAGTGGAAAGAGCTTCAGTGAAAATACAAGCCTCCTTTTTCGACAATCCACCCACAGAGGGGTGAAATTAAATAATTATTTAATTCTTCAGAGTGTCGGTAGAACTGGGATAAGGCAAGTTCCCTAGTTTTACATCAGAGAGGCCATGAATCTTTGTCATAGAAACACTGGGTTAAAAAGCCATGACTTTTGTGGGAAATGATAACCTGATAAAATTTTTATGACATACGTAATTAAGCATAACTGATAATACTCTGAGAGATAATCATGCATATTGGTTACTGCAAATTTCAGCAACCTTCCTTAACCTTTATCTTTTCTCCAGGCTAGAAAATAATAAATTAAGATTTTCCAAGGGACATTGGTAATTAAACATGTCTAGAAAACATCGTATTGGGAAAGACTGTGTAGAGCAGTGGTTCCCAAACCTTTTTGGCCTACCGCCCCTTTCCAGAAATTTTTTTACTCAGCGCTGTAGGATTGCCAGGAGAATGAAATAAGACGGAGACAAGATGGAGATGCAGCACCATTTCCCTGTTCCTTTATTGGCATGATCCATGAGAAGAGCAACATGTTCTGAAACATTTTTACTGATAAGATTGTTAGCAAGACCTTGGTAATGAATGGCTGGCAGGCGCCTAAGTTTGGCACGGTTTTGCTGTGCACAGAGTTTCTCACGTATGCATTTTCTATTGCCTAGAACTTTTTATTTTTCCTTGCCATGGTGTGCCAGTGACCAAGGATAATACTACAAATCCCACTATTATGGTTTGCCAGTAATCAGTGAGATAACCCTACACAGCGCCCCCCTAGAAATTAATTTTTTTTTTAAATGTTGATACCAAACAGAAAGATACTGTATATGGATTAATGTTTCTACCTTTTTTTGTAAAATATAGTAAAGAAAGGTGTAAATTACAAACATCAAAGTTTGAAATTATGAAACTATTTATTGAACTTAGAACAGAAAGGTAACACACACAAAGTTAAAACATTCAAAATCATCTTAATGAGAAGGATGAACCTGGCATGCTGCTACCATTCTAGTAATCCTCGGCTCTATTTTCATCAGCAGTAAAGGAGAAATTGAGGCTTTAAGAGAAGTAATGTCAGGAGAAAGTGCTGCTCAGCAAAGGCTTAGAGTAGTGGAGTCAGCTTGCCAGCTACAGTAACGAGAATAATCCACTCTGATTGGTACACAAGCACAGGCTGTGATTAGCCCAGGGAACATCATGTGCTTCTTAGATAAAACGGCCCTGATTGGCCTAATAGTTACCATGCTGCATTTGTTTACAAAGTTAACACTTGGCTAGAAGACGCGCATGGCAAATGAAAGCTTCCACTTGGCAGGTTTCCGGTAGTAATGTAACAATTCAGGTACATTCTGCACTTAGAGCAGATAACATAGAAAGGAGATGGGAATTAACACTGCGCAATGTCTTTTTAGCAAATAGGAGTGTGATGCTAAAGATGCTTTGTTTAATTGGGTAGTGTAATGTGGTTTCATGAATGCCAGCCAATGCCAATGCATGAAGAAGGGTGGGACTGGAAATTGCCACCATTGCTTGTATAAAACCTGTGTGCTGGAAATGATCGGGGTCTCTGTCCTTCAGCAGCTCGTTCTGCATGGGGCAGACCCATCAGCTGATGTCATGCAAATAAAGGCTGGTTTCATTGAACAGCAGTAAAATTGTCGCGTCATCCGTCCAAGCGCTCGCTAGTAACCGCAGCCAGGCACAAAGGTATTTGCCTTGGGAGTTTTGGGACTCCAATTTCTGTTACAGCAGTAATCTCATACAGAACTCCCATTACCAACAGAAAATACTGGAGAGGCTTGGGGGAAAATACTGGAGAGGCTTGACATTTGGGAGTTACTGGGATGTATAGTTCCTCTGCCATTAAAAAGCATTCCAAACTCCAACAACCATTGAATTGAACCAAACTTGGCATACAGAACTCCCATTACCAACAGAAAATACTAGAGAGGCTTGGGGAAAATAGACCTTGGCATTTGGGAGTTGCTGGGATATATAGTTCCCTCCCATCAAAAAGCATTCTGAACTCATGCAACCATAGAATTGACTCAAACTTGGCATAGAGAATTCCCATGACCAACACAAAATACTGGAGAGGTTTGGGGAAAACAGACCTCAACTAGTCCAATGGCGTCAGCCAGATTGCCAGATTGCTCACTGGAGCACCATACAGGGAGCATACCACCACCCTGTAACGTCAACTCCACTGGCTGCTGGTCCATTTCCAAGCACAATTCAAATTGCTGGTCTTGGCCTATAAAGCCCTATACGACTCCGGCCCAGCTTGCTTGTTCGAACGTATCTCCCTCTACGTTCCGCCTCGTAGCTTAAGATCCGCCGGGGAGGCCTTGCTCTCAGTCCCACCAGCTTTGCAAACGAGGCTGGTGGGGACGAGGGACAAGGCCTTCTCGGTGGTGTCCCCCCCGTCCTATGGAACTCGCTCCCCAGTGAAGTCAGATCGGCATCCTCCTTTCTTTCAGAAGAAAATTGAAGACGTAGTTGTGGAACCAGGCGCTTGGCTAATGGATAAAACGGCAACTAAACATTGAATATGACCTGTGATTGCCGAAATGGAAAAGGCTTTTATGACTGTTTACTAATCTTGTTTTTAATCTTTGATAATTGTTATGTTTTATTGTGTTTTTATTGTAATTTATTGCAGCATCGAATTGTTGCCATTGTTAGCCACTCTGAGTCCTCCTATGGGGGGTGAGAAGAGCGGGGTAAAAATGATGTAAATAAAATAAATAAATAAATGTGTGGAAGGGCTAGGGTTGCCACTTTTTGATATAAGAAATAAGGGGCATTTACCTAAAAATACAGGATTTTTCGCAAAAATAAGGGACACTTCATCAAAACTTGAAAATCAAACATTAGGCAACCCTAACTATACGCCTTCTGATGCAGCCTTGGCTTTTTCAGCTGCGGCATCGCATTGTTGACTGATCTTTAGACTGGTGTCTAACAGAAGCCTCCTTTCGCATGCATTCAGGGCAATATCATCTACTTGGGCCATTCTGCAAGAAGGCACAACCCAAGCCCTCCCGACAGATGCCCGTTTGGCTCAAAAGCCCTACAGAGACCCCCACCCGCCCCTCAGCCCCGGTGTGGCTGTGATTTGTGTGCCTGGCAGGGGGTCACCTTCCTTCCTCTCCCAGTGGTCAACGGTGAAGGTGGCCTTGCGGTCGAGGTTGGCGAGGGCGCCACAGACCTGGCTCTGGGTCTCCATGATCAGCAGCTCCATGCGGACCTGCATCTCCCCACGCCGCGCCTGCAGCTCCCTCAGTCCGCTCACTGGCGGCGCCATGAAGACCGGCAGGCCCCCTTCTCCCTCTTCCTTTTCCTTCCTCTCCTCCCCTCGGGTGAGAGGGCTCTTGGGAAATGGAGTACCGCCCAAAAGGGCCGCACGCGCCTCTCAATCAAGAGGAGGCAGCCTTGGACTACAATTCCCGGCCGCATGTGGGGAGGCGAAAGGAAATGGGAGGAGGCAAAAGGGATAGCAGGATGGAGGAGGAGGAAGATGGAAGTATGTGTGTGTATGTAGCAGCCTCGACACCTGTCCCATCAATACAGGAGCTGAAAATAAGGGACAGGAGCTTGGCTGCTGGGTCACTTTCAAGGTGTTCTCACTTTTAAGGCCTTACATGGTCTGGGGCCAGTGTACCTGAAGGACCGCCTTGTCCCATACAAACCCGAGATCACTACGTTCGGAAGATCAGTATCTGTTAGAGATTCCCAGCTGCAAGGCTTTTAGCCTGAAGGCGACTAGACGCAGGGCTTTCTCGATTATTGCTCCATCATTGTGGAACGCCCCCCCCGAGACCTGAGCATTGTCGGATCTGTTGTCCTTCCGCAGGGCCTGCAAAACTCATCTGTTTAAACAAGCCGAGTTGTGTTAAATTGTATTTTAAATGCAGTTTTACTTGTTGTATTGGTTGCGAACTGCCCCGAGCCTTTGGGAGTGGTGGTATAGAACAGGGCTGTCCAACTGGCGGCCCGGGGGCCGTATAAGGCCCCCCAGCCCCTTCCCTGCGGCCCCCTAAGCTTTTTAATAAAAAATAAAATAAAAAATTAAATAATAATATTTTAAAAAATTACCCACTTCCGGGTTCCGGAGCAAGTATCGCGAGACTACGGAAGCCACACGGGATTTCGCTCTCAACGTGAGATCACGCCTGCGTTGAGAGTGAAATCCCGTGTGGCTTCCGTAGTCTCGCGATACTCCTGTTGTCGAAATCTCGGCTACTTAATCCCTGCGGCCCACGCTGCTGCCTCGGTCGGTCGTCGCCTCTGCTCGTGGTCCGGCTACTCCTGGATCCTGCGTGTTTGGGAAGGCAGGCTAACCTTTATGTTATTATTATGTAATTGTGTATGGATGCCCCTTATGTATTCCCTCCCTGCATTTCCCCTTAGTAAAAGATTATATTTGATTGTATGGATGCCTCTTATGAATTGTAAGTAAATTGGAGCCGGGGGAGGGGCGGGGGCGGAGCCGGGGGCGGGGCAGACCCTTCGGCCCCCCAGGTCATCGGCGACCGGAATTCAGGCCCCTGGGCCGGTAGAAGTTGGACAGCCCTGGTATAGAAGCCAAATAAATAAATAAAATAAGGGACAGGAACTGAAAATAAGGGACACAAAATTTGGGGCTGAAGTACGGGACATCCCTAATAAGGTACAGTTGGCAACCCTAGGAAGGGCCCTGAGTCCACTGTTGCGGCCTGCGCAAAGCTTGGCCTATTCATATTGAATGTGTAGGATTACATCTTGCGTATGTTTGCTAGGCCTTGTCACTGTTAACAGGCCTCTTTGCAGTTTTTGGGCTGGGTTGTTGTTTTTTTCCTGGGTGGGAGGGGCTCATCCCCTTAGTTTTCCTTCCAAAAATCGCCTCATAACCTTCCCCAATCACCACCTAGGATTTTCCCTCCAAAAATCATCCCAGAGTCCCATCCAATCAGTGTCTCAGGTTTTCCCTCCAATTTTAAAGGTTATAAAAGGGGGGAAACCACTCTGTTTGCCTCCGTGACTGCCAGGGACGTATGGCTGGGTTTTGCGGGGCAGTCAGCTCCGGCCTGCCACCTTCTTTTAATATATAAATCCTGCCAGAGTCCATCCATCCATACTGGGCATATCGGAAGGCCTGGGTGGGTGAAGGATGTGGGACTTTGTCCGCCTTCGACAGCCCTGGACTCAAAATAGGAAGGACTCGCCCTTCACCTTATAGGAATCCAGTGGCTGAGGTCTGTCTACCATCCATGGCTGCTGACCAGAGACAAAGAGAAGGAGAGGCAACCATCGTCCACAGACTGAAGAAAGAGACTGCAAGCCTGTTTTTGAGTTCCGCATAAATTTGGACTTTGTAACTACGGTAATTTAAGAGCCAGGCACCTACAGCTTTGTGCCTTGTAGAAAATAAATCCAGATTGAAAAGCTTCAGTGTTGGAAGGTCCACATGGCGATGGGTCGGGCGAAAATGGCGGCAGGACGGGCACTCTAGGGCTCCCTGGAGTGTCACCTGCTTTCCTGGCTGGAGGGTGATTTGCGCCCCCCTCCTCGCAGACAGAAGCATCCGAAGAGAGCGCGAAGCCGGCGGACGGGGTCCGGCGGCCCCAAGGATCTCCCCCTCCTCAAGAGGGAGAGGTTGAGCGGGCCCGGACCGCCGCCATTGCGGGGAGCGAGCCGGGAAGCGGGTGGCGACCCGCACTTACTGCCAGCCCAGGAGGTGAAGAGACGAAACAGAAGGAGGCCGTGAGTACGGGGAACAGTGGCCCGTGCGGCATCGGGGAGGCGCCATTGGAGACAGAGGGGAGGAGCGCGGATGAGCAGCGGGGATCCCAACAGCCCCACGGAAGCCCCCGCACTCAGGGGATCGGACCCCCAACAAAAGAGACACAAAGGCCCAACAAGCAGGCCGCACAGAGGGGGAACCAATCATCCCTGGCAAAGGCAGAGGGAACGGGAGGAAAAGAGCGACAGGGCGCCAAAATGGCGGATGAGCTCTCACAGTCCTAGGAGCAGGGAAGAAGAGCTTTTTTATGAGCGCCATCTTGGGAGAGGAAAAAGACATTTTTCCAATAGTAAAACAGGGAATAGCACAACTGACAATAGAACTATGTCGGCACTGCATGAATGGACCTCAAGAGCAAAAGAGCGGAGGATAATGCAAGAAGAGGGACCAGAGGAGGAAGGAATAACTTTGAGGGACATCCTTGCAGAACTACGAAAAATAGGGGAAGCTCAAGACGGATACCTACGGAAGATGGATGCCATAATGTCTTGGCAAGAAAAGCAAATGGGAACGATCCGGGAGCACTCCCAACGTGCAAGAACAGAACCAATCGAAGAGGCGTTCCCCACAATGCCAGAGCTGCTGACCCTCTATGATGTCGGAAAAGACGCACCCCAGGTCAAGGGGGAAAACACAACAATACATGAAGGTAGAGAGAAGAGAGGGAAGGAGAATGAATACAAAACCGCAAGAAATACCAGAAGAAAGAGGACCTCACTTCAAAAATAGTGAGGAAGTTTCACTGGAAGTTGCAAGAACGGCTTCGAAGGGCCCTAAAACCTCTGCCCCCCCAAAAAAGAGAAAAGGGGAAAAACCAAGAGGCCGCTGCAACACCCAAAAGCCCCATCCCGGATACAGATAAGAACGAAAACAAAAAGATTGGGACGCAGCCCAATAGGAAGAGAAGCTGGAGGAGAACAACCCAGCAAGGAAGGAAGAAAAACCTAAAGAAAAATTGCCCCTACTCTCTAGAGGCGTATTTTAGGCCTACGAGATGTGGCATCCTGGGGATGGATATAAAGGGCCTCGAATCTCCTAAAGAGAACGGTTAGAAAGGAAGCCAAGGAAAACGAAAAGGTACAGATCCAGCTACACTAAAAGACAAGGAACGGACAATGGACACCAAACACTGGAAAGATTTTGTAGGCAAAGGGAAAAGTTTTTTTTTAAAAGGACAAAAACTAAAAACAACAGATTGCTTTTATACCAAGAGGGTTGTGAAGACCCGTCTCTGGAAAAAGAAGGAAAAAGAGCCTAAAAAGATGACTTGTAAAAAGAAATGTCCAGCTTAACAAGGAGAGAGACTGTAATGAGAAAAACAAGAAGCACCCATGAACAAGGAACTTAGAAGAAAACAAGTTACCCCTATCTCTATCTTTTTCATCACCCTTACCCATTACTATCCTTCTCAGAACCCGGACCAAACAACCTCCTTCACCGCCCCTAACCCTTACCCCTTTCTACCCCCATCCCTGTTACCACCCCCCGCACCCCCCCCCATCACCACTCTCAGCCTCTCCTTTCTCTATCTTTCCTACTGTCCTTTACCTGAAATTGTTCCCCCACTTTTACTGTTTATGGAAAAACCCTAATAAATATATTTCAATATATATATATAAATCCAGTTAACTTTCTCAATAAACTTTGGTCTGTGGAGTTGTTGGGACCCTCTCCCATAGAGGAAGGCACCCGCTCCCCCTGGGCATAGGATCTTCACAGCAATTCACCCGGTCACTCCCTTTAGGCCCAGGCGTGACTGCAAATCCACACTGCCACATATATTCCAGTTCAAAGCAGATCCTGTGGGATTTTCTTTGGTTGCGTGGAAGGGGCTTGAGGCAGCTTGGCTGGTTGGGGGGAGGGGGAAAAAGCAAGCCCTCCTTGCGAGGCGTCCCAGGCGTGGTTTGGGCCTCCAATGTGGCCTGGGCCTGGAAAGGCCTTCCTCCTTTTCCCCCTCTCTCCCTCAGCCATGCTCGCAGGAAGGCCAGGCCTCTCCCTTTTCCCGCTCTTTCCCACAGAGGAGGAGGAGAGAAGCTGGAGCCAGGCTTCCTAGAGAGGCAGCAGGAAGGGAGGGAAGAGGGAAAGCCGAAGCCTCAGCTTTCCCAGCCAGTGGTGAAGAGTTCCTAGATGGGCACCGGAAGAGGCTTTGTTTGGCTGCAGGGGGTCCTCCAAAGGGGAGTGCCACTTCCGGGAGGGAGCCAGTCCTTCGAGGGATGGCGGTGGAGGTGGGTGCCTTTCCTGTTCTGTCCCGGAGAGGGAGTGAGGGGGGCGCCATGGGGAAGTCCCCTCTGCCTCTCTCAGCCCAAGGCCTTCAAGGGCAGCTGTGGGGCTGGAAGGGGGCGGGAGAGGCCCCACCGCCTGCCCTCAGGGGACCAGCCTGGGAAAGGAGGGGGAGGGGTTCCCAGAGGAGAGAGACTGAGAGAGGGATACCAAAGGACCAAGTAATGGAGGAACCTTTCCCCTCCACACCCAGAAGCCAGTCATCCATTCAACATTCATGGCATTACTTCGCGAAGGAAGATTCTTAGGAAGGACTCATTCCATGCTTTTTACAAGTGCGTTGATGACTAAAAAGGCCAATCTGAGACAGGCAAGTCCGGTTGCAGAAAGCACAGCAGAAAGTCTCCTTGGGTGATGTTGTTTCCAAGTTGCCGTTCTTTCTGCGTTGTCGAGACCCGTTCGGTGTGTCTTCTCGAAAGAGGCCGCAGCATTGTGGATAATGCGTCTCCATGCCTCCCGAAGTGAGGCCAGGGTGGACCCTTGTTGGTGATCAATCTGGCCGAGCCTGAGATGTTGTTTCAGGGAGTCCTTATATCTCTTTTTGGGGTGCCTCTCTTGCGCTGACACGTGGCGAGTTCACCATGGAGTAGTATCTTTGGGAGGCGGTGGTCCTCCATCCTAGAGACCTGCCCTGCCCTGCCCAGCGCAGCTGCGTTCTCAATAGCATGGCCTCAACGCTGGTGATCCCTGCTTGCTCAAGGACAGCAACATTCGTCACATAGTCAGTCCATTGTATATTTAGGATTGTGCGAAGACAGCGCTGATGAAAGTTTTCGACGAGTCGTAGGTGTTGGCGATAGGTGACCCATGTTTCAGACCCATAGAGGAGAATAGACAGTACGATAGCTCTGTACACACTGATTTTGGTGCTTTGCCTCAGGCTGCTTGTTGCTCCAGACTCTTTTGTGAAGCCTTCCGAATGCACTATATGCCTTTGCTATATATCCATTCAACATTCATGGCAAATTGACTTCACCACGGAGGCTCAGGAATGGCCGCCCTCTCCCTTGACTCACGGGTGGAGGGAACCTTGGTTTGATTCCTGTCAATCACCTTTCTGTCTTCTGAAGATGTAAAAACATTTTTTTTAAGGACTGGGCTGTGGCGCAGCTAGTTAGTAGCCAGCTGCATTAAATCACCACTGACTGAGAGGTCATGAGTTTGAAGCCAGCCCGGGCCGGAGTAAGCTCCGGACCGTTAATAGCCTAGCTTGCTGTCGACCTATGCAGCCCGAAAGACAGTTGCATCTGTCAAGTAGGAAATTTATGTACCGCTTTATGCGAGGAGGCTAATTTACTAATTTACGACACCATAAAACCTTACAGCAGCATGCAGGAGAATGACCAAAGTACTCCATCAAAGGACCCGGTGTCACAAGTGGGCAGTGAAGCAGCAGCTCGCACTGTGGCTGGAACCAAGCATACCCTATTTGAGAGGTCATGAGTTCGAAGCCAGCCTGGGTTGGCGCAAGCTCCCGACCGTTAATAGCCTAGCTGCTGTCGACCTGTGCAGCCCGAAAGACAGTTGCATCTGTCCAGTAGGAAATTTAGATACTGCTTTATAGAGGAGGCTAATATAACTAATTTACGACACCATAAAACCTTCCAGCAGCATGCAGAAGAATTAGGAAGCACTTCCATCAAAGAATCCGCTGTCACAAGTGGGCTGTGAAGCAGCAGCTCGCACTGTGGCTGGAACCAAGCATACCCTATTTGAGAGGTCATGAGTTCGAAGCCATCCTGGGTTGGAGTAAGCTCCCGACCATTAATAGCCTAGCTTGCTGTCGACCTGTGCAGCCCAAAAGACAGTTGCATCTGTCAAGTAGGAAATTTAGGTACCGCTTTATGCGGGGAGGCTAATTTAACTAATTTACTATAGCATTCACTCATTCATTCAATTTATTATTTGTTAGTCGCCCTCCATCACAAATGCTCCGAGCAATTTACATAAAAATAACATTAAAACAGACAAATATTAAAATCAAATTATAAAACAAAAACTCTAGTGAAAAGCCAGGTCTTAAATGCCTGCGCAAAGGACTGCAGATCGTGCATGGCTCTCAGATAAGGGGGCATAGAGTTCCACAGGATGAGCCGAGAAAGAAAAGGCCCTGCGTCTCGTACTATCAAGACGTACTATCTATCCAGTAGGAAATTTAGATACTGCTTTATGAGGGGAGGTTAATTTAACTAATTTACGACACCATAAAACCTTCCAGCAGTGTTCAGAAGAATTAGGAAGTACTCCCATCAAATGACCCACTGTTGCAAGTGGGCAGTGAGGTGGCAGCCTCCCCCTGTTGCCAGAACCGAACATACCCTCACCAAGAGGTCATGAGTTCGAAGCCAGCCTGGATGGGGGTAAGCTCCCAACCATTAATAGTCTATCTTGCTGTCAACCTATGCAGCCTGAAAGACAGTTGCATCTGTCAAGTAGGAAATTTAGATACCGCTTTATGATGCCATAAAACCTCCCAGCAGCGTGCAGAAGAATAAGGAAGTACTCCATCAAAAGACCCGGTGTCACAAGTGGGCGGTGAAGCGGCAGGTCCCCCTGTGGCCGGAACCGAGCATACCCACATGAAGCTGGAAAAGCTGGAATGTTATATTCCCTCTGTGTCTGTCTATATATGTTGTATTTACTTATTTATTTATGACATTTATATGCCACCCTTCTCACCCCGAAGGGGACTCAGAGTGCCTTACAAGATATATATACATACAATATATTATATTAATTAGCATAGCACAATATCAGTATTATATATTACCATATTGTACTATATCATTATACTGTAATATTATCAATAATATTACATGTAATATAAAATATATAATTATAATATAGTATTATTAGTATTGTATTACATTATAATATTATAAATTATATGTATATACAATATATTATATTAGCATAACAGGAGACAAGCTGGAACTGTCCTGGCCCCGTCTCTCTTCATTTTGGCCCAGAGCAGCAGTTGGTGCTGGGGGAAGGGGCTCCCGACTGATGACATAGTCATTGAATGTTTACCGTGTATATGTGCATTGTAATCCGGCTTGAGTCCCCTGTGGGGTGAGAAGGGCATAGTACAAATGCTGTAAGTAAATAAATAAATAAAATGTTGTCCTTCCTCAAGAGTATTCACATGAGCTCATTCATCTTGATTTTTTTTGCAGGCTGCATCAGTTCTCCCGCTTTGAATATCATTTGAGAGAAGAGGTGGACACATCTTAATGCAATTTGGAGGCAGAACCAAGATGGAAGGGCCAGAGCCAGCTGCCGCCCAGTTCGAAGTATTTTCTTCTGCTGTTGAGTCACAGAACAATAGAATACTCTGGGAGGACCCTTGGAGAAAAGACCGGGAGAGCAATCTGCTCCACTCAGACCTTCAGTGCCAGCACTTCCGGCATATCCGCTATGAGGAAGCCTTGGGGCCCCGGGAGGTTTGCAGCCGCCTCCACTCTCTCTGCCGCCTGTGGCTGAAGCCTGAGCGACACTCCAAGGCGGATATGCTGGACCTGGTGATCCTGGAGCAGTTCCTGGCCATCCTTCCTGCGGAGATGGGGCGTTGGGTGAGGGAATGCGGGGCAAAGACCAGTTCCCAGGCCGTGGCCTTGGCTGAAGGCTTCCTCCTGAGTCAGGAAGAGGAGAGAAAGCAGAAGAAGCCTCAGGTGTGTGTGAGAGATAGACTCATCTTGTAATGTCAAGCAACCAAGAATAATTGTTTTGAAGGATTCAGTTTCAGGTAACTTGAAGAATTTTTTAAAGTATACAAACAAGTTGGAAGAAGTTCAGAGAAGCATTAGGAAAGGAGGACCCAGGTGTGTTCACCCTGGAAAAAAGACATGGAGTGCCACGATGGCCCCCTTTGCATCCAAGTGCAATGCCCAAACGAAGGCAGAATTCCCACATCAAAATCAAGGAAAGGCAGATTCTTCTACAGAATGAAGAAAACCAGTCTTGGGTCCCAACCATAATCCCAGCAGTCTGGAACAGGTCGCAGAAAGAGAGCCCTCCCTCCTTTTCTAATCTGTCTTTTTCTTTGTAATTTGTGCTGCTTGTTCAGGTGCAGGACTCTGTTGCAGATGAGACCAAGGAGGCGGAGGAGTCACACATTTGGGTTGTCCAGATTGGAGAAGGAGAATATATCGTAGTTGGTAAGGGACAGCAGTGATCCTTCTTGCTTGCTCACCTCCTCTTGCATAAACCTGAAATGCTTGAGTTGTGTGAACTGAAATAAATTTGGGGAGCCTTGGAGTTTAAGAATGCTGTTGACAGGAGACATTTCCTTACAATGCTTATTTGTGCCACTTTCAAAGTTACTTGATTCCTTTGCTTCTCTCTGGATGTTTATGGTGGTGAATATGCTCTTTGCTACATTGGCACAAATACAGAAACAAATACAGTCAACCCTCTACATTTCCTGGGATTAGGTCACAAACACCCTCGTAAAAGAAAATAGTCCACATTGAAGACCTGGGACCCAAATCCAAGGAGGGACTTTAAAAGAGGGCCATGGGGCAAAGGGAGAGTGTCAGTCTTCCAAGGGAAGGAACTGTGGGGCAGCCTGGAAAAGGGACCGGTCTCACCCTCCCTGGTGTCTTCCTGGTGTATTTACTCTCTTTCACAGGTAGTGAAACATGGCGAATTGATAGTAGCTCATCTTTTCATGATTCTTCCCTAAGAAGAGATTCTGCGGGACCACATCAGGTAGGCAGCAGGATCCCTGGAGGGGAGGGGATAGTCCAGTCTCCTTCTCCCTTGGATATTGCCCTGCCTCTAAATCAGTGATTTCCAACCTTTTTTTGACCACGGACCACTCTCCAACATTAGTACCAAAAGGGTTACAAATATGTTTTTGGTCAACTTTAGATCAGTTTGGTTATTTGGGGTGCTGATTAGAAAATTGCATTGGATAGAACACATCAGCTCTAGTTTCTAATCCAGAACATATGCCATCCAGTAGTTGCCATCTGCTCGCCCACAGAAAACCATATTTAATAATCTAGAGGTGATGTGGTCTATCCAATACAATTTTCTGAATGAGCACCCCAAATAACCCCTGGAAGAGATCTACTAGTGAGGACACCAAGGCGCCCCCGCTTCCAGGTGTCACATGGAATGGCTCTGCTCAGGGGGAGGGAGAAGGTAGAGAAGCAGCAGTCAGGAGGCTTGTTGTTGCGCCTTTCATGGGTAGTCACTCTCCTCTCCCAACATCCCTGTTGCTTTATAAAAGGGTTTTGCAAGACTAGTTTCTCTTGTTGCAATGGTGTAGTAACAGTGAGGCTGCAGATCCGATTTCAGTTCTAGACCATATGTTGGGAACCACTGCTCTTTTTCCTACATTCCTTCCATACAATATGTTTTCTGATTCAAAGGCTTAAATCACAAATTGCCCGATTTTCCTTTCTGACTTGGATGGCATTTTCTCCTCACATATAACATTTTTCCCCCTTCAGGTGACTTTTGAAGATGTGTCTGTGGATTTCTCGGAGGAGGAGTGGGCCCTCTTGGATCCAAGCCAGAAAGCCTTGCACCAGCAAGTCATGGAGGAGAATTTAGGGATCGTGTCCTCTCTGGGTAAAGCTCCATTATGCTTGTCGTTAACCAAATCTGTTTACAAGTTCTAAAAATCACCCAGTGTTTCAGATCTCTTCCTCTGAAGCCATAGGAAACAAGCTCATTCCATATCCCACATGGGGGCCAGCCCAAGAAGACAATTGGCACTTGGGTAGAGTTGCCACATTAGATAAATTCTAGGCAATGGTTATTTCCCATTCACCAACCATGCTTGTGATGATGGTGGGAATGAGAAAAAGGGCTTCTCTTGAGGATCCTAGTGCCCAGGTAGGTTTGTAAAAGGAGATACAATCAATCAAATACCCTGGACGTGAGCCGTTTAGGTCTTTATGGGTCATAACCTTCAATTTGAATTATGTATGAAAACTAATTGGAAGCCAGTAGAGCCATGGCAGAAAATTATTATTATTATTTTATTTCTTACCCGCCTCTCCTCAGAGTTCGAGGGAGATTACAACATTGCTGAAACACGTTGTTTATTTGTTCAGTTGCTTCAGACTCTTTGTGAAGGATTGCTACAGGCTGAAACACATAATATATCCTATTTCTCCACACACAAAAAAGAAATGCAATAAATACCTTTCCATGCTTGTTAGGCTAACAATATAAAATAAGTTTTGCCTCACGCCTCTACTAATTCTGAACTTAAGAAAATCAACAATAGGGGTGTTAAAAAAGAAAAAACTTGGGTAAAAATGAGAGAAATAACTTTTAATAATATAAGTGTCAGGAGCCGATTTCAGAAAGTCACCATAAATCCTTAGTTAGCCTAAGTTGCTAATTAGATTCTGTAGGGCAGTGTTTCCCAACTGGTGTGAGGTGGCACAGTAATGTGCCATAAACGATAATCAAGTGTTCCGCGTGCGCGAAGAAAGGCCACGTCTCCCTCCTAGGTCCAAGGGTGTCGCGTTGCTGCTGGAGGGAGCTTCATTACTTTTATTCTAAATGATAATTTTATTCTAAAGCGGAGGAATGCGGCTATGCCAGGAGGAGGCGGGTGACTGACTGACTGACTGGGCGGCTGAGAGAAAGCAGGCCACAGAAAGGGGGCCAGGGCAGGGCAGGTCAAGGCCGACGTGAATGCCTTGGCGATAGGAGCTGACATTGTTCCTGCGCGCGGCCTCCCTCCCGGGGTTCCAGAGGCTGCCGCGATTGAGGGAAAACAGGGAGGGGAGGGGAGGAAGGGAGGCTGCAATGCGCACCAGCCTGCCTGCCTGCCTGCCTGCCGGTGCACAACGGAGGAGCTGAGCGAGCGAGTGCGCACGCATGCGTGAGCAAGCGCATGAGGGGGGGCCTTGCTTCGGCGCGAGGCGGAGGCCATGAGGGCGTGCGCCTGCTGCCCACCCGGCTCCCTTTCTCCTCCTGATCCTTCCCCGGGTGCCGAGTACTGTTTGTGTCATATTGGTTGGTGGTGTGCCTCAGGATTTTGTAAATGTAAAAAGTGTGCCACGGATCAGAAAAGGTTGGGAAACACTGCTGTAGGGAGTTACAAAAAGGAGTGACAAAAAAGAGAGAGTATGCCAAACTCCAGATCTATGCAGCTTCATTCAATCCTTTTTAAAATGACAACTGTATTCTGGCTTCTAATCTGGATGTGGATTTTTCTTTTGCTGCCTGATGCCATGAGGTTAAGTTCACCTACCTTTGTGGCATCCGGCAGATCAAGGGTTATTAACTTTCTTGTGCCAGAAGTACAGAGGATTCCAGAGAAACCAAGGCTAAAGAAGACAGTCCTTGTTGAGTTATGATTTACTTTGAGGCTTATATCTTGGTATAATATTTAGAGCAAAGACAAAAAATGTTTTTCTCTTAATGGCCAGTTTTGGAAAGGGCTGTCTTGACTAGATGCATTTTGTAATTTGTATACTTTTAAATTTTAATATAATATAACCTTTTCTTTTCAACATATGGTCACACTTCCCTTGTTCTCAAACCACGTAAACAGAGGAGACACAATTTCAATATTTGGAAGATGGAAGGAATTTCAATAGGAAGGAAGAAGCTTCTCAAGAAGCTCACAAGAGGGATAAACCAGTGATATGCTTGGAGTGCGGAAAGAACTTCCGTCAGAAGTCACACCTTGTCATCCATCAGAGAAACCACACGGGAGAAAAGCCGTTTAAATGTTTGGAGTGTGAAAAGAGCTTCAGTCAGAAATCAGACCTTGTTCGTCATCAGGCAACTCACACAGCAGAGAGACCATTTCGGTGCTTGGAGTGTGGAAAGACCTTCCGCCGGAAGGCACACCTTGTCCGTCACCAGTCAACTCACACAGGGGAAAAGCTGTTTAAATGTTTGGAATGTGGAAAAAGTTTCTCTCAGAAGGTAACCCTTGTTCATCATCAGGCAATTCACACAGCAGAGAAGCCATTTAAATGCTTGCAATGTGGAAAGAGATTCAGCCACAAGAACTTCCTTATTAGTCATCAGGCAATTCACATAGGAGTAAAGCCATTTAAATCCTTGCAGTATGAAAAGAGATTCGGTCACAAGAACATCCTTATTCCTCATCAGACAACTCACACAGAAGAGAAACTATTTAAATGCCCTCAGTGTGGAAAGAGCTTCAGTCAAAATTCACACCTTGTTTGCCATCAGACAACTCACACAGGAAAGAAGCCATTTAAATGTTTGGAATGTGAAGAGCCTCCGTCAAAAGAGAAGCCTTGTTTATCATCAGAAAACTCACACAGGAGAGAGACCATTTAAATGCTCTGAGTGTGGAAAGAGCTGCAGTTGAAATACAAGCCATTTTAATTGTCAACCCACAGGAAAAAAATGGGGTAAAAGGCAAGTTCCCTTGTTTTACACCAGAGGGGGCACAAACTGAGTTGAAACGCCAGGGCTTTGAGGGGAAATAATAACCTGATCAATTTTCTTTGATGGGGTATCTCATTTTGAATAATTGATAATATTTTGAGAGCTAAAGGCAGGGTATTTCAGGGTTTTTAAAAATCCATTCATGCATACTGGTTACTGCAAATATTTCCTGCCATGTATATTCAGGGTTGAAAATACATTTAATTGAGAAGTTTGAAGAGAAGTGTGGGAATGGGTTCAATTATGACTAACAGCCCTGTGTATCATGAAATTCTGTGTATTTAGGACTGGTTTTTTTATGAAATAACTAATAACTGTGGTAATTGTAATTATAATTTTAATGTATTGTGTTGGCATCTAATGGCTGCCTGTTGTAAGCTGTCCTGAGTCCCTCTTCGGAGGTGAGAAGGATGGGATATTTTATTTTTTTTATTTATTTGTTAGATTTATTGGCCGCCACTCCCAGCCGGTTCGGGGTGGCTTACATCAAGCACCACAATAAAACAACAAATCTACAACAGCAATAAAACCACAAGGATAAAACAATTCTTAAGAGATAACACAAGTCCTAGGGGATAGCACATTACAACTCAAAGGCCTGCCGGAATAGGGCCGACTTGCAAAGCCAGCAGATTACGCAAGGCCCGAACCTCCGGGGGTAGTGCGTTCCAGAGAACTGGGGCGATGATGGAGAATGCCCTTCTCCGTGTTGAAGTTAGGTGGTATTGTACTCAAAATAAATAAATAAATTAATAAAGCATAACTGATAAATTGCTTTCTGTCCATTCATGTGTACTGGTTACTGTGAATGTTTCTTGTCTATCTATAACATAAATAATAGAAAATCTATCACAGTTGTGTGTGTGTGTGTATTCAATCTCCAAAAACATAGTTTCTTAAAATATATACGTCAGCATTAATGTAGTTTATATTGAAGAAAAGGTATGTTTAGATTTCTGAGTTGATTCTGTTTGTTTTGATATTAACTCTTCTTAGAACCTTCTCCAGTCCAGTCACCTGATCCCCGCAAGACACAAAATTATTTGAGGAAAAAATATTATAGAAAGTCCATGGGGCGGGTGCAAAGGGTTGGGTTTTTTTTTCTGATGGTAACAACAGGTTTCCAATCTATTTGATAAAGGTCCCGTGGCACACAGATTTTGTCAGTTTTGGCATCATAAGTGGATTGCGAAAATTTCACAGCTAAATTACAGTAGTTGTCAGCCCCAGCTGACAGTGACTGAAAATGTTAGTGAATCTGGGCTGCTACTGATGGTAAGGCCCAAGGTCCAATTGAGAAGCTCACTTACCTGCGAAGTAAAGGGAGCAGTAGATAGTGAAGAGGTCCAAAGCACAATCAATCCCCACCGAAGAGTGCCGATGGACAGAGAGTGGCTGTTACCTTCCCGCAAAAGCAGTACCTATTGATCTACCCACACTTGCATGTTTTTGAACTGCTGGGTTGGGAGAAGCTGGGCCTAACAGTGGGAGCTCACGCTGTTTCGCAGATTCGAAGTGCCAACCTTTTGGTCAGCAAGCTCAGCACCTCGGTGGTTTAACCCCCTACGCCACCAGGGGCCCCAATATTATACATACAAAATACTGTATGATTAGCCTAGCACAATATTAGTATTATATATTATTATGCTAGCTGTACCTGCCGTGCATTGCTGTGGCCAACCTTCCCTCCCTCCTTCTCTCCTTTCCCTCCCTCCCTCCTTCCCCTCCCTCCCTCCTTCCCTTTTTCTTTCCTTCTCTTTTCCTTCCTTCTCTACCTCTTTCCTTCCTTCCCCTCCCTTTTTCTTTCTCTCCTTTCTTCCTTCTCTACCTGTTCTTGGACCGTAACTCCCAGCAGTCCTCCTGATTGATCTATCTACCTACTATCTATCTCTCCCTATATATCTTATCTATCTGGAGGATTGCTGGGAGTTGCAGTCCAGGAATAGGAAATATGTACAGATTGGGATGCCCTCAAAGAAATCCAAGGAGAAGCAAGCTTCCAGCTTGGAAGCGGTGCATTTGGAGCACCCCCCATCGCCACCCCAAAAGGGTCTGGTCTAGGGGATGCTGGGAGTTGTTTTCGCGCATGCGCTGTATCATTGAACTTTTTCAGGTTTTTAAATCCATTTTGCTATTTTTTGGGAGGGTCACTCGGTCTGTTAGGGGTGTAGTGTCCAAATTTCATGTCAATTTGGCCAGTGGTTTTTGAGTCATGTTAATCCCACAAACAAACATTACATTTTTATTTATATAGACTAGCTGTCCCCTGCCACACATTGCTGTGGCCCACTCTGTGTATATGTGTTTTGTGTGTGTATATATGTGCATATGTGTGTATATATATGTGGTTTGGGGCATGTTTTTTGGAGGTTTTTTTGCTTTTTAAGTCACTTTTGCTGTGTTTTCGGCGTTTTTATGAGTGACTGTCACTCGTTGACCTGGAAGGTGTCTTATGTCCAAATTTGGTGTCAATTCGCCTAGTGGTTTTTGAGTTATGTTAATCCCACAAAGGCAAATCATGTCTTACTAACTTGTTAGAATTCTTTGAGGGTGTAAATAAACACATGGATAAAGGGGACCCAATTGATATTGTTTACCTTGACTTTCAAAAGGCTTTTGACAAAGTCCCTCACCAAAGGCTCCTAAATAAGCTCTTCAGCCATGGAATCAGGGGACAGGTCTTGTCCTGGATTGGAACCTGGCTAAACTGTAGGAAACAAAGGGTGGTAATAAATGGACACTTCTCTGGGTGGAAAGAGGTGAGAAGTGGCGTACCCCAAGGTTCAGTTTTGGGTCCGTTACTTTTTAATTTATTCATTAATGATCTGGATGTAGGAGTGAATTCTGAGGTAGCAAAGTTTGCAGACGACACTAAATTGTTCAGGGTAGTTAAAAATGAAACTGATTGTAAAGAGCTCCAGAAAGATCTCTCAAAATTGAGTGAATGGGCAACAAAGTGGCAAATGCATTTTAACCTAAACAAGTGTAAAGTCATGCACATCGGGGCAAAGAACCCCAAATACACTTATCAACTGATGGGATCAAAGCTTTCTGAGACAAACCAGGAAAGGGATCTTGGGGTTTTGGTGGACAGCTCAATGAAGATGTCAACCCAGTGCGCTGCAGCAGTGAAAAAAGCAATTCTATGCTTGGCATGATCAGGAAGGGAATCGAAAATAGGTCAGCAAATGTTGTATTACCTCTCTACAAATCTATGGTAAGGCCACATTTGGAGTACTGTGTACAATTCTGGTCTCCGTACCTTAAGAAGGATATAACGGAACTGGAAAAGGTACAGAAAAGGGCAACAAGAATGATCCAAGGGATGGAGCGGCTCCCTTATGAAATCAGGTTGCAACGCCTTGGTCTTTTCAGCCTTGAAAGATGGCGTTTAAGAGGTGACTTGATCGAAGTGTATAAAATCATGCATGGGATAGAAAAGGTGAATAAAGAAAAATTATTTTCTTGTCACAAAACACTAGGACTAGAGGGCACTCCCTGAAGCTCCAAGGTAGGAAAATTAGGACTAATAAAGGGAAATATTTCTTCACCCAGAGGGTCATTGGGTTATGGAACTCACTTCCAGAGGAGGTTGTGACAGCTGTCAGCCTGAACAACCTCAAGGCAGGATTAGACAGATTCATGGATACCAAGTGTATCGGTAGTTACTGAAAAGGACATTCAGGTGCCACCTCGGAGTTGGTTGAGGTAGGCAGGATTTCCCTGGGTACTGGTTGTGGGGGGTCGGGAGCAGGTCAGGGTTTTGCCCTCCCTTCTGCTCGAGATCCCCGTGTACAACTGGTGGGCCACTGTGTGATAAAGAATGCTGGACTAGATGGGCTGAGGTCCGATTCAGCATGGCTCTTCTTATGTTCTTATCTTATGTTCTTATGAACATTACATTTTGATTTATATAGATTGTACTATACTGCAATATTATTAGTAATATGACAAGTAATATATAATATACAATTATCATATATTGTACTATATTATTATGCTATATTATAAGTATTGTATTATAATGTATATTATAGTATTATAGTATTATACTATAGAATACACTACCAGTATATATATATATATGTACTATATCATAAGTTGTAGTATATGATATATAATATATTTTATTACAATATTATTAGTAATATTACATGTAATATATAATATACAGTTATCATATATATTATTATATTGTACTTTATTATTATACTATATTATAAGTATTATATTATAATGTATATTATAGTATTATACTATATATATATACATATACTAGCTGTACCCGGCACGCGTTGCTGTGCCCTATTTTGGAGATGCGAGGAAGTCTGAGTATTTAAGGGTTGGTGTTGTTCTTAGTTATGGTGTTGTTGGGGTCATGACTGTGTTGTTGTGGGTTGTTTTGGTGGGTGGGATGTTGGAGTCCTGTGGAGTTGTTGTGTGGTGTTGCTGGCGTTCTGCATAGCTTGTGGATATACAATGTTTTTTGTCTTTCCGTCTGCTGTGTTGATGTAGAGGTTGATGCGTGTGTGGGTGGGGTACTTTGGAAGTGAGTGGAGGTACTTGAAATCCCATTATCCATGGTGTGTCCTCCTCTAATCTGCAGTCGGATGGAGTGTGGGTCATGGGGGGCATTGTTTGCCAAGTTTGGTCTTTATCGGTCTTGGTTCTGGGACACAGTGGTCTGTGGGGAATGATGGGTTTTGAAGGACTACAAATCCCATTATCCATGGAGGTACTTCAAGTCCCATAATCCATGGTCCACCCTCCTCCAAACTGTAGTAGAATGTAGCGTGGGTCATAGGGGCTCTGTGTGGCAAGGTAGGTTACTGTAAATTCAGGCCATACACAATGTCCCATGAGCTGAGGCCTAGTCAGGAACAGCAAGTTAATGAAGTCTTACTGTCAATTCAGGCCATACACAATGTCCAATGAGCTGAGGGCTAGTCGGGAGAATCAAGTTAATGAAACCTTACTGTCAATTCAAAGCGTAAACAGCATTCCATTAAGTGAGGCCTAGTCAGGGAAATTAAGTTAATGAAGCCTTACTGTCAATTTTGGGTGTGGTCTGATTTGTAGGGGTGTAAATTTTCTGTGGGAAGTGAATTGGGTGTTTGTGTTTGTGCCTCAGCCCTTTGCCTTATCCTCCTCTGACAGTTTATTATGGGTCGGAATGTTCATGTTGGCTGGCCAGTACAGGAGTTATGCAAATCCGCCCTTATTGGCAGCCAATCATGTTCTCAGAAGGTAGAGGCTGGGAGAGTCGTTGGCAGCCCCGGAGGATGCTGGGAAATGTAGGGTTTTTTTACTCATTGTTTTGGGGGCCTTTTAGGTTTTGGGGGGTAAAGTTTCTTTGCTACAAACGTACCTTGTCTGAGGTCTATTTCTGTTGGCAGGTTTGGTGTCTCTGCGTTGTAAGGTTTCTCTGTTTGGGACGGTCGTTCCATGACTACTCTTCCTTTATATATATAGATATATATATACTATATAATACACTACCAGTATATATATGTACTATATCATAAGTGGTGGTATATATGATATATAATATATTTTATTGCAATATTATTACTAATATATAATGTAATATATAACATACAATTATTACATTATATATTACTAGCTGTACCCGGTATGCGTTGCTGTGCCCTATTTAGGAGATGCGAGAAAGTCTGAGTATGTAAGGGTTGGAAATGATGTTACTTATGGTGTTGAAGTGAATTGGGTGTTTTATGTTTGTGCCTCAGCTCTTTGCCTGCAGTCCTTCGGGTTTGACTTGTACCATGGCCAGGACGGATCAGCTTGGGGAGGGCTTGTCCTGTCAGGGGATCTCTATCTTCACAGGTGCGTCCAGTGTCTGTTGGGGGACTGTTAAAAATCCTTTCCGTATCCTTTTTAGCCACATTTCTAAAGATCTTCATGTCTAGCTTACTTTCTGCTCCTCTCTTTTTCAAGATGTCCTGCTCTGTGTCTTTTGCACCCATTGGTCGATGTCCGATGAGGCTTTCCTGATGGACAGGCCATCTGAGGGAGCTCTTCCAGCTCTGGGCATCAGAAGGTACTTGGTGATGACCTCCATCCCTTGAGCCAGCATATTGGAGCACCCTCCTGGCAAACCCCATTGTTGCTGGATGGTCATCTTATTAATGTGGAATTCCAAGCCACTGGAGATCTTTTGGGAAAGGAAAAAGAGCTCCCCTTGAATGGTGTTGATTTGAAATTTGAAAATGGGCTTCTGATTTGAAAGTGTTGGAGGAGGCTCTGGCTGACAGTTTGTTATGGGTGGGAATGTTCATGTTGGCTGGCCAGTACAGCAGTTATGCAAATCCGCCCTTATTGGCAGCCAATCATGTTGTCAGAATGTAGAGGCTGGGAGAGTCTTTGGCAGCCCCGGAGGATGCTGGTAAATGTAGTTTTTTTTACTCGTTGTTTTGGGGGCCTTTTAGGTTTTGGGGGGGAAGTTTCTTTGCTACAAACGTACCTTGCTTGAGGCCTATTTCTGTTGGCAAGTATTGTGTTTCTGCGTTGTAAGGTTTCTCTGTTTCAGGTAGTCTTCACATGACGACTGTTCCTTTATATATATAGATTATATTGTACTGCATTATGCTATATTATAAATATTATAATGTATATTATAGTATTCTACTATATTATAAGTATTATACTATATACTACACTACCAGTATATATATGTACTATAAGTTGTAGTATATATAATATATGATATATTCTATTACAACATTATATATAACATTATTGGAGAGATGCAGTGCTTGGGCTTGATGGCTTCGAATGCCTGCCTCTTAAGAGTTAAAGCGACAGAGGGAGATTCCTAGGAGGAAAGAAGGAAGAGCTCCCCCTAGCGCCGAGTGGCCGCCATGGCCCTTCCTAGAGAGGCCCTAGCCATTCGTTTCCTGATAGGGCGCGTCCTCGGTGGCTTTCCTTTCTTTCCCGGCGTTGCCGTGGTGACGGGAAGAGCGCGGCCCCTCCCCTCTCCATGTCACCATGGCAACGCTGTGACCCGGGCAGGACTGAGGCCTCTTCCTCAGTCTACCTCGCGCAAGGTCTGCAGCTCCTTCCTTCCCTTCCTTGTGGTCGAGGATTTTAAGCAGAGGCTGGGTGGCCATCTGTCGGGGGTGCTTTGAATGCGATTTCCCAGCTTCTTGGCAGAATGGGGTTGGACTGGATGGCCCACCAGGTCTCTTCCGACTCTAGGATTCCCTCTGAAGGTTCAAACCCTTAATTTTGGGTAATGAAGGGCTTGGCCCCCGACCCACCAAGCCATAAGCTTGACTTACTGTTGTTGGTAGTAGTAGTAGTATATTAGTAGTATTCGTATTATTATATGTGGCAGAAAGGATGGGAGAACCTGCCGTAAGTGTGACTTGTTAGTAGTAGTAGTATATTAGTAGTAGTAATTATTAGGATCAGAAAGAATGGGAGAACCTGCCATAAGCTTGATGTACCGTTGTTATTGTTAGTAGTAGTAGTAGTAGTAGTAGTAGTATTAGGATCAGAAAGAATGGGAGAACTTGCCATAAGCTTGACTTATTGTTGTTGTTGTTATTAGTAGTAGTATATTAGTATTAGTATTACTAATACTAATATACTACTTGACTTGTTAGCAGTAGTAGTAGTATATATTAGTAGAAGTAGTATTAGTATTATTATTAGGATCAGAAAGGATGGGAGAACCTGCCATAAGCTTGATGTACCGTTGTTGTTATTGTTAGTAGTAGTAGTAGTAGTAGTATTAGGATCAGAAAGAATGGGAGAACTTGCCATAAGCTTGACTTATTGTTGTTATTATTGTTGTTATTAGTAGTAGTATATTAGTATTAGTAGTATTACTAATACTAATATACTACTTGACTTGTTAGCAGTAGTAGTAGTATATTAGTAGAAGTAGTATTAGTATTATTATATGGAGCAGAAAGGATGGGAGAACCTGCCATAAGCTTGACTTGTTGTTAGTAGTAGTAGTAGTATATTAGTATTAGTAGTATAGTATTATATGGAGCAGAAAGGATGGGAGAACCTGTCATAAGCTTGACTTGTTGTTAGTAGTAGTAGTATTATATTAGTAGTAGTAGTAGTATTATATGGAGGAGAAAGAATGGGAGAACCTGCCATAAGCTTGACTTAATGCGTTCTTGTGGGGTTTTTTGGGCTATATGGCCATGTTCTAGACCAGGGGTGCTCACACTTTTTCAGCATGCGAGCTACTTATAAAACAACCAAGTCAAAATGATCTACCTCCTCACTACAAAAATGTGAAACATAGAACACAATATCTGCTTTGAACTGGGTTTTCTGAGTCCACACTGCCATATAATCTGATTCAAAGCAGATAACATGGGATTTTATTCAACTGTGTGGAAAGGAACTCAGCTAACCCAGGGCCGGCAGCACTTGGGCAGAGTCGGGAGCCTGCAGGGCGGGACTGAGCCTTCCTCTGCCTGCCAGGACACCCTACGCGATCTACCAGTAGATCGCGATCTACCTAATGAGCACCCCTGTTCTAGAGGCATTCTCTCCTGACGTTTAGCCTGCATCTACGTGAGGTTACCATCTCTGAGGATGCTTGCCATTGATGCAGGCGAAACATCAGGAGAGAATGTCTCTAGAGCATGGCCATACAGCACGAAAAAACCTACAACAACGCAATGATTCCGGCCGTGAAAGCCTTTGACAATAGCTTGACTTACTATTATTATTATTAGTAGTAGTAGTAGTAGTAGTTGTAGTTGTACAGTGTTCCCTCACTTATTGCAGGGGTTACATTCCAGGACCTCCCGCAATAAATGAAAAACTGTGATGTAGGGACGCTCTATTTATTTTAATATCTATACATTAATTTTGTAGATACACACTATTTTAAGTCTTTATAAACTTAAAATAAAGTGAAGGAAAGGCCCTTCAAGGCTGGAGGGAGGGAGGACTGAGGAGGGAAAGCGCCTTGGAGAGCAGCGGTGGCAAAACCCCACAAAACAGCCAAAATACCATGATATATATTTTAAATTAATATTTTTTAAATCCGCGAAACAGTAAGTCCGCAATAAGTGAACTGCGAAGTAGCGAGGGAACACTGTATGTGAAGCAGAAAGGATGGGAAAATCTGCCATAAGCAGAAACCTTTAGCAGGCAGGCTTAGGCAGCAGAGGCCGCGAGGTGGTAATGGGAGTAGACTCTGGTTTATTATTATTATTATTATTATTATTTACGACATTTATATGCCACTGCCCTTCTCAGAGTGGGACTCAGAGCGGCTTACAAGAGATATATACATACAATATATTATATTACTAGCATAGCACAATATCAGTATTATATATTACTATATTGTACTATGCCATTGTACTGTAATATTATTAGTAATATTACATATAATATAAAATATATAATTATATTATTATTACTTTGTTGTATTACATTATAATATTATAAATATATGTATATACAAGAATATATTTTTATTAGCAAAGCAGGAGACAAGATGTCTTCCTAGGGACCATCTCTTCGCTGTGGTCCCAGAGCAGCAGTTGGTGCTGAGGGGAGGGATCTGTGGTTTATTATTATTATTATTATTATTATGGTGTAAATGTGTCTGATTACATTTATGATGTTTTATTTAATTCCTTTTTTAGGGGGCTAGTTATAAGTTTTACTACAGTTGCTTTATGTCTTAACACAATTTGGTTAGTTTGTTTCATTATTATGACATTGCATGTTTGCCACTTTCATGTTGTTGAAGGCTTTCATGGCTGGAATCGCTGGGTTGCTGTCAGTTTTCCGGGCTGCCTGGCCATGTTCTGGAAGCATTCTCTCCTGACATTTCGCCCAGGTCTATGGCAGGCATCCTCAGAGGTTGTGAGATCTGTTGGAAACTAGGCAAGTGGGGTTTATATATCTGTGGAATAATGTCCACAGATATATAAACTCTTGTCTGTCTGAATGGTGCAATTGACCAGCTTGATTAGCATTGTATAGCCTTTCAGTTTCAAAGCCTGGCTGCTTCCTGCCTTTGGGAATCTCTTGTTGGGATGTGTTAACTGGCCCTGATTGTTTCTTGTCTGGAATTCCCCTGTCTTCTGAGTGGTGTTCATTATTTACTCTCCTGATCCTAGAGGTTTTTTGGGGTTTTTAAATATATATTGGTAGCCAGATTTTGTTCATGTTCATGGTTTCCTCCTTTCTGTTGAAATTGTCCACGTGCTTGTGGATTTCAATGGCTTCTCTGTGTAGTCTGACATGATAGTTGTCAGAGTGGTCCAGCATTTCTGTGTTCTCAAATAATATGCTGTGTCCCGGTTGGTTCATCAGGTGCTGTGCTATGGCTGACTTCTCTGGTTGAGGTAGTCATGTTCCTTGAGCCCTTGAGTTCCTTGAGCCCTTGAGTTGTGTGTGGTCAGTGCTGCATTTGGTGGTCCCTATGTAGACTTGTCCGCAGCTGCATGGTAGACAGTAGACTCCTGCAGAGTTGAGGGGATCCTCTTGTCCTTTGCTGAACGTAGCATTTGTTGGATTTTCTTAGTGGGTCTTTAGTCAGTTTGTAGGTTGTGTTTCTTCATCAGCTTCCCTATGAAGTCAGTGGTTCCCTTGATGTATCGTAGGAACAATTTTCCTCTGGGTGGATCTTTCTCTTTACTCTTGTGGATTGTTCTTTCCATTGCAGCTAGAGCAACACTCAGAAGACAGGGGAATTCCAGACAAGAAACAATCAGTGCTTGTTAACACCTCCCAAAAAATGATTCACCCAGGCAGGAAGCAGCCAGGCTTTGACACTGCAAGGCTATTTTTTGCTAATCAAGCTGGTCAGTTGCAACATTCACACTTGCCTCGGGCAGACAAGAGTTCTTTCTTGCACCCGGGACATTCCACAGATATTTTAACCCCACTTGCCTAGTTTCCAATAGACCTCACAACCTCTGAGGATGCCTGCCATAGATGTGGGTGAAACATTAGGAGAGAATGCTTCTGGAACATGGCCATACAGCCCAGAAAACTCGCAGCAACCCTTTGCCACTTTTGCTGAGTCCCCTAGGAGAGATAGGTCAGATTATTATTATTATTATTATTATTCCCAGTGGGAGGAAGGGGATTTGGCCCCCTGAAGCCAGCCAAGGGGTCTCTCTGCTCTCACTGGTTCTTCTTCTCCTTCAGAGGAGTGGGTGGCCTTCTCAGCCTCAGCTGCAGGTCCCTCTGCCTCACTTGCAAGAGTCCGAAAGAGGCATCTGCTTTGGCAAAACATTGAGTGGGAGTTGTGGTGCCTGATGGGAAATCTGAGCTCCTTTCGCAGAGCATGCAAAACCCACCTTTTCAGGCAGGGCTTTGATAATTGTTGAGTTTTAAACCCATTGTTTTATCCTAAATTGTTTATTCTTCTTTGTAAACCGCCCCGAGCTTTGGGAGTGGCGGTATAAAATTGAATAAATAAATAAATAAAATGCTTCAATTTTATTTATTTATTTCAATTAAAACCCACCCTCCTCTACCCCCGAAGGGGGACTCAGGACGGCTGACAAAAGGCAACAATTTGATGGCATATACATAAGTACAAAACTACAACACATCAAATACAAGAGATTAAAATCAATTCAATATCAGAACAACTACATAATCCCCATTCCACATTCATAGGCTGTCCAAGCCAATCCGCAGTCCGCCTCCACAACATCGTCATTACTTAATTGTCCATCCGGTGCTCCATATCAACCAAACGACTGGTCCCAAAGCCACGTATTTAGTTTTTTTTCTAAAAGAAAGGAGGGAAGAAGTTGATCTTATTTCGCTGGGGAGCGAGTTCCACAGACGAGGGGCCACCACCGAGAAGGCCCTGTCCCTCGTCCCCACCAAACATATTTGCGACAAAGGTGGGGTCAAGAGCAGGGCACAGTCTGACCCAGATTTGGTTTGAAAATACAGAGGGATTTGGAGGGATTCGGACAGGATTAAGAGGCATTTGTAAAGGTTCTAAGGACCAAACAATGGAGAGGACCGTGGTTAACCGTGTAGCACTGACAAGGAGGGGATCCTCCCCTGAATCTTTTCTCTCCAGATCAAGAAGCCAGTTAGCAATTCAACATTCATGGCAAAATGTATTATTAACACTGTCTTATTTATCTTGTTTTGTTAGTAGGCCTTATCAATTCTGCCAGTCCTTCCCATTCAAATGCCATTTGAGAGAAGAGGTGACCATATCCTCATCCAATTTGGAGGCAGACTAGAAGCACAGATCAAAAATGGAAGGATCAACTGCCTCCCAGTTAGAAACATTGTCTTCTGTTGAGACAGAGAGCAGTAGAGCCATCTGGGAGGACACATGGAAGAAAGACATGGAAAGCAATTCAAATATTCAGAGATATTTTTTCCGGCGTCTCCGCTATGAGGAGGCCGATGGGCCCAGAGAGGTCTGCAGTTGGCTTCACACACTCTGCTCCCAGTGGCTGAAGCCTGAGGAACATACAAAGGCTGAGATGCTGGACCTGGTGATCCTAGAGCAGTTCCTGGCCATCCTTCCTCCGGAGATGAAGCGCTGGGTGAGGGAATGTGGGGCAGAGACCAGTTCGCAGGCGGTGGCCTTGGCTGAAGGGTTCCTTCTGAGTCGGGCAGAGGAGAGTAAGCGGGAGAAGCCCCAGGTGAGAGAATATCATTCTGGTATTATGATGATGATGTTTATTTATACCAGTGGTTCTCAACCTTCTCAACCTTCCTAATGCCACAACTCAATGCCTCAGCCCGTGAGCCCCTCTAGGGTAGCACCAAATTACAACCCCAGGAATACGTAAAGTATTTTGAGTTGTTGTAGGTAGGTTTTTCGGTCTGTATGGCCATGTTCTAGAACAGTGGTTCTCAACCTTCCCAATGCCATGACCCCTTAATACTGTTCCTCATGTTTGGTGACCCCCAACCATAAAATCATTTTCGTTGCCACTTCATAACTGTAATTTGGCTAATGTTATGAATCGTAATGTCCAAATTTGATATCAGATGTATTTTCATTCACATTTGGCACAAATGACATTGCATGACTTTTATGTCCAAATTTGAATACTGGTGAGGTTGTGGGGGGTGATTTTGTCATTTGGGAATTGTAATTGCTGGGTTGTATAGTTCACCTACAATCAAAGAGCATGCTGAACTCCACCAACGATGGAGTTGAACCAAACTTGGCACACAGAACTCCCACGACCAACAGAAAATACTGGGTTTGGTGGACCTTGAGTTTGGGAGTTGCAGTTCACCTACATCCAGACAGCACTGTGGACTCAAACAATGATAGATATGGATCAAACTTGGCACAAATATTCAATATGCCCAAATGTGAACATTGGGAAAATTTGGGGAAAATAGACTGAGACATTTGGGAGTTGGAGAGTTGCTGGGATTTATAGTTCATCTACAACCAAAGGGCATTCTGAACTCCACAAACAATGGAATTGAACCAGACTTGGCACACAGAACTCCCATGACCAACAGAAAACATGGGTAGGGTTTGGTGGACATTGACCTTGAGTTTTGGAGTTGTAGTTCACCTACATCCAGAGCATTGCGGACTCAAACAATGGTGGGTCTGGACCAAATTTGGCACGCATAGTGAAGATGCCCAAATGTGAACCCTGGTGGAGTTTTGGGAAAATAGACCTTGACATTTGGGAGTTGCAGTTGCTGGGATTTATAGTTCACCTACAAACAAGGAGCATTCTGAACCCCACCAACAATAGAATTGGGCCAAACTTCCCTTACAGAAACCCCATGACCAATAGAAAATAATGTGCTTTCTGATAGTCTTTGGCGACCCCTCTGACACGCCCTCGTGACCCCCATAGGGGTCCCGACCCCCAGGTTGAGAAACACTGTTCTAGAAGCATTCTCTCCTGACGTTTCACCTACATTTGTGGCAAGCACCCTCAGACATTGTGATGCTTGCCACAGATGCAGGCGAAACATCAGGAGAGAATGCTTCTAGAACAGGGCCCACGAAAGCCTTCGACAATACGTAAAGTATTTCCTTCATCACAGCAGTAGCCCCTCCACTTCAGACTGAGTCCAAGTGCAATGCCCAAACAAAGGCAGAATTCCCACACCAAAATCAAGGAAAGACAGATTCCTATACAGAATGAAGAAAAGCAGACTTGGCTCCCAACCTCAGTCCAAGCAGTCTGGAGCAGGTTGCTGAAAGAGAACCGTCCTTCCTGTTCTGATCTTTCTTTTTCTTTGTGTTCTTTGATGCTTGTTCAGGTGCAGGATTCTTTTGCAGATGAGACAAATGAGGTGGAGAAGTCTCTTTCGGAGACCATTTGCGTTGTTCAGATTGGAGATGGAGACTATATCACAGTTGGTAAGGGATGCGCGGTGGTCCTTCTTGCTTGGTCATCTCCTTTTGAATAATTCTGAAATGTCTGAGCTGTATGAATTAAAAAAACAATTGGGGAGCCTAGGAGCTTAAGAATGTTTGAGCCACTTTCAAGGTTATTTGATTCTTTCGCCTCTCCCCGGATGTTTACGGTGGTGGATATGCTCTTGGCCATGTTGACACAGCTATACAGGATCCCCTGGTGGTGAAATGGGTTAAACTAGTGGTTCTCAACCTGTGGGTCTCCAGATGTTTTGGCCTTCAGAAATCCTAACAGCTGGTAAACTGGCTGGGATTTTTGGGAGTTGTAGTTCAAAACACCTGGAGACCCACAGGTTGAGAACCGCTGGGTTAAAACCTTGTGCCGGCAGGACTGAACACCGACAGGTCGGAGGTTCAAATCCGGGGACAGTGCAGATGAGCTCCCTCTGTCAGCTCCAGCTCCCCATGCAGGGACATGAGAGAAGCCTCCCACAGGGATGGCAAAAACATCAAAAACATCTGGACATCCCCTGAGCAACGCTCTTGTTGTTGTTGTTCATTCGTTCAGTCGCTTCGACTCTTCGTCACCTCATGGACCATCCCATGCCAGAGCTCCCTATCGGCCACCACCACCCCCAGCACCTTCAAGGTCAAGCCAGTCACTTCGAGGATACCATCCACCCACTTTGCCCTTGGTCAGCTCCTCTTCCTTTTTCCTTCCATCTTCCCCAGCATCATTGCCTTCTCCAAGTTTTCCTTTCTTCTCATGATGTCGCCAAAGTACTTCATGCAATGCTCTTGCAGACAGCCAATTCTCTCACAACAAAAGCGACTTGCAGTTTCTCAAGTCACTCCTGACACGAAAAAAAAGCTATGCAAAGATTATAAAATATAATAATAACAATCTTTATTTGTACCCTGCCGCCATCTCTGCAACGGGGACTCGAGGCGGCTTACATAAGGCCAAGCCCATCAACATAACAACACAATAAAATCAATTCAAAAAACAACACAATCAATTACATAGAACATAAACCAGGGCTGCCCAGGAAGTCGATCACGATCGACCAGTCGATCCCGGGACCGAAGGAGGTCGATCCCAGTCGGATGTGGCACTTCTCAGAGGGGGGCGGAGCCAGGACGCACCAAGCCCCGCCCCCTCCCCGGCTTTGGCACTCCCAGCAGCTGCTCCAGGCTTGAGAAGGGCAGGGCCAAGCCAGCCTTGTACTAGCTATGCCACCACTGGCTTGGCATTGCCATCCTCAAGCCTGGAGAAGCTGCTGGGAGCTCCAAAGCCAGAGGGGAGGGGGCGGGGCTTGGCGCAGCCTGGTTCCGCCCCCCTCTGGCTTCCGCTCTACCAGCAGCTTCTTCCAGGCTTGAGGATGGCAGTGCCAAGTCAGTGATGGCATAGCTAGCACAAGGCTGGCTTGGCACTGCCATCCTCAAGCCTGGAGAAGCTGCTGGTAAAGTGGAAGCCAGAGGGGGCGGAGCCAGGCCACACCAAGCCACGCCTCTCCCCTCCAGCCTTGAGGAGGTAGGTAGATCTTTCTGACTTGGTTTTATTATAAGTAGCTCACATGCTGAAAAAGTGTGGGCACCCCTGACATAAACTATAAGATACTACAATCAATATAAAATTTCAGTAAAATAAAACCATTTCAGATGCTGGACAATGAGCGTAAACCAAAATACTTCGTATTAAAGACCTAGAACCCAAATTCAATGAGGATTTTTTAAAAAAAGACATTTGGGCAAGCGAAGAGTGCCAGGCTTCCAAGGCTAGGGCTGTGAGGCCAGCCTGGAAAGGGGACCGGTCTTACCCTCCACAATGTCTTTCCTCTCTTTTGCAGGCTATGAAACATGGCCAAGCGATAGTAGCACATCCTTTCCTGATTCCTTGCTAAGAAGAGATTCTACAGGGCCAGATCAGGTAGGCAGCAGGATGCCCGGCGGGAGGGGAAACCAAGTCTCCTTGTCCCTTGAATATTGTCCTGGCCCTAACTGAACCTTCCTCTTCTGCATTCCTTCCGTCCAAGATGTTTTCGTTGGAATTCAACCCCATACTGCTCAAGTCCCCAATGAAGAGAAGTTAGCATTAGGATTGTCTGAGGGTTTCCCTTCCCACATGTCCCCTGTATGACACTTGGAAATGTCTCTTTTGCTTCTCTCATCTCTCTTCCTGTTCTCATTCTGATTGGTTGTTTAAAATGGATGCTTTTCTACTGCAAGCCGCTTTGAATCTACCTTCTGCCTTCTTTAAACTTTAGTATAGAGCAGTCTTTCTCAACCAGTGTGCCGTGGCACACTAGTGTGCCGTGATGGACCTCCTGCTGTGCTGTGAGAAAAGCTCTCTGCCACCCTTCCTCCCCCCCCCCCCTCCTGCCGAACTCCGGCTGCTTGGGGGAGGAGGAAGAGCCGGGCAGTGGCAAAGAAAAAGAAGAAGGGACCGGGGCGCCGCCTCCTTCAGCTCTTTCCCCAGCCAGCCTCCAATCCGCCATGACTCCCACCATGACTCTCGCCCCTCGCTCGCTGAAGCCTGTCCACCGCTCATGCTCCTCCTCTGTAGGAGAGCTGAAGCTGGGGGGAGGGGGTGGGGCATGGAGCGGCCTGGCTCTGCCCCCTCCCCCGGCTTCGGCACTCCCAGCAGCTGCTCCAGCCTGGCACTGCCCCCTCAAGGCTGGAGCAGCTGCTGGGAGAGGTGAAGCTGGGGGGAAGGGGCGGGGCATGGTGCAGCCTGGCTCCGCCCCCTCCCTGCCTTTGGCACTCCCAGCAGCTGCTCCCAGCAGGCCACCAACCCCCAGTCGTTCTTTACTGTGTTAGAGTGTCATTTTGTGTCATTTTGGTTGGTGGTGTGCCCCCGAATTTTTTTAATGTTAAAAGTGTGCCGCGGCTCAAAAAAGGTTGGGAAACACTGGTATAGAGAGTATGTGCTGTGTGCTTTGAGATCTCTCTCTGCTTGTGTGTCAGAGAGATGCAGTGCTTGAATGATTTTTCCCTCTCTTGAAAGCTTAGAAGAGATGGGTGTTACGAGTAACTCGGGCCCAGTTCTTTACCATGAAGAACTGTAGTTAGTTCTTTATCATCTATATCAGTGTTTCCCAACCTTTTTTGAGCCGCAGCACACTTTTAACATTAAAAAAATCCGGGGGCACACCACCAACCAAAATGACACAAAATGACACTAACACAGTAAAGATCGGTTGGGGATGGTGGTCTGCTGGGAGCAGCTGCTGGGAGTGCCGAAGCCGGGGGGAGGGGGGTGGAGCCAGGCTGTGCCATGCCTCGCCCCCTCCCCCGGCTTCAGCTCTCCCACAGCTTCTCCAGCCTTGAGGGGACAGTGCCAAGCCAGCATTGTGCTGGCTCTGCCTCCGCTGGCTTGGCACTGCCCCCTCAAGGCTGGAGATGCTGTGGGAGAGCTGAAGCCGGGAAGGGGGCGGAGCCAGGCCGCACCATGCCCCGCCCCCTCCCCCCGGCTTCAGCTCTCCCACAGCTTTGCCAGCCTTGAGGGGACAGTGCGAGTGAGGGGCGGGAGTCATGGCCCCATCCCCAGCGCCGCTCTCCGCCATGACTCCCGTCCCTCGCTCGCTGAAGCCGCGCGGAGGTGGAGGAGGAGCATGAGCAGTGGACAGGCTTCAGTGGGCGGGGCTCCTCCACGTGACTTCAGCGAGCGAGGGGCGGGAGTCATGGCGGATTGGAGGCTGGCTGGAGAAACGGCCGAAGGAGGCGGCCCCCCGGCCCCTTCTTTTTCTTCGCCGCCGCCCGGCCCTTCCTCCTCCTCCCCCAAGCAGCAGGAGTTCGGCAGGAGGAGGGGGGAAGAAAGGAGGGCAGAGAGCTTTTCTCGCGGCGCAGCAGCAGTTCCGTCACAGCACACTACTGTGCCGCGTCACAGCGGTTGGGAAACACTGATCTATATAAATAAACATGTAATGTTTGTTTGTGGGATTAAGATAACTCAAAAACCACTGGGTGAATTGACATCATATTTGGACACAATATACCTATCAGGCTAATGAGTAACCATCGCTCATAAAAACACTGAAAAACACAGCAGAAGAGACTAAAAAGCCCCCCCCCCAAAATACATTACAACACATTTGCAAAACCACATATACACAAATATATACACACACATATGCAGTCTTCCTTCACTTATTGTGAGTATTACGTTCCGGAATAAGTGAAAATCCGCAAAGTAGGGACACTATATTTATTTTAATATTTATACATTATTTTAGTAGTTATACACTATTTTAAGTCGTTATGAACTTAAAATAAAGTGGAGGAAATAAAGGAAAGGCCCTTCAAGGCTGGAGGGAGGGAGGACTGAGGAGGGAAAGCGCCTCGGAGAGCAGCGGCGGCAAAAACCCACAAAATAGCAAAAATACCACAATAAATTAATATTCATTGAAAACTGCGAAACAGCAAGTCCGCAATAAGCGAACCGTGAAGTAGCGAGGGAACACTGTACACATACTGTATATACACACAAAACACATATACACAGACTGGGCCACAGCAACACGTGGCAGGGGATGGCTAGTTCTAAATAAACCTATTCTGATTTTTAAGATTGGATTCTGCATCTTTGCCTCCTGAGCTCTGAATTCTTTACAGCCACATCACACGGCACTTCACATTCTGCTCACTAATGAGATAATCTGTTTGTTTTTGGATGCTCTGCTTTATTTTAGGGTAGTTTTCTCTTAAGTTTTCAATGAATGATTTATTCTATGAAGTCAACCGCAAAAGACCTGGTTTTCCTTTCTGGCTAGATTGGCATTTCCTCCTCGCAGATAACTTTTTTTTTTTGGTCTTCAGGTGACCTTTGAAGACGTGTCTGTGGATTTCACGGAGGAGGAGCGGGCCCTGCTAGATCCAAGCCAAAAAGCTTTGCACCAGCAAATCATGGAGGAGAATTTAGAGATTGTGGCCTCTCTGGGTAAGGCTCCTTTATGCTTGTGGTTAACTCAATCAGTTTACAAGTTTACATCCAGTGTTTCAGATCTCTTCCTCTGAAGCCGTAGCAAATAAGCTCACTGCATATCCAGATAAGGGCCAACCGAAGAAGACAATTGGCACTTGGCTGGAGTTACCACATTAGACAAATTCTAGGCAAAGGTTATTTTCCATCTACCAACTTATTCCATTTTCCACATGAAGGGCAGCCCACAATATCTGCTTTGAACTGGAACATTTATTATTTATTTATTTATTTATTTAAAACTTTTATACCCCGGCCTTCTCACCTCCAAAGAGGGACTCATACCGGCAAACAGCAAGTATTCAATGCTAACATTTAAAATCTAAAAGCATCATAAATTTACAATAAAATACAATACAATAAATACATTTGAAAAGCCTTTCGCCAAAGTAAAATCAAGTCCAACTTAATCCATATATTTGGTCCGTATCAAGTGGTTAGCGACTTTAGTTGCTTCGCGATCTCCTCCTTCATTCTGCGAAGGCCTCATTGCACAGCCACGTTTTCACCCATTTCCTAAAAGTCAGGAGGGAGGGGGCTGATCTAATTTCATTTGGGAGGGAATTCCACAGCCGGGGGCCACCACAGAAAAGGCCCTGTCCCTCGTCCCCACCAGACGCGCCTGCGAAGGTGGTGGGACCAAGAGCAGGGCCTCTCCAGACTATCTTAGCACTCTTGACGGTTCATAGGGGAGAATACGTTCGGACAGGTAAACTGGGCCGGAACCGTATAGGGTTTTGTAGGTCAACACCAGCACTTTGAATTGTGCTGGGAAGCTAATTGGCAGCCAGTGGAGCTGGCACAACACGGGAGTTGTGCGCTCCCTGTACCCCGCTCCCGTTAGTAGTCTGGATGCTGCGCGCTGGACTAATTGCAGCTTCCGGGCAGTCTTCATAGGGAACCCCACGTAGAGAGCATTGCAGTAGTCTATACGGGATGTAACCAGAGCGTGGACCACCGTGGCAATGTGGACTCAGATAACCCAGTTCAAGGACCATATTGTGGGGGTTTCTGCCTTGCTATTCTGGGTTATATAGCAGTGTGGAAGGGCTCTCGGTTTGTTAAATTTGGCTTTGAGTGAGAGTTCAGTCACAGTTTGGTCCAGGACCCAGTCCTTAATCTACTTGAATGATTGTTTACAAACAGGTGGAAATCAGATTGTTCATCTGACTGAAGTTGTATCCCTTATATATTTACTGCCTGGTGCCATGAAATTAAGTTCTTCCACAAATTTACTTTTCTCTCACCATGAAAATATGCGTATGGTCCAGATGTCTGAGTTCATATGCTGGATCATGTTGATGAAGGCAAATGGCTTTTGTTCAAGTTCTAAAATTTTTATTAGATTGATTCTTCATATGCCCCATACATAGAAAAATAATAAAATTAATGCAGACCCATGCTTGTGAAGCTAATGCCAGAACACCGAGGTTTTTGCCTCCTGTCTCTACTATATCTAAAGTTGATGTGTTCAACGCTAGGAGAGTGCTTTAAAAAAAACTGAGGAGCCAAATTGAGGAAAGTAACATTTAATGAAAACTGATAGGCATGGCAAAACAAAGAGAGAGAAAATATCAAACTCCATATAAGTTCAGCTTCATAAAATATTTTGTTAAAATACCACCTAGACCAGGCATTGGCAAACTTTCTAACTTGGGGGCTGTATGGAGGGCCAGAGTGGGGTGGGCGGGCCAGGAGAGAGAGGGTCCTCCTCAAGTCCCCTCCTTGCCCTTTCCTCCCCATCCTTTGGATCCCAAAAGGGCTGACCTTGGTCAGGATGAGATGGTGGATGAGAGAGGAAAAGTGTATCCATGAGACCCCATATTGCCTACTCCTGATATAGAAGCTGGAAGAGACCCCCAAGGGCCATTCAGTCCAACCCCCTGCCATGCAGGAAGGCACAATCAAAGCACTCCCGATAGACAGCATCTGCGGAAAAGCCTCCAGAGAAGGAGACTCCACTAGACTCCCAGGCAGCCTATGCCACTCTCCAGGGAGTTATTCTTAATCTTTTCAGTCAAATCTCTTTCTCTCCCATTTGAATGCATTGATCCCTTGTGCCCTGGTCTGCAGAGTAACAGAAAATAAGATTTATTCCTCCCTCCTCCTCAGTGGGACAACCTTTTAAATCTTGAAGCATGGTTCTCGTGTTCTATCTCGACTGTCTCTTCTCTCAGCTAAACATCCCCCAGGAGGAAAGGAGGAAGGAAAAAGAGAAGGAAGGATGGAAGTGAATGGAGGGAGGGAAGAGAGAAGGAAGGAAAGACAAAAGGGAAGGAGAAAGAGAGAGAAAGATGGAGGGAGGAAAGAGGGAAGGAAGGCAGGGCGAAAGGGTGGAAGGAAAGGAAAGAGGGAAGGAGGAAGAAAAGAGGGAAGGGGAGGAAGAGAATGAAGGGAGGAAGGATGGAAGGAAGGGCGAAAGAGAATGAAGGGAGGAAATGGAGAGGGGAAAGAGAAAGGAAGGAAGACAAAAGGTAAGGAACGAGAAAGGAAGAGAGGGTAGGAGGGAGGAAAGAGAAGGAAGGACAAAAGGGTGGAAGGGAAGGAAGGAAATGAGGAAGAGAAGGATGGAAGGAAGAGTGGAAGAGAATGGAGGAAGGGAAGGAAGGAGAAAGGAAGAGGGGGAAGGAAGGAAGGAAGGACAAAAGGGAAGGAAGGAGAAAGGAAGAGAGGGTAGGAGGGAGGAAAGAGAAGGAAGGACAAAAGGGTGGAAGGGAAGGAAGGAAATGAGGAAGAGAAGGATGGAAGGAAGAGTGGAAGAGAATGGAGGGAGAGAAGGAGAAAGGAAGAGGGGGAAGGAAGGAAGGAAGGACAAAAGGGAAGGAAGGAGAAAGGAAGAGAGGGTAGGAGGGAGGAAAGAGGGAAGGAAGGCTGGACGAAAGGGTGGAAGGGAAGGGAAGAGGTTAGGAGGAAGAAAAGAGGGAAAGGGGAGGAAGAGAATAGTGGAAGGAAGGGTGGAAGAGAATGGAGGAAATGGAGAGAGGAAAGAGAAAGAAGGAAAGACAAAAGGGAGGGAAGGAGAAAGGGAGAGAGGGTAGGAGGGAGGAAAGAGAAGGAAGGGAGGAAGTGAAGGACGGAAGAAAGAGTGGAAGAGAATGGAGGGAAGGAAGGGATAGACGGAGAAAGGAAGAGGGGGAAGGAAGGACGGACAAAAAGGTGGGAGGGAAGCATGGAAGGAGAAAGAGGGGAGGTAAGGAAGGGATATTGGAAGGAGAGAAGGAAGTAAGGATAAGATAAGATAGTGAGAGAGAGGAGGGCCTGAGAAATGACCCCAAGGGGCCTGGGTTTGCCCATACCTGACTTAGACTCTGGCTTGTAAACTAAATTTAGATGTTTGCTCTCCTGCATGATGACCTGTAAAAATTCCTTAACTTCCTGGCAAATATTTCTACAGAGGTTCCCAGAGAGACTTGAGCTCAAGAAACAGAAACATTTTCCCCAGCCCTGGTGGAGAAATGATTTATTTCGAGTCCTCTCATCTTGGTATCATTTTTGGAGCAAAGATAAAACAGAGATTTTCTTTACAAGCCAGTGTGGGAAAGGGGTTATTTTGACTCTATGCATATTTCAGATTGCATCCTTTTTAAGCATTTAAAGATAACTTTACTTTGTTCTCAAACCCTTTAAATAGAGGAAAAAGAGCTCACTTGTCATCAAGAAATGAACACAGAGGACAAACCATTTAGATGCTTGGAGTGTGGAAAGAGCTTCTGTCACAAGAGATACCTTGTCCGTCATCAGTCAACGCACTCAGGAGATAAACCATTCAAATGCTCGGAGTGTGAAAAGAGCTTCAGTCAAAAGGCAATTCTTATTCGTCACCAGGCAACTCACACAGGGGAGAAACCATTTATATGCTGGGAGTGTGGAAAGAGCTTCAGTCAGAAGTCAAACCTTCATGTTCATCAGGCAACTCACTCAGGAGAGAAACCATTCAAATGTTCCGAGTGTGGAAAGAGCTTCTGCCGAAAGACACACCTTGATCGTCATCAGGCAACTCACACAGGAGAGAAACCATTTACATGCTCCGAGTGTGGAAAGAGCTTCAGTCGGAAGGCATGCCTCATTCTTCATTATGGAACGCACACAGGAGAGAAAGCATACATATGCTCCGAGTGTGGAAAGAGCTTCAGTCAGAAGGCACACCTTATTTTTCATCAGTCGACTCACACAGGAGAGAAACCATTTAAGTGCTCCGAGTGTGGAAAGAGCTTCTGTCGGAAGTCACACTTCATTCGTCATCAGGCCACTCACACAGGAGAGAAGCCATTTACATGCTCAGTGTGTGAAAAGAGCTTCACTCTGAAGGCAGACCTCGTTCGTCATCAGTCAACTCACACAGGAGAGAAACCATTCATATGCTTGGAGTGTGGGAAGAGATTCAGTCAGAGATCACACCTTGTTTTTCATCAGGGAACTCACACGGGAGAGAAACCCTACAAATGCTCGGAGTGCGGAAAGAGCTTCAGCAGGAAGGCAGACCTCCTTCTTCATCAGTCGACTCACACAGTGCTTCAGTCAGAAAGCACACCTTTTTCATTATCAGTCAACTCACACAATGAAGAAACCATTTATATGCTTGGAGTGTGGGAAGAGTTGAAGTCAGAAGATAAACCTTCCTAATTATCAAAGTTGTCGCAGAAGAATAATTCATTACGATCAATAGATCAGACAAAAAGACATTTAAATGCTTATAGTGTGGGAGAAAAGGCTCAGATCCCATCCATTAACACACACGGGTGAGAAAGCACTGTGGGGGGTATTTCAATCTTCAAAAAAGAAATCCTACTCCTCATCAGCTGATTCACACATGAGAGAAACTGTTTACAGTTACTTGTTTACAGCTTGGAAAAAGCTTTCGTCTCAAGAAATACCTCAAGCGTCATCTTGCACTGGACACACTGAAACGATCGGTGTGGGAAGAGCTTCAATCAGGAGATTCTTTCCACTTTTCATCATGCAGCCAATGCAGAGGAACAATGACTTCATTCTTTGGAGTGCAGGAAGAGCCGGAGGAACACAAGCTTCCTTGTTTCACATCAGAGAACACGGAGATGTTTCACATCAGAAAACTCAAGACACTGAGATCAAAATGCTGAACTTGAATTTCTCCCTCCGAAAATATTCACAATTTTTTTAATTAATCTAATAAAACATAATAGAAAATATGTTGAGCGGTTAAAAAATATTTCAGTGTTTTATATTTATTTACAGTATTTTTACCATTCCCTTCTCAACCCCCGAGGGGCGACTCAGAGCAGCTAAAAATAATATCTGTTATATTGGTTACTCTAAGTCAGTGTTTCCCAACCTTTTTTGAGCCACGGCACACTTTTTACATTTGCAAAATCCTGGGGCACACCACCAACCAAAATGACACAAAATGACACTCTAACACAGTAATACATATAGTTAATATGTTTTTAAAATGTATTTATACACTCCGTGTGAAACCTGGGCCTGTTTCAATGAACACAACAAACTTCCCACTCAGAACTCCCATAACCAAGAGAAAATGCTATAAGAGTTTGGTGGGCATTGACCTTGAGTTTTGGAGTTGTAGTTCACCTATATCCCGAGAGCACTGTAAACTCAAACAATGTTGGATCAGGACCAAACTTGGCATGAATACTCAATATGCCAAAATATGAACGCAGATGGAGTTCAGGGGAAATAGACCTTGACATTTGGGAGTTGTAGTTGCTGGGATTTATAGTTCCCCTACAATCAAAGAGCATTCTGAACCCCACCAATGATAGAACTGGGCCAAACTTCCCACACAGAACCCCCAGGAGGCAAGAGGAGGTCTCTACTTGGGGAAAGGGAGGCGGGCCTTCCCAAAGCATGAAGAGGGAGAGACCAAGTAGACAATGGGTAGGGAGGGGGAGGTGTTTTGTAATTTTGTGCCTTTATCAAGGTAGGTTTCTTAGGGCTTTTATACTTCAACACACTAGATTCCCCCCCGGAGGTTCCAATTTCCCACGGCACACCTGATGATCGCTCACGGCACACTAGTGTGCCCCGGCACACTGGTTGGGAAACACTGCTCTAAGTATTTCTTGTCATATTTTCACCGTTGTCTCTCAAACCGTGTCAGAAAAATTTCTAGTTTAGTCTGAAGAACATATGTGTTTAGAATTCTGACCGGAAGAGGTGGGCCTTCCTGAAAGGAAGGGAGGGTGGAAGGGGTGGGGCGGCTTCTATGTTCGACCGCTCGCTCAGCTGGTACGGCGTTTCGGACTGGAGTGTTATCAGTACGCTGATGACACCCAGCTCCTTCTGCGTTTGGGCAGTTTCGGTACCCGATAATTTCACTCTATGCCTTGAAGCCGTGACTATATGGCTGCGTGCTAGCAGGCTGAGGGTGAATCCGGCAAAGACGGAGGTCCTTTGGCCTGGCCGCCCTGTGGGAGTGGAGCAACCGTTGCCTACCTTTGAAGGTGAACCTCTTGTTCCATCTGCCACCATGAAAAGCCTAGATGTCATTTTGATTGACAATGGAGGCCCAGGTCTCCACCGTCAGCAAACAGGCGTTCTTCCATCTTTGCCAGGCTAGGCGGCTGATACCCTATCTTTCCAGGGAGGCCTTGGCCACAGTGATCCATGCCACAGTCACATCAAGACTGGACTACTGTAGCGCTCTATACGTTGGCCTTCCTTTGTCAGTGACCCGGAAACTTCGTATAGTTCAAAATGCAGCTGCCAGGCCCCTTACAGGAAGCCCTGTGGGATGTCATATAACACCTATCATGTTTCAGCTGCATTGGTTACCGATGCTGGTATTGACCTTTAATGCATTGTACGGCCAGGGGCCGACATACCTTAGGGACCACCTCTCCCCTATCAACCCCAGTGGTCACCTCGATCTTCCCAAGATAATCTCCATATACCGGGCCCTAGAGAAATCCGCCTGGACCTCACTAGGCATAGAGCTTTCTCAGCCTCTGCCCCAAAACTGTGGAACACTCTGCCACCAAGCCATGCGCAAACTGAGATGCTTTACTGTCGCACTGAAGACTTGGCTCTTTGGCAGAGCGTTTGATTCGTTGTTTTAGTTGTAATTCTTTTAAAGTGTTTTATTGGTTTTATGTTGTAAGTTGTCCAGAGCACCGCTGGTGGAAGGCAACTAAGCAAGTAATAAAACTTGATTGATTGATTGACAGTGCTCACATCAACACAATCCCCATAAACAGCTTGCATTCTCTGATGAATCTCCTTTGATGTGACACCTTCTGCTGTCAAGAATTCAATGGCTGCACGTTGCTTAAGTTGCATTGACCGACCGTCTGCGCAGGGTTCCATACTTCGCACTTTAACAACACAACCATTCAATGCTAAGGTTTCCCACCAAAATGGAACTGTAGAGGAGAGTCTACTGAAGAAGCCAGAACCTGCTGCATACCAGTACTGCTATCAGTTAAGGCAGGGGTGCTCATTAGGTAGATCGCGATCTACTGGTCGATTGCATCGGGCGTACCGGTAGATCGCAGGCAAGGCGGGAGGAAGGCTCAGTCCTGTCCTGTAGGCTCCCATGCCATGTATGGTTCCCATGCCCTTTCCGCTGCCGCCATGACATCACGCGCGCCGTTTTCTGTACCATTTCGGCGGGAACGAAAGGGGACGTAGGCCCCATCCCCAAAGGCCTCGCTCGGCTGCCAGAAGAAGAGCGTGGGGGAGGGGCGCGGCCAGAGGCAGCTCCAGCATGGACTGGGACTCTGAGCTGCCTGTTTGTAAGCCGGTGAAGGGGCTTCCTCTTTTCTCCCCCCCCCCCTCTCTTTCCTTCCTTCCTTCCTCTTTTCTTCCCATCCTTTCTCTTTTCTTCCCATCCTTTCTCCCTTCCCTTCTTTCCCTCCCTCCCTCCTGTTCTTCCTTCCTCTCTCTCTCTCCCTCCTTTCCCTTCCTTCTTCCCTCTTTCCTTTCTTCCCTACTTCCCATCCTTTCTCCCTTCCCTTCTTTCCCTCCCTCCCTTCTGTTCTTCCTTCCTCTCTCTCTCCCTCTCCCCCCTCTCCCTTCCTCATCTCATTTCTTCCTTCCTTTCTCCCCTCCTTGCATTGCCTTCTTCCCTTCCTGTTTTCTCCCTCATTCCTTCCTTCCTTTCCTTCCTTTCTCCCCTCCTTCTTGCCTTGCCGTCTTTCCTTCCTGTTTCCTCCCTCCCTCCTTCCCCTCATTCCTTCCTTCCTTTCTGCCTTTAACATTTGCTGTTGCTTGTGGGGTTTCTGTCTGGGAAGTTTGCCCCAATTCTGTTGGTGGGGTTCAGAATGCTCTTTGATTGTAGGTAAACTATAAATCCCAGCAACTACAACTCCCAAATGACAAAATCAATTTTTTTAGTGCTGGTCACTCCTTGTCGGTGTCTTGTGGCCAAATTTGGCAGCAATTAGTCCAGTAGTAAGAAATTAGTTTGTGTGTGTCAACTGTAAAATAGGATGTGTGGAAGGGCCCTGGGTTATCTGAGGTCCTTTATTCCACACAGTTGAATAAAACCCCATGTTATCTGCTTTGAATCAGATTATATGGCAGTGTGGATCCAGAAAACCCAGTTCAAAGCAGATATTGTGTTATATGTTTCACATTTTTGTAGTGAGGAGGTAGATCACTTTGGCTTGGTTGTTTTATAAGTAGCTCGAATGCTGAAAAAGTGTGAGCACCCCTGGCCTAGAACATGGCCATATAGCCCAAAAAAACCTACAAGAACGCAATAAGTCAAGCTTATGGCAGGTTCTCCCATTCTTTCTCCTCCATATAATACTATACTACGACTACTAATATACTACCACTACTACTAACAACAACAAGTCAAGCTTATGGCAGGTTCTCCCATCCTTTCTGCTCCATATAATACTATACTACTAATACTAATATACTACCACTACTACTAACAACAAGTCAAGCTTATGGCAGGTTCTCCCATCCTTTCTGCTCCATATAATACTATACTACTAATACTAATATACTACCACTACTACTAACAACAACAAGCTTATGACAGGTTCTCCCATCCTTTCTGCTCCATATAATACTATACTACTAATACTAATATACTACCACTACTACTAACAAGTCAAGCTTATGGCAGGTTCTCCCATTCGTTCTCTTCCATATAATACTACTACTACTACTAATATACTACTACTACTAACAATAACAAGTCAAGCTTATGACAGGTTCTTCCATCCTTTCTGCTCCATAGAATACTATACTACTAATACTAATATACTACCACTACTACTAACAAGTCAAGCTTATGGCAGGTTCTCCCATCCTTTCTGCTCCATATAATACTATACTAATAATACTAATATACTACCACTACTACTAACAACAACAAGTCAAGCTTATGGCAGGTTCTCCCATCCTTTCTGCTCCATATAATACTATACTACTACGGTAATACTAATATACTACCACTGTAGCAGAGTCTGGAGCCCCATATCTCCCAGGCAATACCTTATAAGCCAGGCTGCGGTTTCGTGCGAGCGCATGGGCGAAGACGACGCGACAACTTGGCTGCGATTCAGGAAAACAGTTTATTTGGTACAACAGCTGAGGGGTCTGTTCTTATAGCAAGACAGGTTGCAAGAACAGCACACTCATTCTTCCGGTCAACAGATTTTATACAGCAATGGAGGCCATTCTTAGTCCCACCTCCCTCATGCATTTCTACTGGCTTGACATCTGTAAGCTGATCTGACATCAACCAATCGATTAAAACATTGTGTCACCTTTCTTTTATTGGCTGACAAACATTGCGCAGTTCTAATTTCCATTCATTGTTAGTGCTATCTCTTCCTGCACAGGCTGTCCCGGAAAGCGATACATTTTGCAGCGTTCCCATCAGGAGCTTGCCAAAATGGGAAATTCATTAGCTGGCCTATGTGACGTTTCCTAAGCCAATCACTAACTTGTAAACAAACACACATGGCAATTCTTTTAAGCCAATCCAGGCTGCCGCTTATCTAAGGCACATGGTGTTCTTTGAACTAATCATAGCTGGGCTTTTTCTAACCAATGGTAGCTGTATCTTTTTAGACCAATCACAGTGGCTAATTCTCGTGCTTGCTGCTGGCAAGATACCTCCACTATTCTGAGTCTATGCTATGTAGCACTTTCTCCTGGCGTTTCTTCTGCAAAATCAACAATTCTACTTTACCACTACTACTAACAACAACAAGCTTATGACAGGTTCTCCCATCCTTTCTGCTCCATATAATACTATACTACTAATACTAATATACTACCACTACTAACAAGTCAAGCTTATGACAGGTTCTCCCATCCTTTCTGCTCCACATAATACTATACTACTAATACTAATATACTACCACTACTACTGACAACAACAAGTCAAGCTTATGACAGGTTCTCCCATCCTTTCTGCTCCATATAATACTATACTACTAATACTAATATACTACCACTACTACTAACAACAAGTCAAGGTTATGGCAGGTTCTCCCATCCTTTCTGCTCCATATAATACTACTAGCTGTACCCGGCACGCGTTGCTGTGCCCTATTTAGGAGATGCGAGAAAGTCTGAGTATGTAAGGGTTGGAATGGATGTTCGTTATGGTCTTGGTGGGGTCATGGCTGTGTCGTTGTGGGTTGTTCTGGTGGGTGGGATGTTGAAGTCCTGTGGAGTTGTTGGTGTGTGGTGTTGCTGGCGTTCTGCATAGCTTGTGGATATACAATGTTTTTTGTCTTTCCGTCTGCTGTGTTGATGTAGAGGTTGATGCTTGTGTGGGTGGGGTACTTTGGAAGTGAGTGGAGGTACTTGAAATCCCATCATCCCTTGGTGTGCCCTCCTCTAAACTGCAGTTGGATGGAGTGTGGGTCATGGGGGCACTGTGTGCCAAGTTGGGTCTTTATCGGTCTTGGTTCTGGGCCACAGTGGTCTGTGGGGAATGAAGGGTTTGAAAGTACTACAAATCCCATAATCCATGGAGGTACATCAAATCCCATCATCCATGGTCCACCCTCCTCCAAACTGCAGTAGAATGTAGCGTGGGTCATGGGGGCTCTGTATGCCAAGGTAGGTTACTGTAAATTCAGGCCATACACAGTATCCCATGAGCTGAGGCCTAGTCAGGAAAATCAAGTTAATGAAGCCTTACTGTCAATTCAGGCCATACACAATGTCCCATGAGCTGAGGCCTAGTCGGGAAAATCAAGTTAATGAAGCCTTACTGTCAATTCAGAGCTTAAGCAGCATCCCATTAAGTGAGGCCTAGTCAGGGAAATTAAGTTAATGAAGCCTTACTGTCAATTTTGGGCGTGGTCTGTGATTTGGTGAATAGGGCTCAATGCTTTTATGGATGGAACACTGTTTTTAACATAGGTGAATGCATAGGATGTGTGAATATAATTATATTTTAATGTATTTTAGTGTCAAATGCTGGAGGGTTTTATATTGTGTTTTATACTGCAATTGTGATGTAGGCATCAAATTATGCCTTTTGGAAGCCGCTCTGAGTCCCCCCTCGGGGGTTGAGAAGAGCGGGGTAAAATGCCATAAATAAATAAATAAATAAATTTGTAGGGGTTTAAATTTTCTGTGGGAAGTGAACTGGGTGTTTGTGTTGGCGACTGCCTCAGGCCTTTGCCTTATCCTCCTCTGACAGTTTATTATGGGTCGGAATGTTCATGTTGGCTGGCCAATAGAGGCGTTATGCAAATACTCCCTCATTGGCAGCCAATCATGTTGTCAGAATGTAGAGGCCGGGAGATTCGTTGGCAGCCGCGGAGGACGCTGGGAAATGTAGGTTTTTTTGTATCGTTGTTTTGAGGGCCTTCTATGTTTTGGTGGGGAAAGTTTTTTGGCTAAAAACCTACCTTGCCTGAGGCCTATTTTTGTTGCCAAGTTTGGTGTCTCTGCCTTGTAAGGTTTCTCTGCCTAGGATGGTCGTTCCATGACGGGACCTCCTTTATATAATAGATACTACTAATATTAATATACTACCACTACTACTAACAAGTCAAGCTTATGGCAGGTTCTCCCATCCTTTCTGCTCCATATAATACTATACAACTAATACTAATATACTACCACTACTACTAACAACAACAAGTCAAGCTTATGGCAGGTTCTCCCATCCTTTCTGCTCCATGTAATACTATACAACTAATACTAATATACTACCACTACTACTAACAACAACAAGTCAAGCTTATGGCAGGTTCTCCCATCCTTTCTGCTCCATGTAATAATACTAATACTACTTCTACTAATACTAATATACTACTACTACTACTGAGTTAAGGAGTTATGAGTGTGGAGGCATTACTTTTCATTCAACCCTGGTGTATCCAGAGGGAGCTCAACATTCCTCGCCCGTCTCCCTAAGGGTTAACACGAACGAGAGGGCGCTCCTAGAAGGCAAAGGCACAACCGAAGCCCCGCCCTTTCCGGCCAGAGGCACTGCAAGGGGGCTCCTCTGAGGGGTTTGCGAGGGACGGAGCCGGAAGTGGCTTCTCTCTTTGACTGTCCCGGAAATGGGGAGTGAGGGGTGTTTCCTGGACTCCTGCGGGGTTAGTGCTGCTTCCCTTCTCCTTCTCTCCCTGGGAGGCAGGACAAGAGTCCAGGGAAGCTGAGGCCTTGCCTTTGGAGGCCCCAAGCCTTGCCTTGAAGGCTGCTTTCAGGTCTTGACACAGGTAGTGTCAATGGGGAGGGCTGGGGCTGGGCTAGGAGGCAGGAGAGCAGGGCCTCCACCAGCCAGAGTGTGGGAGGGAGGCCCCAGGAGCCCTTGCTTGTGGAGGGAGGAGGGGGCCAGTGGGCCCTGCCTGCCTCCCTTCAGTGGCTGCCCCATGGGAAGGAGAGCCCCCCTGCTGCTCCCTCTGCTTCTTTGCAGGCTCAGGAAAGGGAGGCCTTCTAGGCCTTGGCTTCAGGCAGCAGAATCTCTTGGGTGGGAGCTGTGTCATGAATGACTTTTCAATAACTTTATTATTTGCTATATTTGTATACCGCCCTTCTCAGCCCGTAGGCGACTCAGGGCGGGCTTACAGTCCCGCATGGCCCGTACATCGCTTGGAAGAGTGTTCCACATTGATGGCGCCACTACAGAAAAGGCTCTGCGCCGGGTCGATGTAAGACGGATTGCTTTGAAGGTCGGTACTTCAAGGAGGTTAATTTGTTCGGATTAAAGTGACCTCTGGGGTTGGTAGGGGAGGAGACGGTCCCTCAGATACAGCAGCCCCAGACCATGCAAGGCCTTGAAAGTTAACACCATCACCTTGAAGGTGATCCGGTGCTCGACCGGGAGCCTATGAAGCTGCTGGAGGATAGGTGTTATGTGACATCTCACTGGGGCCCCAGGGAGAAGTCGTGCAGCGGCATTCTGGACAAGCTTAAGTTTCCGGATCACTGACAAGGGCAGGCCAATGTAAAGGGTGTTCAGTAGTCCAGTCTCGAGATGACCATGGCTTGGAGCACCACGGCCAGGTCGTCTCTGGATAGGTAGGGGGCCAGACTCCTAGCTTGGCACAGGTGGAAAAAAGCTATTTTGCTGATGGTGGAGACCTGGGCCTCCATCGACAGCAACGGGTCTAAAACGACCCCAAGTCTCTTTACTGAGGATGTCGGGCATAATGCCTCGCCATCCAGGCTAGGCAGTCTGACCTCCCCACCCACCGGCGGCTCAGCCACAGTATCTTCGTCTTTGCTGGATTCACCCTCAATCTACTGGCACGCAGCCAACCAGTGACGGCTTCAAGTCACTGTTGGAAACAAGGGGGTGCGGAGTCCGGTCGGCCTTCCAGGCCTTGGCTTCAGGCAGCAGAATCTCTTGGGTGGGAGCTGTGTCATGAATAACTTTTCAATAACTTTATTTATTATTTGCTATATTTGTATACCACCCTTCTCAGCCCGTAGGCGACTCAGGGCGGGCTTACAGTCAAACATCGAGCATAATGACGCCCAGCTCGTTCTGAAAATGGAAGGCCGACCGGACTCCATACCCTCTTGTTTCCAACAGTGCCTTGAAGCCGTCACTGGTTGGCTGCATGCCAGTAGATTGAGGGTGAATACAGCAAAGACAACAATACTGTGGCTGGGCCGCCCAATGGTTGGGGAGGCCCAACTGCCTGGCTTGGATGGCGAGGCATTATGCCCGACCTCCTCAGTTTTGGGGCTCAGATTAGATTCTCTCTGGCTTTTCTTCACGAATGAAGATTTAGGAAGGACTCATCCCACTTTC